>CM032668.1:24082899-24111713 GCA_019095985.1 Streblospio benedicti | reverse complement strand
CTTTAACCGCGTCGGCTACGGACGGGTCGGGGTCGTCGCCGGGGCGATCCCCGCATGTCGGCGTTCGACCCCTCGTTGGTGGGAACTCCCGGGGGGGCTTTTGGGGGGGGCGTGGGCCCCAGGCTCGGGGAAAAACACTTTGCTGGGGGTTTCCCTTTCATCGTGACATTTTGCACCAATCGTGGGTCACGTCTTGGCGGCAACAGGGGCAGAGACCCAGCGCTCTGGAAAGTCCCGCGTACCCAAATGAGGCTATGGGCGTGACCGTCTTCTGGGGTGCCGCCTTCCCTCCAGTTAAAAAGGAGGTAGAGGTGATCGCTTCCCTTGGTCAGCTTGTCCTTACTGGTAAGGGAAAGCCATGGGCCCTCCGACCGCCCCAGAATGTGGATTTTCAAGCCGAGTACAGCCTCGTACAGGGGTGCGTGGTCGAAGACCCCCAACGTATCGCGGTGTGTTCGTTATATGCGCAACATCTTCAAAAGCAGATTTCCAAATACCACGAAACTTTGGCAAATCATTCTTCATAACCCAGTGGGTGCACAGAATAAGATTATGTTACCTGTACACGTCCCTGCTACGAACAATTTACGAATTATTTTCAAAATAAATAGATGCCATGCTCATTACAGGGCCATGTTTGTGTAAATAAAAACGTTAAACGTGCGGGTTTCCTCTGCATATACGTCATACGTAGTACGTTACACGTAAGTAGATAAGCGGAACGTCTTTCTTTGCTACAGCTAACGTTACCCGTGCGTTATGCGTACTTTAAACGTACCTCATTCTATGAAAAACGTTGCCTACGTAAATTTAAGTAAAGTAAATAAAAATAAATAAAAGTAAATGAATTACATACAATCCTTGACCCAAACTACACTAAGCACCGATTGAGTAACAGGTATTAAAATTAATTGTACATTATACATTGATACTCATCCACTTAATTAATTAATTTATTTAATTAATTAATTAATTAATAGATTATTTCAAAATTATTTGAATCTGTAAGCATAAGCATAAGCTTGTGTAGTTCAAGTGCCCGTCACATAAACTCCACTTATCAAAAACGCACGATCCACTCACGCATTACGGCAGCATACACGCAAGAAAACAATGCATGACGCCATATAAAACCTTTTTTTTGGCTGGTAGTAGATAACGCCATCATACGTTGAGCTAAAAAAAGGGCATTCCAAACTTCTGCTCCGTATTACAGCCCTCCAACATTTAGCTGCATCTATCACTTTAATATTTTACACACACATGATTGCCGTATAAAACATATGTTCCACGTATTGCCGAAAATCCATTGCGTGGAGTCTGTGTGACACGCACTTTAATATAAAAAAGTCTAGCAAACGCATAAATTATATATATGTACACTTACGCCTCTTATTTTATTCAGTTTCCAAGAGGCTCTGCAATACTGAAACTCATTCAATTTTGTAAATTCTCTGAAACAACCTTACTTCCGGTTCATGAAGCTAAGGTGAAAACAAACACATGTGTGTGACAAAAATGTGTTCATTGTTATTATGTAAACACGATCTTCCACACAGTTGGTGTACGCTAGCATAACTTAAAAATTAAATTATTGTTGAACGTTTATTATTCCATTTGTGTTACAAGCTATCTACAGTTGTTGCTCTGTTATATTCATATCTATATTTATTGTATTGTGTTACCAATCTATATTTGCTGTCATTTTTTTATGAAAACCCATACATATGTACTAGATTTGCTGTTATGTTATGTACATTTCTGTATCTTAATGTGTTGGGAGTTCTAATTTCTGTATCTGTCGTTTTACATATCAATTATTTGTTGTTCTATGCGTATCAATATTTGTTGCTTCATCTTATTTTCTAAGCATGTATTGAATAATAACACAAATTAAACGATGTCTTGCAATTTTTCAAACTGTTTTTGCTTCATTTCCAAACTATGTAATGATTTTTTAAGAAAAAAGTTATATTACCAGCATTTACACGGTTTAGGATTTCATGTTTCAACCCGAGCAAATATATATATACTGCTATATATATATATATATATATATATATATATATATATATTTTGTTTATCCTTTTTTGTTTCCTCAGAGTTACTACTCAAATAGTGCTCAACAATGACAACATGATTGGAGCTTTTATATTTAGTTTAATTTATTTATTGACAATTATTTCATTTCCCTACACAGTGTTTCATGTTGTGCTACCACACACAATCCTCAGGAGATATTCTCCCTGAGGATTGTGTGTGCCCCCATAAAAGAAAATAGTATCAATGAAAACAAATATCAACAATATATATATATATATATATATATATATATATATATATATATATATATATATATATATATATATATACTGCTATATATATATATATATATATATATATATATATATATATATATATATATATATATATATATATATACTCTATATATATATATATATATATATATATATGCGAGGATTAGTCCCGGACTATATATATTTATCCCAGATGCAGAATCTAGGCATAGAAGTAGGGTATTATATACAGAGGCGACGGGTCTCGCAATCTGTGAAAAAAAACACCACAACAAGCCCGAAAACATAAAAAAAAGAAAATATGTCAAATTTTTCAAAGGCCATAAACTCAAAATAACTATAAATGCAATTTTAAATCCAAACTTTCTAGATAACACTGAATCTCAATGACGGCACATACAAACCATACATGAAAACACAACAATACCCCCAGATACGTACATAAAAGCAACCACCCCCCAGTATCATAAAAAATATACCCAGCATCAATAGAGGCTACTAGTAAGCATATCATCAAATGAAACTATGTTTAATAACACAAAAGACCCATACCAACAAGCGTTAAACAATAAGCGGATACAAGCACATCTAAAATACGACCAAAACCAACAAATTGTAAATGAAATAGAAGAAAACGAAAAAATAACCTGGTACAACCCTCCCTATAGCAATCATGTAAAAACAAACATTGGGCAACAGTTTATGAAAATAATAGACAAACATTTCCCCAAAACCAATCCACTCCACAAAGTATTCAATAGAAACACTACCAAAATCAGCTACAGCTGCATGCCAAATATCAAACAAATTATTACAAACCACAATAGGGCAATCATAGCAAGAGACAATACAAATGCTTCCACAAACGCCGGCTGCAACTGCAGAATAGCAGAGCAATGCCCAATAGATAACAAATGCCTAACCAAATCCATAGTATACCAGGCTACAGTTACAAACAATAATACTGGCAAGGAAGAAACATACATAGGTCTATCTGAGAACACTTTCAAAACAAGATATACACAACACAAAGCATCATTTAACAATAGAAATAAAAGTAATTCTACTAGACTCAGCCAATACATTTGGACCCTAAAAGACAGCAATGTACCACACACTATCAATTGGAAAATCATGTCACAGTGCAAACCATACTCCACGAATTCAAAGAAATGTAACTTATGACCATCGTTAAGGTTTCTCAAGTTTTAATCGCGGTAATACGTATATATATATATATATATATATATATATATATATATATATATATATATAATATATATAACGTCGATATATCAAAAAAATTCCCGAACGTCTTTACAAAAACTTAACGCTTTTTATTTAGAGTAATCCATACAGACCAACTTCTCAAGTTTTAATCGCTGTAATACGTATATATAACTCATTCTACATATATACAGACCATCTATAAGACTTCTCTTTTTTTTTTCGGGAGGCTATATAAAACGTCTTCTACCGACGTCTTTACAAAAACTTAGGGGTAGAATGCGTTGCTATTGTATTGTACCAGTTTATTTCGCGTAAAACGCGTAAGCCTAGTAAAAATATCGCGGTACCGATCAAAGTTTAGTTAAAGAATTAGTTGAAAAATATAATTTCATCGCGCGGAAACGAGGTAGTTGGCTAACGTTACCCCCGCCTTGCCAAGAAAAACTAAACCAGCATGGCAGAAGGTTAGCACCAATATTATTTGTAGCTTTATTAGAGGATGACATTACTATTTCATTTTATTTTGATATACTTCGTACGCATACAGCCTACGGTGTGAAACATCTATAAGACTTCTCACTTTTTTTTTTCGCTCGCGGTAGTATATATACGACTTCTCGCTCGTTTTTTAACCCGTAGTAATATATATATATATATATGGAGGCTTCTCGCTTTTTTATACGTATTTTTGAGAGGGGGAAAAAAATGAAAAGTTTAGCTCTGGTTAGGTTGCGTTATGGATTCTAAAGGAGGGATTTCTGGCGATTTTCATCCGGACAGTTTTTTTCTGTCATAATGCATCGTCACTGCATCTGGATTGACTTTAAATCATTGGCCCCTTGTATACGTAATTAGTCCAACCCGGGATTAGACAATGGGGTCGTTAAATGGTCATCGTTTGCCCTCATTGTAGCGACGAACAGACAGACCCACGATGACTGTGCATTTTTCTTTGTTTGATTGGTTGGGCGCGTTGAGTGTTGAGGAATATTGAGCAGTGTTTTAAAGGTGGATTTTTTTAGTTTTAAAAGGATATTTTAGACCGCGTTTTTTACGCAACGGATAGTAGAGGATCTAGTGGATATAGTGGACGCGCGTTTACACAAGTTTTTAAGCCATGCGGCTGGCGTTAGGCCTGATTTTGTTGGGGGTTTTGGTCAGCGGCGCGGCGACCACGTGTCCTGTCAAACACTGCCAGTGTGGAGCCCAGAAATGGAGCTGTGATGATTCGGGGCTTAGAAGGGTCCCACCCGTTGAGGATGAAAGAGTGCTGATCCTGTCCCTACGACGATCGCTCGTGCGTGAACTTACAGATGACGATATGACCAGGCTGGGTGGAAACGTGGTGAGCCTAGATGTGTCTGACCAGCGAGGGTACGCGTGCGTGACGGACGCCAGGAAGCGAGCGTGGCCTACCGTACGCGTTACGGGACTGTGCGTCGTAAGTTTTTTTTCGTTTTTTTTTTTAAAATAAATAAATAAAAAAAAAAAAAAAAAAAGCTTATAATTTTTTTTTCTTTTTATAAAAAAAAACGTAAAAACAAAGGGGGGAAATAGATAGAAGACCGCGTTTTTTTTTTTTTTAAAAAAAAAGACGCTTAGTAGAGAGAGAGAGAGAGTTTTACGTTAATTGGTAAAGTAAAAATCCCTGAGAGAGACGAGTTTTAATTACGTCCCGACTCTCGTTTAAAATCGCCCTATGTCGCCCGAACGAACGTAGAGAACGCGTTATAAAGACTTAAAAATATCGCGTGATAAACGCGTAATTAACGTCTAAAGGTCAGTAAAAGATTTGGATGCGGGGCGGGCGATAAATGGCTGTTAAAAGACCGTCTATAAATAGTTTTAAAAAAGTAACATAACGGGCTCACCTAGGCTGACTGTCCATGTCCGTGTCCTCTCTTATAAAGCGTATCCTGTATTACGTATATCTACTCGGTGAGTGAGCTAGCTCCAGAATGACGCTAGGAGGCTAGGGCCTCAGTCTTTTATGCTAGAGCTTTGACAGGCGTGATTTATCGAGCGTCTCTCTCTCTCTCTCCGTCTCCAGCGGGGCTCTAGACGGCACCGTCCGCTCGGGTGGGGCAAAGGCGTGACGCCGCTAATTGAAAAAAAAAAGACTGTAGCGCCGCTTTTTTTTGCGGGGTTTTTATTTTGACGATCTTTTTTTTTTTTTTTTTTTTTTTTTTTTTATTGATGGGCGGGGTCCGAGGCGTCTCGAGTTCTCTGAAAAAAAAAACATTTTTTTTTTTTTTAGGGGTCCGTACGGATACGGCGTTAATATATATATATAAACCGTATCCCTCGCTTTAAATGCTTTGTTGAGGGGTTATTTATTTATTATATACTCACCATTCTACGGTAGTGGTTTAAACTTTTGAGCATAAGGAGTAGGAATAGAATAGCGGCTGTCAGGAAATCGGGCATCTGGGAAGACGGTCGTTCATTCCGCGTATTTTCTATAATTTTTAGAAGATTTTCTGTCGCGTTATAGGGAGGGTCCATTTTGAGATTGTCGTCGTTTTTGTTTTGTTGTAAAGAGGGTTACTATTATGAGTTTTTTTTATCGCTCTTTTTAGGCGGACGAGACGGTGACATCGGTCACAACGACCTCGACCGTCAGGACAGTGGGCTCGACCACCAGTGCCACGACGTCGTCTGCCATCACCGCGGGGGTCGGTACGACCAGTACCGCCAGTACCACCGTGACCACCGTCGTGGGTACCACCGTGACCACCACCGCCGGTACCACCGTGACCACCGTCGTAGGGACCACGCCCGGTAGCTCCGTCGCCACCCCCACCGGTACCACCGTCGATACCCCGGGCGTGGGTCACGCCACAGCCACCGACTACGACGCGATGCTGGTCGTCTGGGCGAGCGTTGGCCTAACCCTAACCCTAGGCTGCGCTCTCCTCCTGATCCTGGTGGCGCTAGCGTGCCTGTGGCGGAGGTTGAGAGGACGTCCCGCCGACCCTGAGCGGGGTTACCACGCCATGACACCCCTCAGTCCGTCGCTGTTCTCCGTCGGCGACTCTGAGGAGGAGGAAGAGATTTTCAACGCCGGACGGCGCGGCGAAGGCGGGCTGAAGAAGAAGAAGAGGCCGAAAGAGAGAGGCGCGCCGAGGAGGAGGACAGAGCGGCCGAGGCGCGGCGAAGGCGGGCTGAGGAGGACAGGGCTGCCGAGGCAAGGCGTGACGAAGAGGAGGCTCGAAGCTGGAGATATCGTGAGAAACAGCGAGCTCTCGAGGAGAAGTACGCCTGGAAGAGGCGGCTCAGGAGGACAAATTCGCTCGGCAGAAACGTCTGGACCGAAGCCAAGGCCGCGAGGGAGGCCGGCCGAGAAACTTTCCCCATGAGACACATCGCATTAGCACAAACAAGGTCGGCGAGCCTGTCCACC
This sequence comes from Streblospio benedicti, assembly GCA_019095985.1. NCBI lineage: Eukaryota > Metazoa > Annelida > Polychaeta > Spionida > Spionidae > Streblospio > Streblospio benedicti. Next base: position 24,104,762 of record CM032668.1, on the reverse strand, counting down.
AGAAATCCACAGACCCATGCGGCCATTGTGCACCACTAACCTCGCATTCCGACGCAGAGCTCTTGAGAGCATCCACCTAGTACGCGAGAGCGTCCGCATACTACCATGCGCATGCCAGGTAGGCTGAAGTTGCCCTGGTCGGCTGCAACTGCTGTTGGCTGCAGCCAGCGTCTGCCGCCTCTCCTGCCGTCGCCCACGGAGGCGGCGGCACGAATATTCAATCAGAGCCCCTCACCACGTTTGCCAGCAATCACCTATCTACTTCTATTAGACATCCCGCACAAGGGATTAAAAAAAGCTGTACACCTTTGCACTCTTGGTGCTCAACCAATCAGTGGCCAGGAAAAGTACCAGCCTATTCATGAAGTGTGTCTAATTGAGTTATAACAAGGGTCAACATTAAAATGAGGTTCCTCCCAATCCTTATTAACACAGTGGCATGTGGTGTTCAGAGTATGGCTGTAAATAAAAAAAAAATGTAAATGTAAATGTGGTTGTTTATAGTCGCAATTCACTGTTATCTCACTGTTGTCGTGCTCTAGCGACTTTACATATTTACACCAGGTCATTGGCATCCTTTTCACACTATATCCTTCTCAACTCCCCGGGGAGCATACAGCACATCGCGACCGTAGCTCAGACGTGCTAATCACTCACATTAGCGTTCACTCGCCTGACCTGTACCTATTTAACGTGTAGGTACCACGGAGCAGTGTGCAACCTGTTTGAGGTAGGGTTGCTCAACACCTACCATCAGACCCGACCGGGAATCGAACCCGCGACCTTCTGGTCACGAGTCCAACTCCCTATCCACTCGGCCACGGAAGCACACGATATGCGGTATTCATGAGTTATCAATTAACATTCATGGTAATCTGATACAGTAAAATATCTTTAATAAATGATAGTATGATACTCTATATATATAAAGGAAGAGGTGATTTTTGTGTCACAAGAAGCTTTTTTAACCACAAGACCATCGTCATATCTCACGACTATATACATTTCGTACTGTATCTTTCATATTACCATATAAGCTATGTATTTTAGCACACTGGTGCAACTATGCATGTAAATGTGTATTTTGTTATATCATGTCTATTTTTCGTATCTACTATCTCATAAATTAAATCATTGAAATGAAAACTCTTTTATCAGAAGGCTACACAGTGTAAAATTGCTGAGGAAACGGAATGGCTGCAAATTTTTTAGACGTTTTAGTCAGGTAGATGCTGTAGAAAGCAAACATTTGGCTGAATAATTACGACGATTATTAAGTGCAGGATATCATATTGACTGACTCAATACAATGTGGCCCTCAGTTTTCTTATAGTAGTATGTGGAATACTGACTGTTCAAAAATGCACAGTGATGTTGAGAGCATTATGACTCAATATAATCTGTTGCAACAAACTTTTTTGTGAAATAGCATCATATTCTTCTTCAAATATATACAAATTCAATTATCTAAAATGTATTGTAAATGTAATTTAAATGAAAAGGGCATATATATGAATTAGATAAATGTAATTAAGGTGGGTTTTGAGGAATTTCTAGACATTGTATATATAATGGTCTTGGCAATGTGGACATACAGGTCACAGTGTTTAAGTCACGTCCTAAGCTTCTGATAAAATTGCCCAAAAGGTACAATCAAGGTTGGCTGAAAGGGGGGACGTGACCCCTGTGCCCCCCTTTAAATACGCCCTTGGTTCATGTTGGGCTGAGGTGGTGGTGGTTGGGGGGTGAGGGGTTATGGTTGGTTGTGATGAAATGAGGTGAAGGGGTGAGCATTTAACCTGCACCAGATCTAATCAGTTGCAACCCGAGCAGTAGCTGGGGGGTGGGGGGTATTAGACGGCTCAATCATTGCCATATGACGATGGAAGGATGGTACGGTGATGGAGGTGTATTTAATCTGCCCCAGACCTGTATACTGACGGGAGCTGTTGTGAGGGATGGGGGGCCGATCGATGTTTGTTCCAGCCCAGATTTGTTGAGGGGTGGTGGCAGACGTTATGTTGGTGAGGAAGGGAGGAGGATTTAATCTGTTCCAGATTTCATGTTTCAAACCTGAGCAGTAGGAAGGGGGTGATGGAGATGGATTTAGACTGATCTGGACCGGTGCACTCCATTGCCGCATGCACACATGGGCTTACGCATGTTATCCAGGCCTTCATCCCGGTCACCCATACCCTGCTGCATGCCACCGTCTGATTATATGGTTTATTGAATAAACTGAGATGTGTGTCTGTAACATTAATAAACAAATGATGGATGGTAACTTACACGGTTGTGATGGTGCTGCCGTTAGGGTCCGCGGCAGGGGAACGGGGGTGAGTTGCCTTCTACCCGCCAGTCAGCCACGCCTGGGCAGCTGTCTTCTGCTGCTGTCACAGTGCACTGTCGTCTGCTGGGTTGGCACGGCTGCGCGGGCACGGCTGCTTGGTGTCCAGGTCATCTTGGGCTGCGTTGCTGGCTGCCATCATGTGCTGTGTTGCTTGGGTCACTGGTGCTCGATGCCTGGGTCATCTACGTTGCTGGCTGTTTGTAGTCACGGTACGGGAACCGAAGCTAGGTTCTCCACCATGTCCAGAAAGATATTTACGCGTGGGGTAATCTCTAATGGCTCTGAATGTGCTGGGGAACTAGCTGCGATGATGTAATCCTGTGTTTAGTTTCTCGTGTGTTTGTTTGAACACCAACACTATGATAAAGTTTGGCTTTACGATTTATTCAAATTAATACCTGCAACAAAAGGCCTGAGCTATGAAAAATGGCCACCTGAACACGACGGCCTGCGGAAGGACAACTGAATTGGCCGCTGCCGAGACCCTGCTCTCATACCGTCAGTTGCGGCTAGCTCAGCTCACGTGACTCACCACAAAAGGCAGGCTGCAGTCTCCCGGCACCAGCTGCCTCTAGCTCATTTGCATACATTTGCATCAGTCTGGCATAACCGTGTTTTACAGTGGACCGTTGTGTCTTGGCCCTCAAAGACACGACATGACAACCCCGTTATCAAAACATAAAATTACCACTTTCTATTTCGAATTCAGCTACCTTACATACAAGATACAACATATTCCCTACATGAAGATTTGGAAATGTTACCCATATTATTTCCCAAGTGCTTTCAAGATTGGATACAAATTAAAATTAGAATGACACACTTGTTTTCTAAGGATTTTTGGATGACCATTATAATATTTTCTGGTGATACAAGTGGATTTCATTATGAAATACTGCTTTGACTTTACTCATGATTAAATGTTTGATTCAAAAAGTATAAAGTACACTTATGTAGGGCAGTATACATATGCCAATTGTTTTAGAATATTGTTATCACTATTACATAGTCCACAAATAAACCGATTGTGCATTAAAACAAAGAATGAATTTTTGAATACTCAAAGATGAAATGAGTGATTATCTAAATAGAGTGATGGACTCTATTCCTCATTTTCTGCCTGGTTTAAGCAATGTTCTTAATGACTACAATTTAATGACCCATTTTATTCTAGATCCTACTCCTCTTGTTATAACTAAACACGTCTCCTTACCATCTTATTGTATTGAAGGTTTTGAAAGAGCTGCTAGAAATTTATGTTATACTGTCCACAATGTGCGATGCAAAAAGTTGGAAATTAATGTTTAAAAATCTTATAATGTAGATAGAGTTCCTGTTTAATTGTAATTACTATTGCTGTTATTGTTATTACTATACTATTACTTTTATATACTATTACTTTCATAATAATGTTAATTAATCATTATTGTTAATTAACTAATTATTTATTGCAATTTTGTAAAAATGTTATTGTTTACTATTTCCTAACATTGTACTTTGCTCCAAAGCTAGAGGATCAAAACTTAAGAAGAAGAAGAAGAAGAAGAAGAAGAAGAAGAAGAAGAAGAAGAAGAAGAAGAAGAAGAAGAAAAGAAGAAGAAGAGAAGAAGAGGAGAAGGAGAAGAAGAGGAGGAGGAGGAGGAGGAGAAGGAGGAGAGGAGGAGGAGGAGGAGGAGGAGGAGGGAGGAGGAGGAGGAGGAGGAGGAGGAGGAGGAGGGAGGAGGGAGGAGGAGAGAGGAGGAGGAGGAGGAGGAGGAGGAGGAGGAGGGAGAGGAGGAGGAGGAGGAGGAGGAGGAGGGGAGGAGGAGGGGGAGGGGAGGAGGAGGAGGAGGAGGAGGAGGAGGAGGAGGAGGAGGAGGGAGGAAGAGGAGGGAGGAGGAAGAGGAGGAGGAGGAGGAGAGAGGGAGGAGGAGGAGGAGGAGAGGAGAAGAGGAGGGAGAAGAGGAGGAAGAGGAGGAAGAGAGGAGAAGAGAGGAGAGAGGAGGAGGAGAGGGAGGAGGAGGAGGAGGAGGAGGAGGAGGAGAAGAAGAAGAAGAAGAAGAAGAAGAAGAAGAAGAAGAAGAAGAAGAAGAAGAAGAAGAAGAAGAAGAAGAAGAAGAAGAAGAAGAAGAAGAAGAAGAAGAAGAAGAAGAAGAAGAAGAAGAAGAAGAAAGACTCAGATGAATTTCTTTGAAAAAATGATATTGAAAAAAGGTCGGAAATATTTTTCAAAATATGTCAATTGTGATAACACAGTCTGTAGGTGAGAATCTAAGGGTGGGCCATCTAATAAGGCATGCCTTGATCTGAACATATTATACTATTACGTGAGCCGTCGCTTATTAACGCTTTGCCTTATCCTTATATATTACAAATGAGTATTCATTTAGTGGTCTGAACCCTTAGGATCGGGCTGTAAAAATAGCCAGTCCCATTGACTAAACCCTAAATAAACACTAAAAAGTGCATAAAGAGTGCATAGATATAAGTTATCTGTATACCGGAGTTTATGGAGCTTAGATCTATATAACAGGTAAATATATAGTTTCCATGCCTTGCAAAGAGATTGACCCCATATTCTGGACCCCATTCTTTCTAAAGAAAATTAAGATCTATAGGAAACGTGTGAAGACTAGTTAACTGGGCGATATTACCAGTGAACTAATGCATGTCATGGGTTAAAATCACATACGCTTGTCTAATCAAATTATGAAAAAAAGGCTAAGAAATATATTAATACATGTCACTAAATTTTATCAATTCTTGTTTGATATTGGTGATATTTCTTAAAATTGAGTGCCGTGATATCTTGATTTTTTCCCAATGATTTTTTTTTTTTCACCACAGAGTGTCAGAGTATTTAACAATACATGGGGGAGGGGGGTATATTTACTATATTTACCTGATTACCGGTATCTTTGTCATACTGAAGTCTATCCCTGTACAAGTGTGTATTCATGGCATCATTTATGATGAGAGCCGAGCAGCACGTTGGGCTCGTGGAGCCCGCGGTATCATATCAGTCACAGGCCTATTGCGTGACCTTGGCTGGCAAAGTCTAGCAGACCGGCGGCGAAATCAGCGTTTATGCCTATTCTATAAGCTTTTGCATGGAGTCCTGGATTTGCCACCAGAGAGCGTTGGCATTAAACTACATCAAGGTAGAGCCACTCAGGGCTCTCACCAGTGGAAGATAGTAAGACCTTCAGCCGGCGATAGGCAATCTCCACTGTGGAAATCAACAGTTTTAAGAACAATCCCGGAGTGGAACAGTCTTAACCCGGGAACTGTCAATGCCGACTCTATTACCACTTTCAAGAGTCGGCTATCTGCCAACCCTCAGGCAGAACGTACCCTCTCTCCATTCACGCGTTGCCTCATTAGAGGAGGCCAGTCTCTTATCTGAGACTGGCTAATTTGTGCATTATCTATCCAGATCCAGTCTCTAAATTCGACAACATGGCGAGTGTGGATTCAGTATGGCGAGTGTAAATTGAAAGTCATTCGCCACACTTGGCGAGTGCTAATCTAGCCGAGTCACATACCCTGTACTTTCTTTTACACTGTACATACATTATATATTCGGTGTTGCAATAACTACCTGTGGCCCACGTAAGCTCTACGCTTTTTAGCGCCTGAATAAACCACAGATATTCTTTCACTGATGATGTGGACCAAATAAAAATAAATAAGACTTATTTTATGAGTCGTTTCTCGTGACAAGTGCTTTGCTTCTCTCCGTGTACGTATTGTATGTATGTCTGGCTGTCTGTATGTCTGGCCGAAATAAACAGGTTCATAACACGAAGACTATTTGAGCGATTGCTTTGCAAATTGAATATGTTTTGTTTAAGGAAAAAATTATGTCTCAAAAATTTTTGTTTGTACTTTTGCCTACTTTTGACAAACTTACGAGCGTTACGCAATAAAGTTTGTTACCACGCTACAGGGAGAAGTATTTGACCTATGGTCACCAAACTTTATATTTAGCTTCCTTGTACTACTCTCTAGAGCTGATTAGATTTTGGTGTACTTGGGCCTACTTTTGATGAAGTTATGATGTGTTTTTAAAAGCAAATTATTACGTAATTGTGTTTATCTGTCTCCTGGGAACAGTTTATGACTTATCACCAAACTTGACATTTGGTATGTCTCTATCACTCCTCACGTGATTTGATATTGGTGTACTTTGGCCTACTTTTGATTTTTTTTGAATATTAGAGTAAAACTATTGTTACCACTTCACTGGGATAGTATTTCACCTAAGGTATTTCTTGAATATCTCTTATTATCGTTCATAGTCACTCGTGGTCGTTCTTACATTCGCCAACCCCCTCTCCTGCAATCATCCGGATATATCGATTTTCCGAACGTCTATCCACATTCCCTACGTGTCCGGTTAAACGAGGTTGTACTGTACTAGTTAGTCTCCACAGTTGAATTGATGTTGGTGCACTTTGGCCTACTTTTTACGAACTTATGAGCGTTACATAATAAACCTTGTTACTACTCTACAGGGAGAAGTATTTGACCTATGGTCACCAAACTTCATATCTAGCTTCGTTGTACTACTCTCTAGAGCTGATTAAATTTTGGTGTACTTGGGCCTACTTTTGATGAAGTTACGATGTGTTTTTAAAAACAAATTATTACGAATTTGTGTTTATCTGTATCCTGGGAACAGTTTATGACTTATCATCACCAAACTTGACATTTGGTATGTCTATATCACTCTCCTCACGTGATTTGATATTGGTGTACTTTGGCCTACTTTTGAAAAAATTATGAAATAATCGAATAAAACTATTGTTACCACTGCACTGAGATAAGTATTTCACCTATGGTCATTAATCTTTACAGTTAAGTTCTCTATACTAGTCTCCACAGTTGAATTTATGTTGGTGTACTTTGGCCTACTTTTTACGAACTTATGAGCGTTACATAATAAATCTTCTTCTATTTTATTATCATGACCTTTTACCAGTGAATGGTCCTGTAAACAGGCCAAACAAGTGGTGCCCGGGGTTTTCTGTTAAATTCAACTTGCCCTACTGATCAATATAACGTTTTAACCCCCTGAAAATAGTTCCAAATAATTTTAGTTATGTGAATAAAATATGAGTAGAAATATTCAGCTTTTGTATACAATTAAAATAGGTGATGCAATAAAGACACATAAGACACAATAAAGTCCATATTACATAAAAAGTAACGTAAAAGAAGTTAATAATAAAATTATCGCATCACATTACATATAACAGATAAGAATATCATACATACAACTCTCTACACCAGACTACTTATTGACGAATAGTGCATAAAATAAGTAGAATCTACAATACTTCTGACGATCTATTCGGAACCATGATTGTTATAGAGAATTCACTTCTGACCGAGTGGGAGGCGAGTACTACATGGATGCGAGGAGTAAAATTCCACGGTTCCACCCGTGAGGACCCTAGTCTGAATTAAAAAGTATGTTCTACTGAATTTAATATATATAACTAGTGTTCAAATGTTATTTCAGACTTCAGCAATGAAATATCTTGCAAACTCCACTGTCTTCCATTACAAGTGGGAGCAAATTAGCCAGGCGTTTTGGAATCGTTATCCCAATCCTCACGCGACGCATGTCTTGTCAGAAGACACCTTTTACAGAGTCCTTGAGGATGGTAAATTATTCTCTAAACGTCTTCTAACAAAAAAGGTATGTATTTTAGATTTAAAAGACTTGTAAACTAAGTTGATGACTTTTTTAATGCTGATCTGAGCACCTTTTAATAATTTGCCAATTGAGGTCAGCGCCAGAACGCGGAATTACAGTGCAACTTAGTCCTTATTTTGCCAAAAATTGGACTTAGATACAGGTGAGCAGCTTGTTGAGATTTGCACTGAGTCTATAATGTTTATTTGTTTATTTTTCAGGGTAGTAAAGTACCTAAATGGGGAGAAAGGTTCATTCCAGGAAACAAACAAGTTTATGTTGTAGAAGAGTCCATTGTTGATCCCAAATCTAAGACATTGACAACATACACAAGAAACATTGGTTTAACTCGAGTTATGGTAAGCTATTGATGAATGTAAAGAATAAATTCCTCAGATTTTGTTTTTCTAAGGTAGAAATCACTATAATTGGAGGTCTTAACAGTACCCCATAGAAATGGCAAACCTGTAGTAGTCAATGTATACACAGTTGCCAAGTATTCTGAAATTACACGATTTTTCCGAAATTCAACACTGATTCTGAAAACCTTCAGACAGAATCGTCATGTACTTTCTAAAATTTGGCAAAAATGACCAAATATGTAAAAACTTAGCCATTTTTAGCTCAGCTATCGGGACAAGATGGGCTTTTTTGATCACCTTTCGTCCGTCCGTCTCCCATCCACAGTCGTCTACAATTCATATTTGCTCAATAGATTAGTCCCAGCACCAGCTTTAACTGGGATAGGAACTGCCGGGTATCTTTGTTTCGACCAGCAAAAACTTATGATCGACGATTTGAAGAAATAAACTACTCAATGTCATGACCTCTAACTTTCTGATCCCTCCAAGAATGAACCCTAGACGAGACCAGACTTTTTTTATGTTTATATGACATTTAGTTGATATAATATTTGCTTTCTTTCTAATATTTCTGTTTATATTCTTAAACCAGGGTGTATGTCTTGGTACGTTGGTATTGAACGCGTAGTGGTTAAGTTACGTACAACGCTGTGGTTTGCTTGCTCCATTATTATGTACATGTATAGGCCATGAGCTACAACATATCCTCTTTATTTTTATGTTTAAACCATCGTAGAACAGCTATTGAATAACCAACAACACTTATGTATATTTTCGAAAGATAAACACAATTATTATCATTCATTAAAACACATTACCCGGGGTGCATTGGTAAGTTGTACTTCCAAAACGAGCCATGACGCAGTGACCTGGGTTACCTCATCAAATTTGCCACTTTTTTTTATTTACTCCCAGTACCAGCTACACTGGTTCGGGGGCTATCTGTTTTTTGACATGCATTAACCTATTTCGGACATTATGAAGACAACTACTGAATGTCATGACCCCAAACTTTCTGATCCCTTCAAGAAAATGAACTCTAGATGAGACCGGACATTTTTGGTGTCAATATGACTTACGATTGATGTAGTATTTGCTTTCTAATTTCTCTGTTTATATTCTTAAATGTGGTGTGTACGTTTTGGTATGTTGAACATCACAGGATAAACACTTCTGAAATTACGTAGAATGTTGTGTACCGTGTGCTCCAGTATAAGCCATAAGCCAGTAACTCCCGTCCCATATAGTGCGCACCATGGTCAGGTGGAATCTATTTAAAACACATCACTGCTAAAGTGCAGAAAGTTAGTGAATTAACAATTTAACCAAACATTACTTTGCAGAGTTGTAATCTGTGGTATAGCTTCTAATTGAGACTACTCGGAATATGGCAGCAAGTGGTCTCAGTAGAGAAGTGACGCAGAAATCCACCTTTAGTCAAACGTTTACTGTTAATTGACAAATATTTTATGATGATAAATTTATAAGGTAATAAGTAATACACCATTTAGATTATTTTTTATTTATTTATTATTTTTTTTGACTACACTACTACTTACTATTTACAACATGCACTGACGTTGCGGCGACCATCGCGGTGCCTTCAACCGAGTGACTGTTTTGGTACGATGACGTCACAATGGTGCGAACTGGGTTTCCGCCAGGTGACGTCATCGTACCAAAACAGTCACTCGGTTGAAGGCACCGCGATGGTCGCCGCAATGTCATTGCATGTTGTAAATAGTAAGTAGTAGTGTAGTCAAAAAAATAATCTAGATGAATAGTCCTACTACTAGTAATAGTCTACATAAAGATAATACACCATTGTCAATCTACGGTTTCAGTCAAGTTTCTTATATTCCACTTTTTTTTGCGGGTCCAAGATTTTTTCGTACAAGCTACCATTTTCGTACGTGTTGAAAATTTTCGTATCAGGATTCATCTATTTGCTATTTGAATGTGGCATTAGAAATCCATATATACGACAATATATAAAATTTTCATCCATACATCCATGAACTGTGATTGATAGATGGTCTTATAATATTTTTATTATGTAATCTTTATGTTAGTGTCATATTATCTATACGTTAAATATCATTATATATGTATGGCTTCTTATATATATATATAAGTATTTATTACCGGTAAGTGATAACTACAATGTAGAGCCATGACCTATTTTAAATAAGGAGATCTTGTGGAGTACCGGTAACCATCTTCGCATTTCGTATATATACAGTGATAGGCAGGTGAGCGATATATTATCGGACTCTTATGGTTCTCTTGTTAGTTGATTTTCACTCAACTTGCACACAAGTTGTAACATGCCTATATATGCTCATCATTACCCCTAGGGATCCATGTATAAAATTTTGTATGAATGAAAGATAAACATAAATTTTATGCTGACATGACCATCATTCCATATTTGAATCATGCATCTTGGGGGAAATTGACCCCTCCCCAGGGGTCCATTACGAAATTTTGTATAAAATATAGATGTTTCATTTTTCATTCGATTTTCACCAAACTTACAAGTTGTATTTCAATATGATAATCATTCCATGTTTGAATCATGCCCCTCTGTTAATGATTGACCTCTCCCCTGGTTGATAGCATATATTCTCTTTTTATTTCTAGTTGATAGAAGAAAAATGTGTTTATAGACCATCGCCAGAAGACCATAATAAAACTATTGTGGATCGTGAGGCCTTTGTATCAAGCTCAATTTTTGGTTTCAGGTAATTGTTTTCATCGCATATCCACCAATACATTGCACAGTGTCCTAGTTGTGCTTTAAAGTGGTGGTTTTTTGGACTTTATTTTATAGTAGAATAATGATCTTTTATAGGCAGGAAAGTTATTCATTTTAAAGAGGGGAAGTCGACTTGTAGCCATATTTTGAAGAACGTTGTGGACTCGGTTGCATTGTGATGTATAAGTCTCTGCTACTCAAAATTTCAAAGACTAGGTCAGATGGTATTGGGGTCATTTCTCGCTTAATATTATAGCTAGAAAGATGTTCTTCGTGTCATTTAAAACCTTACTTTATGCCCATTCCAAGTGTAAGACTAGGTTGTTTGTCAAAAATAATGCAAGCCTCTTAAAAATTGACGAATAACATTTTTGGAAGGAAGGCGTCAAGAAAGTGGTTTGATCGCAAAATAAATATCATATTCGTATTCTACACATTTTCCTCGTTAAATACATGTACATGTATTAAACAAAAAAATATGACCAAGATATTAATTATTTTTCAAACGTTATGATGTTTAAATTTTTGCTGTTAGAATATTATAAACAGGCATGGTCACTTTGTTTATGCGATCGAGGCCAGGAAATATGTTCAGAAAGCATTATATTTTCTTAAAATACCCAATTTAGGGTTAAAAAAAGGGTACTTTGCTCATTCGTGAAGTAGACCTATAGGCAAAGATTAACAGTACCCATAATTGCTGGCAAAGTCATTTTTAGCTTTCACACATAGGTACACAATAATATATGCTACTTTATATTGTATAGGATACATTATTTTACAAAATTAGTATTTTATAATAATGTATTAACATTTTGAAACTACTTTTATGTAAATCTGTCATAACAAAAATACAGTTGGATTATATTCACTACAAACGTTATTTCTTCAGACTAAGTCACTGATTTACCTCTGTGTAATTTATTTTACTACCCGTTTATCTGTATACGAAGAACTAAATATGTGTATGCATTTTTAATATATTCATTAAGGAGCCTGCCCCTCGAACGCCCCCTTTATTTAATTTTTTATCAAAATTTCCGGCAATACATAGTAGGTCTCCTGTAGACAATGCTGTGCATTCTTAACTTTTTTTATGTTACCATTTTTTGGGACGTTAGGCATGTGGTGTGCAGTTAGTTATCATAGTTGCATGAAGTCTCCAAACGTCCGTGTAGAAGAAAAGAAAGAAATTTCTTAATGATTACATATAATGTACATAATTATGTTAATTAAATTGTGGTATAATACTTTCAGCCGTCCACTTCAATCATTTGGGATTGACCGCTTTAAGCGCAACATTGTTAAGACTGTGAAAGGATTCGAGGATGTTCTTGGTCGGATGTTCCCAGTGCAGCAAATTTCTTCTATTGATTCACAGAAGCCAATCACAGAAGCTGCCCAGAAGCTTGCAGTTAACAAGGAAACACTAAAAAACACTGCCAACAAAGCCAAAGAACTCGCCAAAACAAAAGCTGCATCAGTTGTTATTACTAATTAAATTTCACACATAATGGAGAGATAAATATTACATGGTTTATTATGTTGAATTGCTACTTTATTCACTGTGCTAAAGCACAGGAAGATTGTACGTTTACCAAATCCCCTCACAGAGCAAGATGGACGCCTCACTTCAATAAAAAAAATTGAAATTAAAGCCAATACGAAAGCCAATATATGACAGCAAATTTTGTGTGACAATAGTGTATTTCTGATCACTTCAAATTCATCAAAATAAAATATTTGTCAAATTTTAGTGGCCGAACAATTATGCTTGTACAGAAACAATATGATATGTTTTCAAGTGCATTCTGGAAGTTTCTTTTGTTTAAACAGTATGATAGAATATCTAAAACAACTTAAATACCACCCAATAAAAAACCTGCTATAAACTCTTCAAACCATGTGCACACGAGAAATGTCAACAGAATGACGTAATCTCACTCAGCATGTAAAAAGTCTCCCATCTTACCATTGTTAACTGCGACGTCTGTTTGAAATCCATGGTACGTCTGGCAAAAATCATTCCATTATGTAACGTCATTTTACTTGTGTTTTAGTTACCAAGACAGCATGGTATTTTTATAGGTGCAATAAATATTAATTGAGAAGAATACGAGTCTTATTTTACTTACACTTGCAACGGTATTAGTAGAGTCATTCTAGGTGAAATACACCCCAATCCGTGCATAAATTGACATAAAAATGAAAGAATAAAAATAAGAATACACGAAGAAACAACCAGATCTCATAATAATAATGATAAAAATATGGTAAAGACATTATACTAATTCATTAGTGAATTCTTATTTTTATTTTTTTTCTTTCATTATTATGTCAATTTATTGTTCTTAATATTGTTAATCTCTATTGTTATTCTGTCACATACTGCAAAGTATAAAATCCCCTTTCTAAGGTGTGTTAACTGTTGGGTGTCTTTTAAGCACTTATGTTTTTATTGTATTCTGACGAGGACAACAGCTGAAAACAGTTTAATAAATAATTTTTAGATATATTTAGTAATTATATGGTTTTAATTTTGGAATGTAAGCATATTTTATAAATAAAGAACTCAAAATGATACATGGTTTCCAATATGCTATAAACCTTACTCAACAAATTTTAAGTAACTTCTGGTATGTTGTAGAACAGATGTTACCGAATTCATCCCAAGTTAAAAGTAAGAAGATTAGCTATAGCACAATTTTAATAAAACACTCGGGTAGAAAGTCGGCAATTTCTCTATTTACTACGGGCAATAGGAATGTTTGTGGGACCAACGTGGTAGCATTGATAAATCCAGAAAATGGGGAGGAGCATAGGAACTATGAATATATATATTTTTACTTGCTTTATAATGATAAACATATATATATATATATATATATATATATATATATATATATATATATATATATATATATATATATAATGCACCCCTAAATTCTAAGATATGTATAGACCATACAGAATCATTTTTCCTTCGTTAACACATTTTGATAGAATACTACACAAGTATGGATATACGCATTGAGAATATAAACTAATAAGTTATATCATGAATAGTGTAGAGACGGCCATCTTGAATAATTAAGTACAGATAAGTTTTCTAGATTTCATTATCATTTAAATGGCCTTTTTGCCTTCAAAACTATACATTTTGACATACTATATACACTTGTAGGTGCTTTACAACAATCAGAGTCAATAATCTTTAATATTATGCAATAATGTGGCGGCCATCTTGAATAAGTAAGTTTTGGTCATATGTGATGACAGATGGTTTCAATGGTTTCTGGGTCTTGGAAAACATATATTTTGATATACTGTACACAATTGTAGATAAATTATAACCTTATGAATTGATCATCCTAAAATTCCGCAATACCATGGCGGCCATCTTGAATAATTAATTTTCCCCAAGGGTGACAAGGTGGCACCCGGCAGATTTGAATTTGGCACCCTCAAATTAGTCAGAATCAATCATAAAACATCATGCGTACCCATTTGTGTGCTCCAGCTGATAATCCTGGTTTGGCAACTGGATTACTCCATTTTCTACTTCTGCTGCTTATCATCTAATGTGGTCTAAATTAAATACCTTTTGAACCAACAGATATTTAATGATTTAGACCGCATTAGATGATAAGCAGCAGAAGTAGAAAATGTAATAGAATAAAATACATTTCGAAATCAACGACATCCTATCTACAGCAAACTGATACTACAGAATGACCTCAATCATCTGCAACGCTGGGATAAAGACTGGGGCATGCGCTTCAATGCGTCAAAATGCAAAATTCTTTGTATCAGCTGGTCTACGACACCACTTGAAATATTCTAAAAGATTGTTGATTGTTGGAGCAAGTAACTGGCTCAAAATGTATTGCTGGGCTCATCAATAACCGACTAAGTTGGGATTCCCACATTGACAAGGGTATCTAAGATACAATCGAACCTGAACTGTTTGTCAAGTATGGAATCCTCACACCAAGAAGAGCATTGCAAAATTGGAGCAAGTCCAACAAAGAGAAGCACATTTCGCCATGAAGGACTACTCTATGAACAGCAGCAGTGTCTCAGGGATCTACAGTGGAGCACACTAACCCTGTCTTCAGATACTATTATGTCAATACAGTGATAGGAATGTGGTGGAGAACTGAGAGGACTATAATATTGTTGTAAATATGATTTGCACATTATATTTTTCCAATGTTTGCACAATTAATGACAATTACTTGTGTAGTGTATTGTCTACCGATGTATGATATATGTATGGATAAAATAACTAGCATGTAAACATGGGTATTTCTATATTGTCCACCATCTTGTAATCTGGTCCACATTTACATTTTATCTGATATAACGGGTTATGTAGGTGAACCGTCCAATACTGCACAACATGTATTCATTTTTGGCATTTTGACGGTTAAAAAAACCCTGTAAAACTGTAATTTTTGTTAGTTTATTAAACCATTTTATTTCTGCTACTTGGAATTATATTTAACACATTCAATATATATTGTTAAAATTAACATTGAATATCAATCAAGTTAAGGCAAAATATATGCTAAATAATAACATCAAAATTGGTAACAAAAGCTATAATACACTACGTATACACTATATAACAGACTCTGAAGTAGGATATAAACTAAAAATATCAAATAGACGTGATTTTTCAGACACAACACAAAATGTTTATATTTGAAGTTTCAGTCATATCTTTCACTATCCGAATCTCTGCACATGTCAGTCAGGTCAACTCGCCATCCACATGATGGAGGTATACATAACTATGAGAAAGTTGGTGGTAAGAAAGAGAAAGGCGTTATTAGCCAACCACCAACTGATTGCGGAATGACGCGGCAGCTCCCCTCGTCGTATAGTCAGGCTTCACTATAACATCCGTATCATTGGCCAGACAGAACTTTCTGCACAAATTCTGAAATGAATATAAGGTAAAGAGGCTTATGATATTCCACGGAACAGGAATCAGCGGAACGGAACAAGATTTCCACGGGGTAGACACACTGTCCATTCACAGTGACTAGTCTAATGTGTGGCTGGTTATCAGTTATCAGCATGATCAGACATTCTTGGTCCTATTAGTGATGCCTAATGACGAATTAATGTCACCTAGCCACCGCATACATTTACACAAACTTTCCATACAGCTGTCTGTGATTGAAACTAGATCGAGGTAAACCTTCACTTTGGAAGAATAAATTGCTTACATAATCATTTTTATTGCTATATTGTTTCCGCATGCCGGTAATTGATAGAACTGTTTGAATGAACATTATTTGGATAACATACATGTGGGCATAGTTTTAATTCATATGTATACATATCTAAGTGATGTGATTACTGACCAATTTAATCACGCATTATCATATGCCAAATGCCATAATTCTCCAACCTCGTTCCGTTCCGCAGAATATAACAAGCCCCTTTGGTGTCGATTTTTTGCGCAACGGAACGGAACCAGATGTGAAGTCTATTTGAGAGACAGACTATATCACTGGGCAGCTGGATCATGGTTCATCAAAAGTGTAATGTATTCAATAGAACACACCGGATTAATCTTAAATTGTAATTTGATGTAAACTGCCACAGAACAGTGACACAAAGTGTTATGGCCGATCACCTGTCAAAATTCTAACATGGACTTAAGAACTGGATAATTTGACTAGTAAATTAATGACACAAATGAAAACGATTGGTGAAAACTGTGTACAAACGGTTACTGCTTATGGAAAGCGCATAACTTGGGTAAAATAGCGGATGATGTCGTAATGACAGTTGAAAGACTAGAATCGTTATTTTATTATTTTCATCTTTCACAAGACTAAAGAATTTATTTATGTTTGACAGTTTCGCCTGCTTCTGCAGACATTTTCAAAAACACTACTGCGCATGTCAGATCATGGTTTACGGCCGCTGTCCCTGCCTGTGGCAAGCACTGGGTCGTAGACTCTTGCAAGCTGATGGGCCCCCTCATCTCTGTTCATGGTCTGACTTTGCATATACAGCTTGCGAGAGTCTACGACCCAGTGCTTGCTGCAGGCAGGGACAGCGGCCGTCAAACTGTCAAACGTAAATAAATTCTTTAGTGTTGTGAAATATGAAAATAATAAATTTACTTAATTACCAACACAATGAACTCATTCAAGGACTAGAATCGTTGTTTCGTGCGTGATATAAAAAGATGGCTTTTGAATCCAAACATAGGAAGCACAAAATGTAAGTCAATCTTTATAAAAACATCTTGGAAGCACATGGAAAAGGTTTCTCTTTCAAATAGAGAAAGAAATGTGGCTCCAGAAGTAACAAAGACTAAATAAGGTCAAAATGGTAAGAAAATGTGTTATCAAATTTACGTACCCTTTGAAACTTATTTCTTCTGTGTTTACTATGGTACATTGAAGCAGCAGCAAGAACTCTTTTAATTACTTACTATATCTAAGTTTCAAATAGATGCCAGTGGCATGGTGCCTTGTATTTGCGAATCACAAAGACTTTGCTTTTACACTTGTATAAAACATGAAAATACTTACTTTGATAATTTACATTGCTTTTTTCCAAGCAACCTGTTGATCGTATAAGTGTGTCAACTTCTTCATCTGTTAATTTTTCCCCAACAGTTGTCAAAACATGACGAAGATCATTTACAGATATTACACCTCTATTATCTGGATCATATATCCTGAACATTTCAAGCATTTCTTCTGGTCTTTCTACAGCCGGTGAAGTAACAGTCTGACCAACTAATGTTACTAAACCCTGTAAATCTACCATTCCACCACCTAAAACAGTAATTAAAATACTTTTAGATTAAAGTGCCCAGTACACACTGTATTTTATCTGTATGTTAATCTGCAGGGCTTTATCAGCATATGTGGAGATGGAGGCCACATGGTGTTGGTACATGAACCCCCCAGAGGCAGGTTAGGTAGCCAACAGTATTTGAAATATATATATGACGAAAGGTGACAAGGGGGGGGGGGGTAAAAAAAGGCCAAAAATGAGGTGACGTCATTTGTGAACGATCGCTAAGAGCCATATAGAGTACTGATTTTGTCAAAAGGATACAGAACCGAAACGAAATTAGAGGAATCGGCATAAGAAAATGTAATAATTCGTAACAATTTGAAACAAAGTTACGGCTATCACGGTTTTCTTGGAAATCCTCAATCCCTGAAACTACGACACTTACGATTATTGAAATAAACAGAAAAAATGTAATAATCAGAATGATTTCTTACACTTCCTGTGAATGGTGTCCATATTTTGCTCATAAATAGTCGGATTTGTTCTGCCGTTCTTGTTTATTCCCACCACAAAGTGAAACCAGAAGTGCGGACGCCGTACAGACACCCAATGAAAGGAAAATCTGTCACAATGTCGGCGTAATTTTGAACTTTTAGAAATATTCTTTTTACTAGAGGAACCTCCGTAAAAATGCGTAATATAAGGGGAACAATCAGAATAAACGTAACTTCAGGCGAGTTATGAAGAAAGCCGTAATTTGCGGAAGCTACAGAAAGTTTTTACATTCGTAATAGACGCAACAATAAGAAGAAATGGGAAAAAATCGTAAGGAATGGTAACGTAATCCTCAAGAATTTTCTTCTCTATCCTTCTGACGGAATCAGTACTGTATAGGCCCATTAAAAAGCCTGGTTATGGTAATCAGCGAAATAAAATTCACTAACTTAAATTTCGGTACTAATTTTTTTTTCTGTACCCGTAAAAAATTCAGATAAAAAAAGCTTTTCCTAGCCTGAAGTTCATTTCGAATTCCATGAAACAGGAACGAAGATATTGATCCTCAGAGGCTTAACCTTGTCACAAGTGACAGTTGAGCTAAAAACATATAGTGTCAAATGTAAATGTGATGCATTACGGACCTGACCAATGAACGTACATTGTACATAATATAATATGGGGTATGAGCCCGTAAACTGGAATATATTACATTTGATCCTTTCAATATTACAATTTTTGATGTACATGTAGTTGATTATTTCACAGATTAAAACTGTTACCTCGTAGATCGACTTCTTGCTGAATGGCTCGCACCTCGGTCTGTGACGGCTTCAGACCGACCGACCGCACCACACCAGGGATGTCGCGGCTGAAGATCTTTCCATCCTTATCATAGTCAAATAACATGAAAGCTTCTTTCAATTCTAAAAATAAAGATAAGTACTTACAAAATGCTGTCAGCCCCTATGGTCGAGAGTGTGGTTGACATTTTTGTGAAGGCTGGTGCTAGTCTGCTTATACATTGTTTGTAAGTATGTTTCCTTTTGGGCTATTTTGAGTTTATTAATGGATTGTACATAATAAGTCGGAAAGTAATTTAACAACTGTTACAAAGTTCGTGCCTAAATAATTATAAAACCATGATTGATTAGGAACAACATGTCAAGTGTATGAAAAAACAAAATTATTAATTCAACTTATTTAATGAGGCCATTTTAAATGACACCAAGAACGTCTTTCTAGCTGTATTATTGAGTGCGTAGTCAGTACTATTCACTCAGAGCACTGACCTAGCCTTTGATGATGTTTCCAAGTGTTATAGTTTGAGATTATCAAGTTCTGCACATTCATCAACATTTTTGACATTAGTTGTGTCATTCATTGACTAGTCCATAACCTTGACCACTATGGCAGGGAACCTGTGTCTTGGATACACTCCCACAGGAGAAGCAAATCTATAAAATTTTCTTTCCTACCGAATCATGGTTCTGACACCCCAGTTCTGTGGCAATATACATATACTAGAACAAAGTGATGTGCCCCAGTTTTGCTGGGTGGGTTCTGAGAAAGGAATAATATTGATAATATGCCAAAGCTGCATGACAAAATTAACCACTATTCAAAACAATTCTATTATGAAATGAATGAAATGAGTGAGATGATGTCAAACAATAAAACATAACATTACCTGATAAATTAGTGTTTGTCAATTGTACAGCAGCCTACAATTAAATAGACACATGAATTAAAATTACGACAAAAGCAACAGAAACCTATAGAGCAAGTGTTCTAGTTATGGGCGGTTTACAACGGGATCATAATCATTATGTAATTTCGTTCATAAATAATGGAAATACAGTACAGGTCCGCTTATCCGGACCCCTCGGGACCTAGCCCTACACGTAGAGCTGAGTTAATACCCTGTATATCTCAGCTGTGAGAGACCCAGGAACGAACATATGCTGTATATCATACGGCTACTCGGGACCTTGATGAGATGTCCGAATTAGTGGGCATCCGGATATCACGTTGGTGACCCACAACTATTCTGATAGACCATGACATGGGCTATAGTACGAGTATCGAACAAGTATCGAACGCTTTTGGCACATTTCTGGACTTATAAGTGACAAGTAACCTTACCTTCCGTTTATAATCAATATGCATTGTACATTTATCAAGATTATTACAATAATCAACACGTATTGACCTCTAGAAACAATAATTTTTAAGTTTGAATTTTTATACATAAGACGTTGGAAGGGTCCCAAGGTTGAAAATTCAATCAAAAAAGGGCGGTTTAAACGAGTGCAAAAAATTCTAAAAAACATCAGCATGATCTATGACTATGGGGTCAACTTTTGTGAAGTGCCTTAAAAGGTGCTATGAAAAAACATTACTATGGAACACCCTATATGTGGCTGGGCTCGTGCTAAGGTTGAAACTTTCTTAGCCAAAATGGCTAAAGGATTTTGAAAAACTTTAGCCAATCGGAAATCATTTTAGTCACCATTTTAGCCAATCCATTTTTTTCTTAGCCACCTTTAGCCACATTGGATATAATTATTTTGGGCCAATTTCAACTAGTACCAAACTAAATTGCTCTAATGTTGGTGGTAGAGGTTTTTTACTGAAATAACTTTTAAATATTGCATGAATGTTGGTGATACTAGGTAGAGTTTTAGGTTAATTTCTTTTCAGAAATAGCTGTACTGTAACACAACTGTATGGTCAGCGAAGCTGCAATTTTGTCTCTTTTCAGAGATGCTGCATGGTGCTTTGCAGGAGAGTTATGCAGAACATCTCCTGGGGTTGGGAAAGGCTCAATTATTATATTTGTTATATGGTTTAATAATATAAGATTTGCACTTCAGTTTAATACCTAGAACTAAATATTGCTTGGTTTTAATTGAATGAAATTGTATGTAAATTTACATGGTGTTGGTGTTTATTTTTTGCATGGATGTATCATTCTATAGTTGGTAGATTGACTTTTTGTGGTTTGTGTAGTAATACTGTATATATTTCAAAATAAAGATTATGTAATATATTATTGATAATTCATTTATCTGGAGAAGATATTGTTATTAATATCCAATTTCATTGTCAAATCCTACACTCGACCAGTTCAGAGTTTCCAGCCAATTTTTACTCAGGAGGTTTTCTGACTTCTTTAAAAAATTTCAGGAGGTAATGAGGAAATTCAGGGGGTCATTTTTTTTTCTGGGGGTCAATACGTTTTAAGCGTTGTGTCTATTAAAACCAATTAAATTTAATAAAAAAATAAATGTATTTTAACTATAAAAATCATGTTTTATTTTCATTTAATTACATTACAGTAATACTAACAAACTAAACACTTATCAATTTATGATTGAAACTCAATTATTTTGAAATTTGGCCCGCCTTGTACTTAGCCAAGCAGCAGTGGCCATCTGA
>CM032668.1:24066080-24082799 GCA_019095985.1 Streblospio benedicti | reverse complement strand
ACATCTGACCAAATCCTCACACTCCCCAGCAATAAATAATGGGCAGTCCCTAAGTGGGATCAGGACACCCCCCCCCCATCTAGACCCTCATACATACATACACACACGCATACTGACATACAAACGAACTGATCACAAGGCTTTCACTTCAGCTGCTGAAGCGACGCAATAACTTTGAAAGTACGGGAAAAGTTAATTAATTCCTACCATCATATGTAGGATATCTCCGAATATCTGTTATGTCCAATATCTTAAGTTCTGCAGTACTTTTAGTACTAGTACGACACAATATTTACAAGACACAGATTCAAGACAGATCAAGACACGGATTTCCAAATATGTTACTGGTTATTCATCAGAAGTCTAGCCTCGGTGTACGCAGATTTGAAAGGAATCCAACATAATCAGTGTAAAAGAAAATAAATGATCGGCTGGAACAAAAACACAGAGCTCTCTTCCTGTTGGTCTCGGACCAATGGAGAGACTTACCCATGAAATCAAATGGAGAACTTGTTTTGGCTAATGCTTCACATCTCTGTATTCATGATTGTCTGTTAGAAACCAACAGGTTAATACGGGCCGGCAGGCACAGCCTTTATTATAGCGTTCATTAAGCATTTGTTTGGTGTTCTGAGCTCTTTGTGATATAGTCCGTATAGACGATCATTTTAGAAACCACACCTTTCAGCAATCAGTCCACAGTCTGTGCGTGTTTGATAAAGGCTGTATTTACCTGTACCAAATTTGTTGCCATATAAGGACAAAACGCCCACACCTTATTAATTAGCATAACACGAAATATATCACAACTTGACAAGATACTTGGAATGCAGTAAACAAAATAAACCAACAGTTTGCAATATACATTATATATAGAGGATACTATTATGGTAAACTTTCATTACTATCGCTGTGTGTTTAACCATTAATTCAATACAAAATTATGACAAGATTTTTTTGGTCTATAAAGGACTATTCAGTATTTATGACAGGGTGGGGTAGGAGGATTTTCCAAAAATGCTGTGAAAAAAAATAATAGCACCCCCTCAAATTTCTGTGAAAAAATTGGTAACCCACCTTGATTTCATGTGACAAATTGATGAACCCCCCCCCTTGCAATTTACGCATTCATTGTAAGCTAACTCAAATCATATTTGATTGATATCCAAAATTGGGGTAAATTTTCTGTGAAAAAATTGATAGCCCCTCAACCCCCCCCTCCCCCCCTCCAAACATTGTGACAAAAGTTCATCGCCCGCCCTAAAATCCTACCCCACCCTGTCATAAATACTGAATGGTCCCTAAATACTAGATGCGGTCGCTAGAGTCTCGACATACGTTAGATTCTCGTCACGTCACCTGACTGAGGTATGTCGAGACTCTGGCGACCGCATCTAGTTAAAAGTCAGATATGGCAGTCACTATCTGAGGATCAGAGGTTCAGAATGTTCAGAATGAACATTCTGAACCTCTGATCCTCAGAGTGGGCAGTCAAGTCTCCAGTTAATATTATACAGTGAAAAAAGTCAGGATGGTTGCATTTTATTGAAAGCTTAGGGATTGGGGCTAGATGTAACTTTAACATTAAAATTGAACTACTGGGCTTTTAAATCTCAGCCCGTATGTATTTTTATGTGTAAACCATCATACTAGCACAGGTATTAATATCCAATTAACTGTTTGGGGTGTCAAAATAAAGCTAAAGACCCAACAAAATAATGTTTGTTTCTGATAACCATGCATTTCAAAGAAGGGTAGGAAGGAAGGATTTTTTTTTAATCTTACTCCAAAGTTTTGCTGGTCTAGAAATTTGGGTAGGGCGGCTTTTACTCTTTTTTTACTCAAAATATTTACCGATAAATTAACAAGGATAGGAGAAATTTATGAATATTTTTTTCGGACGTGAATAATGTCCCCATCAAACGACTTTTCAGTAAGAACAAAAATGATAGAATCTATATGTATTATAACAAAAGTTGTTTGTAAGGAAGCTTGCATTATTCAACAAATAACAAATATATTTCAACTTGATATACCCCACCTATATCTCTGTAATTAGTGAACCTGCAGATATTTTGATTTATGCTAACAATACATAATTAACGTGACCGATCAAAAACCGTAGCAGTTGCTCTATTTTAATTTTTTAATTAATATTGCATTCATAGTTTAAAAATTCTATTGGAATTAGTCATGTATAATAATGGCTTGCACTATTTGTACATGTATTTAATTATGATCTTTGCATTTCAGGCATTACCTCCTGCTATACAGAAAGGTACTTATGTTTTCAATATATTTTCCTGTCTATGAAAATGCTTTGTAAAATTTGTTCATTAGAGAACTTAGGGACGAGTCACTTGTTTAAGGCATTGGGGGAGGGGGGAGTGTTGGTCTCAAAAGTTTTACATAAAATGGTGTTTGACAGGTGAGCGATATAGGACCCACATAGTCCTCTTGTGTAAACGTAATGAAACAATCAATGAGAAACGAGGACACCTTGAAATTATGGGATATACAAATGGTGCAGTAAGATATCAGCCAAATGTGTAATATTTTAAAAATAATGAATTATTATCCCTAATTATTATCACTACTATAAGGCACCTAGATTTCACGTACAGAATCAAGTCTAAACCAGTTAGGAAATGACAGATGGAAAAACAATCGTCCTGGCATGCTGTTTGACTTTGCTGGGGACTTTGACTTCCATAGAGGAAGTGTTCAAGATATTGGCAGTTTACGACATGCTTGTGGTTCTTATGTAATTTTGTTCATGTGTAATAGAAATACATAAAATATTTTACCAGATAATCAAAATGTAATCAATGTTCTATCATGTCCCAATATTAGAGTACTAACTTTGTTAACTAAATACTGAAATTTGTATTTTTTGTTTTATGATACTTTCGACCTGTTTACGCTAGACGTTTATCACATTGCTCTAGTCATTGGCTGTTCACCAGATGTACTTTTGACTACAGTAAAATGTGACCATGATTCCAAACATTACTTTACAGTTTGCCAGTACGATGGTTGCTTATGTTCATGAGCAAAATACATATAATACGTTAAAGGTTATGCTCAGTGGCTGACCAAGTTTGCTTGTAGAGAAGCAATATGATATGTAAAAAATGTGCATTCTGAAAATTTCTTTCATTTAAACAACATATTAAAGCATGCCGAGCGATTTAGATACAGTACCACAACTTAAACAGCCAGCTAGTAACCATCAAAATATGTGAAGCAGCAAAATGTAAACCAAATGATTTCAGTGTTTTATAGAAAGCCATTTTGGTGCAAATGAGTCAGCAACTATGTGCTCTTTGAGCACTTTTGATCCAGTTAAAAATTGTAAATTCTTTATCATTTATCTTGTCTATTTTTAGAGCTTGGTCAAGCATTTTTCTTATTTGACTATGACAAAGATGGAAAGATAACGAGTAAGGAGGTGGGAGCGGTGGTGCGCTCTGTTGGTCTCAATCCTACCGAGGCGGAACTGAAAGAGATGATTAAAGAAGTGGATGCTAGTAAGTACACTCTAGTTTCATTCAACATACTGTACAGGTCTGTTTATCTGAACCCCGTATGACATTCATAAGGGATCTGAATGAACGCTCTGCTTAACATGATCTGTAATTGCACTCTTGTGGATCTGGGTGAGGTCCTCAGTAGCTCAGTGGTTAGAGCGTACGACTTGAAAACAGGAGTTGTTTGCGTCGTAAGTTCGCGCCCCAGTCATGGCAGACAAAGTGTCGCCAAAACCGTTACGTCGTACGTCTGCCACTGAGTTGCTGATTTCCTCTGAGTGCGTCGCCACCGTACAGTGTTACTAGACGGTAGCGACGCCAATCGGAGGTTCGGAAGCCTCGTTAAAAGGCGTGTCCCGTGTAGAGGAGAGCCACATCTCTGCACGCAAAAGAACTCGCCTAGTTTGAAAACTATAGCTAGTGTGATCCATCCATTACCCTTGGCTCAGTTGGTTACCTAACCTGCCAAACAAACAAGGACCACTTTGGAAATAAGCATTACATATATATGTACGCTTTCATGTGCTATCCTAGGAACATTAATTCCTGAAGAATATCAAATCATTCTTTTCTCGCTGCTCTGGTGAATGATCCCTTAGTGTTCTGATCCACATCCTTCATGTGTTCCTTCACACAGATCATGTTAAGCAGAACAATTATGAGATAGACTGGGAGGAAGTCAGTGTGTTGGACAGAGAAAGTGACTGGAGGATAAGAACAATCAAGGAAGCGATCAAGATACGAGGACAGAGACAGGTCATGAACAGGGACGAGGGGGGCTTTCATCCCTCTCATGTGTACGACCCGATTTTCAGTATCGGAAGTCGTGCTGAGTGACTTGACATGCGCAGAGAGATTTTGAAAATGGCAACAGAAGTTGTTGAAACTGTCAATCAATGTAAGAATTTATTGTGTTGTGTAAAGATGAACTTAATAAATAAATATGGATTCCAACACAATGAACACATTCAAGGATAGAAAATCTTTAAGTTTATGTGGACACTTTCATTTGACACTGGAACCATCTTCGGAACAATTATAGAATTCACTACCAAATATATTTAATATTATAATTGTATTATTAATATTCATTAGTTTGCTAATCAGCATTAGTATAACATTAATCATGACTATTGTTTAATATATTTTGCAGTATATTTCAACATATCAGGGGGCACTGCTCTGTATAATAATACACTTTATATATAACATTTCAGAAGGTGGTAAAATTGATGTCAATGGCCTCAGCCAGATTATTGGTAGAAGATTAAAATCTCAGATGACAAGTCCAGATGAACTAAGAGACGCCTTTCAGGTGAGATTTTGATGTGGGCATACAGCCTCTTGTATTGTGCACAAGCGGAAGACTTTAAAGCCAAATGCGTTATTATTTCAATGGTGCCATGCCCACTTTATGCACATTGTCATAATGGGAGTTGAAAACAGAGCTAGGCGAATCTCTTTCTGTGTGACTGTGCTGTTTCCGTGTAATCTTTAATAATTGTCAGTATAAATATGTGATGGATAATGACCAAATAGCATGCATTGCGAAAAGTCTTAAGAATATTAGTTGGTTTCCAGAGAGACATTGTCATTGACAGGTTGATATTGTGTTTTTTTTGGTAATGTGCATGTTAATTTATCACATATGCCTCACATAATACATGTTGGTCTACCATGCTAGATTACAACCAATAAACATTGGCTGAATAATGCTCTTGTTTGGCTATAGAGCATTTACACTTGCCAAGTACAATCTTGAGACAAATGTATTTGGTTAACTACATTGCTGAACTATTTTATAAACAACTGATTGACAGAGCCCAAGTCGTGGTTAAGGGTATTTCACAATTGATCGCAAATACATACCACAAAATATTTTTTACAACCAAATATGTTCCAGAGTTGGTCGCAGAAATGATTGGAAAAAAGGTGCTTTGTCCAGCAAATAGCTAGTCAGCCGGCTTTACCTCAGCATTCAAATTGAACATATTTCATTGGTTTCATCACAAACATAGAAAAAACTAGCAAATGAAACCTATAAATATACTGTCTTAAGCTGTGAAATACCCTGTTTATCTTTACGTTAAGTACTAGATAATGCATGAAGTTGAGGTTGATATTAAAATCTAAGAACCTGCAGACGCTGTTTGCCCCAGATGTCTTGAACCGAGGCGCAGCCGAGGTGAGGGACATCTGGGTCAGACGGTGTATAAAGGTTCTTAGATTTTAATATCAACCGAAACTGAATTGCATTATCTGACTTAATGCTTGGCTTACATAATAATATTAATCCTTTGTGCCTCATCTCAAAAGTTCTTGTTAAATTTGCATTAACATTTTAAAGTACATCATAACAATAATATTTTTTGACTATTCAGGTATTTGACAAACAAGGTAATGGTCTTGTATCTGTTCATGATATGAAGATTTCTCTCACCACACTTGGAGAACGTTTAAGTAATGAAGAACTAGATGAGCTTGTGCGAGAAGTAGACAAGGACGCAGAAGGTCAAGTTAGTTTTGAAGGTAATTATCTATTGTTTTTTGTATGAATGTATGGTTTTTATGAATGTATATTAAACGAAAAATATTTTTTCTTCAAGCATTACTGGGAGAGAAATACAGGGTCATGACAGGGACATTACATATTGACCCTTTGATGCCTGATGATGTCAAATTCAGATGGTAAATATAGGGGGCATATAACCTTGCAATGGCCAATTGTATACCAGTATTCACTTTCAATCCGCTCCACCACCACTCTTGCCAACACATCCGAGAATACAAAAAATATTTCCCACGAGAATCTTCATTCTCCTGCCTCGTTTTAATATGAGCCTCATTTTGCATTGTAAACATGTCGCCATGACAGGTAACGAAACGAAAATTTCGGATCCTGCCCACCACTTCGCACAATCTGAGTGGAATCTCTCCTAAAATCAGTGCATTGTGCTGCCACCAATTTTATTCCACTGCTTTTTGCCAGATAAAAAACTCTTTCCGAAGAAACTTATTCTAAAAATGATTAGATAAGGATGTAAAGTAAAATGCTGCACCTAAGCAGTTTCATGTGTAGTGTGCACATCTTTTCAAGTTATGAAGAAGCACAAAAATTCTCATGTGGGTGCGATATTTTAATGTGAATCATTTCCAATAATTTACAGAATAAGTGTCTAAGGAAAAAAAAATTAATACAAGCCAAAAATTAGTGGAATAAAGTTAGTGTCTACACATTAATGACATCACACATGCTTTCAAGTTTTCATTAAAAACAATTGAAATAATATGTTATCTTATGTAGAACTATCCGGTGTGTTATACATGTACATGTTTTTCATTAAGAGAAAAGTAATTTGAAAGATTAGGTCATATTAAAAGTGGCAAATTGATATAAGCATTCATTGATTTGCCAACGTGCTGTAATACTTACAATTTTGTTTCGTACTTCGTATGAACTAGTCCATCAAATTAAATACGTCACAATCATATTTTATCTAAATGTACACAGCAACATTGTACGTTGATTTTGAATATTTCTTATAATATTATGATTTTTGTGGACTTATCATATTTTACCAATACCGGTAAGTTGAAGAGAGCATACATTTTGTAATAAGTATACCCCAAATGTTTTTTGATTAGTTATTTTGTTTTACCATGTAAATACACATGTATACCAATTTAGTTCACTCTTCCTAAATCCCTAGACCATAAACATGCTGCGCCTGTCTTAGGCATTTATCATGTTTTTAAATACACATACAACTTATTGCACTTTTCCAAAAAGTACATTAACGCGGCGACTGTCCTAGGCAATGCCTATTCATGTTACCCCAAACGAATGGATTACATGACGAAGGTTTTACAGACAAAAACGTGAAATGAGCCAGCTGGTTTGGGGAGATATTAGGCATTTCGGCTTGTTTAAGTAAGAATCCAATTAAGCTAATATGTTCCATAAAATCCTAAAAATTCATGAACCCTCCTACATGTATCTCAAAGATCGATTCCCATTCATTGTCAATACTAGACTGGTCACAGACGTAATGCAAGGCTGAGTGATCGAGGTATATCAGTTACTAGGGTGGGCAGCTTCGGTAAACTTTCATATGGATATACAGTGACTAATCTTTGGAACAATGCTCCAGTTGAAATTAAATCTATTAGTGAACATTCCAATTTCAAAATTTAAATCAAAAAAGTGTATTTTTAGTAAATTGAAGAATAGTGAAGACACTGAATTTATTTATTATTAGTTGTTAAAATTTATCTGTAATACGGTATGTTTTTAATTTGTTATTTTGACTTATTCTGTTATTGTTTTTATGAGGCATATGCCCTCAGTCATTTGATGATTTTAAGGACCACATTGTAAATAAGCATTACTTTGTAAAGCTTGCATGTGTTATCCAAGGAGTATCTTGTTACAGTCATGATACTGTGATTATATGTGATATATATATTCTAAATATATTTTGACTGTACATGTTTTTTCCTTAATAAATCTTATCTTATCTTAGAAAGGTTTTAAATGATCTGACATGAAGGCCTATTCTAAAAGCTTCTCTATGATGCAAATCTTGCTAAATGTCTTGGAAAATTTACATCATCAACTAAAAGCTAATGGCTTCTATTTTTAGAATAGCAATCTATTTTCAGAGCAGCTGTGATAGCTGCTGTACTTGAGTATTTTCTAGTTTAGCATGTGGACTGTTTATTTGTAATGGGAAGCTTTGATCAAGATGGCATACTAAATGTCTTGGCTAATCCTTACCTGGAAAATCACCCGTGGTGCATCCTGCTGCTTCTGCGGCTGTTGCTAGTGAACTCTGGTTTTAAATAACAATTATAGCCCACAGTGTTCGAGGCATATTTAATAGCAGAGGAATTCCTAGGGTTTTGTAAAAGACCTTATATCCATTAGACCTAGAGGCTGTCACAATTGTACTTGCTCTTCATCTTTGCACTTGATATATATGTAATTATGGTTTACTTGTCGATATATATGTAATTATGGTTTACTTGTGAAGTTGAGCGGTCTTTGTAATAATAAAAGTAAAAGCTATTATTAGATATAAGGTCTTTGGAAAGACTAGTGATAGGTGAATGTCAAGAATGCAGTAGATTTTGGTGCTCTTTTGGGCTATTTTTGAGGACAGTGGTGACTTTACTTCCAAATTTATCAACTTTATAGCGGGAGACTTGTGTTTGACAATTGATTTTATAATATTTTTTCAACATTGTAATGTAAATTTTATGATATTTCTTTTTCAGATGTGATTCGAGTATTGCTAGCAAAATAGATGGCAGTTGGATAAGGATCTGGACCATTTATTAACATTATAAGGAAATTTTTGTGAATATTTATGTGATTGATCATGCAAAAATGAATCTTTTTCGTAACTTTGTCAGCTTATTCAGTCTTATATCTTATTGAATACTGAAGGTAATATAAATATGAATCTACTAGATTACTCAAGAATACTGTTGTATATTCTAATCGCAGTAGCAATAATTAATGTTATCTGTCTTCACTTGTGTAATGGCTATAATAAAGCATTTTAAAATATCTGTTCTTTAGCATTATAAAATGGCTGCAAATGTGTTTTTAAAATTTAAGGTAGATATGTGACAGTATTATATTCCAACCTCCAAGTGCATGCTAAAGGTTCAGGTTTGATTCTATTTGAGATCTATAGACTTGTGATTAGTGTGTCAGGTCAATATTTAAGTCATTTAAGTCTCATGTCAGGTCAGGCTGTCTGCCACTATAAAAGTGAAAGGCTATTCAGATACAGTCTATTCTGTTTTGTAAGCATGCATTAAACATCTTGTAGGTATATATACACTTTTTCAACTAACTTTTGAGCTTGTTTTTAGCATACCTTCTTGATAGCTTTCAATCCTCTCGGATCTTCGTCAGTCTGCCGCCTAATCATCATGAGAATCTCGTGGTGTGACGGCATCGGCGGCCAGGATGTTGTTGTAGATGGCGGGTAGGTCGAGGGCCCCCACGTTCTTGTTGGTTGAAAACATGTATATGTTACAGTAAATCTGTGAAATCAGGGATTTCGGGAAATTCCTAAAAAATTCCCACTTAAAAGCTCGGAGCCATAGATTCAAACACTATGCCCAGCCACCATTTCGGCAATAAATAAGCTTTGGATTTTGACCTTGTATAGAATCACCAAGTTTCTTAGCCATGGGTTCTTACATGTGAATGTACGGCACTAAATAGTACATATGTGGGTGATGATGAGCATATTGGCGATGATTGTATAGTGTGAGTTGTACAAATTCTGAAGGCATAGATTTATCCATTGATAATCTTTAATACTGACAACATATAAACCAACATTTGAAAACCACCCTGCCATTCTCTTACCTCTTAATGCCACATATAATATCTATTCATAGTGAAATTTCGTTAGGGGTGTGATCTTTTTCATGTGAAAATACATTTTATCTATATCAATTAGCTTGATTGGCATCAAATGTGGCATACATATTCAATTCAATGAATTTGTCGTTTTTGTCCATTTTAGGGGTAAGCTTAGGGAAACTTACACATCTAAGTTTTGATTATGTTTCACTATATCATAATCAATAATGCTTTACGTAGTTTTTCAATTTTAGTACGAAGTCTGAGCATAATTTTAATGTAATATGGTATTTTCTACTCATTAGATCAACAAATAATTATACATTAACTGCAAACATTATCGCGAAATGTAATTTAATCCATACAAAAAGTTTCTATTTTTATTTCTTTTCTGCTATTTATGCCATAATCAAACATATATATTAAAGCTTTTCAATACAAAAGTACCCTTTTCAAAATAACTTCCTAACAACCTTGTTAGGAAGTTATTTTGAAAAGGATACTTTTGTATTGAAAAGCTTTAATATATATGTTTGATTTTGGCATAAATAGCAGAAAAGAAATAAAAATAGAGAAATGAAACCATATGCTACATACCAACTACACAGTATTACATACAAAAAGTATTTTACATGATAAGATTCCTTCGATTGGCGTTAGAAAGGCATATATACTCAATACGATGATTTTGTCACTTTTATCAATATTAGGGGTGGGGGAAACTTAAAAGTCTACTGTTATTACATTTTTCACTGTAACATATCTTATTGTATTTCGTATGAAAGGTAACAACCCGTTGACGTTTTTCAAATACATGCCTTTTCTCAATAATAAAGCACTAATATTGTTAACAACGTTCAAATTTTGAATGAAGTCTCAGCACAATTTTCCGTAATATGGTATTTTCTACTCATTAGATCAACAAATGATATATATTAATGGTAAACATTCTCTGTAGATGTAGTGTGATCAATGCAAAAAACATTTTATAATATATGATTACTTAGATTGGAGTTAGTAAGGCATGCTTACGCGA
The DNA here is from genome assembly GCA_019095985.1 of Streblospio benedicti. Taxonomy (NCBI): domain Eukaryota; kingdom Metazoa; phylum Annelida; class Polychaeta; order Spionida; family Spionidae; genus Streblospio; species Streblospio benedicti. The sequence goes on along the minus strand of CM032668.1, from coordinate 24,071,848 downwards.
TTTGATGATTTTGTCGTTTTTGTCAATTTTAGGGGTGGGGGAAACTTAAACCTTTACTGTTGCTACATGTTTTACACTTACATATTCTATTGTATATCATATGAAAGATAACAACATGTGGAAGTTTTTCAAATACATAATTAATGCTTTTTCTCAATAATAATGCACTAAAATTGTTAACAAACTTCACATTTTGAGTGAAGTCTCAGCTCATTTTTACGTAAAATGGCCAATGATTCATTGAATACGTTCCATCTTCCATGTTTAGTCAATATATTGCAAGATAAAGTTATTGCAAATACTGTTTGGAATAATACATATGAGTTTGGTGTTCCTTGATTGTAAAATATGAGTTCTAGCTGTCAATTGATAGAATCGGGGCTCTTGTAATTTTGAGACCTTGCAAAATCATCTGAAATTGAGTTTATACAAAGGTATATTTTGGTATACGTCTGGAAAAACATGGCATAGTGTCTAACAATGTCCCACCTTCATCTGCTTTAAAGCAATTAGTTCTACGTTAGCCCCCTGCAGGAGCTAAAATGATTTGCCTAAAAGCCCAGGGTGTTATAAAAGGCCAGTCTTAAGGTGCGCAACTGGTGCATTAGGCGCCGGTGCCCCCCGAGGTTTGGCGCCCCAGAGGCATTTATTTAACAATTCGAGCACATCAAGAATTTTCGTATCATTAGATAGGTATTTGTACTAATAATCAGATTCAACAACTTAAGACCAGAAAAAATGGTGCGCATGTTATTTACGACACTAATTAATTCACATTAATTAACATTTTAATTAACAATTTGAGCACAAACACATTTTTCATATGAATGGATTGCTGATGGTCCAATGAATACAAAATATCTTCTTAAGACTAACAATATTGGTGCATGGGCTATTTAAGACCCTAATTGAAATTCGAGGTCAATAATTAGGACAAATGAAGTATCATTTTGTCCATATAGGCATTTATTTAACAATTTGAGCACATCATTAGTCTTGGTGTCATTGAATAGGTATTTGTGCTAGTAATTAAATCTAATAACTTAATTAACATTTTAATTAACAATTTGAGCACAATTACATTTTCATAGAGATGGATAGCTGATGGTCCAATGAATACAAAAAAAACGAACCATGCACCAATATTTTTTATCTTAAGAAGTTAAAGACCCTAGTCAAATTCAGGGTTATAAATCAGATCTGGATGAATACTGCTTCAAAATAGTTTCTAGAGCCTACAGCCTAAAGGCAGGGTCCAAAAGTCTTCTGGATAAGTTGAAGGGCATTAATGGTAGCCTATACCACCATGTAACTTTTTTAAAGCTGAACCCTTTCAGCATATTCGCAGATGTTCATTTGTGGCAAGGATGTGGGCAAATTCTACCAGCAATAACATAGAACAAGATCCACAACCATCAGATGGCTAGGAACTGATGGACGCGGGCTATGAACCAACAATGTTTGTGGGGGAACAAGTGCCAAATAGTGTGGATATTGTTAACAGATCACCAGCAGAAAGAGATTGTGAGATGACCCTGGAAACTCGGCATAAAAAACATGTAACAAATGTGCTGTTGTCCGTGTTAACACTGTCATGCTGCTGTGCTCTGTTATCGAAATAATGGCCATTTTGACTTTCAAAGTTTAGTACTAAAATGTTATACTAAATTTTTATAATTGATATGCTTGAAACGCATACATCCGTAGAGTATACATATATTAATAAAACTTTTTTTGGGTGAGATGTGGATTGATATATTAAGCAAAATCTACTTGCAGTATCTTTTACCAAACCCGCTTAGTGATGTTGTGGCTGTCAAAATCGAGAAGATGCACATTTTGATGCACATTTTCAAAGTTTAATAATGAAATATCGTACAACTGTTTCATGATTGGTATGGTTGGAGACGCATATTTCTTCCAATTATACAGATATTAATAGAATATTTTTAGGTGGAGTATGGACTGGGATATTAAGCAAAGTCTACTAGCAGGTTTTTACAATGGCTGCCGTGCACACGGAAGTGTCATGTCGGAACATGTGAAAGGAGAGAAGCTGATCAAGAAAATTTATTACAGGACATCATATAATGCATTAAATTATGAAAGAATAAAGAGTTTGATAACAGACAGTGTGTATTTTCTTGTTTTCATGATATAAATAATAATGTTATGATAGGCAGCAAGATAGCATTTACATCTATTGTAGGTATTACAGTTGTTAAATCCACCATCGAAATAATGCCCATATTTACCTTCAAAGTTTATTGATAAAATGTGCTTCCAAATTTTTTTTAATTCATATGATTGGAAACGCATACATCTATAGAATATATGTATAATAATAAAATATTTTTGAGTGAGGTATGGAAGGAGATATTTAGCAAAGTCTACTGACTGTTTTGCTTCCCCACTCGCGTTTTTCTGTACGCGAAAATGCTAGATCTAGTGACGAATTAATGCTAGAAAATAAGCGCACAGACCTTAGAATGAAGATAATCTGTTATTACATAATAATCACGATGAAAAATATAGGTAACATTAAAAAAACAGCAATGGTAAATGACCATTTCCCCCTATTAAATGCATTGCAAACAGTACACGCAGAGCATTCTAACACGGAGAACAGCACACGGCGTTGTTACATTTTGCTGCTATGAGTTGTATAGCAGCAGCCGCAAGCTTTCCTGTCTGTTCATTGTAAGGTCTGTGCAAAGTCCAGCCGACTTTATGAAGCCTAAAAGCTTACATAATACGTATGTTTTAAACAGATCTTTAATGACCAATATGCTATGACTCCTGCTTGGAAATTGCTACATGATGAGCAAACTATCGGTGTCAATTATTTGATTCAGAATAGCACTATTGCGAGTAATAACAAATCATGTGAAACCACGACACGACAATAAATAGTCTTGATCAGTCAGACCATAGGCGGGTTGTCCATGTAACAAGGAGGCTGCAGTGTAACCAGTACAAAATACTGTGTTGAAAAGTGATCTGAACATTTCTCATTTCATAGGCTAAATGTTCTGTGTTATCAACTAACATGTTGATAAAAATAGTAGTAATGTGTAGTGTATAGTGTTTATAAGCTATGGTAGTATCTTCTTCCTCTCATGATGCAGGTGCCCATGTAATATATCAATACGTCACACGCCTGACTCCGCCTACCGCCGTGGCCGCTGTTACTGTCTCCGTCTCCGTGAGCGGCCGTTATAAGACCTGGTGGGGCAGACTTCACCACCAGTAGAGGCAGCGCACATTGAACTCAAATCATTGGTACAAGTGAAAACATTTGGATGCATTATTCTGTGAATATTATTTAACTGAAATGAAAAACTTTGCCAGAAAAGCGGCTCACCTCATGCGGTGGATTCTGCTGATGAGCCTCATAGTCAGATGTGAAGCCCGGTGTGCATTCTCTGACTATGCTTCAGATGTCACAAGCATTGGTATGCACTCTTGTGGGCTGACAACAGTAAATACTACTGAGCTAACACGATTTACCCAGCTACAGGAACTATCGTTGTACAACAACCAACTGACCACATTTCCTGACTTGTCCTCGGTCGGCAACACACTGAAGCGGCTATATCTGTATAGTAACCAGATCACTCATGTTAGTGATGACACACTTCATTCTCTCAAGACACTGGAGATTCTGTATCTGCATTCCAACCATCTAACCACTTTCCCTAACGTGTCCTCGGTCGGCAACACACTGAAGACGCTCATTCTGGAGAGTAACCAAATCACTCAAGTTACTGATGACATGCTTCATCCTCTCAAGATGTTGGAGATTCTGTCTCTGGGTAGCAACCAACTGACCACATTCCCTGACTTGACCTCAGTTGGCAACACACTGAAGACGCTCTCTCTGAAAGGTAACCAGATCACTCATGTTAGTGATGAAACACTTCATCCTCTCAAGACGTTGGAGGCTCTGTATCTCCATTACAACGACCTCAACACTATCCCCAATGCATCAGCCGCTGTCAAATTGAGGAAGCTTGGCCTCTGTGGAAACACAATCAAGCAGATCAAGCGTGATGATGTTGTGTCTCTCAGCAACTTGGAAGGACTGGATCTCTGTCAGAATGTGGAACTGACGCGTTTCCCCCACCCTGTGCACCATTTTAGGAACATACAGATTCTGTCCATCCGTGACACCAGCATCTCCCAGCTGCCGCCGATTCTTCATGACAACATTGCGGTCTTAAGGCTGTATGTAGAGGGAAGTGTTGATGTGTGCAAGTGTGAAAACGTGTGGCTCAAGCAAGAAAGTCCCAACATGGCTGATTTCCAGTATGATGATGCCGACTGTGATGGCCACCTGTGGTCAATGATGACACTACAAAACATGATCGCAAAATGTACTCAGGAGAGAAAACAGACAAACAAGATGTTGTCACAAGTAGACGAAATTGCATCACAGATCTCATTGTCGCCATTCCTTTTGCATTCCTTGCAATGTGGATTAAGTGAAATTGGCTGCACAGCTAAATGTATGGACACCCCAGGATGTGTCTCTTATTATTGGCGTCGACAAAGTGGCATTGGTGATTGTGTGCTCATCGCCCCCGGCAGCAGCATCAGTGTGTCGTCCGTGCCTGAGGGAAACCTCCCGGTCTGGACCTACTTTGCCCTTATCTACATGTAAACTAAGACCACCACAAATGGACTAAAAGGTTAGGACATCTATGACCTTATTCACCACCTCTAGCGTATTTTGGATTAGTCTCGAGCCACCAGACTCACACTACTGCGTTCGACTGACTTGCAGTGTTGATCACTTGAAACGGACTGGGTTGACCGAGGCTAATTTTGGATATGACATGGATGGCTCCAAACGTTTACCTGGCCAAGAGTATAGGAACTATCTATATGAATAGTTTTATTGAACTTTCACACGTCATATGGGCTACTCAAGAATATGTAGTTTAAAACAATTGAGATATACAATGAAACAAAAACAACTGAATAAGATATAAAGTGACATGAATATCTTAAGTGAACAAAGTAGACACTCATTATCGAGTTGGGACTTATCTTGGAGGTTCTGCTATTTTGAGGTCAGATTACAAACGTATGTGTGTCCGTTATTTTGAACAGTTTCTGTCTGGAATATTTACTGTCATGACCATAGATTTGAGATAACCAGTTTCTTCTGTACATGGATTTTGAGTCCCTGGATCATGACAACTTGGAATACACCATCAATCTTGAGTATCAAACAAATGCCAAAATCTAACCTAAGTAAGAATTTTCCATCCTTACATTGGTCCTTTCAGGTTTGTGTAAGAAACGAAATTAAGAATGGAAATTAAGGACTTATCTTCAAATAGAAAATATAATTGTATTTCAATGAAATCTTGTCAGTAAACTTCTATATACTTACTCTAAATTTGGAAAGGAATTTTAGTTTATTGAGCATGTATGCCTCAAGTAAAAATACCTCCTTTGACCTCCACGTGTGTGTAAGCGTCCTCATATATTTTGGGCTTGTTATTCGATTTACAAGTTATTGAATACATATCTCTCTCTAACAAAGCCATGCTATTCGTGAAGAATCGTTCACATCAACCAATCAGCATGAAATCCCTGCAGCCGTCAATCATCACAGAAAAGCTCATTAACATTAAAAATTACATAATATTTAGTCTATACACCTGGATATACATACAATGAAACGGCCTACACATTGTAGATAATAGTATAATGATTCAAATGAAAGACTTCTCATTCATAGCTATTTTATTTACTAT
>CM032668.1:24014204-24065980 GCA_019095985.1 Streblospio benedicti | reverse complement strand
GGTTAAAAAAACCTTTCCCAAATTTTTCCTTTAGATCCCTCTATGCCTACTAATTTTAAAGACGGTCGGTTGGGTTTTTGCATTTTTTAACAAGATACAAAACAGTTTTTTTTTATTTGGCATTTAATGATTATCATTGAAACGATCAAAGTTTTGAGATGAAGAAAAAAAATATTGAATCATGTCCGCATTCTCGTTTCAGAGTTATGAAGCAATATGTGATGAACCCTCAGTAGTTGACTTTACATCCATGTGATTGAGTACAGTAGGTGCAACTAGTTTATTAAAATACGTGTGACGTAGCTATCTGAACGTGATGTGCATCATTCGTTCAAAACCACGGGGTCATCCGGTGCGTTTGGCTGAATTTCGTGCTGAATTTTTGGCTGAATTCTGAGTTGAGTTCATAGCCTATAGACCTCGTGTGTATAGTCTTAATGTCCCAATCGGGGCTTGGGGTTAGCTTAAGACCCAAACCCCTCGTAAGTTAATGTGGTTGTAAAAATTTAAGACATATCCTATAAGACAATGTCACAAAAAATGTCAGAATGGGTAGTGGGCTACTGTGTTAGGACAGAGGTGGGTACTAATCTCAGGCGACGGCGTGGGAGTGTCAAGACAGTGTGGATGCTGTAGACCTGAGCTATGCATCATGAATAGTGGGTAAGGGTCGGGGTATGGGCGGTGTTTATTTCAGAATACGGCATGAAACTTGGGCCCGTTATCAATTTTCCGTACCCCATGGGTATAAGCTAGCCTTGCATGCAATTGCCTGACAACAACTCAAATCAGTAAAATATAAGCATAGTAACCACTGTTACACATATAATTAAGACTCGTCATTGCATGAAGCTTTAAACCGCTTTGTACACCATAAATCTTATTACCTACACTTGATCACGGGTTTCATACAGTGATATTGCTGTGTAAAAGGAGCCCACTGTGCAGGTATGAGATAAATAATAAGGCGAATGACGTACTTCCATAGTAAATAGAATTGCTATGAATGAGAAGTCTTTCATTATACTATGATCTACACTATGTAGGCCGTTTCATTGTATGTATATTCAGCTGTATAGACTAACTAAATATTATGTATATATGATTTAACCTGGATGTCTAATCCTCGAAGGTCTAATCTTCATGTTATTATCCATTATTGAGTACAGTAGGTGCAACGACCACGTTTATCAACATACGTGTGACGTAGTTATCTGATCTTGATGTACGTCATTCGTTCAAAACCTTACGCAAAACTGGGGTCATCCCGGTGCGTTTGGCTGAATTTCTGGCTGAATTCTGAGTTCATAGCCTACAGACCTGTGTGCGTATAGTCTTAACCAACCCAATCGGGGCTTGGGTATGATATTTTCTAGACAAATATTCTGCAAAATAACATTTCTCTACCAACAACATGCAGAACAATTACACAAAACAAAACAAAACTAATTATGCCTCATACTTGGAAATCAGTTCTTTGTAGATATCTCAATGGGTCATTCAGTTGTGTACTAATTTGATTTTGAAATTACTACACTATAGTATACAATTTATTCGTAAACCATTTATAAATTATTCACATGTTCTTGCATGAAATAATTCTAGGTGTACATTAAACATCAACACAAAGCATTGAAAATAACTGATGGTCATGATGCACTTCTTTAAGACTTCACATCTCCCATCTTTTCCCACCGTCTTTTTTTGCCGTTTTACCACATCGCTCTTTATTTTTGTCTTCCCCCACACCCCACATCCTCATAAACTCGCCCATCTTACAATAAAACTAACAATGTAATTAATAGACTAGGCATATTACTGTAATGAATATAGAGTACGGTCTCAGGGTGCACGGTACTGGTACAGTCACCCATTATCTATTACAAATTTGTTTTAAAAACACATCGCTAAAATAGTTTGAATCATTGCACCCACGATAGATACAAGAGAGTAAACACCCGTGCTTCACATTTAGTGGAAGCGCCGTGATATTGACAGCAATAAAATTCTAAACATGGTCAGCAGAATATGGTCGCTCTGAACCAGCATAACCTGCACCCTGGCGTCCTGACACACGCGCACGCACGCACGCACGCGCGCGCGCACGCACTGTTTGGTCATTCTGTGCGAGCTCTCGTCACGCGCTGTAATCCGGGTGGCGAGTGTCCGCTCTCAGCGTCCCCACTGTAGCCGCCGCCGCGTGATAAGTGTTGGCCGTATTTCTTCTGGCAGCGGCGGCGGCGGCGGCGGCGGCGGCGGCGGCGGCGGCTACTTCTGGTCTGTATGCGCGCAAAACTGTGCATTGCCATTTGAAAGCGGCTGCAATAAGATATTACACCTGGATAGTTTAGCATCAAATGTGAGTAGCGCTTCCAATCTTCAATTACTGATAGTTATCATGAAAATTATATATGTTCTCAAAACCTTGTTTTATACAATACAGTTAGTTCTTCACATCAACAGCTATCACAATTTAATAATATATATTTCAATACTTCGACACTGTAATGCTGCTGCCTCGTGATACACAATTGTAGAAAGTATGTGCCATATCACACTCATTTTTAGAACAAATTTAGATTGTTATTGCTGTCATGCCGGCTGCCGGTGTGAACCCCGTGCTGGAGCGGGTGCGGCCCGCGCTGCTCGGCTGGACCTGCATGGTCGTCATCGTCGTCGTCTTCGTCATAGTTGGCTCCCTGCAGATTATATTTGGTCAGTGAAATAGCTAATCCTAACAGCCAACAGGGCCCAGAATCTTACAACTGATAGGCTTATTCTGTCTCTTTTTTTCTTTCTTTCTGGCTGTCTGACTGCCTGTAAAAAAAACAAAAAAAAACAAAAAACAAAAACAAAAACAAAACAATAAAAGCAACAACACCGCTATCCTCAAAGTCTGAGAAAACTCCACAATGTAGGTCTGTTAATCGACAGAGAATACAGACTTGTATTTAGACATTATACATATACATCAATAATTTACTTTTAAAAATTAAGTAGCCTAGTGTAGCAGAACCTTTCTATCAAGGCTTACCCCCCCCACACACACACCGCCATTCCACGATCGGGGCCTTCTCTTAACCGACTATGGAGAAGTCGAGGATATCCAACATCAGATCGCGATAAATATGACGTGGTATGGGCTGCTGATTAGACAGGTTGCCGCCTCCTCCTCCGCAGGTAGCATGTGCGTCGGCGAATGCCCGGTTGAGCCCAACCTGCCCGTGTTCAGCGTGGTGTACGGCGCCGCCTTCCTCTTCCTGGCCGCCATCAGGGTCGCCAAAACCGTGAGTTGTATTGCCAGTGTACGTTTCAAATAATGATTGGTATGTTTATATCCTATTCCCTTGTTTATATCCTATAAGGGATTCCCAATGTTTATGCAAGCTCCATCCACTGGATCGAAAACGAGATTAGGAGGCTAAAACATTGATCCACATTCTAAAAAACATGGCGTCAAATTACACAGTTCACTGTGAACGTCCCAATAAAATGTCTTGTAAAAACAATAATCGAAAGAATCATGCTCATTGTTCTGTGCCCGGGTGTACAGAAAATGGGACTTAATCACCTCACCTATCATTTCTTCCAACTAATGAACTAACGTGGGCAGGAAATTGACCTGGATTCGAGCGATTAGAGAAGAAGAGCCCACATTCCAGGTTAGTTGATGGTTTTTATTGGGGTGTCATTATAAACCAAAACTTAAGCTTATTCGCTAATAGTAACTCATAAGTATTATATGACTGAAGATATCATTTTGCGGTAAATTCTAATTTGAAATTTTACAGTCAATAATGAAAGAGTAATGAGTATTTGTATGGCGCATGACTTTACTACAAAGGTTACACTAATTATGTGTTTACTCCATTGAGCCTATAGCTGTGATGTGATAAATATCTACATCACGCTCAAACTAACTTGTACAAATCTATATATAATTACGTAAAGGGGTGTGTTGGGGGGGGGTAAAGCACATAGTTTTTTTTTTTTTTTTTTTTTTTACTTTTGTAAATTCTCCTTCATTCACTTTCCTGGGCTGTTTAAGTGTCTGCTCACGTGGTAGAGCAAATACTGAACTTCAAGATGATACGTGAACCATATTTCTAGGCCAATTATTAAGCAAGAAAATGACCTTTTAATGTTTGCCACTGATGATTTTGGGGGAAAATGTTAGTGAATGGATTTTCATCAAGGCTATATAGTATATACACCCCTTAAAATTGTTTCAATAGGAGACGAGCTCGCTAGTTCTAAATAAATACAATTCCACATTTTAATGTGCTAATAAGTTTTTTAATTCTTCTTATAGATTAAAAATTGAAGCACATATGTATGCTCCGCTCAAGTCATTTCCCATCCAATGACTTCAAGTCTTCTTTCATGCTAAGGAAGATACTTAAAAATGATGCTGTGCCATCTATATTCGAACATTGTCAAGGATGGCCAATTCTCCTTTAAAGTAGCATTCCAACAAACACCATCAAAAGGAAAGATGGACATTGCAATACCAAAATACAATAGAGACAAAGAAATATAAACATAGAAGATACACAAGCTCCCACATCGATCCCTACGTTATATACTGTCAATAATTATGGAAACAAATAATTCACTTTTAGATAAAATTAAAATGCTAGAAGAGGAAACAAAAAGAAAAGATATGATAATTGGGAAAGACAGAAATGTGAAAGAGTTGGAAGAAAAGCTTCATATGGAAAAGTGGGATGTTCATAGATTTTCTTTTGACACTGACAAAATAAAATGCTACACAGGTTTTATTCCAGTGTTTTATACACTGGCTTGTACCCAATATGATTAAATGCGTCAGACCGTCCGTCCGTCACTCCGCCCGTATGTCGGTCTGTCTGGCTGTCTTTCTGTCTGGTGGTCGGTCTGTCTGTCCGTCCGTCAACAATTCATATTTTTCAAAATAACTTCTTCATTTCTTATTTGATTTTCACCAAATTTGAACACAACTTATTTGCCTGTCTCATCATGATATCATACTTGATTCATTCCTCTGGGATTAAAATTGCCTCCCCAGAGGGGTGGCAAATTGACCCACCCACCAAAACAATTTGCATCTTATACTAATAGCTTGTCCAAAAGCTTGTCTCCTGTACTCCTAACCTGGGCGACCCAACATAAAGCGTGTAACACCCAGTGGGGTGATTGGGTGGCTTTGCCCCCCAGGAGTTGGGTTTAGTTGAGTGTGCCCGGGAGCGTCTGGGGGGTAGGCCCTCGGCCTCATAAAACAAAAAATGGGAATTCTGGGGGATACCCTCCCCATAATAACATTGAGAGATAATTAAAAAAATTGTCATAACGTCCTCCTGCCTATGATACTGCTATCAACTATAGAGAGGTGGTCTTATATTTTGGGTTGTGTGGGTGGCTTTGCCCACCAGGAGTTGGCCCTTGGCCTTATAAGATAAAAAATTAAGAAATAATTTCAAAAATTGGTCATAATGTCCTCCTGCCTATGATACTGCTATCAACTATAGAGAGGTGGTTTTCTTATATTTTTGGGTGTGTCAGTGGCTTTGCCCCCCAGGAGTTGAGTTTAGTTGAGGGTGTCCGGGGAGCGTCTGGGGGGTAGGCCCTCAGCTTTATAAAATATAAAACGGGGGGTTCGGGGGGGGGTACCCTCCCCATAATAACATTGAAAAATGATTTGAAATATGGTCATAACGTCCTTCTGCCTATGATGCTATCAACTATAGAGAGGTGGTCTTCTTATATTTTTAACACTAAATGTGCTTCCGGAACCTGTTTCACAATCCACCAGGGCACCTCTCACTTAATTTTAAAGCCAAATTTACACATGCAGGTGAGCGTTATTAGTACCCTTATGGTCCTCTTGTTGAAAAAACTAGCAAGACATCATTCCAACATTATGTAGGATCAAATTAAAAATAACATTATGCAAATATTTTATGTGTACCAAACAATATGTTTGAGTAATTAAAGTAAAATAAGTATGCTTTTCTTTCCCACGGCTCATTTACAACTATATATTATGTATTTTAAAGTTTTAGCGTATCCTGTAATCGTGATGCTCCGCTGTCAGAGTAAAATAATTTATCCATTTCAATGCTTAGCTGCTTTCTGGTATATAAATATACATGTAAGATATCCTTGAACGAGTTCATCGTGTTGGAATACACATATATACATTATTTATTAGTTCATCTTTACACAACACAAATATAATATTTACTCTTGACAGTTTCGGCAACTCCTGTCACCATTTTCAAAACGTCTCTCTGCGCATGTCAAAGTCACTCAGCATGACTTCCGATACTGAAAATCGGGTCGTACCAACAAAAGTTTGGCACAGCTATGGGCAGTCCAGTGTCACCCATTGTCGCGAACCTGTTTATGGAGTGGCTGGAACAAGAAGCAATTGCCACTTCACCAATCACATGCAGACCGCAGTTGTGGAAAAGATACGTAGACGATGTATTGGAAAAGATTAAAGAAGGGGAAACACAGAACTTGACTGACCATCTCAATACAGTAGATACCACAGGAAGCATCAAGTTCACTCATGAAGAGGAGAAAGATGGCACCATTCCGTTCCTAGACACTTTGATAGTGAGGAAAGCAGACAATACTGTGAAGCTGCTTGTATATAGGAAAAAGACCCACACAGACCAGTACCTACATTTCTCGTCTCACCACCCATTGCAACACAAGCTAGGTGTGATCCGGACCCTACTCGACAGGTGCAATGACATAGTGACAGAGACAGAGGATAGACAGAAAGAGGAAGAACATATAGTAGGGGCTCTAACTAAATGTGGCTACCCAAGATGGTCTTTTGAAAAAGTAAAAGCACAGATAGAAAAGAAGAAGGAAGGAGGAAAGGACAAGAGAAAGAAAAAGAATAAGGACTCAGCAGGCTCCAAAGGATTAGTCATCTTACCTTACGTAAAAGGGGTAACAGAGGGTATTTCACGTATCCTCAATAAGCACCAAGTGTCTACAGCGGTGAAGCCCCTACAGACCATCAGGAACATTCTCGTTCATCCTAAGGACAAACAGGATAAGCTAGAGAAATGTGAAGTGGTGTACAAAATTCCCTGTAAGTCTTGCAAGAGTGTGTGTGTTGGGGCAACTGGCAGAAAACTGGGCACCCGTGTAAAAAAACACATGAAGGATGTGGAGCAGAACAGTGGGGGATCTTTCACCAGAGCAGCGAGGAAAGAATCCCTAACTTAAATCAGCAAGAGTGCGATCACAGACCATGTAAAACAGAACAATCATGAAATAGACTGGGAGGAAGTGAGTGTACTGGATATGGAGGGGGATTGGAGAACAAGAACCATCAGGGAGGCGATAAAGATACGAGGATAGAAGCAGGTCATGAACCGAGACGAGGGGGCCTTTCAACTCTCTCACGTGTACGACCCGATTTTCGGCATCGGAAGTCGTGCTGAGTGACTTGACATGCGCAGAGACGTTTTGAAAATGGTGACAGGAGTTGCCGAAACTGTCAACAGTAAATATTATATTTGTGTTGTGTAAAGATGAACTAATAAATAATGTATATACATTTAAGATATATTTTTGCAGAAGACCGTTATATGGCTCCTTTCTATAGGTAATTTTGCTTTTAAAATAGCTGGCATTAATCGTATACCCTATTCAATACCAATGTATACAAGAGTGAAACTTTCTAATAGGTATGCCTCAAACCTGCTTTACACATTTGCGAATTTTGCCAACGTAGCTCGACGCGCAATGGCGAACTGGGAAATTCGTCAAAATTTGTTGACGAATATAATGGTTAGTTTAGATTCGTGACAAATAGTTATGCTACGTCTATGGATCGTAGAACATTCGCTCACGGCCCACCCACTAGTGATACCCCAGAAAGTAAAAATAATGGGAAGAATCAGTTAGGTGCTAGATTTTCTAAAAATACACTTTGAGATTAAATAAACAGGATTGTTTGTGATTTTTGAAAAATAAATTCTAAAGTAATTTCTACTTATTTGTGATTTAAATTGGCCTAAATTAATCAAATGATTTAATAGTCTTTCATATAATCGATTTTCAATCAACAGGTCCATTTGCAAGAGGGATTGTCATATTTATGTGTATAATTTATCTATTATTTATTTATTTATATAAAGTAATTTGTTAAGATATAATTAGAAAAAGAAGAAGAAATATATTTGTGTTTACTTGTTTTAATTTTGCTACCTTTGCTTCTATAGAATAAAGGGAAATCAATAATGAAAATTAATGTTGAAATACTTGCTCTTCCAAATAGATCCAGCAGATCGACACTACAAGAGCTCGGTGTTATAGTAGTGGGAGAAATCCTTATTCTCAGAAATTGCCAACTAGTTCTTAGAATTCTTCTTTTTACTCAATATTCTAATGAAAGTATTTTATGTTCCAAGACTGCAATGCCTAGTTATTGCCTGAACGATATGGTATCTGACACTAGGTTGTGAATAAACAAGAAACAAGTTACAATAAATAATTAAGAGAAGTGATGCGCAAATAAGTCGTGTTCTCATTATACTTTACCATTTGCATATATACAAAACAAATCTTTATAAAGCTCGTTAAATTTGAGTGCTTAGAATCTCAAAAGCCTGTCCGCCCTGTTCTGTTGCTTCAGTCCCCTTGGTCTCCACGAATTTCGATTCGTTCCTGTCAGTTACGGTTCGAACGCCACTGTCCTTGGTGGTGCCAGTTGTCTGCTCGTCTTGTGGTTTACATCTGAAATAAGTGTAACATACTTTATAATGGCACGTCACTCACCACGTACCTTAATCATTTGTTGTCGCTTGCTTATTTACTATAACTGAGAGCAAAGTATGACACTTAAACACACCTGCAGAAGATGGTCCTGAAGCCTTGCTGGAACTGCCGGTACTGCACGGCGTATATGAACGGGTTGACACAACAGTTGACGAACACCATGTTGACAGAGAAATGGAAGAAGGCACCGTCCAAGTCCACAGCTACGCCGCAGTTGAACATGGTGTAGTGAATCTGGTCCCACGACCAGCACAGTACGAACACCACGTTCACCTTAAAAAGAAGGTATATATATACACAGCAGGCCTGCAGGACGTGGTTTGGTACTTATAAGGAGATCTTTAGAGAGTTAACGCCGTTCATCGGTGAATACTTAAAAGGAAGAATCTTGAAATAATTCTTGAAAGATAATCTTTGTTACCAGCAGTAACGTCTTGATGACATTGTTCCTGGCTTGTAGAAGTCGCGCCTGTCGAATATCGAATGCCTGTTTTGCTCTATCTCCCGTAGTATCATCTGAATAATTTATTTCTATATATAGTCAACTAGCTGTTTACCCGGCGTTGCTCGGGTTGAAACAGATGAGATCCGGAACAGATTAAATGCTCCTCCTTCCCCATCCTTCCTCCTGCCCCACATCCCTCGAACCAGTTCTCGTCAGTGTACAGGTCTGTGACAGATTAAATACACCTCCATCACCGCCCTCCCATCCTCATATGTCACAGCCAAACGTTTAACGTATTACGTACGTGTAAAAAACATGGCGCTGTAAGCAGTCTCGCGAACATCTCTAAAAAATTCTTTTTTCTTGTTTTTATCATTGAAACCAATTTATTTGGTTTGAAATGTGACATTATAACGACCACCAAGTTGTCCTGATTGTACATACATAATGTGGAGTGGGTACGTCTTGTGGTTAAAAAGCCTTTTGTGAAGCAAAAACTCGCCTCTTCCTTTATATATATAGATACGTGGCAGTTGCAAGTCTTAACAATACATTCGATCAAATATTGTAACGTACGCACATAATTATCTATCATACATGTATCATTAAAAGAATAATGGTATTAGAAGTATTTTGAAACATACTTTTTGTATCTGACACAAGAACAGCATATGTTTGTGGAAAGAAGACAAAAGAAGACAGCCGTACTAAGTGGGAGAGTATGCCTTAATTGAGAACCTACGTAGGCCTATATACTGTATGAAATAAGCTGTCTCAAGACTAGTGAATTACATCAGTATTGCAAGCAAGATGAATTTGCAACCTAGCTTTTCAGTTGGTTGTGATGTAGTCTCTATCTGACGTTGAGTCTTGGTCGATTTGTTGACTGTTACATCCTGCTTTACCATTGGTTGAGCCCCAGCCTTATTCAGCACGATTGCAATGTGTATGTATGCGTATGTGACTGCAGCGAGCGGAATGAAGAACTGGAACGTGACGGTGAAGATTCCGACGAAGGTGTTGACGTCATCAGATGGCCATTCACTGAACACCGTGCATGTGTCTGACAGAGCAAAGGAACGGGAGAATCATGGTCTATATTGTCAACGGTCCTTTGATTAGGCCTACACATAGTCAATCAATCATTCTATCATTCCGTGCAAAAATCACCGCCAATAACCCACGCTGATTGGTCAATCAGCGTGCTCAATTTTGCGATGGAAAACACGCTCCAAAAACAAACAAACACGGCGCTAGTCTAAACTCCTCACAATATCAATACAGCTGCTGACGTAGCAAGGCGTGTTCCGTGTAGCGGAAAGCAATAGTTTAGACTAACGCCGTAGTAGTGGTCTCCGCGCGCTCAAAACAAACGAAATTGACTGGCAATGAGAATGTTATAATATGATTTATTTTAAATTAAAATGGATTTTAGTCATGATAGAATGGTGATTGACCACTCGATTGTCGTGTCAATCGCAAAATTGAGCATGCTGACGTCTGATTTACCCTCACTTCGTTCGGGTAAATCAGACGTCAGCATGCTCAATTTTGCGATTGACACTCCAATCTCGTGGCCAATTCCTACAATTATTTTAAGCAACATTACATGGGCGACATGGACATACTGATTCTCAGATTGTATAACTAGTTAGACTTCTATACATGACACGTGACATAGTGATCTACCTCCGCGCATGCGCGCTGTAGGAATCTTGCAGGCGGCGTTGAAGCCGATGCCGAGCAGCCACACGGCCGCCATGACCCAGACAGCTCGACGCCGTGTGAAGACCCGCTAAAACGTGAGGCCGCAGCAGGTTTAGGAGTGGACATTGTATTATGGGTAATCACGGCTACGGGCGTTCGATCCGTATATGGCTACATAGATACATGGCTCCATACATTTATTGCAGTAGTTGTTTATTGATACAGACTATATTTTATACTGGTTCTAGTACCCGATACTTTTAATCTTACAAATTTGTAATATTATTCACAGTTAGGTGTGTTTGACCACATAGGATTAATGTTTGTTATTCCCGGGAGTAGCTATGTGCAGGGAAAACACAATCATGCACCCACCGGCAGTCACACCTGCACACATCAGTGAAGGGAATGACGGAACCAGAGAATTTAGTGCACATTACCCTGATTAAAGATAGCTTTTGTAGATAATGTACCATGGCCAGACTCATCATCATATCTTGTCGTACCTTGTCTTCTCGGAAGGTCTACTCCAAGGGGAAGTGCCTCACTTGGTAGCAATAGAGCTTTGTTATTGCCTTGGTCAGATCGGTTCCACCTTGCCATTCTGAACATGTCAGTTGGTGTATTTTCACTGCTAACCTTGATGAAGATGTATCTTGACTTCAACCTGGTTCCAACCTCTTGGGGTCCATACATAGGGTGGTGGTGGGTCGTTCCTGTTACTACCTTAGCTAGAGCTTCACGGAGTGTAGCTGTATGCCCAGATGTAATGTTAAGAAACTTGAATTAGTAAAAGTGATCACCACCCAACTAACACAGTAATTGACACGACATACCCTGTGTTGTAGCGGGTAGACAAGAGCGAAGTATCGCTCGTATGTGACAGCCACCATGTTGTACGTGGACGACACCATGACGCCCCAGATTGGTAGGTTGGTGAGCCACAGCCGGCAGAACGCCTCGCGACCTGCAGGATGCTCAACTCAGGCGCATATGGCCACACATGCCCACATAGTGGCTAACATGGCACACATCTACATGTCAAGTTTGATATTAAGGCAACGACGTTTTAGAAATAATATTACATTGTTGATATACCAATTGGATTGGCTTTTTAATTGAAGAAAAACATCTACTTCTACCTCAAGGACATGTTTTCATTATTTTGTTTATCAGAGAGAATTTTGTTATCTTTTTGAAAAATCAATTGTTGATATTCTACTGTGTGAATGTTTGGTGAGTTGACTCTTACAAAGTCCCCCCCCCCCCGCCCCCAAACACAAGCACTAATCAGACGTTTAATATAAGTATGTCCATCAACTACACGCCCCCTCTATCATTCTAGCATTTGTAAGATATGGTCTAGCCTATCTCAAGGCATTTAAATACTCTGACATGACGGCCTATTCTAAAAGCATCTGTATGACGTCAATTTTGCAAAGAGTTTTGCTAAAGTGACGTCATTTACTAAAAGCACATGGCTTCTATTTTATAAACAGCAGTCAAGCTGTAGTTGGGTATTTTCCCGTTTAAGCACGTGGTACTGTTTATTTGTAATGTGGTTCTGGTTCATTAATTCACAAATAAGCCAGGGAAGTTTTAGCATGTGGTACTGTTTATTTATATTGGGGAATGTTTGATGAAGTTCTGTTTTGCAATATTTTGTTTATTTGATACTCTATTGTTATCTGATCATGGGTAATGAAGCAATTAGACATAGTTTGCAAAAGATTGGATATGAACATTTTCAAATAGTTTTACTTTATCAAATGATTTTAAGTTTTCTTTTTCACACAACAAGCACTTATAGTAGGTAGGAGGTTGAAGTCTGACATCCTTATTTGTTTTTATTGGTGTACTGTAGTTATGATGATAAGACTGAGTTTATTGTGTTTGGTTCAAAAAAGTCTTTAGATAATTGCAACATCTCTAGTATCAAGATTGGTGAAAGTGGTGTGAAAAGGGCAAAGTCAAGTGTGAAGAGTATTGGTGCCCATCTTGATTCAAATCTCACTATGGATAAGCACGTAGCTGTTTGTAAGTCAGCATGGTTCCATCTTCACCAGATAAATAAAATCAAGAATTATCTCTCTTGTGACCAGTTAAAAAGTGTGATGTTGGCATATGTGATTAGTCGCATCGATCAACAGCCTTTTGATCGGTCTTCCAAAAGCGACAGTATTCAAACTTCAAATGATTCAGAATGCTTGTGCCAAGATCATATTCAGAGCTAAAAAGTTTGATCATGTGACACCCTTCTAAAAAGAACTTCACTGGCTACCGGTAGAACAGCGTATCACTTTCAAAATACTCCTCCTCGTGTATAAATGTCTACATGGAAAAGCACCAGCATATTTGAGAGAGCTGCTAGAGGAATATGTACCATCTCGATCCCTTCGTTCTGCATCAAAGGGCCTGCTCCGCATCCCAGAGAGACATTATACCAGTACAAAGCGGAGAGATTTTGCTCACCGTGGGCCTGTAGAGTGGAATAAGCTCCCTAAAGTCATCAGGGACAGTGATAGCATTAACATTTTTAAATGTAGACTCAAAACTTACCTCTTCCGTATTGTTTTTATTAATTAGTAGCTGGTAGCTAGTGTTAAGTAATTTATTTATATGTATTTGTCTAAGCGCCTTAGAACACTTAGAATAAGGCGCTCTATAAGTCATATTATTATTATTTATTGTTAGTTAACTTTTGGGGGATTATTTTTTGGAGGTGTATCCATTTTGGTAAAAAGAAACTAAGTCATACATGTACAAGTAACTGAGAAACACATCAGGATTACATACTTAATATCTTGGCTGACCCTTACCTGATCACCCATGTATACATGTTCTGCTGCTTCTGCCGCTGTTGCTAGTAATTACTCTGGTTTTAAAGGCTAAAACAGGGCAGGATGTTTGAGGCTGCATATTTAATATCAGTGGAATTCCTAGGGTTCTGTAAAAGACCTTATATCTATTAGAGCTAGAGGCCGTCACAATTGTACTTGCTCGTTGACACGAGTGGTTTATGTAATAATAGAAATAAAAACTATTAGATATAAGGTCTTTTGCAAGACTAGATATGGTCATGTTGCACTAATAGCTGCAAAACACATTCAAGTGCTACCTGTGTGTGTGCTGATAGCGGAGACGTCGCGTAACAACTGCGTGAGGATGAGGAACAGGGACGCGGTGCCATCCAGTGCACACTGGTTCACGATGAACATGTTGGTAAGTGAGCGCCGCGTGTCCCGGAAGCGCAGCAGAACAAAAGTCACCAGCGCGTTGCCGGTGATGCCTGCCCAATCAGGACATACAGGTAAAACACATGTCTGAGATACTTATCAGCATACTCACATCTTCAAGCGGTTGCTATATTGTCTACTCTGGTACACACACCCGGTACATGCAAATCAGGCTGTCTTTGTGCCACGACCACTGAATCCCACGGTTAATATAGATGGGCTACCACAATGAGCTGAGTGAATGGGAGCGGGCGGTGGCAGTCCGTCTCTATA
This sequence comes from Streblospio benedicti, assembly GCA_019095985.1. Classification (NCBI taxonomy): domain Eukaryota; kingdom Metazoa; phylum Annelida; class Polychaeta; order Spionida; family Spionidae; genus Streblospio; species Streblospio benedicti. The sequence goes on along the minus strand of CM032668.1, from coordinate 24,051,535 downwards.
AACATTGGCTCTCAGTGATCATGCTTCGTACATGATTATCAAGTGTGAGCTAGTCTATAGAGCATACTAGTCTGCACACTGAAGTGACTTTTTATGGATAGGCCCTACCATTATATGTTACAAGATATAATTGTCAGTAATATCAGAGCGTAATTATTCCATTTAAAATAAAAATGGGATAAGAGGATAGTATTCATTCTATTTGTGAGGTAGTAAAATACATGATGAGAAAAAAAAGTGAAATCGGGTCTTTATATACAAGAAAAAAGAACACGAGAAAAAAAAACTTTATGCAAAAAATGTTGCCAGCACTGGTAGAAAGGAATGGGTCGATTCCAATGGTTAATTCTGGAATTCAATTCAAATTCATTAATTATTCTGAATATTTGGCCTACAGTACTAGGTCTCATTGTCAATAGTGTATTGCTTTCTTTTACGGCTGTATTATTAATTATATATTAATTTTGATCTCAATTTTATTCATTTAACGTTTTCGAGCTCCTGAAGGCTCCTTTTCAAAATAAAACACCAAAAGAAATGAAGAACAGGTACATGTTGTATTGTATTGTGTATCATGATCTGTTATAAGAATTTGTCTTCATCTGTTAAGTAGGTACTGCATGTATATTGTTAAACTGATGATCTTACACTGTAAAAAAATACCTGTTCTTCATTTCTTTTGGTGTTTTATTTTGAAAAAAGGCCTTCAGGAGCTCGAAAACGTTAAATTAATAAAATTGAGATCAAAATTAAACTTTAGAACAAAAACGTTTCATGTTATTAATAATACAGCCGTAAAAGAAAACAATACACTATTGACAGATTCAAATTCAAATTCCTGAATTGGAAGTGGAATTGGAATTGAACATCTGAAAGATAAATGGAATTGAAATTGGAATTGAGCTTCATCTTATTCCACTTCAATTCCACATCAATTCCATTTCCACTTCAATTTTTCTTTGATTCATTTCCATTTTAACTTGATTTTAAAAATAGGCCTAGTAGCCAACTCCTCACATCAAAGCAATACATCTCTACCTTTGAGTTTGGTAGTGAAGTAAAAAGTACTGACCAGTGGTGTGGTGTTCCCTTTGTTAATTATGTGAACTTCAATTGAAGTGACACCTTTGCACAGGTTAAAATTAAGACAATAGAAATTTGTAAAGCAAAGAATTTCTCAGCAAATACTAAAGTTGACATGATACGTACTGGTCAGTGTTTGCTTATAAAGATCAACTGGGCAGTAACTGGTTAAGTCTTTTGTATTCAGTGCAAGTGGTGTCAGTCAAGTGGTCAGTTAGCCATATCTGTTAATTACTTTTTATAAAGGGAAAATCAACTGGAGATGTTAATCATTGCATGGAAAGTAAAGTTCTAACTTAAAAATACTGCTAGTGAAAAGATTATGTATACTTATTTGATGGATATCTTTAAAATCTTAAAGACTTAATTTTACTTATTATTTTAATGTATGTCGTAAAAATGATAATCATTTGAAAATTGGGTAAGAACTCTGTAGAAGCGTTTAAAGCATGAGATATTGCTGCTCTGTATTTATGGAATACAGTATGAACGAGCACAAAGGACTGTTAAAATCATTTTTAAAGCCATGTTCTTTTATTTAGAATATATTTTTTACAATTGGTGTATATGTTGTCATTGATGGTAATTATTTTTAATACTCTCAATTTGAAAGATGGTCACTAAGCTTTACATAAATGCATCATACCTACTTTTACTAACATGCAATTGGAAGGAATTGGACTCATACTTGGAATTGAAGTCAAATGAATTGTAATAAGAATTGAAGGCCGTGGAATTGAAATTGGAATTGGAATTGAACCTAGAGAGTAAAATGGAATTGGAATTGGAGTTGGAATTGATGAAACGGAATTGACCCCATCCCTGAGTCTCGTAGCTGAACGGGGAAGCCCAGAGGCATTTTCCATTCTGAAGAATCTATTGGTTTCAACTAATTTAAAAAAACTGAATCTGCTAGTAACCAATATATTTGGCTTCTTCCCTTTGATCCCAGTTCCATTATTAAATCCAGAGCATCTGAGGACTGAAATCGTTGCCACTTTTACTAATAATATAATTACATTGTGCCACGTTTTGTGTAAAATAGCTAAAATGGACAGAAAAATAAGTTGTAACGGTAATGGAAATTACTGTTATTGTGCTGTAGCGACTATATATACACATACAAGAGCACTGGCCTCCTTGTCACACTGTATTGCCTTTCTTAAAGTCTCCGGGGAGCATACAACACTTGCTACGGCATGAGTACAACGGGTCAGTGTGTAACCTGTTAGACGTGAGTTTGCTCAACACCCACCATCAGATCCACCAACAGACACGACCAGGAATTGAACCCACAGTCTTCTGCAGCTGGTCACGAGTCCAAATTCATATCCATTCGGCCACGGAAGCACACAATCTTTGAAAACGATAATTATTTAAACCCGCTTTACACTTGAGCGATCATGAGCGAACCCGTGCAACGCATCTGCACGTATTATATCATGTCGTCAACTTGGGCGTATTGGGGCGGCATTAATTAAGCGTAGTAAAAATGCATGGTACGACAAGTTGCTGAGGCAAACGATGTGTTACTTATATGTGCGAATGTTCTGCGATCCGTAGACGCAGCATAACTATTTGTGTGCTTCTGTGGCCGAATGGATAGGGAGTTGGACTTGTGACCAGAAGGTCGTGGGTTCGATTCCCGGTCGGGTCTGATGGTAAGTGTTGAGCAAACTTACCTCTAACAGGTTGCACACTGCTCCGTGGTACCTACACGTTAAATAGGTACAGGTCCGTGCGCAAACAGCAGCAATGCCGTATGCAGCCAGTATGGTATACTCCCCGGGGAGTTGAGAAAGATATGTATGAGAATGTGCCGATGACCTGGTGTAAATTGTAAAGTCGTGAGATCAAAACTTGGATCAAGACTATAAACCAGACATTTACATTTATTTTATTTACATTTATTTGAAGCAAACTTTAACCAAACTGAATGTTCGTTCAAATTATTTTAACATGTTCAAATTTTCCTGACGAGTTTGACAGTTCCCCAGTGCACGTAGAGCTACGTAGGTGGAATTCGCTATAGTGTAAAGCGGGTTTTACAGTTAATTAGATGCATCATATTATTTTTTTAATGGCTGGATAATATAATGAATGTTGATTGTAAGTTCAATTCTTCAAATGATCTGGGTTTTCATGTTACATTTAATTTGTTTTCTGTCTTATAAAGATTGCACTAATAGGTTAGACTTTTCACTAATTTATTCTTATTCTGAATATCTTTATATTTCGAATATTTTTATCATACGAGACAAAAAATCTGTTTACAGTGAGACCGTCTGTGATGTCTATTAAACAGTTAAATTGCAGGTACAATATCAAAATCAGAAAAAAAATAGGGGGAATTCTGTTTTTAATTACAATAGCAAAATGAGAAAGACTGCCTACAGCCAAATCAGAGAACTTAGTCACAGATTTGTGTTTTGAAATATTTTAGAATGTGCAAGTTCTTGAACGCCTCTCCCGTGTAGGATATGGAAAGCTGAGATGGAAAGATGGTTAATGTAACATAATTAACAGCGGTCAATATGAGCGCAAAAGTAGAAAAAAGTTAAACTGGGTAAAATAGCAATACCATAGCAGTAGAAGCAATTGAGTACTTACCAACAGCTCCAATGACCACATATATGTATATAGCAGAACCTTCTACATCCACGTTGATCACATCTTCATTACGGTCTGTCGTTCCATTGCAGAGGCCATCTACATAAAAGTGGAGCAATTATGGCTAATTTGTAATGCAACTGTATTATTTCTTTGGAACTCCATCGCGCAGTTATAGCGTTCTTGCTGATATGCTAATTCAAGTCATATATGTTTCTTCTCACACAAAGACAACTAAAGTTATAAGGTTTGACACCACTTTTAATGATTTTGTCGGTGTTCAATAGTAACCCAACTTCTCTGTCACTGCATCTGTGCCTCTCTAATGTAAGGTTGCCGCACATTTTAAATACTACACCAGAGTAAAGGAATAAAAATAAATTAATTGTCATATCCAGAAGCGCAAACTCATAATCACATATAGACACATAAAAGGACGATAACACATATAAACAGTTATGCTAATGTCGGGGATAACATCATATTTCAAACAGTCTATGTACAAAATATATATGGTATCGGCCCACCCGAGCGCAAAACAAGTTTGAGTAATAATTGAGCCCTTCAGGGTGATTACCGCGTGATCAAGAGATCAAATACCTTTTCAGTCTGCAGAACCGTTCTCCATGCCCTAAACACAGGTTGTTCATGCTTCGTAATTGCCCACTAGCATGATAATGCATAATAGGGTGGGTTGTTATACATTTTATTGCGTTGCTTCAGTTGGTGAAACACCCCTTCTTTATTTTACGTTTGAATGTAGTAGGCTGTCGTCGGGTCTAGTCAGGTTACACTCCCCGTTCACACTCTTCATGTCTTTTATGTTTCTCTGCCCTTACGTCGAGTTTTCCCATGGAAACGGGACAATAGCAGGTGTTTCATTGTCAACAAGATTCAATTTAGCTTTGAAAGTGCAGCGAACACTTTTGGTAGGGACTAGCACCCTCGAATCTTTGGATTCAGGGCCCCTTTCACTGTCTAAACTCACACCGATTGAAGGTGGACATACGTGCGTACATCTCTACGTGTGTGTGTGGTCACCTTTGATGGCATTTCTGTGAACCGTACACGGATTAAGAGGTCTGTTGCTACCAGCACAAGTGCAAAGTTCTCTCTCACGGGAGGCCGTCACTTTGACCTGGTGGTGGCCTGGTAAACGTATCAGTCCACCCACGTGAATAACAAACCATCTGGATAGTGCGCGGGGTCCTGTACGCACCTCGCAGGTTTGTTGAATAACGTATACATGTATTGCTGTACAAGGTTTTATTTGAAAGTTTAGTGAAAAAGCTTACAGTTCTGATGCCGCGACCTGGGGTGTGATTGGCGTGCGGCAACACACCTCAACAAGCCCTCACGTGGTTGACGCTCACGCATCACACAGGAGAACGTCTCTTCTACGTTGTTCACGTACGTATATCGATGGGTGAGCCCTAACGCCCGTAGTCGGGGCACACATGCAACCGAATTTGAGACAACCACTGTTTGACGCCGGTGGTGATGCTTCATCACCTCCTTACGTGCGTATACGAATTGGGTGAGCCCTGATGCCCGTAGTCAGGGCCCACAGGTGACCGAATTTGGGACAAACACTGTTGGACGCCGGGGGTGATGCGCCATCATGGTGGCCACGAGAGCCCCATCCAAGTACTCTATCCCGGGGTCAGTGATCGCTTGCCCCAATCCTATGATGAGGACTCCTATGATGCGGACAACCACGAACACGACACTTACAAGCGCACCAACTGAAGTGCACCTACCGTGCAGAAGAAGTGGTGAACCGACCACTGGAGTACGCGCGCACACAGGGAGCCTCGACCGGTGCCCCCACCCTTCTCCCTGCCACTAGGATGACCTCAGGTATTGATCGCGACCCACCTCCTTTTAGGAGGCCCGCGACGCCTGAGCGTCAGAGCGTGGGGGTATAACCACCACGACGTTCGTCCGACGTGCACCAGGGGCAAGTCACCTTGGCAGTCAACTAGAGCAGGAGTCCCATAACAGGGGCAGGCCTAGCACTTCGGATGCCCGCCCGGCTTCCCGGGAACACAGCACTTACGCTCGTACGTCGAACGTATCTGTGCACGCTCCCAGAGCCACAGCGGCCTAAAACGCATTCATGTAACCAGACCAACGCACAACTCGCGTTAGGTCATAACGCAAACAGGTGTGGACAAGTGCATTGAAAGGCGGAAAAGATGGTGTCCAACGTGACATTATACTGAAGTAACCCGAGTAACTGACCCTCACGGGAATGCTCTCGCTACGCGGAAAAGGTGGACACCCCACTGAAGTACGCATGCGAGACACCTCACATCCGGGGTCAGTGAAAGGCCGAAAAAGTGATGTACGCGACGGACCTGCTGAAGTACCCCAAGCAGCTGCTACGTCTGCGCCAACCGTCCACGAGACCACGTAGGGCCGCCATGGGGAGCCTAGTCTCGCGCAACACAGACCAACGTACAGCGAGCTCCACGTGGCCCCATCAAAACGAGGCTGGCTGGTCGAGTCTACGGGGAGCCCCGCCTCCTAAGGTCGCACCTGCGTGTTTTCCGGGGACTGGGTTACCTAACAGCATCGCCAGGGGCCGGAGCACACGCTGGTACGGCATTGACCTCCAGCTGGAGGCCTGCTTATTAAGGGCACATACATCTGTGCGGTTCACGTACGAGCGTACTGCCTCCTGACCCACTTTCCTGGGAACCCCACTTATCTAGGGCATGTACACCTGTACGACTGACGTTCGATTGTACTACATTGTGACTTCCTTTCTTACGTTCGGCAATCCTCGTATGTTTCTGCTACTCTCACAATAGTCTCTTTTACAGCCGCCCACTGATTTTCGGCGCAAGGCTCTCAAGCACTGGTAGGGGCCTATTGATCGAAGGATGAATGGCTGTGTATAGGAGACTACTCTCACAATAAAGTCTGCTTCATTCGGCAATCCTCGTATGTTTCTGCTACTCTCACAACTGTTGAGCTCCGAAACATTCCGAGTAGTTCCGAGTGCCTTTCCTAAAGGACAGACATGCAGCTGCGGGTTCGTGGAACCGCGCCTGGGGACGTGCTGTACGTCGACGTAAATCGTAGGGACGTACACACTCAGCCACCGCGTCCCCGGGTTGGTTATCCACCCGCAACGCTAATCCCGTGATGGTCACTAGGAGCCGTAACATCAACGTAAATAGGCCATGGGCCGTCGCTGACCCCTCCAGGGTGGGTCAAGCGGGCAGTGACCCCAGTCCACCCATGCGTGGTGACCATTTACGACCATCTACGGGCCAGGAGGCGCTACCTACTATTCCGCCTACCCATCCCACAGGAGTCACTGTGTCACCTACAGCTGCCTAGCCACTGGACGCCTCCATTGCGATCTGTGCGCGTATTGACCGGTGTACACCCTCAGGTGATGACCCTAACTGAAGCGTCCCCAGCGTGCATGACCCCCTCTAGACCCAGGCATACACGCGGGGCCGGAAGAGGGATTGAGACCCGAAACCTTTGTTCAAGTTACTATATACGTTGCCAACACGAGGACGCTATGATTCCTACTGCTTGCTCGGAGGTTGCTTCAAAACAGCAAGGTCGCATTGTTGGCTCACTTGCTGTGCGCAACACGCTACGCTGGTTCACTCACCGCCACTGGGGCCCTGGACACCCCCAGGGATGGGCAAGCATGTGGCAAGCAGCGCCTAACCTCGCAGGTTTCCGTCCTCGCATGCTGCATCGCTAAACACTCTACAGAGACGTTGAACTTGCACTTGAATGTCGCACGTTGAACGTTAAACGTTGAACTTACAGAGAGCTCGACTGTCTCACCGCTGTTGGTCCCAAGGTCCGTAGGAGTACGCACCTGAATGGTTTCAGAGGCCATCCCCCAACGGGGACGGGGTCCTTACCCCTGTTAACCCGTTCGACGGCTACACCCCCGGTCTGGAGACCCCGGTCAACGTCACTGTCATGATCGCTCCAGCCGCCCGATGCCACCCAGCGAACGTTACCACTGCCAGGCATTTGCCCGAGAGTGTGGGGACAATTAGACCGGTGTGCATCCCTGCCGAGTCAGCTGACGGGCTACACCCTGCCACCGTCCCCACTATTGGGCAATCTCCCAGGAGTGAGCGGAGTAGTGGCCCGGTGCGCGCCCCAACTGACCCAACGGATTTGACCACCTGGAAACACTCGGCAAACGTTCCCCTCTCCTGTTGGGCAACTGCCCAGGGGTGTGTGAACTAGCAGCCCTGTGCGGGTGACGCCTGCCCCATGGTTTGCTTCATACTCCCGTGGGTTCAGGGGTGACCTGATTGGAATGACCACTGACCACCGCTTGACCGGCGACCCCGCCTGTAGACACCCATCCATGAGTGTGGAGACCTACGGATCTGCGTGGGTCGCACCTGGTCCACGGCTTGCATTGTGCTCCCGTGAACCCAGGGGGGCCACCCCAATCCTCGTGCCTGCCGCTGGTATTACATCTGCCTCTTGTCACGACTGGTCATCCCCTGAGATTCCGTCGACAGCCTGGCAAGAGGGTGCATCCTCTACTGCTGCATCCACAGCAGTCAGCCGCAGTCACAACACGGATCTCCCCACTTGAAGACATGACGCATAGGGCGTCGCCAGTCGCCATTCGACTGCAGCATGCTAACGTACCTTGCCAACGTACCTCAAGAACGTACCTCGCAAATGTAAGTCGCAAGACGTAACGATGTACGCTCCTCGGGCAAACCAGGGATTACGCCTGGGCCATGGCATGCATACTGCTCCCGTGAGTCCAGGGGTACCCTGACTAGCATTGCTGCGATGACCATTGATCAACTCCTGACCGGCTGTCCCATTCACAGACACTTGTTCATGAACGCGGGGGAATCGCCACTGGGATATGGGCCTCGCTCCCATGAGATCAGGGGCGACCCCACTCTTGTACCTGCTCCAAAGATCGCCTCTGTGACGGATCCCAACTGGTTATCCCCCCTCCCGGGATGCCTTCAGTGACCGTGGAACAAGGGGTCATAATGCCCCCACCATGTCAACTATCATCCGCACAGTCGCTTTGGGAACGTAACGCAAGGTCGTAACGAGGTCGAGGTGTTCGCTGTGCGTGGTGTCCCAGCTGGTGGTGACCCTCATCCCTCGACATGAGGCGGCCCACTACCAGGGAGATCCTGGATTTGGACCCCCTTACCCCTGGCAGCCGTGGTGATGTGGAAGCACGGTTTCTGCACTAGATTGAGTGTAATACTCAAGTCATTGTCAGATACCCAGGCTTTCCCCACCGTACGCTATATAGGTGACATCAAAGGATTCTGACTCGGGACCCTGGATGGGCTACCTACACTCGAAATTCGGACCCAGGGACCTCTGGCATGGGTGATTTCAGTGCACACCGCACAGCAGGGGACAGCCTCCTAAAGGTGGTCACTGCGTGGGAGCCCACTAGTGAAGTGGAGAGCCCACACGAGGGGTCACCTGCCCAGCACGCGCCGCGGGCCCTGGATGATACCCGTGTGAAGCAATGGCCAGACTTCCGGAGTCCCTACCCAGAAGCTGCGGCCTCAGTGCACGATTCGTAAGGAGGGCTATGTCATTTTTGGAATTTTATTGTATTCATCTTGTTTTACATACATGTAGGTCCTCTTGTGTACCCCAACTTTTAAAAAAATAATCGTAGACATCAACCTTTGGCTGATGTCTTCACTTTCACTTACTCACTCTTATTTTTAGCTCACCTGCTGTGAAACAGCCTGTGAGCTTTTGTGATCACCTTTCGTCCGTCGTCCTGACTGTCTATCTGATTGCCCAAAAGTCAACATTGTTCCATCAACGCCGTGTTCTTTGAACACTTCTGATCTAATTGTTTTGGACCTACCAGTGGTTCACATTCTATTCAACTTTGCATTGATGATGTAGTGACATTGCTTGCTCATTTGAAATCTAACACCAATTTTTCAAAATTGTCTTTTTTGTATCTACAATACAGTTGAATATTCATTAATCATGACATTCTTAACAGGTAAATCAGGAAAACCAACATTGTCGAAGATGTTGATAGAATAGTTTTTATGAAGTCGTTGCTGTACAGAAAGAACACTTGCTTTTGCAGCATTTTCAAACTGTGTAGCAATTTTCTTGGAACAAAATCAGATGATTTTAAAGCATGTATAATGGGTAGGTTGGGATACTCCGGTTCTATGTGCCATTAGAGAGGGAATAGGTCCCCATATGACATTGAAGAGCGTGCTTTTGAAATATCTAGATATTGTTCAGGTGGCTGGATCGGGTGAAGATGTGCTATGGCCTTTGAGGCTCAGTTCATCGATTCTCTTGTCAGGTATAGAAGGACCCCTTGGTTCATGAACAGTCATCTTCACACTCGTCGTTGCAAAATCCGTTGGTAAAGCTTTGACTCCTCTGACTTTAAAGTCTGCTATTTCGTACAAACGACCACACAAATGTCCACAATGACCACGCAAACCAACTTTGCAAGAACATATATACCATTTTTAAAGATGCCATCTATGGTGGCTTCAACTTTTAGGTCATGTGGTGCTGCATTTTTGTCTTGTGAATGACAACACTTTGTTATAATTCTGCATCACTCATCCAGTTTTTCAACTGTAAATAATGAAGAAAAAATAAATGAATTGTATGCATGACTGTTTTGGTGTATTTGTAGTGTCAACTTAGCAGATAACTTGAACCCTGCTAATTCTATACACCCCAGAACTGTGTATAAACATCCAGTTAACACCAATCATGCAAATAAAAAACTTCATAGGGTTATATATTTTTAACTCGGCACCCACATTTATTTTATATATTTTGCTCAAGATATTTGTGCACTTGGTTTCCACTCTAGATTGTTACAGATTACGAAAAGTTTTATTATCTCCAGACATCTTGACAAGTAAAAAACTTGCGTGAAATGGGATAGACATCTCACACACATTTTTTTGATTGGGGTATCATAAAAGTGTAAATTACTCACTGGTCATTCCATGAACGTAGCTTTCTTCGTAATATAGGCCATTGGATGTATGCTTTGATCCAAAGTTGTTTGTTTCACGTCAGAAAATATTAAATTCTGAACAATTGATAGATCACAATGACTACAAGACGCCGCCATCTTCATCCAGGTTTACTGGTTTACCCTACTAATCTCATTCTGGTTTGTTTCATAATAGTCTATAAATATTCATGACCAAAACTAAAAGTCCTCTATAGATTATTTACAAGGCTTTTATCGGTTTGGGTGCCATCAATGACGTCATCACCTACCAGTTGTCACCTACCATGTGCTTCAGTACATGCGGATGCGTGCCGGCAGCAGCCAGTACCCATGCGAGGCGGAGGCTGCAGCGGGCAGCGTGACGGCCGTGACGGCGGCGGACAGCAGGGACAACGTCAAACTGGTGAGATAATCAATGATCATGAGAGACCCCACCGTATCCGTCGCTGATTTTTTTTCACACTAAGGATTATTTTTTCAAATATTTTCTTTTAGCAATTGTCCAAATATGCAAGGAGGGGGGCATTCAACTTTTTAAAATGTTGATGGGGGGTCGGTTAACTTTTTCTTCGATCCCCAAAAAATGGACGCCCCCCCCCGGTATCGTTATTTATGATCGTTCCCTAACCCCCCGCCTACGTACTTGTCCCCACTCACGCTCTTCATATAAGACGTCATGCGACGTCACTCTGCGGCCTACGTAGGACGAGTCAAACGTTCTAAAATGTTGTGGGTCAGTTTAGATTGGGAAGTGGAAGCGACCACGTGTTAGGTATTAGCATCCCCCAAATCTCTTGATTTGGGGTCCGATTCCTTGTCTAACCTCTACGATTTAAGGCGCACGTGCATCTGCGGTTTTGTACGTACCTTTGATTGGTATTTTGATGCCTGTGCACGTCTAAAAGGCTTGTTGCCGCCAGCATCTGTGCTCCCACACGGGAGGCCGTCAAACAGACCTTGTAGGTGGCCTGGTAGGCCTATCAGACCACCTGAATATACGTTCACATAGTGTTGAGGTCCGTAAGTGCCTCCTGATTGCATGTAATAAATAGCCCATTTTGCTTACATGTAGAGGTAGTCGCCAGTAATTTTAGTGACGTGACGAGACTCTGACGTATGTTGGAGCTCTGGCGACTGCATCTAGCATATTAGATGCATTACTGACCAACATAATCATATACCTACTAGGGGTGGAAAAAAAACTTGTTTTTACATGAGCCTTGTCAAAGTTGTTTTGAAGTGTTCCTTTTATTCCAGAATTTTCCTAGCATGTTCTAAGGTCCCTCTAGGCATTTGCAATTTGCATATTTAGATGAAAATCGGGTAAAATCACAGATTTTCGATCATTGATTGCATGTTTAACACCTAATTTGCATGTTAAGATTTTATGTCGATGATTAGGTCATTTACATCTAATTTACACAATATAACTCACAGGATGCTATACATATGTTGGCATTATGATCATGGCCATTTTGAAAATGGCAGCCATCTTAAACATGGCAGCCATCTTGAAAAAGCAGCCATCATGGATTTCCAAAAATCGGATATGTACTGTAATAAATGAACAGGATGTAGTCTATTGGCTGATGTGTATGTTTGCAACAGTTATATACATTCTAAAAGCAAACATAGGGTCTGAATACAGATTTTGAAGAATTTGCTTGTAAGGAGAGGTAACATATTTAATTATACGGGGAATATTTGTTTCTCCGAACAAATGAAATGTACATCATTTTGTGTGGGAATAAATTAGGATTAGAATGGTATATCACTCAGACTAGTAGAGATAACATTAAGGAGCTGAGAGCAAAGAAACTGACTTGTAATGTTTAAAACGAGCGTATTTTTTTAATGATTTACCTAATCTATGCATATTTTATGGAAAACAGTTATTAATTAGTGATAGCTGGTTATTATTCTTAATATATGTCTATCTGAACCCAGCAGTTCCATCAAACATTGTCTAGCTCTTGCACCATACCCTTATCTGATCCTGTGTGCTTGCAGCAGGAAGAAGAGGATGACCCGTTCGCGGGCCAGACGCTGTCGCGTAAGGTGGTGGGACTGGTGGAAGAGGTCGGCTACGTGTTCCTCATGTCGTGGTTCATCGCCGGTCAGTAGAGGGTGGGGTGGGGGGCGGGGGCGGGGGGGGATATTTTACATACAAGCATTAAAACAGGCCCCACTTTTGGGTAATTTGGGGTGATGATTATTTGATCCATATCATTCTGACGGTTACTCATTGTAAAGGTAGCATAATTTCTCAAATTTGGTTTGTAACTTGAAAATAGTGACTCCTCACAATCTTAGAACTTGTATTTCACACACACACAGCCAAAGGTGAGGACATCACGTCATTTTGTTGCGTACCAAACCTAATCATTTAAAGTAATAGACAGTATTTAAGGGGACATGTAACATTATTTCAGGCTTTTACTAAACTTTGATTTTCTCTCTTATTGTTTCTTCAATTCCTACAAGTTACAACTTATTTTGTAGATATCAATAGTAGCTAATGATATAATACGGTTTGAAATATACAGATCAATTAACCAATTTGCTATGGCGCAATCAGTGAAAATTTTACGACTTTGCCTTTTTACAATATAACTCATAAAAACATTTTCGGAATGATTAAATACACTATCCTATAACAAAATTAATATAATTATCTAGAAAACCTTGACTTAAATTTTTTACATTTCTTAAGCTGTTCATTGTACATGCATTGGAAATTTGAAAACCACGGATTGCTAATTAGGATATCATAAATTCATGGGGACTGCCCATTAGTCCGAAGGCCCATTAGTCCGAAGGCCCATTGGTCCATTGGTCCGAATATTCATATTAAACTACACATGGTAAGTGGCAGCCATCTTGGATTTGAAGGTCAAGATAAGGTCAAATAATTAAAATAATACTGGAAATGGAATCAGTGACCCTGTTAACCCCAAATTTCATGTATTACACATCAATGTAGCTTAAAAAATAAAAAAAACCGTAATTTTTGCCCGGTGGCCATTTGGGAAAACGCGCATAATTTGGATGCGGGGGTTGATCTGACTTGTGTCCGTGGACAAATCATTTTCTTTTGCCCTAATAAGCTACTTCCCTGCCAAAAGAACCCTTTGCATCACGACTTGCAGAAAATTGTCTATTTTGTCTGATTAAATCCTCTACTACTAATACAGCTTATGATATTAGTAAAACCCTCCTGTCACTGTAGGCGGCCTGTGGACGTACCGCGCGCTGCGCTTGGTGCAGCACACCGTGCCCCCCGCCACCGCCACCTACTGCACACGCTCCTGCTTCCTGCTCGCCTTCTGGACCGTCAACGTCACCTTCATGCTGGTCGGCGTCTTCATCGTGGCCGGTGTCGCCCTCGCTGTGGTCACATATCGCTGCAATAGCCCCACCCACGACTAGTGTCGGGCGGGACGGTGCTGGTGGCGCCGAGCACCACACACACACTATATGCTTATGTATTTACTTAGAATCGTGGCATAATCCAAATCCAAATTATTTGTGAATGTGCGTTGATCTAGACTGTAGATGATCAAGCTTTGATTGACACATTTCTACTATAGCCCCAGGCCAATGTCAAGCGCCGGTTTTGCCGATGTTCATGCTGTCGGGCACCTGCCGATATTAGAATACACGCCAATAGCAGACCTTTTATGTTGTTTACATTCTATGGCAACCTAAATTATCACTGAACAAACATTGTACATCATATATTCTCTCCGTTTGCATCGATTTGAAAGTAAAAAAAACTAATTATTCATCGACGACGTGAAAAAGATGCATTTTCCAGCACGCACCTACAAGCACCTGCAGTATTCAAACACGGATGTAAACAAAGTACACATTTTCGCAGGAAAACTATTTTTTTATTTCTTAGAAAATGTGATATGAAAAATCAATGAATGGCAACGTCAAGCGTGTGTATAGACCTTTAAATTGATACCAACCTTGCCATATATGGAAGAAAGTATAGGTATGTACCTTCACGCTGAAGGCTGCGTGACTGCAGTATTTTACAGTTGATGTTTGGTCAGCAAAATGTGTGTTTGGCCGGTTGTTAATCTTTTTCTATTATATGTGGCTGGTAAAGTATACCAATTTTTTATATACATACTAAATATGAACGAGGTTCACCCTATAGGGTTTTTCAGAATTTCGGGTTCACTTTTGCTACTTTTGTGGTGATCATAACGAAGACCAAAGTTCTCAGACTAATATTTAATTGATTTTATGCCATTTTGCATAAGTATTTGGAATGGATGTTTAGATAAAGTTTGTGGGAATCTGTACACATAGAAAAAATACAGATTAAAGGAACAATGAGTATATAGTAATCCCCCAAAGAAGCAGCTATTTCGTGAACATTTGGCGCCCATTGACGCCACGGCAAATTCACCCATTATCGCTACATCAAAAATGACACTATTATTGGCGACAATAGCGGATTCTCAGAACCCTGATCCCGGCGTGAGCCCCGTCCATTTTTACTACGAGCAGCGGACATTTATTGTCTAGTGGGCACTCTGTTGGCACTCTGCAGAACTTTGCATTTGGTGTTGTTGCGTCATTCAGCTGCTGATTGTTTCGTTTGTATTCGACGAACTATTTAACTATGTATGTCTTTGGACAAGCTAGAGCATTTCCTAATGAACTGATGTTATTTAAACTTTACACAAATATGTTGTATGCCGCAATAATGAAGTGATTCCATTTTGGGCACTTTGTCAGGTAATGTGTTCTTCCTGCAGGGCCATTTGTAGCTCACGGGTGTGTGTGTGCGGGGTGGGGGTGCGAGGGTCCTCTATTTCGGGTAGTACAGGTGTGCCATTTCTATAATATCTATTTACCTTTTAGACATCCCAGGTATAGTGATGGGTCTAAATTTTGTGATTTTAGTATAGCTATGGTTCTAAATTTTGTGAATTTTGCATTTGCACCTTAGGATTCTGTTTTGACCAAAATATGTGTTGGTATAAGAATATTGTATTATTATTGATTCTTAAATATACAGCTATTGTTAGTGTAGATTTAATTTTGTTTGATACTGGTATGATCTTTTTAATATTTTGTTAATAAAATGTTAACAGTGTTTCGTTTCATTATTTAATAGGTATAGACATGGGTCACTTTTTATTGTCACCGTCGTTGTCGATGATAAACTAGCATTGTCAAACATGTGTGAAGTTCCTCACCACCTCTGTGACCACAAGTGCAGTACAAACTCTATTAAGACCTGGGACTGCCTTTAAGTGGTGTCAATAAAGATGTTCTCTATACAATGTATGAATAGACATTGCCTAAAACCAGCCGCAGCTAGTGATTTCAAAGAGTAAAATAATGTATCAAGGACCCCCCCCCCCCATGCCATCGATCTGCCATTGTAATTATTAAATGGTGTGCATCGGAAACTTTACTATTTATGCGTTCTTTTAAGGTAGTCCATGCATGAAAAATAAATATTATTTACCGTATTTTTTATAATTATGTTCGGTAGAGTCATATGAACAAATTATGGCCATCAGAAAAATTCTGACATTTGAAATTTTTGAAAGACATTTGATTTTTTGCAAAATTTTGTAAAATTTTGTAAAATTATCATGCAAAAAATCAACTGAATGAAAACCACATTGTGCTTTTAGTAAATCATTTAATATATCTGACAGGTGCAATACATTCAACAATATTCTTTGCACTTCGGGTGACCTTGTGACCTTGTATGACCTTCAAATAACCTTGAATCAAAATATCACTGTCAATAATTATGAAAAGTATTTGTTACCTTTGCAGTCCGTGGATAGCTATAAGAGACTCATACATTAAACATTTGAGCTAATAATTATACAATTTACACCAGATGATTGGTAACAATTGTAATAAATTCTATAGATAATAGTAACGATCAATGGTAAAAATGGAAAATACTGTACTCGGATCCATCTCACATTTACAAAATGATGTCAATGAATATAACATCACTACTAGTGAAATGGGTCAAACCTATAGGCCTCATGATGAATACAAATGAATACATAAATTTCACAAAACTGGTCATGGTACCCGGGTACTATTATTATACCCGTCCAACACCTACATAAAAATAAGATTGCCATAGAAGTCAGAGGTAGCAGCTGGCAAAGTTAAGTACATGTACACAATGCATGACAGATGCCAATGGCAAGATATAATATGCACAACAAGTAATAAGAAAAAATATGTGAACAGACATATATATGAGTACATATAATCAGCAATCCACAAATGAATTGTAAGCTTAGCAGATGACTGATATAAAGTTAGCAAATAAAACAGCAGAATAAAAAAGTTTGAATATATCTCATCGATAACTCATTTCGCAATGCTCAATTACATGATTTGTGGAAAAAATCAAGTGTAACTCTTTTACAATCAAAATGTAAGTCAAAGTTTATAATCACAAAACCTAGGAGGGTATCCTTTAATATTTGATACTCATCTGCACAAGATTGACAATTATTCAGTAGGTTTACACTTTCTTTTGTGCAAGAAAATTCAAGCTACGGTATGCTTGCACCTCGTAATTATATTGCGTAATTAAAGGTAGAATATTGTATGAACTTTTGTAATTGCATATTATATCATGAATGCCATGCAGTGTCGGTCATATTGGAGGTTTTGCAATATCAAGCTTGAATTATATGGGTGTATAAATTAAAAGAATGTGAAAAACAAATGCATAGTGACCCCCGTATATGTTTACATTTTTTACACTACCATATTATGAAGTTTCTATGTTTAGAATATTAACAAAAGTTAGAATATTTTCCCTAGTCTAAGTGACCTTCCTTAATGACTCCTACTTGGAGGCTTGGCAGGGCATGTGCACCGTTTAATCAACGTAAGTAAATCATTCACGTCACGCATTTGCTGAACTCACCTAGTTTGAAAATAATAGCTAGTGTGATCCCTCCACACACCTTTAGCTCAGTTGGTTACCTAACCTGCCAAACAAACAAGGACCACATTGGAAATAAGCATTACATATATATGTACGCTTTCATGTGCTATCCTAGGAACATAAATTCCTGAAGAATATCAATCAATCAAAGAAAAAGTACTGCTTTGTTTACGAACGAACACGAACGCTGCATATGAAATACCCGGGGTTAATTAATTTCCCCCAAAAGTATATATCAAATGAAAAGTAATGGAAAAATAATATTTCTCGGGTTTGACTATATCATATTCACCTTTGAAATAAGTAATAATACAAGTTTAAATAAAGTCAATAGGGCACGAAATATTTATTAAATACAAATTTTCGCTCCATCAGAGCTTCATCATATCTATACCTGATAAAGCTCTGATGGAGCGAAAATTTGTATTTAATAAATATTTCGTACCCTATTGACTTTATTTAAACTTGTATTATTATTTATTATGGTACGAGCAGCACCTAGAACATTTTGTAATACTTTTGAAATAAGTGTTTTATTTGGCATTTCATGTTCGAATCGGCACTGTGTACAACTAGGCCCGCAAATGTAAATGGTGAATAAAAACAAACCCGAGTATTTACAATAATGAGACAAGATGTGGGACATGATTTGTAATTTATTGATGTAGGTACACAAGAATAATTCGTGAAAGAAGTATGAAATTGTAAAGACGGTGGATCTGTCATGCGTGTAATTTAAATGAAACATTGCTTTCACACAAAGAGTGAGAGGAAAAAAATAGCAACCGAAATTAAAGGCATCTGTAGGAGACATCGGGACAGTCGAAATCATAGATGCATTGTGCCCAACAAAACAGCACCCGAGGATTAAAAAAGGCTATATGTATTTATGTATGTTTGTTGTGCATTGTCCTGGTAATAAACCATATAGACTTTGCATTTCAAATACCGGTCATGATCAATCATAATGGAAAACCAGATTGCACAAAAAGAACAGGTCTATTTTGAGTTACAATCAAGAATAGCGTATCTGACTGTCATCAAAATTTGTTATCCTTTTGTGCCTAACTTCAAAATCGGTTTATATTAGATCCGATATTTGAATTATTGATTGGCAACTTAATGTAACAATGATATTCTTTTATTTTGAAAAATATTTTCCTTTTTGGTTGATCTTGAAATGATGCCATTTGTCGACTGTTCATAACGCAAGTGGTACGACTTTTATGAAAGTGTCAACTGTCAGACATCCTACTAGCGCGCGCTTTCGCACAGATCTTTTAGCTCATCTGTCGGAGACATTGAGACATGTGCGTAATATTTAATGTGAAGTGCACCATGACATGATAGGCGAACCAGATAGGTGCACAAAATGGTGGCAGAGCAGTATATTGGTGTAGAACAGTATATAACTTGCAAATGATTGAGAATAATTTAAAACACTGCAAGGAATATACGGGAGCTTAACACTCAAATCATGGACATTACAATACTGTTATGGTAATTTTTTTCACATCAATTAACATTTTTGGTGGAGATTGGGCGGGCACGTCCCTTGGGAGCGCCCGGCCCTGTGGGAAATTCATACGTTCCTCAAACGTTTGCTCATCTAGTTTTGTCAGTATAGTAGCTCTTCTTAGAGATTTTATTTAAGAAAATTGAAAGGGCAATTGGGCGTTACATCTCAATAGTCTTCAACAGATTCCCCTGTGGTTTGCCACACGTGATTGTATTAATAGCAAACATTGAAAAGAAAGCATCCGTCACACAATTGGAGATGACACGCTGATTATGCGTCTAGAGTTTAAAAAGATGATTCAGGAGAAACTAAAATCAGTGAACATGTGTATAGTCAGTTCAACAGAGTCAAAGTTTTACGAAATTCTTACATAAGAAATAGCCAATGAAGCAATATGCACATCAAACATCAAACAGGTATACAGTTACTAGTATATGGCCAATTCAGAAGAAAATAGCTGACTAACAGCTCCTCTTTCCCCCTCCTAGCTGACTAACGGGGCCCTCTTTCCCCGTCCTAGCTGACTAAAAGGCCACTCTTTCCCCATCTTAGCTGATTAACAGGCCCCTCTTTCCCCATCCCAGCTGACTAACAGGCCCCTCTTTCCCCCTCATAGCTGACTAACAGCCCCCTCTTTCCCCTCTTAGCTGACTAACAGGCCCCTCTTTCCCCGTTCTAGCTGACTAACAGGCCCCCCTTTCCCATTCCTAGCGGACTAACAGCCCCTCTTTCCCCCTCCTAGCGGACTAACAGGCCTCTCTTTCACCCTCCTAGCTGACTAACAGCCCCCTCTTTACCCCTCCTAGCTGACTAACAGGCCCCTCTTTCACCCTCCTAGCTGACTAACAGGTCCCACCTTCCCCTCGCTAGCTGACTAACAGCCCCCTCTTTCCCCCTCCTAGCTGACTAACAGCCCCCTCTTTCCCCTCCCAGCTGACTAACAGCCCCTCTTTCCCCCTCCTAGCGGACTAACAGGCCTCTCTTTCCCCCTCCTAGCTGACTAACAGGCCCCTCTTTCCCCCTCCTAGCTGACTAACAGGCCCCTCTTTCCCCTCCTAGCTGACTAACAGGTCCCACCTTCCCCCTCTTAGCTGACTAACAGCCCCCTCTAGCTTTAACAGGTCCCCTTTCCCCCCTCATAGCTGACTAACAGGCCCCTGTTTTCCCCTCTTAGCTGACTAACAGCCCCCCCTTCCTAACCTTTCCCCCTAGCTGACTAACAGCCCCTCTTTCCCCCTCCTAGCTGACTAACAGGCCCCTTTTTCCCCCCCCTAACAGCCCCTCTTTCCCCCAGCTGACTAACAGCCCCCTCTTTCACCCTCATTATGTCTAGTTAATGATTCTGCTAACTCTTTTGACACACACACATTATTACCATTAATGTTTATTCTTATTGTTACCCAACTTATCATCATTTACCCCAATTGTTTTATCTCAAATATTTACTTCTATTTGTTCCCATTCCGTCATCATCTCTACTAGCATTTAGCTTTTCATTAGATAGCATACTTTTATTTCCACAATGATGATGGCCTGTTGCTATATTTTAATCTAGCCTCTTTCCATTAAGATGTCTTAGTGCCATATGTGGATAGTGCACACCAACAGTCAGTGTTAGTGTCATATACAATAGCTGCATCATTTTACATGGTATATATAATGCAAGTTTTTGTCTGTAGAAAATAGCAGTGTGCAAGATATAATAGACATCAATTGGAAATTACTAATGTACAAATCATTAATTGATTTAGTTATTTATTTTATGAATGTGACATAGTATTATAACAATTTACAAAAAGGAAAACACATAATTCTATAATATATTGTAACCAGCCCTACCAGGGCTTATAAATCATCATATTTAATTAATAGTTAATAATCAATAATGCTCTCATGGTACCTAAGTAATAATTAAATTTTTCTGTCACATTGAGAAAATTTAAATTATTACCTAGGTACCATGAGAGCATTATTAATTATCAACTATTAATCATATATGGTGACTTATAAGCCCTGGTAGGGCTGGTTACAATATATAATAGAATTATGTTTTTTTCCTTTTTGTAAATTGTTATAATACCAAGTCACATTCATAAAAAGAATAACTAAATCAATTAATGATTTGTACATCAGTAATTTCCAATTGATGTCTATTATATCTTGCACACTGCTATTTTCTACAGACAAAAACTTGCATTATATATACCATGTAAAATGATGCAGCTATTGTATATGACACTAACACTGACTGTTGGTGTGCACTATCCACATATGGCAGTAACACATCTTAATGGATAACAGGCTAGATTAAAATAAAGTAACAGGCCATCATCATTGTGGCAATAGAAGTAGGCTATCTAGTGAAAAGCTAAATAATTGATCAAATCATATCATGTCCTTGAATGTGTTCATATGTTAGAATACATATAATTGACCATGATGATGGCATGGGAAGTAGAGGAAGGAGAGGGGGGCTCTTAGTCCCCTGGAAAGAGGGGCCTGTTAGTCAGCTACGAGGGGGAAAGAGGGGCCTGTTAGTCAGCTAGGAGGGGGAAAGAGGGGTCTGTTAGTCAGCTACGAGGGGGAAAGAGGGGCCTGTTAGTCAGCTAGGAGGGGGAAAGAGGGGCCTGTTAGTCAGCTAGGAGGGGGAAAGTGGGGCCTGTTAGTCAGCTAGGAGGGGGAAAGTGGGCCCTGTTAGTCAGCTGGGAGGGGGGAAATAGGGGGCTGTTAGTCAGCTAAGGTGGGGAAAGAGGGGCTGTTAGTCAGCTAGGAATGGGAAAGAGGGGTCTGTTAGTCAGCTAGGAGGGGGAAAGTGGGGGCTGTTAGTCAGCTAGGAGGGGGAAAGAGGGGGCTGTTAGTCAACTAGGAGGGGGAAAGTGGGGCCTGTTAATCAGCTAAGACGGGGAAAGAGGGGGCTGTTAGTCAGCTAGGAGGGGGAAAGAGGAGGCCTGTTGCTGCGTCTGGTATAA
The DNA here is from genome assembly GCA_019095985.1 of Streblospio benedicti. Taxonomy (NCBI): domain Eukaryota; kingdom Metazoa; phylum Annelida; class Polychaeta; order Spionida; family Spionidae; genus Streblospio; species Streblospio benedicti. The sequence continues at coordinate 24,029,384 of CM032668.1, read as the reverse complement.
AAAGTTTATAAAGACTGGGATATACAGGAGAAAAGTTGTATAGTGGTTGTGGGCGCTATATATAGGTGGTCTTAACTGGACGTTCTACTGTGTTTTTAATTAAAATGATAAGTCAAAGCTGATGAGGATGCTTGTAAAACGGAATTCCCCATGAATAATAATAGTCGAGTGCATGTGTGTAGCAGCATCCACAAAATACATCAAATGGAAGGAAACAATTTAAAGTTAAGCTAAAACATCAGATCCTTGATATGCATTGTACATACAACAGACCCCATTTCCTTGTTTCAGTCAAATTTATCCAACATATTGGCAAAGTTGATATGTATGTTCTTAACGTTGTGCAGATCTTTTAATGCCGGGTCCCTCACATTCTAGAAATCGTCTTTGTTCTCAAAGAGTCCCTATCCTGTGTAGTTACTACTTGGTAACTAGACATCATCTGACTATAATTGTAATTATTATTGGTTCTAGGCAGTAGTATACATTTATGTTTTTGGTGGTAAGAATGATGCGGTCGGCTGTCTATTGGCGATTTGATAGAAAACATTTTGCACAATGGTAGCCATCTTGCCATCAAAGGCATTATAGGCATTTCGTATCTTATAAACCAGTATTTCACATCTGACGTAATTCAACCGCAGATAATGTTTATAAATTACCTGGTGAGGGGTGTGGGATTGTGTGAAGGGCCAAAGTACATAGAGATAGGATGCAGTCAAACCACGAGATGTATGTGGATACTGTTAGCCTTGGGGAAGGTTCTGTCAGGACGAGTGGTGGTGTGAGGAAAAGAGGGTTGGTGTTTAAGACAGTGGGTGCTCTCAGGGTGGGGACATAATAAGTGGATGGTCTCAGTACAAGGAGTGAGGTGTCAGGACATTGATGATGCTCTAGAACCTTTTTGATTTGCAAATGAATTTTGTTGAATAGTTGCAGGGGATGGTGCGTTGTTTACTTCATGAATAGAGTATGCGACTTGTCCTTCAGCCCCACGGGTAAAAGCTGTTCATAATATTATGTGTGTTTGGTAACACGAGAAGAGAATGTGCTTGAAAAGATTATAATAACTGTGTCAATATTGTTCAGTTGTTGGTGCTTGCTAAACAAAAGTAAACATTGACAATTTTTGAAAGTATCACACATACCCAGGATTTTCATATATATTGCTTGGAAGATTGGGGTGCATTATGTTTACACCCACTCTAACGGCTATAATCAGCTGTGATCAGCGGTTGTGAACAGTGTTTGTTACCCATTTTAGTAGATAATGTTTACTTCCTGTTTTATTTTATTTTGTGAAAACATATAATATTATACTTAAAATCATGTTTCGTATTTTACTCTAGTTTGATAGATTTTTAGGACCTAAAATATTCAATATCTTTTTTTAAATGGAAGGTAACCTACATCAAATTTATACTTTTTAAAAAAACTTTTGATAAGATCTTTCCATAATACAAAAATATTGCTTATATTACAAAAATATATATCTATATATATATAAAGGAAGAGGCGATTTTTTGTGTCACAAAAGAAAGGCTTTTTACCCACAATACGTACACAATCCAAATTGTGTATGTACAATCAGGACAACTTGGTGGTCGTTATAATGTCACATATAAAAAAGAATTTGTTAGAAAGGTTGCTTACAGGGCCATGTTTGTTAAAGGTACGTAATACTTTAAACGTTTGTATATGTCTAACGTACGTCTAACGTACGTTGCATGTCACACTACAGTCATACAACGAGGGAGCTGGGGAGGGTGGTGGAGTTGCATTTTATCTGCTCCGGAACTGTCATGTTTTGAGGTGGTGGTAGAAAGGATGTGTGTGTCCATATGAGGGGGGGAGGACATGGCTGGTGTCCATATGGGGAGGGGGTATGATTAGTGGTGAGGCAAGGAGGAGCATTTAATCTGTTCCAGATCTCATCAATTTCAACCCGAACAGCAGCAGAACGGGGGTTCTTGAGATGCACATTTAATGGTCTGCACGTGTTTACCAGGTGTAGGAGTAGCTGGAGGGAGGGATATTAGCGGGATCAAGCATTGCCACATACATGTAGTGTTTGTATGGCTGTCACTTATGACTGTGAGAGGAAAGTGATGGAGGTGTATTTAATCTTTCCCAACCCTGTATAGTGACAGGAGCTGGTTAGTGAGGAATGTGTGACAGGGGAAAGAATTGGAAGGGAGGAGCATTTGATATGGTCCAAATCTCATCCGTTTCAACCAGAGCAGGCAGCAGCAGGAAGGGGGTGCATTAATTATGGACCTGTTTAGATGGGGATAGGGTAGATAGGGTTGGGGAGAAGAGGGGGTTGGAAGGAAGGGTAGGGATGAGTGGGACATTTGATCTGCTCCGCACGTGTCAATCATGGGTAGCAGTAGTTGGGGAGGGATTTTAGAGGGATCAATCAGTGCCATATTTAGTACATTTAGTGTGTAAATGGCTGTGACATATGACGATGGGAGGACGGTGATGGAGGTGTATTAATCTACCACAGACCTGTATACTGACAAGAACTGGTTCGAGGGATGTGGGACAGGAGGAAGGATGGGGAGGGAGGAGCATTTAATGTGTTCCGGATCTCTTCTGTTTCGACCCGAGTAACGCCGGGTAAACAGCTAGTATATAGATATAATTTATAAATTTGAGGAGAAAACATCAAAATGAATCAGAATCAACATATCCAGCAACAATATATTTTAGTTGCCACACCGTAGTACTGAAAAACAAGATGATAATCAATATCAGTTTCAAATCCAATAATCAATTTTGCTGCTTGGTTGGAATATAGATTTTATTTGCTGGCTAAGTGCATTGAATATCATTAAAAATGTCATAAAAGCGCTTCTAGAAAGCAAAATTTAATTGGCACAGCGCCCAAAATCAAATCACTTTGGTGTCGCCTCATACCTCATAGTCGTGTAAAGTTTTATCGAAATCGGTGCAAAGTTAAAGCTCTAGCTTGTTAGTTAGTTAGTTAGTTAGTTAGTTAGTTAGTTAGTTAGTTAGTTAGTTACAAATGAACGAAACACAATGCTTGCTTCAGCAGCTGAGCTGAAGCGACGCAACAATCATAAGTACTGTTGGTGTGTTTATCATCGAAATTTAAGTCCCAATCAATGCAATAAATGTGAAGCTGTGGAATGTTAAACAATGACAAGCTGCATCAATTATCACAGCTGCAATTAGATAATACAAAAGGCTGCGTACACTCAATAATTCCAATACTCTAATAACAGCACTGCCAATCAATACTTATTTCAATTGGTCGCATGTTTTTCTAATGTTGCATTATATTGTTAGTGGGAAGTAGATTTTATTTGTGTAGTTATATAGGATTTAGCAATACAACCAAGAAATACAGCCGTATTACGGTAAACTACTTGTGTTTTCTGTGGCACACAACTTTGCGATGTAAACTTGAAGGCTCGTAACAGACATGTTTTCAGTGGATATGTTTGTCAGGATACCCCGCGCTCACTCGCAGAAAGTATGTGTTATCGTTATATTTGCTCTAAAATATTCAAAACTTGAAAATGCAATTTGTAATTGAACAGTTTGTGTGTTCGCAAATGTACAAAATATGTATTGAACGTGGGAGATGAAGAAATTAGTGGGATAGGGGGTAAAGGCTAAATAAAGAGGGATAAGGGGAAAATGGCAAAAAAAGTGGAATGAGGGGAAAAAGGCAAAGAAAGAGGGTGGTATGGGATTTCTAGACCCCTTAGTACAAAGACCTCCAGTAGTATATGATTATTGTGAATTTGTGATTGCAGCTATTTTGGTCAGTTTCAGTGGACAGTGGTCAGTTGTATTATATGTAAGTTTGTCAGTAGAATGTTAACACTCTGTTACCCACGGAAAAAAATCTGCAAAATATATGTAATGATGAAAAGAGTTTCAAATGAAATTTATTTTCTTTGGGATCGTTTTGATCGCGCATAACATGTTCGCTCCTAAAAATCCTCGTAATTTGGCCGTAGATTATATTTACCACCCTAAAAATGCGCTCATATGTGATACGATTGCTGGAATTTGAAGCAAGTATAGGTCCACTGTAAATGAAATATATTTAGTTTATTAACTGGCATTGCATTTTAATTTATGAAATATATATAGTAAGGGCAACAATTGTGTTTGTCTTGAATAAACTATGAAAGAAGAGAGTAGTTTTAAACAGAGGATAAAGCAGTTATTAGTGTATGATGACGAAATGATTTGAAGCTTATTATATAGTGGTCTGTGTATGGAGCTTCTTCGTAGTAGTCTATTATGAAAGGTTTTGATCAATGAAATCCTGCCATAGGTGCTAAATATTCAGGCAGGCTTGGTCTAATATAGGTTACATGACGGATTTTTTCATGGTTGCACAAACTGTAGATGTGTGTAAACACGAAAACACAATGCATTCTTAATGTCGTTGGTTCCATTTAATAAAATATGGCTGATTCTATTAGCATCTTAACTAGTCCTGTTAAATACCACCTGCCCCTGTTATGTTTACTACCTGCCCAAAATTGGAATTTCAAAAATCAACAATTTACTTGCTACCTGCCCACAAACCTTCAACAAAACATTGCCTTTATCAAGTCACTTACAGATAATTGACAAATATTTTCAATGGATTGAGACGTCCATTACGGTTTTTGAGGGCTGGTTCGTAAACAGTTGAAGGTTGGACAGTGTTAGGCCACACCTCTGGAATGTTTTTCCCCAGAAGTATACCCATGTACCTTGCAAATCAATCAAAATACTTCTTGAAAATGTATTGGATGGGGTGGGTTCTGATATAGTTTGGATAGTGACGAGAGTAATCGGCATTACCCTCGTTGCTTTCTGTGCTCCCCACCCCCTCTGGATCATAGTTTTCTTGTGTCAACGTATATCTAAATTGTGCACTATTCATTAAATATTCTTAGTAAGAATAACAGGAAGATATACTTCAAATAGCTCTTTAAATGTTTTAGGTAAGGCGCAAATTAAAACAAATCTTGGGGAGCATGCCCCCAAACCTCCCTAAGGACCTGCGCGTATTCACGCCTTTGAACTCATTGAACGTTTCCGGGCCCTCGGTTCCTCCGAATCCTGGATCTGCCACTGGAAGTGTACCCCTAAAACATTCGTACAAAAAAGGACCCCCCCACACACACACAACTGCCCCCTTGAATTCCTCTCACAACTCAATCAGCAATTTAATTTATGGCTATGGAGGATTCACTTCCATATCACTGAGTGCAACACAGTATCAAACAGGCGTTGCTTATACAGTTGATTCGACTTGAAATCCTCATTTTATTGTCGGTCCGCTGCCCCCTCCCCCATTTCATTGACCTCCCACAATAGAAGAAAATAATGCCCCCGGCCACGGATTTTAGACACTGTCGGAAGCATTCCAGCGTTGTCATGGTCAAACAGCGGCAGATATTGGTGAGGTTGGTTGCTAACGTTTTAGTGCTGTCACGCTGAAATTCTGAAAACCTCGCACGAGAAGTTTCCAGCAAAATTCAAACCGGAAAGTGGATTATTGGTCGATTATTGATTGATGGCCGCGTGGGCGGTGTCGGGCGGTCTGTCGTCACCTGTCGGACGTCTAACCTGCCGGGCCGGCTACCACACTCAACCAGTGTCTGCTTCGTTTTTATTATTAAATAGATTACATCATAATGTTCTCATGTAGTATCAATCTCCCGACACTCACCTAAATTAGTTCAAATCCAGATGTGACGTCATCAACTGTTATCGAGCTCGTTCCCAAATGAAATATTTGGAAAGCCAGTAATAATGTTTTAATGTCGCGTTTGGTTCTGTTGAATTCAATGGGTCATAAAGCATCTGTGGAACTGACGAAATACAATTTGTGACAAGTTTGTACCATATTATCACGAAAACAAAAGTTGATATGAGAATGTTGTGATTTAATCTATTCTAAAGATAAATAATATGCATACATAAGCAGTTGCTTAAGGCCCAAACCCCTCATATTACACACGTATGTCTTGTTTATGTGTAGAAATTCAAAGGAAAAAAGAATTATTATGAATGATTCTTTATTATGATAATGAATATGATAAATTAATACCAAAGATTGTCATAAAGTATAGAAAAAATTGGTGTGAGGACGCACACAAGTAGTATAGAGAACTCTATATAGTTATAGACACTATAAGCCGATAATGGCTACCTCCATTAATATATCTGTTTATTACGCTCATGTATAATAGAAAAAAATGAAACACAAGTTGAAGAATAAGTATAGAGCTATATAACATCTGTCTGTCACACTTTCATAGATGTTAATGATGGCTGATGTAAGTCCATGTGTGCAGGTTCACTTCACTGTATACGATTCGTGATTTAATAAAATGTTAGCATTTAAATGGGAATACCAGCAGAGGAACATAGGCCGCAAAATCCAGTAAGTTCATATTCAGTATCAATTTTTTTGTACAATGATGCTTGCACGGCACGGACAGATGTTTATTTTGTGTCTTCTAAAATAGTTATTTGATGACAATTCAAATGTCGGGTCACAGATAAGGTGTTTGACAGCAGTCTTATGAAAGCTGGGCTCCGTATATCGTGTGTTTCTTTGAAAACGAATAAAATGATTGTGTCAACTACGTAGATATTTTGCCATCCGGGAATAAACAACCAATGTTTAAAAATGTTTTCACTCAGAAATGTTGTGAGTAAACATCTATTATGCATGAAATCGGATTCAGTAGTAAATTTTACCTAGATGTATGCACTGACATTTCTATGTAAATTTTGAGAAATTGAAGTATCACTGTTTTTTATTTTTATCAACCAATGACTATATATTCACCAGGTTATTGGATTGGCTAGGAACCCGATACAAGGATCGATACAGAAATCTGTATCGGGTCGAGACCCGATACAACTTTTGACCGGACTACTTTTTTCCTATTTCACAAACAATCATTTCCTCTGGGAGATTGGCCGGGTACTTGGTTTTGGCCATTGGTCACTGTTCATTATGTTTCCCCAACACAATACAAAAAAAATAATAATAACAGCAGTAATAGATATAAGAATACAAATGTAAAAAATCTATGCTTTTATTACAAACACTACGTCAATAACACTTCTATGTGAAAGTATACAATTACTAACACAACTAGATCAGAAGTGTTCAAAGAACACGGCGTCGCTAGAACAACGTTGATTTATATGGGCAATTAAGACATATGATGAAATGGTGCATACTTTACTGTTAATCAAGTTCAACTGTTAAAAGTCGACTAAAACGTTATGGAAATCTGATTAAAAGTACACAATACTGTAATCAGCCACACATGATATTGTGCATGAGTATGCAAGATGATTTTATTAATTTGCAGCAAGGAATATTGATTTTTATCATGTTGGCTATGTACATTTGCTAAGCTGGTATTGATTTTTACTGATATTCAATGCACTTAGCCAGCAAAAAAAATCAATACTCATGCACAATATCATTTGCGGCTGAATATGAGGTTTTACGTGACGTAAAACGTGACGTAAAACGTGACGTAAAACGTGACGTGATACGTGATACGCGTGATTATCTCTGGCTAAGTGCATTGAATATCAGTAAAATGTCATAAATGGCCTTCTAAAATACACAATTTAATTGGCAGAGCGCCCAAAATCGAATCACTTCGGTGTCGCCTCATACCTCACAGTTGTGTAAAGTTTGAACGAAGAATCTGTGGAACGGTAAAAAGCTCTGGAACGGAGACATACATACATACATACATACATACATACATACATACATACATACATACATACATACATACATACATACATACATACATACATAGAAACAAAGTGATCACAAGGCTTTCGCTTCAGCTACTGAAGCGACGCAATAAACCACGACCTACAAAGGATCACGTAATCCGTGAAACAGCGTTCAGAGAAATGCGGTGTGGCGTTTTGTTTGAACGGTTGACGTTTGAAAGAACACGTCAAGGGTATTGTGATTTACGCTGGTTCTCGAAACCTATTAAACAAGCCAGATATTTTATTGGTGGTCTGAATTCTGCACTGGTACTAGTCACGAACAAGGACTGATAATTAGTTTTAAATAATGTTTCTGGCCTTCAGGGAGTCAGGATCAGTAAATATATTTTACTGTGAGGGCCAGAAACATTATTTAAAAACTAATCACCAGTCCTTGTTCGTGACTAGTACCAGTGGAATTCTGGTCATTTTTAGTATATCCATGTACTGTTAGTATGTATATAATGCGTCTAACAAAATAGATGGTTATAAAAAATTTCATGGGATCATTCAAATCACCTGGATATGCAATTGACGTTAACAGGACGGGAAGATTCGAATCGGCAGTCTGCAAGTAGACTATTAGTGTATTCATGTGCGTTTTGAAACTTGGCTTATTTATTTATGATTATCTGTTCATCAACTGCATTATATATATTAGAAAACATTGCGTATTTGTGACATTGGTTGATAAATAAAGAACGCAGTTCCCTCTATGTGTAATTACTTCTCCGTAGCCGTTATGAAAGTGTTACGTTATCCATCATTGAGTACAGTAGGTGCAGTGACCACGTTTATCAACGTACGTGTGACGTAGTTATCTGAACGTGATGTACGTCATTCGTTCAAAACACGGGGTCGTCCGGTGCGTTTGCTGAATTTTTGGCTGAATTCTGAGTTGAGTTCATAGTCTACAGACCTCGTGCGTATAGTCTTAACCAACCCAATCGGGGCTTGGGTATAACCATTTTGCTGTAAGAGTTGTTTCAGAGTAATCGTATATATTATGTCCTAAAGAGTGCACGCGTTTAATGTAAATTTGTAAATGATGTTATTGAAATCAACACGCATAAATAAACATTCTTTTTGTATTGAAAGATGATTGCTGTTATATCTTTATGTAAAACCCTTTATGCTTTTTTATTGGTACGACGTATGACCACAGTTCTTTCAAGACGCACAATTTGGTGAGAGTGCATTTGTGGAATGCTAAACTTTTGATAGTACCGGATTTTATATATAGTGGTCAGTTGAAAAGGCAATGTTCAGGGAAAATGATTATTTATCAAATTTTCATCTTATCTTAACAATTATACATAACATCCATCAGAATAAATTATAAATATACAATCATACAAAGTATGAATCACATCAATAAATATAAAAAAAAAAAAAAGTCGATCTATCGCAGTGAGTGGCCGGCTACCAACGACAATAAACTAAACACTTAGGATATTTGGGATAAAACACAACTTTATTACAACAAACACTAATCAACTCGCCACGTCAACCATACTACGGTGCATACAAAGCGCAGAATACAGAATATAATTTTAACTAAACATTGGCGCAACACCTTTCTTCTCCACCTTGAGTGAACATGAAATGATAATGGTACCAATGAAAAGTAGGCAACTCAAACAAAATAATTACTATACCATGACATGAACTTTACAAACATGTGAACATTTACTCAAAATTAGGAACATTAATAATCAACAAAACGTGTTAACATTTATTTACAAAACATGTTAGAACCTAACATTTATTTTAAATTTATTTAAATTTAAAATTGGAAACATTAATAATTACAAACCGCAATCACTTTCATCCTTAAGCGAACAAAATGTAATGGATATGTAATTTAACAATTGCCAATCAATGTATACACGTGATCGCTGTTTACCCCTAGACAGCATTTTGATTGCTTATAAATAAGTCTGAACCTGGGATTGTCAACTTAAGTCCCAATCACCAGTCAGCCTCGTCTTCCTGCATCCATGCAGGTTAACTTTGCTGTGAGCGCTTCCATGATGAGGGTCTAGATGTAAATGGAGTCGGACATTTATTTGCAGAATATCACCAACACTAACTTTACCATAACTGTGCAGTCTGTGAGTCTGAGATAAACTTTTACATATCTGGCACAAACGGTTGGAACATTCCATTGGGTGGCGTGATAAGTAGTCCGCTGGAAGATTGGATGACCCAGAAATGTGCTGCATCGAGATGTTAAAACCTGCTGAGGACTGATAGGAAAGTTGTGACTCGTGCGCTGGATGAGAATTGCCCTCTTTTCAACTTCTCGAGAGCTTGAATGCATGGGCGAGAGTCTGTAAGCCTGAGTTGTGACCTCAAGGAATGTAATAAGTAAGGACTCAATGGTTGATTGCCGAGGCAATAGCCAATGCTTCCACTTCACAGGAAGCCACTTTTGTTGGTGAGTTTTCAACTTTGCAGAGTAGTATCCTCCAGCAACATTTTAACTCTCTCTTGATATACAAGACTGAGCCTACTCCTCCACGGAACCGCACCATCATTAGTTATGATGAGTTGATCACTTGCTCTTGGGATGGTAACAGTTTTAGGGTTTTGAGAGCTGCTTGAGCATCTGCAAATGCCGCAACAAGCTCCCTACTCCATTCCACATGCTGATGAGAGTCTTTACCTGCTACAGCTGCTTCCAGTGGAGACAAACGTGAAGAGTATTGAGGAATGCATAATTTGATGTGCTTGTATCTCCGATCCAGGATCTGAGACCCTTTAACAGTAGTTGGCTTTTCAAGAGGATACCAAGGGATTGATCTTGTGGGGGAAACTTGAAGTCTTCCAGATGGCTCAGAGCCAGCCCAGTATGGTGGTGGTGACAGGACATATAACCGTTTTAGTTGGTGATAGACGCAAATTATTGAGAGAAAGCTTGAAGCTTACTCTCTTCAGTTGTCCAATAGTTGTATAACAGAGTTGCCCCCTACATATAAATCATCTAAAAGCTTTACGACAACACCTTCACGCAACAGATCACCAAGAACCTCGCCATTAAATTGTCCAAATGTTCTGTAGAACCAGCATTCCCATTGCGGCCCGTGTGTATATTCTCAGGCCCCTATACGGTGTCCATAACAAGATATTTCATAGACTTTTTTTGTTTTGGGCAGTTGGTAAACTGTTTTGTCATATCAGTTTTAATAACATATTTCCATTATTTTCCATTTTGCATGTATGACAACATCAAGATGTAGTTCTTGATGGTAGGTTTTGCGTAACTTGCTATACCATTGAACCAGTCACTAGACGAAGTTTTACCCCTGGACTCTTTACTAAAAAGCTAGGCGACACGTGCTCAGCACACAACATCATAGTCTTGAAACAAAATCAAACACCTAGAGCTTCCAGTTGAATCCATTTTATCTTGTAATTCATCAAAGGTCTTTTCTTGGGTACATGGGCTGTCTGCTTTTTGTAGGTGGTTCTACAGGTCCCATGTTGATACTAGCTCGAATTTTTGCCTGATGCGTCATTATATTTCCCAATTTTAGAATCAAAAACACTATCATAATCAGCATGAAGCTTATGGAAGGCTCGCCTCCTCATTATCAGAGAGTTGTGAACTAGGATCTGCTGATAGCAACATGGAAATGGGACTCTGATGTCTCCTAAACCATCATGTACTTCTTATCTGGCCAAGATGCTGGTGTTTCTTAGGCACAACAACTTCTGAAGTCTTATTAGTGAGGGTACTGCCCCTGCTACTAGAATGTTATGATGGGCTCAGGCCAGTTGCGTACACTACAGTCACTTCTAGGTTCAATAGCAACCTCTTCATCTTTCCTAAACCCCTCTGGAACAGGGTATCTCATGAAGTCACCGGGATGAAGAATAGAGTGTGAATTAGTCTTCAAAAAGACAGGACTGGATGCGTCTAATTTGGGTTGGTCCCCTTGATCCAATTGTATATTGTACTTCACTGGCTTTTTATCAATGTAGATGGTACTTGTAGGGAAGTCAATTACAATACCATTCGTTTGAGAAAAGGTGTGCCACCAAGAATGTCACTGTCCAGGTCTTTAACTACCAAGGCTTCCATAAACAACTTTTTGTCCCCACGTGAAAAAGTTACCTGGACCTCTCCACATGCTGTTAGTTTTGTGGTCCCATCTGCTTTGACTAGCTGAATGACATGTAGGTTTTATGGGGATTTGTAACCGAATGGCTGTTGAATATCTGATCAGTGAGGATGTGGCACCTGAGTCACAAGTATTGTAATCGGGAACTGGTTGTAGAAAGCTTTGAAAGGTCCGGAGAAGGGTTAGTCTCAATTCGGTTTATGATAGCATTTTGTCCCAATCGCTGGGGTCCAACTCATCTTCATCATCACATGGGTTGCCCTTATAGGGATCAGGCCTTTCTTATCTGCATTAGATAGGAAATCGCATTCTGGTAGTGTGTGACCGAGTAATTGTGTCCCTTCAGCCCTTGCATATGCGGCATGACTTCTGGCCTTGAGGCTTGAAAGTATAACTCTTGCGCGTCTGGATAAGTACTTACCCCTATATGGGGTGGACATACTGCGTGATGATTTTTTTCTGGCCTTGATTGGGGCGTGATATTGTGATTTCTGCAATTTCTTCTTCTAGTTTAGATCTTGCTGACTTGAACTCCTCATCTGCTTGTAGTTCTGCAAGAAAGGCATCAATATTATCACATATACTTGGCTGGAGATCAGCAAGTTTTTTCTTGCAGCTGAAAAGCAAATGTTCTTTGGACTAAAGATGGTAGTCTCGGATGGATCAACTGCATCCACTGTAAAACGATTAACCTTTCTAGCGTTGGGCTAATTATTTCATTATCAGTGATTCTAGCGCCATGGTATGTCATGGTGGACTCCCTTGTCAAAAGATTGTCTCGTATATGGGCAACAAGACGTTGATAGAGTCTTTCGGGCCTCTCCCCCTTCTTCCACTCAATTTCGGAGTACTTCATAAACTGTGACTCTGATTGTTTGAATCCGTAGTATTTTCTGATGAATTGCCGCACACTGTCCAGTGAGGTAGAACTATTTATTATGTCATAAGAAAGGAAATGTGGTACGTATTGCGCAACAAAACCAAGCATATTTTCCAGATTGATCACTTTTTCTTCAGCTGATAAACCATCAGCACCTTCATCACTAACCAAACCCCTGTTTGGGTTATTGGGTGTTACTTTTTGCCATTCTGCACCAATAAATGGTGCATAATCTTTGTTTCTCCTTATGTTGGCAATGATTTTGTATTTCCAACTACCATATATGGTAAAGTTTACATCTTCTTCTAATTTCTCTGGCCTAGCTGGTTTTGCCATGATTATTAATATCAAAGTTTTATGAAAAAAAAAATACCTGTGGTTATATAATATATAACAGTATCATAACTTGTGTATAACTATAGCACATCAGAGCCATTGAAATAGTGTGCCAGCAGACTTGTTTCCCCCCACACGCTGTGGGCGGCAGGATGATACAGCCGCCAATCGTTATCTAAATATGTTTACTAGTGTACTATGAACACATGCACCGCCCTTGATGTCTAACCACGCCGAGTTTGCTTTCATCAATCATAAGAGTAACTGAAGTTAATTGTAGACTTGAAAGCACTTTTGAGCAATAATTGATCTGTGTGCGACATTGGTGTGTCCTGTGCACTGCCGAGACAGCTGCTGACGCAGAGATCATTGACAATGTCACCCGTAAAATGGACACTTATTTGCGGAAGAAAAAATACATAGTTATTTAACAATATTTGAACTTAGTTTCTGACATGTTAAGTGAGTCGTGATATATCTACTCGTTGAAATCACATTGCCATGTTTGCTAGATATATATGTCCTAAATACATTTGTCAAAAATATGTCTACATTATGGACACATATAGATTCAAAATTATTTATATAACGGCACAGTTAAATCACTGTTAATTGTCAAAATCGCGTGGGGGTGGGGGGCTGCAAATATGACGAAAGGTAACAAGGGCGAGAGAGGGAGAGGGGCGTAAAAAAGGCACAAAATGAGGTGACGTCATTTGTGAACGATTCCTTATCTCTAGTTACTGGATCTCTATTTTTTCTAAACGAATGAGACTTTTCAGTACACGCATATGACTGAATAGAGGGTAAGGCGCTAGTACTAGAAGCGAGATGCCATGTGGCTGTAATATCTGTCAAACTTATATGGGCAATAAATAGGGATAAACAGAATGACTATCTCCTTCTGCCCGGTACCCGCACACAGCCGTGACGGCGGTGGCGGCGGCGGCGGCGGCGGCATGGAGGGCGAACTAGTTCCCTCGGCTCGGCTTCGCGTAAACCGAATAAGTTAATTAATAATAACCTGCACATCACACAAATCTATGTGGAATGCAAACACTGTAGTTGTAGAGTTTTAATTTGCATGGAGACTTTCTGACGAGATGGCCCCGTGCTTACTACTCGTGCTGGTCGTGAGTAACACTGCAGTGGACGTTATTTACTTATAGTAGAAGGGGAAACCCACGCAGATGCTCCTCTCTTCGTCTAGAAGCGACGTTTCGGTGGCCGTTCCACCTGCATCAGGCTTCGATGGCAAAGTGCGACGAATGTTGTTGTTCTGCAGACGAACAGAGGAGCATCTGAGTAGGTTTTTTCCTTCTACTATGTTGAATCCAGATTCTAAGAAATCACTACTAATAAATGATAACATATTTACTCTTCTACAAATTCCATATATATTTTCTGCGTTTAAAATTTCAATGCCAAATCGTTGCATGCCAGCTTTCTATGTAGAACCTATGCCTATTGAACACATTCCTCTAGTGTGAGTGATGCGACCCACATAAGGCCATACAAGTACATTTTATTACCAGTACTTTAAATTTATAGACAGTTTACTGCACAACAACCGCATACTGTGACTATATATACATTTACAAGTATTGTCAACATTATTAATATATGTTTTGCTAGACTACTAGTTGATGTAGTATAACTTAATAATGCATGGATTTTGTGTGCGTGTGTAAAATGGATATGAATTTATCAAACCTATCTTTGTGCCAAAGTGAGTTGCGGAGTATTCATTCTGGTTTATATATTTCACATGGAAAGCATACCACGGGCTTATTATTAGTATTATTTTGTTGTTAATTTGTATTATGTAATCTGCCAACTTTGTTTTCCTCTTCACTCTCCGTGACGGCGGCGGCGGCGGCGTGACCGTTCCGCCACCGCGTCCGAAAACTCGGGAGCGTGAGAGAAAAAATACGGAAAGCGAAATTATCAAAACATACAACGTCTTATCTTTTGTATACGACGTTTTCCTAAGATAAAACGCCAGGTTTATTTCGTTTTATGCTTTAAATACCACGC
>CM032668.1:23989889-24014104 GCA_019095985.1 Streblospio benedicti | reverse complement strand
TTAAATTTTTTAATATTTATTTGGGGAAAACAGCCCTTTATACCCCTTTTGGTGTTTTTTTGGGGGCCCAAAAAAGGTAAAAAAAATTTTGCGGGCCCTTTTTTAAAACCCAAAATTAAATTTCAAAAAAAACCCAAATACATCTTCCCTACATGAAAAAATGACCGGGGCCCCCCCGGACGAAGCCCCAAAAAAAGCCTCCAAAATACTAATGGGAAAAAAATTTCAAAAATCTTCTTTTTTTAATTTTTTTGAAAAAAGTAAAGGTTTGTTTACCGGGCCAAAAAAAAATTTTTTTAAATTTGCGGTTTTCCAAAAAAGGGGGTTTTTTTTTAATTTTTTTCCCCGGGATGGATAGTTTATTTAGGGGGCCAAAAAATTATTTCTAATCCCACCTTTGGTGACAGAATGGTTTTATTTTGTTTCCCAGATGTAGTATTATATTGCGTTCCAAAAAATTTTAAAAAAAATTTTGGACTTAAATACCTTTTTTTTAAATTTTTACAAAAAATTTTAATGGGTCGAAAAGTGCATTGGGTTTTATTGGTTTTAAAGGCTTTTTTTTTTGATTATCTGTTCATCAACTGCATTATTTTTTAAAAAAATTTTTTGTAAATTGGTTGATAAATAAAGAACGCAGTTTTTTTAAATTTTTTTCCTTGGAAATGATTTCCCCCTTTTTAAAAGAGGGGGGCCACGTTTATCAACGTACGTGTGACGTAGTTATCTGAACGTGATGTACGTATTTGTTCAAAACACGGGGGCGTCCGGTGCGTTTGCTGAATTTTTTTGGGGAATTCTGGTTGGGTTCATAGTCTACAGACCCCGTGCGTTTGAACAACCCAATCGGGGGTTGGGGTCCTTTTCTGAAAGTTGTTTCAAATAATCGTATATATTATGTCCTAAATGCAGGGTTTTAAAGTAAATTTGAAATGTTTTTTGAAATCAACGCATAAATAAACATTCTTTTTTATTGAAAAAGATTGTGTTATATCTTTATGTAAAACCCTTTATGCTTTTTTTTTGGTACACTATGACCCGTTCTTTCAAAGGGAAAATTTTGGGGAGAGTGCATTTGTGGAATGCTAAACTTTTGATATACCCGTTTTTTATATAGTGGCAGTTGGAAAAGGGAATGTTCAGGGGGAAAAGATTATTTATCAAATTTTCATCTTATCTTAACAATTATACATAACATCCATCAGAATAAATTTTAAATATACAATCATAAAAATATGAATCACATCAAAAAAATAAAAAAAAAAAAAGTCGATCTTCGCGTGGGGGCGACCCCGACAATAAATAAACACTTAGGATATTTGGGGTAAAACACAACTTTATTACAACAAACAAAATTTTAATCGCCCGTCAACCATCTACGGTGCATACAAAACCAGAATACAGAAATAATTTTAACTAAACATTGGGGGAAAACCCCTTTTTTCTCACCTTGAGGAACATGAAATGATAATGGTACCAATGAAAAGTAGGCAACTCAAACAAAATAATTCAAACCCTGCAAACTTTACAAACATGAACATTTACCAAAATTAGGAACATTAATAAAAAATGTTAACATTTATTTACAAAACATGTTAGAACCTAACATTTATTTTAAATTTATTTAAATTTAAGATTGGAAACATTAATAATTACAAACCGCAATCACTTTCATCCTTAAGCGAACAAAATGTAATGGATATGTAATTTAACAATTTACTTAATCAATGTATACACGTGATCGCTGTTTACCCCACAGACAGCATTTTGATTGCTTATAAATAAGTCTGAACCTGGGATTTGTCGGCTTAAGTCCCAATCCGCCAGACTGCATCCATGCAGGTTGCCCACTGCGTTGGCGTCTGCCAGCTTCATCACAAAACGGTCAGCCTCGTCTTCCTCAGAGTACTATATTCACTCTGGTTTGAGTCCTCGCTATCCGCTAATTGTTCAAGCATTCTTCATAGCAACTACTATCAGCACACTGAGTACAGGAGGATGCCAGGCAGAACTGAGCGAGGTATGACAATCAGGTCTCTTGTCCTCATAAATGGTTGTGACTTCGTCACTACTAATCACCCATCTCTACTTAAAGTAGCCACATTGAGATATCTCTTCACATCAGACATTCTGGTACTTTTCTTCGATGGTCTGGTCCCTTGTGAAAGGTGTGCAAAAGTTTGTTTCAAAGCGCCACAATCTTGCTGTGAGCGCTTCCATGATGGTCTAGATGTAAATGGAGTCGGACATTTATTTTGCAGAATATCACCAACACTAACTGCCATAACTGTGCAGTCTGTAGAGTCTGAGATAAACTTACATATCTGGCACAAACGGTTGGAACATTCCATTGGGTGGCGTGATAAGTAGTCCGCTGGAAGATTGGATGACCCAGAAATGTGCTGCATCGAGATGTTAAACCTGCTGAGGACTGATAGGAAAGTTGTGACTCGTGCGCTGGATGAGAATTGCCCTCTTTTCAACTTCTCGAGAGCTTGAATGCATGGGCGAGAGTCTGTAAGTATCTGAGTTGTGACATCAGAATGTAATATGTAAGGACTCCAATGGTTGATTGCCGAGGCAATAGCCAATGCTTCCACTTCGCAGGGAAGCCACTTTTGTTGGTGAGTTTGCAACTTTGCAGAGTAGTATCCTCCCAGCAACATTTTAACTCCTCTCTTGATATACAAGACTGAGCCTACTCCTCCATCACGAACCGCACCATCATTAGTTATGATGAGTTGATCACTTGCTCTTGGGATGGTAATAGTTTTAGGGTTTTTGAGAGCTGCTTGAGCATCTGCAAATGCCGCAACAAGCTCCCTACTCCATTCCACATGCTGATGAGAGTCTTTACCTGCTACAGCTGCTTCCAGTGGAGACAAACGTGAAGAGTATTGAGGAATGCATGATTTGATGTGCTTGTATGCTCCGATCCAGGATCTGAGACCTTTAACAGTAGTTGGCTTTTCGCAGGATACCAAGGGATTGATCTTGTGGGGGGAAACTTGAAGTCTTCCAGATGTCCAAACCCAGCCCAGTATGGTGGTGGTGACAGGACATATAACCGTTTTAGTTGGTGATAGACGCAAATTATTGAGAGAGAGAAAGCTTGAAGCACTCTCTTCCAGTTGTCCAATAGTTGTATAACAGAGTTGCCCCCTACATATAAATCATCTGCAAGCTTTACGACAACACCTTCACGTAACAGATCACCAAGAACCCTCGCCATTAAATTGTCCAAATGTTCTGTAGAACCCGGCATTCCCATTGCGGCCCGTGTGTATATTCTCAGGCCCCTATACGGTGTGTCATAACACCAAGATATTTTCATTTTTTTTTGTTTCATGGGCAGTTGGTAAAACTGTTTTGTCATATCAGTTTTAATAACATATTTCCATTGTGCTAAATGCATGTATGACAACATCGCAAGATGTAGTTCTTGATGGTAGTGGTTTTTGCGTAACTTGCTATACCATTGAACGCAGTCACTAGACGAGTTTTACCCCTGGACTCTTTACTAAAAAAGCTAGGCGACACGTGCTCAACTACAACATCATAGTCTTCAGGCTTAGCTAAAACACCTAGAGCTTCCAGTTCGTCCATTTTATCTTGTAATTCATCAAGGTCTTTTCTTGGGTACATGGGCTGTCTGCTTTTTTGTGGAGGTGGTTCTACAGGTCCCATGTTGATACTAGCTCGAATTTTGCCTGATGCGTCATTATATTTCCCAATTTTAGAATCAAAAACACTATCATAATCAGCATGAAGCTTATGGAAGGCTCGCCTCTCATTATCAGAGAGTTGTGAACTAGGATCTACTGATATAGCAACATGAAATGGGGACTCTGCATGCTGTAAAGTTGGTAAAGTACTGGAGATGCCTTCACAACTGATATTGTCTCCTAAACCATCACATGTACTTCTTATCTGTGCAAGATGCTGGTGTTTCTTGAGCACAACAACTTCTGAAGTCTTATTAGTGAGGCGTACTGCCCCTGCTACTAGAGATGTTATGATGGGCTCAGGCCAGTTGCGTACACTACAGTCACTTCTAGGTTCAATAGCAACCTCTTCATCTTTCCTAAACCCCTCTGGAACAGGTATCTCTATGAAGTCACCGGGATGAAGAATAGAGTGTGAATTAGTCTTCAAAAAGACAGGACTGGATGCGTCTAATTTGGGTTGAGTCCCCTTGATCCAATTGTATATTGTACTTCACTGGCTTTTTATCAATGTAGATGGTACTTGTAGGGAAGTCAATTACAATACCATTCGTTTTGAGAAAAGGTGTGCCACCAAGAATGTCACTGTCCAGGTCTTTAACTACCAAGGCTTCCATAAACAACTTTTTGTCCCCACGTGAAAAAGTTACCTGGACCTCTCCACATGCTGTTAGTTTTGTGGTCCCATCTGCTTGACTAGCTGAATGACATGTAGGTTTTATGGGGATTTGTAACCGAATGGCTGTTGAATATCTGATCAGTGAGGATGTGGCACCTGAGTGACAAGTAATTGTAATCGGGAACTGGTTGTAGAAAGCTTTGAAGGTCGGAGAAGGGTTAGTCTCAATTCGGTTTATGATAGCATTGTCCCAATCGCTGGGGTCCAACTCATCTTCATCATCCACATGGGTTGCCCTTATAGGGATCAGGCCTTTCTTATCTGCATTAGATAGGAAATCGCATTCTGGTAGTGTGTGACCGAGGCAATTGTGTCCTTCAGCCTTGCATATGCGGCATGACTTCTGGCCTTGAGGCTTGAAAGTATAACTCTTGCGATCTGGATGAAATTGCTCACCCCTATATGGGGTGGACATACTGCGTGATGATTTTTCTGGCCTTTATTGGGAGCGTGATATTGTGATTTCTGCAATTTCTTCTTCTAGTTTAGATCTTGCTGACTTGAACTCCTCATCTGCTTGTAGTTCTGCAAGAAAGGCATCAATATTATCACATGGCTGGAGATCAGCAAGTGATTTTTCTTGCAGCTGAAAAGCAAATGTTCTTTGGACTAAAGATGGTAGTCTCGGATGGATCAACTGCATCCACTGTAAAACGATTAACCTTTCTAGCGTTGGGCTAATTATTTCATTATCAGTGATTCTAGTGCCATGGTATGTCATGGTGGACTCCCTTGTCAAAAGATTGTCTTGTATATGGGCAACAAGACGTTGATAGAGTCTTTCGGGCCTCTCCCCCTTCTTCCACTCAATTTCTGAGTACTTCATAAACTGTGACTCTGATTGTTTGAATCCGTAGTATTTTCTGATGAATTGCCACACACTGTCCAGTGAGGTAGAACTATTTATTATGTCATAAGAAAGGAAATGTGGTACGTATTGCGCAACAAAACCAAGCATATTTTCCAGATTGATCACTTTTTCTTCAGCTGATAAACCATTAGCACCTTCATCACTGACCAAACCCCTGTTTGGGTTATTGGGTGTTGCTTTTTGCCATTCTGCACCAATAAATGGTGCATAATCTTTGTTTCTCCTTATGTTGGCAATGATGTTGTATTTCCAACTACCATATATGGTAAAGTTTACATCTTCTTCTAATTTCTCTGGCCTAGCTGGTTTTGCCATGATGATTAATATCAAAGTTTTATGAAAAAATACCTGTGGTTACTGAAGGCTCAAATGTTCGTGTATGCGGCAAACGTTGTCACAACGGTTGTGTGCTGTAAATGTGTTCTTAAAATCCGACTTCACTATCCCAGAGGTAAGTTTAGATACTTGCTTTGATGTCCCAGTGGACTTCGAAATCTTACGGTTCTGATCGCACCGCTGGCACCACGACAATAAACTAAACACTTAGGATATTTGGGATAAAACACAACTTTATTAAACACAACTTTATTACAACAACGACAACGTGTAATCAATAACAACTCGCCACGTCAACCAAACTACGGTGCATACAAAAGCGCAGAATACGGAATATAATTTTAACTAAACATTGGCGAGTAAGTGAAGTTAATTGTAGACTTGAAAGCACTTTTTTGAGCAATAATTGATTTGTATGCGACACTGGTGTGTCCTGCACTGCCGAGACAGCTGACGCCGCCGAGATCACGGCCAAGTCACCTGTAAAATGGACACTTATTTATGGTACAAACGTTTAACATTTATGGGACCATGAGGTAGATAACGAAAAGTTGATAAAGAAATGTGGGTAATGTTGCTGATTCAAGCTAGCTGAACTTAGTTCCGAAATGGGCAATATATCTGCATATAGCACAGACTCTTAGAGATCGTTCACAAATGACGTCAACCGGTGAGGGGGTGCTGGGGGGGGAGATGACGACAGTTGACAGGGGCGGGTCTAGCAATTGGGTGATGTCGACTTTAGAAGAAGAAAAAAATACATAGTTATTTAACAATATTTGAACTTAGTTTCTGACATGTTAATGAGTTGTGATATATCTACTGTTGAAATCACATTGCCATGTTTGCTAGATATATATGTCCTAAATACATTTTTTAAATTATGTCTACATTATGGACATATAGATTAAAAATTATTTATATAACGGCACAGTT
Organism: Streblospio benedicti; assembly: GCA_019095985.1. Taxonomy (NCBI): domain Eukaryota; kingdom Metazoa; phylum Annelida; class Polychaeta; order Spionida; family Spionidae; genus Streblospio; species Streblospio benedicti. The sequence continues at coordinate 24,007,557 of CM032668.1, read as the reverse complement.
AAATCAATGTTAAATGTCAAAATGGCGTGTGGGTGGGGGGCTGCAAAGATGACGAGAAAGGTAACAAGGGCGAGAGAGGGGGAGGGGCGTAAAAAGGCACAAAATGAGGTGACGTCATTTGTGAACGATTCCTTATCTCTAGTTACTTGATCTCTATTTTTTTCCAAACAAATGAGACTTTTCAGTACACGCATAAACCCCGTCAGTTATTACCGGCTTATGACTGAATAGAGGGTAAGGCGCTGTCAAACTTATATGAGCAAAATATAGTGATAAACAGAATGACTATCTCCTTCTGCCCGGTACCCGCACACAGCCGTGACGGCGGCAGCGGCGGCGGCATGGAGGGCGAACTTGTTCCCCGGCTCGGCTTTGCCTAAAACGAATAAGTTAATTAATAATAACCCGCACATCACACAAATCTATGTGGAATGCAAACATTGTAGTTATATAGTTTTAGAAACCCACGCAGGTGCTCCTCTCTTCGTCTAGAAGACGTTTCAGTGGCCGTTCCACCTGCATCAGGCTTCGATGGCAAAGTGCGACGAATGTTGTTGTTCTGCAGACGAACAGAGGAGCATCTGAGTAGGTTTTTTTCCTTCTACTATGTTGAATCCAGATTCTAAGAAATCACTACTAATAAATGATAACATATTTACTCTTCTACAAACTCCATATATATTTTTCTGCGTTTAAAATTTCAATGCCAACTCGTTGCATACCAGCTTTCTATGTAGAACCTATGCCTATTGAACACATTCCTCTAGTGTGAGTGATGCGACCCACATAAGGCCATACAAGTACATTTATTACCAGTACTTTAAATTTATAGACAGTTTACTGCACAACAAACCACACACTGTGACTAAATACATTTACAAGTATTGTCAACATTATTAATATATGTTTTGCTAGACTACTAGTTAATGTAGTATAACTTGATAATACATGGATTTTGTGTGCGTGTAAATGGATATGACTTTAGCAAACGTGTCTTTGTGTGACTAAAGTGAGTTGCGGAGTATTCATTCTGGTTTATTTATTTCACATGGAAAGCATACCAAATTTAGTATTATTTTGTTGTTAATTTGTATTATGTTATCTGCCAACTTTGTTTTCCTCTTCACTTCCGTGACGGCGGCGGCGGCGGTGACTGTTCCGCCACCGCGTCCGGAGAGCTCGGGGCGTGGAGAAAATACGGAAAGCGGAAATTATCAAAACATACAACGTCTTATCTTTGTATACGACGTTTTCTAAGATAAAACGCCAGGTTTATTTCGTTTTATGCTTTAAATACCACGCCATGCACATATGGCGTTGTAGATTTTACACAATAATACAGGTTATAAATCAGTCTGAAACGTCATGATTGACAGCCAACAGGATGCTGTTTATAATGTATGTATCACGCCATAATTGAACACTAGGGGGAGGCTGGTTGAGACACTTTTTAGTATTTATCAATTTTCTAAATAAATAGTTAATTTTGATATTGTGTTGTTTCAGTCCACTTTTCTGTTAATGTGTTGGTTTTAAATATATCACATATTCACAATGACAGATCAAGGTTTTGGAAATAGGGGCGCACTTAAGGAACAGGGGGGGGAGGCGGACTTAATGGATTTCATGAAAACCCTATGAAAATGAAGTATTTTTGTTGGGAAGGGGAGGGCGCCTGCTGAGCCCCTGGATTTGCCTATGTATTCACAATGGAGGGTTGAACAATTTTCTAAAAAAAAAGAGATTTAATTTGGTCACCCAGTATGCTTCAACCAACCCCACAACGGGGTTGGTTGACACACCCAATGGGTTCGGTTGAGACATTGTTTTTAAAGCATTATCCAGGACAAAATGCTGCACAAATTCTTATGAACCATGTGCAGTAAGTAAACAGGTAAAAAATAGTTGTGTTTTACTTCTAATGTTCCAGCCGTGTTAAGGTCTGTGATTATATGAATAACTGTATACATTTTTTTCCCAAGTTTTGCTTGTGAATTCAATTCTACTCTCACTGTTCTGCCAAGCAAGCTCCTACCACTGTATTGACATAGCTGAAGAGAAATCTTCCATTTTACTATATCAAGTGGCCCTGACGGGACTCGAACTCACGACCCCAAGGTTGTGAGACCAGAATGATACCATCATCCCAAGCAGCGGGCTGTTAAAAGGTTACTCGGACGAACCGATGTCTCTGTAACCCCCAGCCTACATACTTGGTCAATTATCATCTCAACCCAGAGGTCCGGGGTTCGAATCCCACCTGAGGACGGAAATTTTTGGGAGGTCTAATGTTCCAGCCGTGTTAAGGTCTGTGATTATATGAATAACTGTATATATTTTTTCCCAAGTTTTGCTTGTGAATTCAATTCTACTCTCACTGTTCTGCCAAGCAAGCTCCTACCACTGTATTGACATAGCTGAAGAGAAATCTTCCATTTTACTATATCAAGTGGCCCTGACGGGACTCGAACTCACGACCCCAAGGACACCATTGAGGACGGAAATTTTTGGGAGGTCTAATGTTCCAGCCGTGTTAAGGTCTGTGATTATATGAATAACTGTACATTTTTTTCCCCAAGTTTTGCTTGTGAATTCAATTCTACTCACTGTTCTGCCAAGCAAGCTCCTACCACTGTATTGACATAGCTGAAGAAATCTTCCATTTTACTATATCAAGTGGCCCTGGACGCTCGAACTCACGACCCCAAGGTTGTGAGACCAGAATGATACCATCATCCCAAGGGTCTCGTCGGCTGTGGGGATTTACTCGGACGAACCCCGATGTCTCTGATATAGTAAATGGAACATACTTGGTCAATTATCATCTCAACCAATCAGGGGTCCGAATCCCAGAACAGTGAGACGGAAATTTTTTGGGAGGTCTAATGTTTAACCCGTGCGTAAAGTTATTGATACGATTATATGACCTTTAACATATTTTTTTTGCCCAAGTTTTCCGTGAATTCAATTCTACTCTCACTGTTCTGCCAAGCAAGCTCCTACCACTGTATTGATAGCTGAAGAGAAATCCATTTGTAGGGGGGTTACAGAGACTGGTTCGTCCGGTAACCTTTAACAGCCCGCTGCTTGGGATGATGGTATTCTGGTCTCATCCAAGCAGCGGGGTCGTGAGTTCGAGTCCCGTCAGGCCACTTGATATAGTAAAATGGAAGATTTCTCTTCAGCTATGTGTCAATCAGTGGTGGTGGAGCTTGTTTGGCAGAACAGTGAGAGTAGAATTGAATTCACAAGCAAAAACTTGGGAAAAAAAAAATGCTACAGTTGTTCATATAATCACAGACCCTTAACACGGTTGGAACATTAGGACCTCCCAAAAATTTCCGTCCTCAGGTGGGATTCGAACCCCGGACCTCTGGGTTGAGATGATACTGATTGACCAAGTATGTAGGCTGGGGGTTACAGAGACATCGGGTTCGTCCGAGTAACCTTTTAACAGCCCGCTGCTTGGGATGATGGTATCATTCTGGTCTCACAACCTTGGGGTCGTGAGTTATTTCTCTTCAGCTATGTCAATACAGTGGTAGGAGCTTGCTTGGCAGAACAGTGAGAGTAGAATTGAATTCACAAGCAAAACTTGGGAAAAAATGTATACAGTTATTCATATAATCACAGACCTTAACACGGCTGGAACATTAGACCTCCCAAAAATTTCCGTCCTCAGGTGGGATTCGAACCCAGGACCTCTGGGTTGAGATGATAACTGACCAAGTATGTAGGCTGGGGGTTACAGACATCGGTTCGTCCGAGTAACCTTTTAACAGCCCGCTGCTTGGGATGATGGTATCATTCTGGTCTCACAACCTTGGGGTTGTGAGTTCGAGTCCCGTCAGGGCCACTTGATATAGTAAATGGAAGATTTCTCTTCAGCGTTTTAATAAGTATTTTATTGCAATTGATCTACAGTTATACAACTATATAAAGATCTTTTGATATTTTAAGTTGAACGCTCAAATACCAATAAAAAGAAATGTCGATAAAAGTAGGGCTTCCAGGCATCCTATCTACAGTGCTGGCATACGAAATGAATGTTAAAGCCAATCAATACGAATTCTAGCATAGTTTTGGCTCAGAAAAGAATTATTTTACAAAGTAAGGTACATTCTTCAAGCGCCCGGCCACTACAAACAGTGGCTCAACTAACCCCATGCCTTGTGTATCAACCAACACCAACTGTAACTGTTCAAGAATTAATGTTCTTCACATTTAAAACTAGCATATTGTGCACCAATAATGGCTGTTTCATATAAGACATTGTTTTAACTAATTGTTTATACCTCATCTAGAAACACAATTTAGTACGAAAAATGAAATCTACTTACATTACAAGTCGATTTATTATTTACTTATCATTGCAAAGTCATTCACATATAATTATATATCAATTATAGACAGCAGGAGGCCCCTCGGAGATTTGAACCCACATCATTTAATTTCAACATGGGATGTTCCAATACCGGGTCGACTAACCACTGTACCAGCTTCACAACTGTCTAATATCAGAACATTTTTTGCCCATTTGAGAGTGACTGAATGAATCAAACGTTACAGTGATGCCCGTGTAAAGAGTCAATATAATAAATCTCTATTGATGAGGCTTGAATCATATCAGATAGGATTATTGAGAACAATAGACTCACACATTCAGCAATACTATTTCTGGGTATATAAGTCTGTTATAATCCTAACAAAATTATCCGAGTTGTGCCGTGACTCAACCAGCCCCGCTCTCCCCACATTAATATGGCGTCTTGGTTTTGAATACGACGCCGTCTAAACGTTTTTCACAGTACGGAGGAATGAATATACGGGGTTGTAGACATATGACGTTGTACTAATAGGACGCCTTACCCTATGGAGACGTCTTATTTATGACGTGTTGAGCTTTCAACACGCCGTACTTTTTTGATAATTTCCGCTTTCCGTAGAAAAAGGTGTGTCCGTTTACAGCCTGGACGCAGACGTCGCCGCCGACTTTCGCTCGATCATAAATTGTTCAACTGCAAACACTGAAAGAAATCATTACTTCCTATCGTGAATCAATCGTACTTAGTAATAGAAAAGACCCTGATCAACAGTAATACTCGGGTACATGCTGCTGACATTGGGAATAGGTCGGCAGATGGCGCCTCCTGCATGCTCGCTGACCGTAGGTCTAGACATACTACTGTGTTTTAATATAAACACAAAATTCGACATGGCCACGGTAGCGATAAAAGCCCAGTCTCGCCGCCGCCGCCGCCGCCTCGCCGCCGTGTGTTCCACCATTGTTCTTTCCATTACTATATAGTACTGGATAACATGAACAGAACAATGGTGGAAGCTCTATGTCACGGTGCAAGTGCCCAAGCGTGAAAATTAATAAAAATACCTCTCCGCAGTCAAGTCACAGGACAATTCTATAGCCGGGGGTGTGGGGGGCAGGGGGGCTAGTAGATAGTTTGTTGATTCGTCATCAGTTGACCACGTACATAAAACTCAACGCGCGCGCGCGCGTGTTAGGATGATATTACATTTTGTCACGCTCCGCAAAAGTGGAACCAGTGTTCTCTTTTTTTTCTTCACCCCTCCCCCAAGTGGAAACATCAGATTTGTAACATAATCAAAGAATATCTACACAGTATTTTCGCGATATTTATTCAAATATTACTTAAATATGCCATAAAATAATATTTATCATATATCAGGAATGTAAATTATAATATTAATGAATGTTAAAATCTGTTGTGTATTTTAATGCCACAATTAAATAATAAATAGTGGAATTCTGGTATGAAAAGTTTTAGCGCAAGAGATAAATTTTACACCCTGCAAAAATGTGGAACACTGTTCCACTTTTTGGATGTGACAAATGTACATCATCATATATTTCTTAACCGATTATGTTTGACTGTATGACGTCCATGTACTTGGCTGGTGATGCCTCATCGTGCCCGGTGGGCGCCGCTATCATGTGGTCACCTCTATTTATTAGCTACTTGCACACGCCGTTATCGCCTGTAGCATTCCTCTGTTCTCGCTGTTTACAATAAGTGTTTGTATTTCAGACTTCCTGCAGCGGTGCCCTTCGGTGACTTTTATGGTCAGAAGAACTTATATCTTAACTACACGCCATTTGGTTGAACTGAAGAGTGCTAACCATCATGCATAGAACAAACAGTCTTCAGAATTTTAGGAAAATAAAACATTGTATTTAGCCTTAGTTTTGCGCAGCACAAAAAGTGTGCTACCACTTTCAGTGCCTTGTTTATCTGTAATGTTGTGATTGAAAAGACCATATGAATCTGATTGGATCAATACATTGTGAACGGATTTGGATACGCTAACTTTGCAGCAGCCGCCGCCGCCGGCTGTGTCTCAGGTACGTGTGGTTGCCATGGTGCTACAGGGGTTACCGGGCATGCAGGATGGAAAATGCGGGGGCTCAGCTTTTGTAAAGGTTCACCTTCTTAGAGTTTTAATTTGCATGGAGACTTTCTGACGAGATGGCCCCCGTGCTTACTACTCGTGCCTGGTCGTGAGTAACACTGCAGTGGACGTTATTTACTTATAGTAGAAGGGAAACCCACGCAGATGCTCCTCTCTTCGTCTAGAAGCGACGTTTCGGTGGCCGTTCCACCTGCATCAGGCTTCGATGGCAAGTGCGACGAATGTTGTTGTTCTGCAGACGAACAGAGGAGCATCTGAGTAGGTTTTTCCTTCTACTATGTTGAATCCAGATTCTAAGAAATCACTACTAATAAATGATAACATATTTACTCTTCTACAAATTCCATATATATTTTCTGCGTTTAAAATTTCAATGCCAAATCGTTGCATGCCAGCTTTCTATGTAGAACCTATGCCTATTGAACACATTCCTCTAGTGTGAGTGATGCGACCCACATAAGGCCATACAAGTACATTTTATTACCAGTACTTTAAATTTATAGACAGTTTACTGCACAACAACCGCATACTGTGACTATATATACATTTACAAGTATTGTCAACATTATTAATATATGTTTTGCTAGACTACTAGTTGATGTAGTATAACTTAATAATGCATGGATTTTGTGTGCGTGTGTAAAATGGATATGAATTTATCAAACCTATCTTTGTGACCAAAGTGAGTTGCGGAGTATTCATTCTGGTTTATATATTTCACATGGAAAGCATACCACGGGCTTATTATTAGTATTATTTTGTTGTTAATTTGTATTATGTAATCTGACAACTTTGTTTTCCTCTTCACTCTCCGTGACGGCGGCGGCGGCGTGACCGTTCCGCCACCGCGTCCAGCTCGGGGCGGTGAGAAAGGGGTGTGTCTGTTTACAGCCTGGACGCAGACGTCGTCAAACCCACCCGCTCGATCATAAATTGTTCAACTGCAAACACAGAAAGAAATCATTACTTCCTATCGTGAATCAATCGTATATAGTAATAGAAAAGACCCTAATCGACAGTAATACTCGGGTACATGCTGCTGCTGACATTGGGAATACGTCGCCAGATGTCGGTCAACTGGTTATAAGGAGCATTAATAATTGTTGATTAAATGAAAACTACAGTGCAAACATTGCCCTACAACGTTGTTGCATGCTCCGGCATTCATCCAGGGGCTCTGGCCCAATATATGTACACATTACATTTTTCATACCATATTGTGGCACAGTACATCCTCGCGCTGCACGGTCGCTGACCGTAAGGTATAGACATAATGCTGTGTTTGAATATAATTAAACACAAAATTCGACATGGCCACGGTAGCGATGAAAGCCAGTCTCGCCGCCGCCGCCGCCGCCGTGTCTTCCACCATTGTACTGGATAACATGAACAGAACAATGGTGGAAGCTCTAGGCCACGGTGCAAGTGCCCAAGCGTTAAAAATGAAATAAAAGGACCTCTCCGCAGTTACGTCACAGGATAATTCTATAGCCGGGGGGTGGGGGTGGGGGGGGGGCGGGGGTGCTAGTAGATAGTTTGTTGATGCTTCGTCATCAGTTGACCACGTACATAAAACTCAACGCGCGCGCGTGTTATATTCTTAACCGATTATGTTTGACTCTATGACGTCCATATACTGGGTGATGCCTCATCCCGCTGGTGGGCGGCGGCCGCTATCATGTGTGGTCACCTGTATTTATTAGCACAGAACACACGCCGTTATCGCTACACCCAGCATTCCTGTGTTCTCCCTATTTACAATCAGTGTGTGTATTTCAGACTTCCTGCTGCGGTGCCTCGGTGATGACTTTTGTGGTCAGAAGAACTTACATCTTAACGACCCATCATTTGGTTGAACTGAAGAGTGCTAACTATCATGCATAGAATGAACAGTCTTCAGAATTTTAGGAAAATAAAACATTGTATTTAGCGTTAGTTTTGTGAGAGTACAAAAAGTGTGCCACCATCTTCAGTGCCTTGTTTATCTGTAATGTTGTGATTGAAAAAGACCATATGAATCTGATTGGATCAATACATTGTGAACGGATTTGGATACGCTAACTTTGCAGAAGCAGCCGCCGCCGCCGCCACCGCCGCCGGCTGTCTCAGGTACGTGTGGTTGCCATGGCTGCTTACAGGGGGTTACCGGAGCATGCAGGATGGAAAATGCGGGGGCTCAGCTTTTTGTAAAGGTTCAATTCTTCTGTCCTTGTCCAAGGATTAACTTTAAGAGGTTTCCTTGAACATTTCATACAACACAGTATAAGAAGAAAGTATCGCACTGACCCCCCCCTCTCTCTCTCCCCTCAAGTGCTTGTGAAATTAATGTTCCACACTCTCTCTCACATCTTTCACACCAAGCATATTTCTACCAAACAGCCCTAAGCTTCCATTTGACTACATCAAGTGGCACATGACGGGACTCGAACTCACGACCCAATGTTATGAGACCAGAATGATATCAACAACATCTCGTGAGATTGAGTCCTGCCAGGGGCCTGTTTCACTATCATTTTTTTACGTCAACGAGAGTGAGTTGCGATCACGGACGCAGTCACGTGAACGATTTCAATGTATTTTACGGGCGTTTCACCAACCTATTTTCTGAGGTCCGTAAGGGATGATGTACATTTTGTCACGCTCCGCAAAAGTGGAACAGTGGGGAGGGGGTGGGGTTCTGTCAAGTTCTGGATGTTCCACGTTTTTGTGGGTGTAAAATCTTATCTCTCGCGCTAAAACTTTTCATACCAGAATTCCACCATTTACTATTATTTAAATGTGGCATTAAAAATATCGATTTACAGTACATTCCTAAACGTAATGGCATATTTTAATATTTGAATAAATATCTGAACACTGTGTAGATATTCTTTGATTAAAAGATCTAGATTTAGGAGGGGGGGTCAAGAAAAAAAGAGAACACTGTTATCGTTACAAAATGATCATCCTAAGATAAATTTTTCTCAGAATCAACATTAAACAGGGCCTCTACTCTAACGGTTTCACTAAGCTGGGAGCACCGTAAAAACAACCGTTGCGGTACCCAAAAACGTACATTAAAATTCACTAAACAAAACGTTTTTTCTGTTTGAAATGACACATATCGTTAAAACCTGACGATGCTCGAGGGTTTATAAGGAAGGTGGGTTTTGTCTGCACGACCATTATATGAGGCGAGCGAACATCGGATCCATTGCTGATGTCTCTGTGCATGTAATCATCATCATTATCATCCATGGTCACTTCGTAGGAACCCTTGTATGTACATCCCGTGTGATGATCTACATTGATTGACAATAATAAAAACTTCTCCCGCGTGCGGTGCACGTCTGTCTTGCATGTTTGGTTTTCATGTCAGAGGACATAACTTAGAGGACATAGAACATTAAAAACACTCGATCGTATGCCTACGGCACAACAGGACTATCGGACAGTTTGGCCACACGTTTTCCCCAGCTCAGTAGTGTCTAGTTGACTTATGCATGGAATAAGGGATCATTCACAAATCACATAATCGTATTTTTGGGCATTTATAACCCCCACACCACCCCCACCTCATGTCATGATTCTTCCCATAATAGCATGCTATGGAACAAACAACAATATTCACACCTTATTGATAGTTTGCATTTAATACAATTCTATTCCATCCAAGATTACTCTTGACGTCTGCAACCCCACCCCACCCCTTCCAGTATGTAATGACATATTTTTTCTCCGGACATCCCCCATCCCCCGCCCCCGTCATCATTCGTCATTTCTTATAGCGATCCCACCCCACCCCCTTCGCGATGACATCATTTGCAATTGTGAACGATCCCCGATCGTAAAGTTATGGGCACTTGAAACTCGGCAGCACTGGCTTGGCGTGTTATCGGTGCCAGAGTGAACTTGCCGCACTGATCACCAGAGTTGGGGCAACTCATTTTTTTATTATTAAAACTAAACTAAACTAAACTAAATGACATTTTTCATGATTAAGCTAAACTCTACTAAATTGACTCCGGCAGATATTATGAATAAACTAGACTAAACTAAATGATCACTTGAATACACTGGACGGAGGAGAAGCTGGCTTTGGTCAGAAGGTAGAATGAACACCCCTCTTCGGATTTTGTAAAGTTGTTAAGAGAGGGTTTCATAGATATATGATCCATCCTTTCACGGGCACACTTCTCATATACAAAATGCTTCAATCTTTTAATGGAGTGAAAATAAAAATAAAAATGGCTCCTTTCATGTTTTAGACTCCAGCGTTAAGAAAATTCACAATTGCAAATTTCTTTATCCATGAAAACATGTGTCCTCTCTAGGTATATAACTGCAGAAAACAAATTACACTTCCATACATTCAGTCCAAACTGAGGTTGAATTATGTGTCTAAAACTGTCCCCTAGTGCAACACTTTTGTGTGACATATCAAGGGATGTTTTCTAATGCATGCTGAATGGTAATAAAATAAATATCAGATCTCTATTGAGCATTAATAACTGACTACACTATTTGTCGTTGGACTTGTCTACTGAAAATCGTGACATTGTTTTTGATACCTAGTGAAATTGCTTATTAAAGATTTGCAGAGCAATAGTATTTTAGTATATTCCACCCGACTTGTCAAATTTTCTTTAAAAAAATAGTGTTATTACCAAGAAATTGCACTGTTATTTTGCGACAAATGGAAGAGTAGTCCCAAACAAATCATATAGATATATATTTAATAATTCTAATATACATATATAATCAATTATATTTACAACTGTCTTTGTGGCATCTCTAGAAAACTGACTTCGCGCTTCAACAACTAAAAAAACATTTTCCTTTTTTACCATAACAGTGGCCCTGATGGGACTAGAACACACGAGGCCTAGTTTTTGAGACCAGAATGATACCCATGATCTCATGGAGAGAGCTGTTACAGATTACATGGCTAAAACATTGTCTTTGTAACCCCCAGTTTAACACCTGGGCGGTCTCAACTCACAGGTCATAGGTTCGAATTCTACAGGAGTAGAACATTTCTGGAGGTCTATTCCATGTTGGAGTGCTTGCAGATACCTTACAACCTTCTCTCGCATCTCTACAAACATAGTTCTATCGCTATAGCAGTTGTTGAAGTCGGGCTTCAACAATTAACATCCCACTGTTTCCATTCATCAGATAGTTACTAGAGACGTAAGAGAAGGTTGTAAATGTGTCCACAAGCATTGGGAGACGCATAGATACAGATTTCCCGTACAGAAAATGTGAATAAACCACCAAAAATTGCATTCTCATACATGTGAAATTCCAACCCACTACTTTCTGGTTGAGATGATAACTGACGAAGTACTAAGCTGGGGTTTACAAAGACAACACTTTAGCCGTGTAATCCTTAACAGCCCCTTGCTTAAGATGATGGTATCATTCTGATCTTACAACATATGGGTTTGATTCCAGTTAGTGCCACTGATATAGTGCTGGACTGGCATATGGCTGTCCACAATTTTCCCCTCCGTCAATCTATGAATCACCATCTTGGTCTACACACTACAAGCCTCCATGCCTTTAAATCTTCCTTGATGGTACCCCACCAAAATGATCTGGGTCACCCTTTTGTTTTGTTACCAGCGATCACGAACTGGTCACTCCTGTTGATCCAAGCAGTACCACTGTGCACATGACCAGTCGTTGCCACTGACTCCAGCTCAGGCAGACCTAGTCTTTCACAAAATGAGGCCGAGTTTAAGTTGTCACTGACCTTAACACCGTAGATCCATCACATTATTGCTTTTCAATTATATATACTGCCAGGAAGAAGAATGCGTTTTCTAATTCCAAATCATGAAATAAATAGATTACCATGAACAAAACAAATGTTTATCAAACTGTATGGAACAATGTGTTCATTTTTGCTGTTGATGGTTGGGTTGATAATGAAATATTCTATATAATTTGTTATTGCGTCTGTAAATAACATGTATGGATAATTTATTACAACGTTTTGAATGTTTACATTGAATATTCATAATTACTTAACTGATATCCAACAATATAGGTTGATCATAAAGCCATCATACGGGCAAACTGCATATATGTCCCCTAGTGCAATTTGTCATGCACTTAAAACAATTAGCTGTGGTGTTGTTTGTCCAAATTTTCATTCACAATTATAGCTACTTCTTTAAAATGGTCTGTTTTTGTCATAGAAATAACAAAAGGTTATTGAACTTCATCGAATATAAATTTCTGGAAAACTTCTGTAATTCAAGTTGTTTATCTCTTGTTCAAATTCTCTAAAAAATTATTTTGTCAAAGAATTGGTATAAGCAGTCTATCAGAGTTACTTTTTCTGTTATTCTATATTGATTCCTTGTTTATAACGGCTGAAATAAACAAGTCTAATTAGTTTTCTGAAGAATAGTGATTGTGTTTTAAGATGGAAATTTACAAAAAAAAATGATACAAGTTCACAGTACAATCATGTTTGTATTGTCTTTGATTTACGTTTCGGTGAAAATTCTTGTTGATTTCCTTAAAGTATTATATTGTATCACGTATTAAACAACATGCACAATGTATTATTTGGACAACATTTAATTTTTGATCTGTTGTCACACTTTAGAGCCATTTTTTTCACCCAAATTTGGGGAAAACATCCATATTCATCCATTGATCTAAACGATATTTTTCAAAAATTACTTTCATAATTTTAAAATACTTAAATGGAGTGTCAATGTGTGAGAGATGCAGATCTTGCAACTCATTAAAAACCATTTTGGTGACTCTGGTGTCATCCATTTGTTTTAAACGCTGAAAGTACTCAATTCTTTTAATGTCTTGCTCCCCATCAATGGGAAGCCATTCTAGCTCAGCAATTGTAGCTACAGCAGAGGGGTTACAGTGTAGTCTCAATACTGCTTTAGCACATTTATATTGGGCAGAATGCATTGTTGATTAACATAGATTAACATAGTACAGTACAAAATAGTTGATTGACACAACATTACCTGAATAATGATCGAATGTAGGTTAGTGACAGTAGGTAGATTCATAATAATAGTAATAGTTTACCATTCTCTACTGTTTATATTTGTGAAACTTATGACGTTTCACCATGGTGTACTACATGGCTTCTTCAGACGTTGTTGTGTGAGTATCACAACGAGGCTGGAGGAGCTGGAGCAGCGCGCGCGGTACCTCCCTCCCTCTGTTGTTATTTAGCTCCTCCAGCCTCGTTGTGATACTCACACAACAACGTCTGAAGAAGCCATGTAGTACACCATGGCGAAACGTCATAAGTTTCACAAATATAAACAGTAGAGACTATTACTATTACCTGAATAATTGAAATGGTAGAACATCCTGATGCTCACTGGTGAACCTGTACGTAGCATCGGAGGTGACGTACATGTAGATGATCTATGAACTGAATGCTGTTCTAGCATTGGTTAAATTATGCCCCGACGATCCGTCTTGTCGCTAAACCTGTCTACACCAACACGACTACATCAAACTCCTTCAAACTACATCAAACTTGATACGACCAAGACTTGACATGTCAAATACTCACGACGGCTTGAGACGAGACAGAAAATCGTGGAATATTGGTTTTAAGCATGTCTAAAAACATTAACACGATCATAGACAAAATTTAGAACTACAGTTTACTCCCAAGTCACCAATATCACATAATTTCATATGCAATATTGGCCATTCACGAAGTTAGATATAAATGGTGTTTTTTTTTTAAATGGACTCTTTTTCCTCAATACAAACAACAAAATGGTAAAATCCTCTCTATAGGCCGATTCATGGAAACTGACATTGCCATTTATTTTTGTTCAAAATACATCGTCTATAGATATAGAATATTCTATGGTGTAGCGGATTCGTGGAAATAAACCTTGTTATTTTTTAAAATACTGCATAGTTAAGTGCTAGTGTTAAGAGTAGCCGATTCACAGAAACTGACCTTGACTTTTATATTTGCTCAAAGGCATCGTCTATATAGAATATCCCCTCAGGTGTAGCCTATTCGTGGAAATTGACCTTTTTGTTTATTTTTGAAAATACAAGAGTGAAAATGTATGGTCAGCACAGACAGGCGTCATTGATGCTACAAGACCGTCGTCCACAAAAACGACCACTGTTGAAAAGTGCTCACAGAGCACAGGGTCGGTGGAATCATGTGCAATGAAATGACTTGCTGAAAACCACGCTACTTTCATTAGCAAATGTCAAAACTGAACCCATATGATTTTGTTTATTTACTTTTTTCTTGTTCTCTCCGCTACCTGTGGGAATCTGTGTATCACATGCATGAAGCACTCTGAATTTCAAGGGCTCAATTCATTGATCAAAACTTCCTTTTGAGCAGCTTGTCCCCAATATTATATTTAATGATATGGAGATATCTCATGTCTAACTATGTCGCATTTTTGCCTAATCCAATTTCCTTTGTTGAAATCAAATATGGTTACATTAAACTAAGATAAAAGCCAAAACTAAAGAGAGTTCATACGGATCTGTTGTATGTACAATAGAAACTTATTCTTCTAAGTAAAGCCACCAAAAATTAAAACTCACAGGAAATTTACTGTACCTTTATATAACTAGACACAAAGAAAGATTGCAAAGCCATTACATACTGATGACCACATTATAGTGGTCATTGATTTAGACTGTTGACACTGATAAGAGTTGTATATATGTCATGTTTTGGCGATTCTTTTTAATCTAAACTAATCATTATTGAAATAGAAATTCACCATTAAACTAGACTAAACTAAAGTGAGGCTTTCAAGTTTGTTGATTAACTAAAACTAAACTAAATTACACAAATCTTGATTAGATTAATCGATTAAAACTAATCTCTCCCCAACTCTGAATTTTTGTCAGAGTTGATAGTAGATGATCCATGATGAATCTGTTCATAAAGCTGAATATTGGTTAGTCCAGTGGTGCCCGTCCCACTTATGACTACCTCAGTATAGAGAGACGTCTAATTAAGCAGTTTGATAAAAAAAAATATGTAACAACGTTTTGTCTTTCACGAAGCCTGTCTACACCGCTAAAACCCTTACGACGATTAGTCGTACACTTTCTGATTCTAGCAACAAGACGCACGGTTAATGTATCACGCATGGAAGGAATGCTGCTCTATATGATTGGTTAAATTATGCCCCGACAATCCATCTTGTCCTTAAGCCCAGTCCACCACTAAGACTTCCATCAAACAGCATCTGACAATACGTTTTGTCGGACAACGTCTTTGCGGTGTAGACACGCTTAAAACCAATATTCCACAATTTGGCCTGAGACGAGATGGAAAATCGTGGAATGTTGGTTTTAAGTGTGAATAGTAATGTATGTCGTCGGGGTTTATTATTCTTACGGACCTCAAAAATGGGATTAGTGAAACGCCCGTAAATACAAAAACCGTAACCACATCCGTAATCGTTACTCGTGCTCGTTGACGTAAAAATGATAGTGAAATAAGCCCCTGGTGCATCACGGTATTCACCAAACTAAAAGGGAGGATAAACATTTTGTAATGGTCCACAAAACTGGAGCATTTTGGAAGGTCAACCCAAACAATGTGTAAACCCAACCAGCGGGACTAATAACATGCTTCAATGTAGAGTTCGCTTCGAGATGACCAGGTGACCTTGCGCGGGGAAATACATTTTGGCCGTGACCAGTTCAGACGAGATATCGAGGGACAAAGGGGCATGGTGTTCTTGTGTTGTATTTTATCTGATATCACCATAAACTGCTTCAAACTTGTTCAAAAGGTCGTCGCAGAAAGTTTTATGTCATATGTATTGATGAAAGCTCAGCATTTTGTAACGGTCCACAAAAAGTGGAGCATTGTTCTCTTTCGACCCACCCACCCCCCGACCACACACACACACAAATCGCCAATTACGTGATGTTCTCTTGGTGGCCTATGTAATGAATTTATTAGCCACCGTAGATCATTTCCAGAAACGGCAAACATGTTTTGTGAAACTGAAAAATTACGTTTTTGGTACTGTAACGATATCGTTTCAGTAGGAACGTAGACAGCTATGGCTGTCGTGGTAGAAATATCCTTGGTGGAAAGATGTGAGAGAATATGTAGAAAGTGAACAGATATGCTACATAAACTTTGAAAATTGCCATAGATATATACATATGAAGGCTCAACGTGTTCCCTCTTTCTGTCTCCATGTGGCTATAATAAAACAAAAATAGACAAATATGTTTCTCAATTGATCCAGTAAGGTGTTGTTTTTATGGAAGAATTCAGATAATTTGTCTGTCCCCTGGCATCTTCACCCCAACCACTGATGGCGCCTTTAGGGGAAAGCTACTATTATTTCTCCTACCCTCTGTGTCCCGCAGCTTCCCCATGAACTCAGACTTTGAGCCGGACCTGGCCGCCGCGACCGGCCCCATCCAGCTCACCGACTATGGCGCACTCGTCGATGACAACGGCAACAAAGGAAACGACAAGATGGCGCCGCCGCCCGTCACAGGTACAGTACAGGCCCGGGGCACCACTATCCAGGTCACGATGTCCCTAAAGTCTCCATCACCCTGGGGCTCCATCACCCCGGGGCTCCATCACCCCGGGGCTCCATCACCCTGGCATTCCATCACCAGTGACCGATTAAGTATATGTGCTTTGTAAATATATTTTCAGGGGCCCCAAGTTAAGTTAAATCTGGTGGACACAACCATAGTCCAAAATGATAAGGGGCCCCTTGTAAACATTAAGCAGTTTATAGGGTATATACATGTGTTTAATAACTTATAACAATGAAGATCTTTTTTCTCTTTATTCGCTTGAAAGCCATATTTACACATGCACACATTTCATGGTGTCGTGACTCACGACAGAAAGTTGCAATTCGCGAAAGAATGATGCCGACTTAACAGTCCCCACTTTGACTCAGAGCCCAGGGACGCACTGAACCTTATTCAGGCACTGAACATCACCACCGCAGCGGGAACCTTTTATTTGACAGAATTTGTCTGTGGTGTGTACGGCAGGTAATGACACACGGCCTAGCGTACTGGCTCCGTACTCCATACAACCATGCCACGTCTGACTTGGCCGCAATATAACTTTGACATGTCAAACTTGGGCTATTATCTCTGCACCACCTAGAAGTATTTTCGCCATACTTTCACTGTCCTGAACACGCACTGATCCCCACGGTCTCCGTCAGTTTTGGGCAGTAGAGAAGCAGTACAG
>CM032668.1:23976567-23989789 GCA_019095985.1 Streblospio benedicti | reverse complement strand
AGTTCAGCGGGATCTTTTTCCTCCACCGGGAAAAGGGGAAAAAAGGACACAGTGTCTCCCCTTCGAAGGGCCCAAACTTTTTTATGTTTAAACCCTAAAATATTTTGAAGTTGGGGGGATGTGGGGGCCTTTAAATTCAAAAACTCAACCCCTAAATTAAATAGAGAGGGGGGGGCAGGTCCCGTTTTCCTTCCATCTGGAAAAAAATGCCCTTTCACCCGGGGGGAGGGGGCGCAACCCGGAAATCTCCCGGGGGCCCCCGGGGAGCAAGGGGACGTCAACCACTGTGATCAAGATGGCGGATCCTTAAAAGCAGTGTGAACTGAGTGTTATCCTTGATTAAAAACTATTGGCGATACTTAACATATATTTTCAGAGAATAAAGAATGGCAAACTTGAATTTTATGCATGTGTGTAATAATAATTTAAAGTGCTAGTATAACAAAACATAACGCTTTCCATCTCTCTATTCCATCTGTTTATTACGACTGCTCCACCACGAGAGCATCCTACAGCGCTTTATATAACACTTACCGTGTGTCTTGCGGAAATATGGAGTCAAGATCCGGGTGAGAATCTATAGGATAAGCATTGCTTTGACTGAGCAGTAGCCATTTTTATCTCCTGACAGAATGACAAGAAGTTTTCCAGAAATTTATATATGATGAAGTTCAATAACCTTTGTTATTTCTATGACAAAAACAGACCATTTTAAAGAAGCAGCTATAATTGTAAATGAAAATTTGTACAAACAACATCACAGCTAATTGTTTTAAGTGCATGATAAACTGCAGCAAAGTGTTGCACTAGGGGACATATATGCAGTTTGCCCGTATGATGGCTTTATGATCAACCTATGATGTTGGATATCAGTTAGCTAATTATGAATATTCAATGTAAACATTCAAAACGTTGTAATAAATCATCCATAGATGTTATTTGCACACACAATAACAAATTATATCCAATATTCCATTATCGACCATCGACAGCAAAAATGAATACATTGTTCCATACAGTTTGATAAACATTTGTTTTGTTTATAGTAAGCTATTTATTTCATGATTTGAGAATAGAAAACGCATTCTTCTTCCTGGCAGTATATATAAATCTAAGCAATGATTCGATGGATCTACGGTGTTAAGGTCAGTGACAACCTCGGCCTCATTTTGTGAAAGACTAGGTCTGCCTAAATGGAAAGAGTGGAAACGACTGGTCATGTGCACAGTGGTACTGCTTGTGATCACTGACAGGAGGTTTGGCGGGGGAGGTACCAGTTCGTGATCGAGGCTTGTAACAAAACAAAATGGTGACCCAGATATATTTTGGTGGGGTACCATTTCTTCGTAATTAAACCTTTTTAACTCTGGGGAAGGTTTGTCCCCAAACATTGAAGATGTCAATATTAATTCTATCAGAGGCTTAAACAGTGTGTACACACAAATTTCGGCTTGGGTGAAATGATAAAGACTGACAGTCCCTGTTATTAGTATGGAACCTTCAGACCATATGCTCTCTGTTTTTATTTAATATATCAAACGTGTGTTTCATGATTGTAAAATTGGTTATTAGTGCAACATGCCCCTAAAATAATTAAGTAAAATTGTCAGAATGATACCATCATTTTAAGCAAGGGGCTGTTGTTAAGGATTACATGGCTAAAGCGTTGTCTTTTTGTAACCCCAGCTTAGTACTTCGTCAGTTATCATCTCAACCAAAAAGTAGTGGGTTGGAATCTCACATGTATGAGAATGCAATTTTGGGTGGTTTATTCAATTTTCTGTACAAGGATCTGTCAATGCTTTTGGGACACATTTACAACCCAGCTCTAGTAACTAGCTGATGAATGGAAAAATTGGGATGTTAATTGTTGAAGCCGGACTTAAACAACTTTTATAGTGGTAGAAATATGTTTGTAGAGATGCGAGAGAAGGTTGTAAGGTATCTGCAAGCACTCCAACATAGGAAATAGACCTCCAAAAATGTCCTACTCCTGTGGAATTCGAACCCATGACCTGTGAGTTGAGACCGCCCAGGTGTTAAACTGGGGGTTACAAAGACAATGTTTTAGCCATGTAATCTGTAACAGCTCTCTCCATGAGATCATGGGTATCATTCTGGTCTCAAAAACTAGGCCTCGTGTGTTCTAGTTCCATCAGGGCCACTGTTATGGTAAAAAAGGAAAATGTTTTTTTAGTTGTTGAAGCGCGAAGTCAGTTTTCTAGAGATGCCACAAAGACAGTTGTAAATATAATTGATTATATATGTATATTAGAATTATTAAATATATATCTATATGATTTGCTGATATTCTAACATGTGGATAACACAAACGTACGCTATACCTCATACCAAGAAGAATAGATAGCACTTTCATATATAGTACATATAATTGCTGGAAATTTTGCACTAGGGGACATAACAGTATATGAAGTCCTAGAAATGCACAACAAATACAGCTGGTCTTGGTAATAACCCACAACCTCAGACTACCATGTACTACTGACAAAAAGAAATGTAAAGAAAATTTGACAACAGAGTGGAGAGAGACAGATGTATAAAGTGCAAATGTTGCACTGGTGGACATTTAAGGATGATTACATTATCATGGAATATACACATGCAGGAATGTGCACAATACTATTGCTCGGCCATCAATGTCTTGCCAAGATAAGTCTACTTTAAAGAAATGTGTGTGTGGATCTTGGCTACTAATATTGTTTGTACTACTCTTCCATTTGTCGCAAAACTGCAATTTTCACTATTTTTTTTTCAAGTCGGGTAAAATTGGTTACTCTAAGGTATCAAGTGCAATAAGAAACAATGTCACGATTTTCAGTAGACAAGTCCAACGACAAATAGTGTAGTCAGTTATTAATGCTCAATAGAGATCTGATATTTATTTTATTACCATTCAGCATGCATTAGAAAACATCTATGGGGAGAGACTGAACACGCATTTAAAAGCGAGGTTCCTAGAACACCCAGACCCAGTTCAGCTGATCAGAGGTGTCTCTGCCACCCGCACACAGACAGTAAAAGGACACAGTGTCTCGCCTTCGAAGGGACCAACATTTTATGTGTAGAACTCCTAAATATTTTGAACGTGGGCGATGTGGAGGCCATTAATATCAGGAAACTCAAGCCCTCACTAAATAGAGATGGGGGCAGGTACCAGCTTCCTTCCATCTGGAACAATGTCCTCACCCGAGAGGGGAGGGGGCGCAACCCGGAATTCCCCGAGGTCCCAGTGACGACTTAATGACGCCAACCACTGTGAGATCATGATGGCGGATACCATTGAAAGCTTAGTGTGAACTGAGTGTTATCCTTGATTAAAAACTGTTGTGATACTTATATATTTTCAGAGAATATTAAAAAGAGATAAACAGTTTGAATTGTCATGTGTAATAATGGTGAAGTGCCCAAGCATAACAAGTATAACACGAACTCCAATCTCTATTCCATCTGTTTATTGACTATCCACCACGAGCATCCTACAGCCTTTATATAACACCGTGTGATTTCTATGACACAAACAGGCCATTTTAAAGAAGCAGCTATAATTGTGAATGAAAATTTGTACAAACAACACCACAGCTAATTGTTTTAAGTGCATGCATGAAAATTGCAGCAAAGTGTTGCACATACATAAATGCAGTTTGCCCGTATGATGGCCATATGATCAACTTATGATGTTGGAAATCAGATAGCTTATTATGAATATTTTATGTAAACATTCAAAACGTTGCAATAAATTATCCATACATGTTATTTACAGACGCAATAACAAATTATATAGAATATTTCATTATCAACCCAACCATCAACAGCAAAAATGAACACATTGTTCCATACAGTTTGATAAACATTTGTTTTGTTCATGGTAATCTATTTATTTCATGATTTGGAATTAGAAAACGTATTCTTCTTCCTGGCAGTATATGTAATGGGAAAGCAATAATTTGTTGGATCTGCGGTACTAAAGTCAATGACAACTTAATCTCGGCCTCATTTTGTGAAAGACTAGTTATTCCTAATCTGAAGTCAGTAGCAACGACTGGTCATGTGCACAGTGGTACTTGGTACTTGGATCAACAGGTGTGATGATATCGTGATCGCTGGTAACAAAACAAAAGGGTGACCCAGATCATTTTGACGGGGTACCATCAAGGAAGATTTAAAGGCATGGAGGCTTGTAGACCGAGATGGTGAATGACAGAGATTGATGATACCATCATTTTAAGCATATACATTTTCAGCTATTTGTATTTTCCATTTCTTCGTAATTAAACCTTTTTAACTTGGGAAGATGTTTTGTCCCCAATCATTGAAGATGTCAATATTATTATTCTATCAGCCTTAATAAACATTGGTACACAAATTTCGGCTTGAGGCGCACGAGTGATAAAAAACTACAGTCCTGTTATTAGTACGGAACCTTCCAATGTCAATCCACTTGTTTTTGTGTCTGTTTTAATTTATTTATATTTGTGTATGTGTGTGTGTGTGTGATTGTGTGTGTGTGTGTGTCAAGAATATAGAAAATAAAATAATGTGTGAAATTGTGTGAGGAGGTGGTGGCTGTTCATGTCCCTTTTAAGGTGAGAGCTGTTAAGTTACATGGCTAAAGTGTTGTAGTGTTGTTAACCCCAGCTTAGTACTTGTGTGTGTTATCATCTCAACCAAACAGTGTGTGTTGAATCTGTGTGAGAACGGAATTTTGTATGTGAAATCTCAGTATAAGGACATCTTTACATGCTTTCTCTCACATTTACAAACCAGCTGAGGAATGGAAACAGTGGGATGTTAATTGTTGAAGCCCGACTCAAACAACTTTTATAGTGGTAGAAATATGCTGGTAGAGTGTAGAAATGCGAGAGAAGGTTGTAAGGTATTTGCAAGCACGTAAAAATGCATATTTCACCCATAGTTAATGGGAATAGACCCCCCAAAATGTTTTACTCCTGTGGAACTCGAACCCATGACCTGTGAGTTGAGACTGACAAGGTATTAAACTGGGGGTTACAAAGACAATGATTTAGCCGGAATTATGGGATCCATGGGATTATTGTATCATTCTGGTCTCAAAAACTAGGTCTCATGTGTTCTAGTCCCATCAGGGCCACTATTATGGTATGAAAGGAAAATAATTTTTTTAGTTGAAGGCTGAAGTCAGGTACGTTAATAGTGGTAGAAATATACTTGCTAGAGATGTCACAGAGACAGTTGTAAATATAATTTATTGTACATTTATATTAGAATTATTACACATATACTCATATTTGTTTGATCTGCTGATAATTTAACATATGAATAACACAAACAAACGCTATAGCTCGTTATTGAGAAGAATGGATAGCATTTTCATATATAGTGCATATAAGTGCTGGAAATGTTGCACTAGGGAATATAACAGTATATTGAATTTCTAGAAATGCACAAGAACAGCTGTTCTTGGTAATAACCCACCACCTCAGACTACTATGTACTACTGACAAAAAGAAAGGTAAAGAACAGTTGACAACAGAGCAGAGAGACAGATGTATAAACTGCGAATATTCCACTGAGGGATATTTAAGGACGATGACATTATCACGGAATTGACACATGCAGGAATGTGCACAATAATATTGCTCAGCAATCAATGTCTTGCCAAGATAATTCTACAGTACTTTAAAGAAATGTGTGTGTGGATCTTGGCTGCGGATATTGTTTGGCCTATGCTGCCATTTGTCAAAAAGCTGCAATTTGCACTATAATTTTTCAAGTTGGGGTAAAATTAGTGAATCAAGGGTATTAATCTGAGTGAATTAAGAAACAATGTCACGATTTTCAGTAGACAAGTCCAAAGCCAAATAGCGTAGACAGTTATTAATGCTCATTAGAAATCTATTCATTTTATTACCATTCAGCATGCATTAGAAAACATCCCTTGAATCAATATGTCGAAATTGGGCAGCAAGCTCACCGCAGGTGCTAGCAATATTTCAATACAGCAGCTTGTTCGGGTAGCGATAAAGAGGTGGTCTTGCGATACATTGTCTTGCGTGACATGATAGGTGTTTATGGAAGATTTTACATTTAATTCTGGCTCAGCATGTTGTCAAGTTCACATTAGCTGCTTCCTCAGATGGGTTACTATCATTCTAACAATTATATCTCCAAAGGTCATTCATTGGCTACAAAACATTACATGTCAATTAGCGAAAATTCAGAAGCCATCGTGTATAGCGTGCACATGGCGCAGTCTGGGGCCCCGAGCGTGATGGTCATATTGATGCCTTTGCGCACTGCAGCATCGCCAATTATTGTCATTGTCTGATTTGACATCGCCAGACTTAAACGCAGGTAATTGAGTATCCACGAAGCCAGCCAGTATTCGTTGTTTTTTAATGATGCTTGCATCATAACCAGTTATTGGTACGCACGATTGCGTCATCGCGATGTTTAATTTTTTGCCGTTACGGTCGATGTAAAGAGATGTCGCGGTTTCGTAATCGACATGATGTACAGTATGATCGTATTATCGCGTGGCAGTTAGCAGCGAAATGATGTATAATCAGAACAGCCCAGGTCGATCAGAATATATCCAGCGCTGTTTGAATGTTGCTCAAACCTACCGTCAGTTTGCTTGAGAATGTATGTTGAAGCCGCGAGCTGATGTCATTGCAAATGGCTTTCGAGCACATGTATTGGCGCCCAAAACAGGTGTCCTCAGCCGCATAAAAACGTAAAGTTTAAACAAAATTCGTGCAGGTTGCTTCCAGCAATTGAGTTGTTGTTACAGTTGTTGTTGTTAACAGTTGAGCTGAAGCGAACAATAGTCTTAGCTGGTTTTGTTGATTTGGGAATGTTGCGTGGTTTTGTTGTGTCGCAGTTGCGCAAGTAATCATTGACCGAACTGACAGCCAGTTCGCAGACGCTCACACGCACAGCGAATCATTAGGTGTCAGAGCCTGCTGCAGCGCACATGGGCTCATCAATAGCTGGCGTCAAGATTTTACGAGTTTAGTGGTTACCTAATTTCAAATGGACATATCGGGTCGTCTGCTGTCTCTTCGCACCGTTAATAGAATGTTCATGGCGAACATCGCCTTCCTGAGGCCCCACCAGCATACATAGTTTCGCGCCACTTTATATTGAGTCACGAGCACCGCGCCATACCAGCATCAGAATCACGCACGCCATGTCAGCGAGTTCGCGCATCTTCATCTTACGGAAGAAGAAATCACCAGGCTGACTGCTTTCCAGACAGAGCAGGGTCAACAGAGATGAGGCCTGTATGCTGGACCTGGCAGTGAGTTTGACATCAGTAGCAAATTGCTAGTCGACGTTGGGAGAAGGTCACCTCTCTGATCAAATCTTTTAATCACAGTAAAGGAAGAGATCCTGATGTATTGAAGAAGAATGTTCTCCTAGCGAACAAATGAGTTGCTAAAACAGGCCAGCCACATGATAGTATCGGCTCAACAATATTTTATCGAACACAATTTTTCCAACAGGGTATAACTATTCTTTCATAAATCAGCCAATCTTTACGGTTCTGGCGAACGAATGGTTCTTTCCAGATGCATCAGCAAGTAGACGTGTTTACGTCGCGGTGAGTCGAATCGAGTACCGCTTTGAGCACAAAGCTGTTGAATGGACTGTTTTGTCCTCATTGCTTGATATAGGCTGATTTATAATCAGAAATTTATTTAGATGATACCTCGTTTTAGTGACTATTTTCAGAAATTAATGACTTATCACATCTGTGGTTCCAAACAGGTTGCGATCCCCACGTTGTCTTCAAAGAAGTCGTTATATTCAGCCTTGAGATGAGGTCTGTTGTAAATGTCAGAATCAGTTTAACGAGTCAACATGGAAACATTGCTGAAAATCCGCGAAGTTTAACGAGGTTCCATTTGTGTGCCAATGCCTGCTCATATTGAGTTTGGACATCACCAGCACTGTTTCAGGTACTTTCCCCGACAAATAATGTGGAAGTAGGCCATGTTTGCTTTTATAAATAAACTGGATTTTACTTGAGATCCTCCTATTTTCTAATGGTGGGACTCCAACTTCTTTAAGAAGCTCCCTATGAGAGGTCTTCTTATATGCCATGGTCACAAATAGTAGAGCCTCTCTTTGTACGCGTTCTAGTTTATTTAAATGTTCTTTTGGACTGGAGTCATAAAGTTGATGTCCAAACTCTAGTACTGGCCTTATATGGGCAAGATATATGGTTAGTCTACTTTTTCGTGGAATTTTATTCCCTATGCGTTTAAGCATGGTTAGTCGCTTCATACCTTTCTCACAGTTTTCAGCAATGTGGTTTTCCCATGTCATTGACTCATTAAATTTGATTCCCAACTGTTTATGGCAATTTACTCTTTCTAGTTTTTCATCTCCAATGAAAAGTTCGGGATAATTTGGCCTCTTGACTTTCTTTGAGAAGACAATGTACTTAGTTTTTGTGGGATTAAAGTTCACTAACCACTGTTTAGACCACAGATGTAGTCTTGATAAGTCTCTATTAATTTTTGAAAATGATGCTATTGGGTCACTAATACTTTCTAAAATTGAGGTATCGTCTGCAAATAAGAACATTTCTGATTCTATGTCGTTTATAATGTCATCAATATATATCAAAAATAGTAAGGGACCCAAAATTGATCCTTGCGGGACTCCAGCGTTAATTTTAGTCCATTCCGAATATTGGCCTTTGATTACCACTCTCTGAAAATGATTTGAAAGATATGATTTAAACCATTTTAAAAGATTTCCTGTCACTCCTTTACACTGGAGCTTGTATATTAGGCCAGCATGCCAAACACGGTCAAAAGCTGCTGATGCATCTAGAGAAACAAAACAGACGTCCCTTCCCTGTTCTAAAGATTCATAAATTGTATGTGTTATAAAGATTAGCTGATTTATAGAAGAATCTAATGGTTTATACCCACTATTTCTCCAAGTCAAAAGATTGTGTTCGATACAAAAATGGTAAAAATGTTTGAATACTACCCTTTCCATTACTTTGCCTATCATGGGTAATAATGAAATTGGCCGGTAGTTATTTTTGTTTTGCTTATCATTTTGTTTAAACACAGGAGGAACGTTTGCTTTCTTCCATACATCAGGATATGTTCCTTTACTTAATGATTGATTAAAGAGATTTGATAAGGGATTTGATATACTCCTAGCGGTCATTTTAAGCAATTTAGCACTGATGTTGTCAAAACCACTTGCCTTGTTTGTATCAAGATCCAGTAATATTTTTTGAACCTCATCTCTGTTTGTTACTATGTCTGATATAGAACAGTCAGTAAGTTGCAGAAGTGGCAACTTTGGGAGATCATTTGGAAGAGTTGATTTCTTCAGAAAATGCCTGTTAAACAGCTCGGCTTTTTCAGTGGATGAGGAGATCACATCATTCCCTTCTATTATGGAGGGAATTCCGGCATCAAGTTTTGTCCCATAGAGTGATTTTAGCAGATGCCAATATTGCTTAGAATTAGTGTTAAGGTTACAAAGTTTATCTCGAAGGTTACTATAGTAATTGCTTTTAGCATCATTAATTGCAAAATTTGCTTCTGCTCTCTTTTGTAAGTAAATTCCATGGTTATGATCACTGGGAATTGACTTATATCTATGATGCCACTTATTCCTAGTTTTGATCAAGGCTTTAACATGGCTATTCATCCATGCTTTATCCTTAGGATTAATAGCAACTACTTTATAAGGTATGTGAACTTTGCAAGTATCGAGAAATAGTTTTGTAAAAAAATCTGTCATATCATTCACCTCATCATATATGTCCATGACATGCCATGGGCATGTTTTCAAAGCATCAACTAAGGAGTCAATATTCCCTTCACTATATTTCCACATTTCTCTCGTATAAGTTGATTCTCTCACATACTGACTGTTACTTTACAATATATATAGCAATGAAATGGATCACCCAGAGGGTGCCGTACTCCAGAGTCAATTATATATCCTGGAGAGTCAGTTATTATTAAATCTAACAATGACGAATAGTCCTGTTTTATGTATGTAGGCTCTTTTATTATTTGAAAAAGTAAGTTATCCTCAATTATTCTTTTAAATCGTGTCCCTAGTTCACTGTCCCTATGCTGATCATCCCAATTTAGACACCTGTCATTAAAATCACCTACTAAGAAAATACTGTGAGGAGAGCGTACTAGCATCAAGTTATACACCATCTGAAATTAAGGTGGCCACTAAACCATTAAAATCTCGTGGCTCTTTTCCAATATAAAGTGGCTCTGGGGGCCTATGTATGCTGAAATGGGGCCTCCCTTCAAGGAAGACAGTGTATTCATATCCTGATAGACCCATTCTATTAGCTTGAGTTATAAACCCATACCCTGAAGGGAGACAGCGGATTTCTATCTTTATAGACCCATTATATTCGCTTGAGTATAAAAATGATCCATTTGAAAGAATTAAGGTGGCCACTAAACCATTAAAATCTTGTGGCTCTTTTCCAAGAAATAATATATTGGTAGGCCATGTAGAATACCCGAAGCCAGGTCACAATTGATTCGAGCCTCCCTAAGTAGTTCAGCTTTCTCTGTGCATTGTTGAACGTCATACGAGGTCATCTGAGGTTTGAACAGTTCAGTTCAGTCCAATGATGTACTAAAAGCAATACTTATTCATTTTTAAATAAAATTACACAACTATTACAAATCAAATGTGTGTAAAAAAAATTCAAACCTAAGTTCTATAATTGATTCGCTTCAGCTCAGCTGTTGAAGCAAGCATTGTGCTTCGTTCGTTTGTAACTAACTAACTATGTAACTAACTATGTATGTATGTCTCCGGACTAACTAGAGCTTTAACCTTGCACAGATTTTGTTTAAACTTTACGACTATGCGGTATGAGACGACACCGCAATGATTCGATTTTGGGCACCCTCCTAATTAAATTGTGCTTTCTAGAAGCCCATTTATGACACTTTTTAATGATATTCAATGCACTTTAGCCAGCAAGAAAAAATCTACATTCCAACCAAGCAGCAAATATTGATTATTAGGTTTGAAACTGATCATCTGTTATTCAAATAGTACTATTGTATGGCAACACAAATATCTTTTTGCTGGATATATTGATTCTGATTCATTCTGATGGTTTCTCCTCAAATTAATAAATTTCTTGATTGTAAAGTATACATCATTTCACTATATAACTTAACTGCCCATAAGTCAACGTCGTTCTAGCGACGCAGTGTTCTTGAACACTTTTGATCTAGTATTTTAATTTTGATCATGTAACTGTACACATCATAATCAGTTACAAAAATTACGGTACATCATCTATATCTTTTACACATCGACTACCGTAACTGATAATTAACATAACATAAACCTCAACCAAAACAAATTAGAGCATCATGATAATTATTGCAATCAATTAAAATACCACAAATAACCCAGTTTGTATATTCACAAGCATCATTTACGAAAAACTTATACAACTACAATTGCTGTATTTTATTGGATACCTGCCCAGCCCCAACTTATTTCAATTACCTCATTCACTCAGCGTTTAATAAAATCTGGCATTATCAAACCAATGCTAATCAAAGACAATGACCAATGAAAATTAGCGTGTGTTGTTTCTAAACACCAGTGCTGTAGTGCTTGTAACTTTAACTTGTATGTATTAAAGAAACATCAATGTGAATTATCACACTCAGAATTTAGATGCATACATGTGCACATACCTTAATACGATTAAGTTTCTAAGACCTTTTCATGTTCATTGTCCATGTATGGCATGTGTATGCAAGCAGAATGAGATATTTAGTTGGAATTATAATTGTTAAGTGTGATGGGGGCTTAACTGTTTTTACATCTACAGGGGTAACAAATAATGAACTTGATAAACATGTAATTAAGAGGGTGGGATCACTCTAATCCTCACAACTGCAAAAAGAATCTTCCATAAACACCCCCTATCATGAGGCAAACGAATAAGCCATGGTGTCTTCACACAGAGACTAATGTAACACTCCATAAGGACACCTCTTTATAAAAACTACATGAGGCAAACACTTGTGTGCTCTTAATAGAAATGTTCTGCTGTATATGGTGGAGGGCAAGCTGCTGCTGTGGTCCTTTGAGATTTCTTGAGGAACAGTTAGCTCCTCAAGTGTGTACAACTGATAGGTTATATCTATTGATGGAAAGATCTAATGGTTTTAATGGCATAAGGTTGAATATTTGCTTATCTGGTCTGTTGCACTATGGCTGTTGTCTTTGGTAACTATCAAATTAGCCTTAGGCCTAGCAGTTGTTCAAGCCCGGCTCTGAGCTAAATTATTGAACTGGTCACACCCACCGTTGAGCAAATACCAGCAGAATTGCAAGACTAAGCTTATATAATAAATTTCTTTGCATATATTAATATAAACATTTAATGTCCAATACTGGCAAATAAATCGTCGGACTTGGAATGTGACTAAACTTGTAATGAATTTTTTAAACTACTTAACAAGACCCTGGCGTTCTCATCACGCACGTAACACTGGTGGAGATGCGTCGGGGCTTGTTGAGTAGTTTATTCTTCTTTAGTTGGTAGCAGACTGCCTCTGCTAGGCTGTCCCATTACATTATATAGTAGCTGAGTAGCCTCATCTCTTGCCGTCTGCTAGCTTAGCCGTGTGTCTGATGCCACACCAAGATTACCATGGGACAATATATGAAATACAATGGTTGAATATTCTCATTGCTATCATTCCTCTTTGTCATGATGATGACAATTTTGGATTCCAATAAGTAGAATATATGTTAAACAATGTAACACAAAATTATACATGGGCGAAAATTAAAAAAATGGCTCCTTTTCATGTTTTAGACTTCAGCGTCAAGAAAATTCACAATTACAAATTTGTAAAGAGATTCATTGGATTTCTTTTCATGTCAACAGTATCACTATCTCTTTGTCACCAGGTGGCAGCACGTGACAGAAGTGGAATGTCACGTGCTGCCACCTGGTGACAAAGAGAAGTCTCAGACGATGGACATTGAAAATGTCCGAAAATGTTCAGACACTTATAGTAAGTTTTTTATGGATTTATCGCAAAATTAGTGATACTTGTAAATTACAAATTTCTTTATCCATGAAAATATGGGTCCTCTCTAGGTATATAACTGCAGAAAACACATTACAATTTCATACATTCAGTCCAAACGAAAGGAAAAAATTTTT
>CM032668.1:23963783-23976467 GCA_019095985.1 Streblospio benedicti | reverse complement strand
AGCTGTTCTTGGTAATAACCCACCACCTCAGACTACTATGTACTACTGACAAAAAGAAAGGTAAAGAACAGTTGACAACAGAGCAGAGAGGGACAGATGTATAAACTGCGAATATTCCACTGAGGGATATTTAAGGACGATGACATTATCACGGAATTGACACATGCAGGAATGTGCACAATAATATTGCTCAGCTATCAATGTCTTGCCAAGATAATTCTACAGTACTTTAAAGAAATGTGTGTGTGGATCTTGGCTGCGGATATTGTTTGGCCTATGCTGCCATTTGTCAAAAAGCTGCAATTTGCACTACTGTTTTTCAAGTTGGGGTAAAATTAGTGAATCAAAGGTATTAAGTGAGTTAAGAAATAATGTCACAATTTTCAGTAGACAAGTCCAAAGCCAAATAGCGTAGACAGTTATTAATGCTCATTAGAAATCTGATATTCATTTTATTACCATTCAGCATGCAATAGACATCTTTCACATCGTCGCGGGCGACAGTCTCGGATACTTAGGTTGACCAATCAGAGAGCTGAACTCGTCACCTTTATGCAAATGTGTCCCCCATCGCTG
Organism: Streblospio benedicti; assembly: GCA_019095985.1. Lineage (NCBI taxonomy): Eukaryota > Metazoa > Annelida > Polychaeta > Spionida > Spionidae > Streblospio > Streblospio benedicti. Next base: position 23,975,891 of record CM032668.1, on the reverse strand, counting down.
GCGACGTAAGTCACCAGGGGACAACAAATACTGTCCTCTGATTGGTTCTCTAAGTCACCGTATCAGAGTTACAGTTCAATCTCCCTTTAAAGAAGTTGCCAATATGAAGGCAAAACGTCCCTCTTACGATCATCATTTAAGACACATACTTTTATTTCATGTACGAGAATGTGAATGATCAGGAAAATCTAAGTAGAAAATATGTATAAAGCAAAAATTAAGATGTCCAGTAACAGAGGTTGCACAAATGATGTCGACACGACTCCTTCCAAGTGCTTTAAATCCAGCTAAAGTGAACCACAGGTACAGTTCGGCTGTTTCATATTAATCCCACCAATATGAATTTAATATGAATCTGAAAATCCTTTGATATTCACAAAAGGGCTTTCATTGATACAGTAGGTTCGCCTTTAAAAGACACTATCAAGATCAAAGGAAAATGTTCTCTCGGGTCTATTATTTACTATCCATAGCTTTGTTTCATACACAATAATGAGAATACGATGAATAGAAAGTAGGTATAACGAAATTCTATGGTGAAATTTAGATGTCAAGTATTAGAGGTTGTGGTGACATGTGTAATCAGATTACGGTGACCTACGTCCCCGGCGATGGTGGACACATTTGCATAAAAGGCAACGCATTCTGCTCTCTGATTGGCCGGGCTAAGTATCCGATCCGTCGCCGGCGAAGATATGAAAGATGCTTATTAGAAAACATCCCTTGGATCAATATGTCACACAAAAGTGTTGCGCTAGGGGAAAGTTTTAGGGCACAAAAATGTACCTCAGTTTAGATTAAATGCATGGAATTGTAGTTTGTTTTCACCAGTTATGTACATGGAGAGGACACATGTTTTCATAGATAAAAAAATTTGTAATTGAGAATTTTTTGGATGCTGGAGTCTAAAACAAGAAATGAGCATTTCATTTTTTTATTTTCACCCGTATGACATCCATGGAAAGAACTTTCCTAATAGTATTTTGAGTAAGGATTTTAAATCTGTACTCGGATTTTAGTTAGCATGATAATTGACGAAGATATGGGCTAAAGATCGGTCTTTATAAAAATGGCAGACGACCTGTGACTGATACAAACTTGCGAACTTCACTATCATGAAGAATGCACCTCTCAAATATATGTATTTACTTTATTTACCAACGGTTATCAGCATGGCAGCCATCAATTTTATGTAGAATACACAGTCTCAAAGTCAAATAAAAAAGACGAGTGCACAGCTTTTCTCTATACAGATACAGGTACGTTATCCCTCGTTTCCGAAGTAGGATGCAGGCAAGATTGAAGAGGGAGGAGAAGGAACAGGCACTCACGAATGATGTGCCCGTGATGGACTCCCCCCAACAGACATCCACAAAGGTTGAGCCCATGGTTTATCCCCCCGTCCCCAAGACACCCATAAAGGATGAGCCCATGTTTGATCCTCCCACACCAACGAAGGATGAGCCCATAGCTGATGTCCCGGCTCCCATCCAAACATCAACCCCAGTGAAGGATGAGCCCATGGAACACTTGCCAAGTGGGTTCAGTAGTAAAGTTGGTGTATCATCACACACAGTCTCTTGTTTTGCAACTAAATGCAACTATAAATAGTTCTAGTCACAAGTCTCTTACCGTTGGTACTGGTAATGAAGGGGGTGGGGTGGGCTACTTAGATTGGAAGTCACGCTAGTGGTCTTGTGTGTTCAGAAAATGGTCTGCGTCTGCCTACTCTGATCCAGTATAGGCCGAATAGATAAAAAACAACCAACCTATCTATTTTCCATTATCATCCAGCATTATTAGTAGAATGTACGTCTTGAGTACGGAATCATTAAAATGTTTAAAAAATCCTATAACCTCAGAATTCAGCAGCAGAAGTTGACATACCTTTTCTTGTAAATACGTATGCAGAACTATTTTTGGATCAATGAATCTATTTTTTCCAGAGTTGGTTGCTCCAGGTGTGAACAGTCCAGATGATGAAATGACGCCACCAACTAAACCAATGTAAGCATACACATGAGCCATTTGTTTGGTGTTGTATAGAGTGGAACCTCTCTGTCAAGATTACCACCGGGACTACCCTCGAGTGGTGTCAGTAGGCAGGTGGTCTCTTTATGGAGGTTTGCGTTGGTCTCTTTAAACGCTGGGGACCGCAAAAAATTGGTCTTATCATATAGGTGGGCTCTTTATGCAGGTGATTAAAATGAGAGGTTCTACTGGATACACATATCATGTCGTATATTCGTACGTACATATTCTATTCTGATTAAAAACATTTAAGTATACACAGGTGTTGGACACATTGCAAGAAATTGAACGTCTTTGTCAAACTTTGTGGTGGTATCTTTTATTTTATTTTGACCCATTGTTCTGTTGCCTTTACTTTACAATACAGAAAATTACCGCCATAACGACAGGCCGATTAACTTAGATATAGGTACACTGATTTCAAAAACCACCGCAAACAAATTTTTCGTGACCCCTAAGGCCCTTAGTTAATCGTAAAATCCAAAATGGCCGCCATCGGAAATCGGAAATTTGGATAATTGTCTATAGCTGTTGCACAATCACGTGTAATACCTTGTTTAATAGTTTTTTCATGAAGGCAAACTCATTTTTAAACATCATTTATCATTTAGAGGTCAATTAAAGGGTCATTAAACCAAAAATCCAACATGGCCGCCATGAAAAATATGAAATTCAAAGATGAATCATACTTGAAGCTATACTTGTGTGTGATACCTCTTTTATTATGTTTATGGGGCTAGGGATTTCATTTTTGGTGTTATTTTTAAGATTGAAGGTCACATAGGAAGGTCATAGATAGTAAAATCCAATATGGCCGCCAAAATCGATGTACAAGGATAACGGGAATGAGAAGTTAAAACAACATATATGTGTGATACATCATCATGTATGTTTTTGGGCATGGTGAATTCATTTTTGGCATTGGTTTAAAGGTACTAGTTCAGTTAAAATGAGTTTGGTCTGCAATATGGAGACATTCAATGTTAAACAAATAGATTAATAGATTGAAATTCAATGTTTTGAAATTCTGTACAAATCTTAATTTTTCGGATTTTTGCTTTGTGTTAAACCATGAATAACAGACAGATTGTACATACTTTTATTGGAAATATAATTCTCAAAATGAAATTCAAAATTTGATATCAGTCTCTCACTTGCTTGCTGATGACATCAATTAAGTTTGTGAATCATCAATTTGTACTTTATACTCTCTCACATATCTGTCATAGATATAGTAAAAGGCTAACATTTACACATGTTAATACTTCAACACACTGCTTAATGTCATTAGACACATTTGCTGTATGGCACCACTCATCAAACATCCACTTTCAGTTCTCAATGTTGTTGTTTGTGCACGCCCCCTCGCATTTGCAAAAAGAAGTGCAGTGAAGCCTTGCTCTACTGCATTTACAATTGCCGCTACAGGCCACTTTGCATCCACAGTGCAATAGTAATGCACATCCCTCACTGGCATCTGGTAGATCAGTCCACAGTGGCACCCACATCTTTGTTCTTTCATTCCACTCCCATCCCCACTGACAAGGGCTTGGTACCTGGGGCTCTTTGCAAAGGGACTGTTTCCAGATGAAGGAGGCAGCAAGTAGAGCTCGCTTTGTATGCTGGAATAGGGCATTGAGCGTTGGTGGAATAGCTTCCAATGACTTGAGTCCATTGGTGAACATCATTTTTCTCGCTTCATTCACTGTATCTGCAGAGCAGTGTTTACTGTAGATGAGAACCGTGAATCTCTCGAGGTGCTGCATATGAACAGAGTTGATTTGCAGTTGATGAGGATCATCAAGCAAAGCACAGAAGGTAGTGGTGAAGTGTGGAAACGCTTGCCATATCTTCCATGCACTTTTCTTACCAATGCCAAACATAGCTGATGTTATGTCACATCCAGTGTATGAATGAAAGAATGTTATAGCATAAGATACTTGGGGTCCTAGTGATCTGACAATGATGTGTATTGGCATTTCTCTGAAGCTTTTCCCAGCACCAAATCCAATCCATACCTCTTCAAATTCTAGCTGGGCAAAGAAATGTATGGCTAAAACCACATCAGTGTCTACAGTACGTATGTGTGCCTTAGCATGTCCTTCCCTAGATGCATGCGAAAGATGCAGCATCGTGCGCGTGTCAGCTTCTTCCTGCTTGCAAGGAGAGAGGTCAGACAAATCTGTTGGCTTGTTGCTAAGAACAAGATCAGCTTTCATGGTTAGAAGATGATACCTGGCCCTTCAGAAATCTTCTCTAATTCACTGCTTAGGAATCGGAAGAGTTGGTCTTTATTCAGGGTTTCCTTCAAGAATTTCTGTCACTCGGCTCCCTTTGGCAGAGGAATCAATTCTGATACTCTGTTCAACCTTCTCCCAGCTGCTGCTGAATGTCCTTATCTTGTTTCAAGCTTTAAGCTGTCTTCTAGATATGTGTCCCATACAGCATCCACCCTTCTGGTGTTGTTGGTGATCTGTTTCTCCAAGAATGGTATCAGATGGGTTTTGGTGTAATCCCCAAACACCTTGGCTCCTTGTGGCTTTATCATGTGAATGACTGCCGCCATATCAAGAACAACAACTGTGGCTTCTCTTGCAGCAGCAGAGTGCCCATGTTCAGGCATTCCAGGCAGGCATCCAAGTAGATCAGATTTCGTGCCAGTGATCATTTTTCCTTTGTCACATAATGATGGAGGCTCCCTCTGATTCTCATGATGAAAAAAGTCATCAATATCAGCGTCTGGTCTAGCTTGGAGAGATAGAAAGAGTTTTGTTACAAGCGCAGTATTTGCCTTATAGGATGTGACTTTGTTTACACCTTTTCGTAGGTCAGCAGGTGGCTGGTTGCTGAAGGTGTACATCTTCACCTTCATCATCACCCTTGGGATTACATCAGACAACGGCTTAGTTGCCTGTTCTATCCTGTCCTTCACAAACTCATCGTACATTTCCTTTCCCTTACTTGATGTCTCATTCACTACAAAACACTATCCATGCATTCACAATGATCTCATCTCCCCTTTATTTGAACTGTCAAATTTCAAATCATTTATCTACTAACTTTTGGATTAGAATTAAGCTTGAAATCACAAACTAAGTGTCCAAAAACAATCCTGATTCTGCAAGATGGGAAACTGTTTGAGCCTGTATTAGGTATTGTGTATGATATTGTAACACAATATCTAAGATTTTTGTATAGACCTTTTAAATGTGTCTGTATCTAAACATTAACATCAAAAATGGATTCCTCACCCCAAAAACATACTGAATGAGGTATCACACACAACTATAGCTTCAAGTATGATTCATCTTTAAATTTCATATTTTTCATGGTGGCCATGTTGGATTTAGGTCTAATGACCCTTTAATTGACCTCTAAATGATAAATGATGTTCAAAAATGAGTTTGCCATCATGAAAAAAACTATCAAACAAGGTAATACACATGATTGTGCAACAGCTATAGACAATTATCCAAATTTCCAATTTCCGATGGCGGCCATTTTGGATTTTACGATTACTGGGCCATAGGGGTCACAAAAAATTTGTTTGCGATGGTTTTTGAAATCAGTGCACCCATATCTAAGTTCATGCCAAGTGGCAAAAACTTGTCACAAAGTGCAAGATTCTTATTATATCTGGAGTATTCGCTCTCCGCTATTTCAAGTGTTTGCACAAGGAAAGCGTTGGTACAGGTTATCACAAAACACTATGCAACAATAATGATGCTGCATCTGAATCTATGTTAGTGGTTAGAGGGGGTTAGAGTTTTTGTTACAAGCAATAATGCAGCTGTGATAGTAACAAACTGTCATGAATAAAATACTACATTGTATATATCTATCAAGGGTTGACATAAAACTTGGTGTTGATGGTCGTCTGTGTCTGTTTGCCCTAATTTACCTACAATGATATAAGCACTGATAAGGGACCATTCAGTATTTACGACAGGGTGGGGTAGGAGGATTTTAGGGCGGGCCATGAACTTTTATCACAATATCTGGAGGGGGCTATCAAATTTTTCACACACTTTTGAGGGGGGGGGGGAGCTCCCATTTTTTATCACAAAAACGTTACCCCTATTGTTCAGATTCTGTACTGTCATGGAGATTCGAAATATGTTATTTGATTTTAAAATGGTCACATTTTTTCAGGATGTACTCTCCAATTGGTGAAAGTATCACCACTTCCCCCAAAACTTTGTTTCTGATTCTGTTAGGAAAAACGTTTATGAAGTGTGGGGGAAAGTAAACAAAAGTCTCATAAAAAATTGTTTGCTAATAGAAAATTCTTTGTCTGACTAGAGAAAAAAATAAATTTAAAAGAATAGGTGTGTGTGAAAAAAAAGATGTGAGAGAGAGAAATAAATAATGATAAAAACATGTGTGAGAGTGAGAGAAGTTTGAAAACGTGTCTGCAAGCACTGGGAAACACATATATAAAGATATAAATTGTTAGATTTTATCAAAGCAAAATAATATTTGTTTAACAAGCATATTTTTTGTGCCCCAGCCCATTCCCTCAGCCCCAAATATCTAATGGTCAGTCCCTTCATACATTTTTGTAAATTTCTCACAGAGACTTTTAAAGCCTTCACACCCAGGACTGTAGCAAGGGTTAGAAAAGTGAGGGGGCATAGAAACGTATTGATGCGAGCTGAAACGCGGTGAAGCCAAACCTAAGGGGTCTGAGGGCATGTTCCCCGGAAAATTGTAATTTTTGCAGTAAAAATGATGGCCGGAGCATTTGTGTCGATCCCAGCACATTCGAGGGGGGTCCGGGAGTTTTCCCCCAGTGAAAATTTTGAAAATTAATCAGTGATGGATCCAGGATTCGAAGGAGGGCGGTTCTTGAAATTTTTGTTTCGCATGGCAGGGACCAATGGACTGAGATTTTGATGACTCAAAGGGATAGTTATATAAAGATAACAACATAAGAACAATTTCAAAATACAAATTAAACATAATAAATTTTCATCAGAATTTGAGAGAATGCGGGTGGGGCTTGAGAGTATATGTCAGTAGGGGCACATCCAGCATTTTGTGTTAGGGAGGGGGCAACTGTCGTAAGGGGTCTGGGGGCAGGTTAATGCCCCCAGCGTGTCCAGGGCAGAGCCCTGGAGGACCAGGGGGGCAAAGCCCCCCGGAAGCTCGAGTGCATATGGTGTTTTAGAGATGTCTAGAGGGGTGTTCACTAACAATGAAAAGAAACAATTCATCTACTTTGATAATCTATTCATATCTAACAATGAACACTGGGTGTTGATTACCTGTAGTCCGAGAGCCATCCGCTTTTTCCGGGTTGTTTTATGCTACAATAATGTTAACTTCATTCAAATGTTGTTGTTTTTTTGTTTCTTTTTTAAATTATATTTATTTTTATTTTTATTTATTTATCTTTATTTTTTAGAAGGGGTGCACGTTCCCCATGCCCCCCCCCCCTTAAATCCGCCCCTGGTTGGAAAGTAAGCTTGAGAGATGGTGGCTGCTTGTGAGACTATTGGGGAGGGGGGGCTTGAGAGAATGAGTGGGGAAGGCTGCGGTAAAGGGTGGGGGTGGGGGGCTTGTAAGTATATGGCTGGGGATGGGGGGCTTGGCTTGAAAGAATGTGGGCCTGTGAGTTTATGCCTGGGGGAAAAGGTATCATGAGAGAAAGCTCGGGTTCGAGAGAAAGCAGGGGCTTCTCAGTATATGGCTGGGGGGGCGCTTGGGTTGAGAGAATGCAAGAGCTTGAGAGAATGAGGGGCTAGTGAGTATATGGCGGGGAGTGGGTTTGAGAGATGGCGGTCGCTTGTGAGAGTATGTGGAGGAGGGGGTGGAGCTTGGCTTGAGAGAATGCCAGAAAAAGAGGGTGGGTGGGTGGGCTGATGGGCGTTTCAGTATATGACTGGCTTGGTTTGAGAGAATGAGGGTTTGGGGCTTGTGAGTATATGCTTGAGGGGGAGGGGGTAACTTGAGAGAATGGGGGGCTTGTGGGTGTATGGCAGGGAGTGGGCTTGAGAGATGGCGGCGGCTTGTGAGAGTATGGTGGGTGGGGGTGGGGGGCTTGAGACAAGGTGACAGATTGAGAGAATGAGGGAGGGGGGCTTGTGAGTATATGGCTGACGGGGACTGGGTGGCTTAATTGGCTTGAGAGAAGGTAGGAGCTTGAGAGGGTGGGGGAGAGCTTATGGCAGTGGGGCGGGGAGACTTTGAGAGAAGGCGGGGTCTTGTGTGATTATAGCATATAGGGTTGTGGGGTGAGGGCTTGGCTTGAAAGACGGTAGGGGCTTGAGAGTATATGAGTGGGGGGGATTGTGAGTATATATAGGTAAGGGGGGGTGCTTGGCTTGAGAAACATTTACAAAAGATTCACGCGCGTGAGGGAAAAGAGCTTCAGACCGCATGGTTTTTTGTGGGGAGGGGCGGTGCTTAAGCCCCCAAAGCGCCCCCCCGGATCCATCGCTGTTAATTAGATACTCTGAGAGCAATTCTGGTGCATTTTCAAGCCACCGCTTGCTACGGGCCTAGACAGCTTTTCTGCTATTTTTGCTTTGTCTGCTAAATAGGCTAACCCATATAAATCACGTGACATCTCAAAGTCATGTGACTTCGTATGGTGTACAAAAGCACATGATCTTATTGTTGACATTTGACAGAAGGGAAGTTAGCAAGAAAAATGGTAAAACTTTGTAAGTATTATCTTACCTTATATTTTAAAGTCTTACAAGGTGACATAATACTAATGTTAATAATATGTGTTTACTGATAAACGCTTAATTAGTTATTATATGCCATTATGAATTCGGTTTTATTAGGGATCCAGGTGGGATCTAGCCACAAAAACTGTAGCATTGTATATATAGCCTTATACAACTATATATCATAAATATATAGATCGCGACAAGATTGGGGCTAGGTGGGATCTAGTAGTCTACACTCCGATTACAGACTAAATTTGTTGTCTTACTTACTTGTTACTTGTTCATTTCAGTGTCTTAGTCGTCGATGTCCCTGCGCAGCCTGTTCTTGTATGTCTCTAAGCTCTATGCAGTTACAGTGTCTTCACTCAGATTATTCCCATGTCTCACAATCCGGTTAGAAAAGAAGTTCTTCCTGATGTCTGTTCTAGAGTATAGTTGACATTAAGCTTTCTAGAGTGCCCTCGTAGTCCTAGTTCGTTAACTGTGAAGAGTGTCTCAGGATCTGTTTTGTACTTGTTCTCTAGGAATTTATAAGTTTCACAGAGGTTAGATCTAAGCCTACGATGACTTAAAGATTTGAATTGTAAGGGTCTGACTGAAAGTTTCTCAGCTTTGCGTTGAGCTTTATCTGATAGATTAATGTCCTTTTAGAGGTGTGGATTCCATGCTGGACTGTTAGTTTCCGATGTAAGTCTCACTATAGATTTATATAATATTGATACTTTTAGTGGGGTTAAATCAGTGAAGCATCTTTTTATCATACCACATCTTTGATTGGCCTTCTTTACTATGGTGGCCATATGTTTTGATGGTTTTAGGTCATTGCTGATAGTGATACCTAGATCTTTTTGTTCAGATACATTTTCTAAGACTTTACCTTCCATATAATACGTAAAGGGCACCTTATCTCTAATTCTTAACGTAACACATTTGTCTTTGTTAAATCGAAAAAGCCAGTTTCTAGACCTTGCAGTAAAAATATCTAAGTCTCGCTGTAGAACTGCACAGTCTTTTATGTTGTTCACCTCAGAATACAATTTACAGTCATCTGCAAATAATTTTACAGTATTCTCCATAGAGTTTGGTAATGTGTTGATGAAGAATAGAAAGAGAATCGAGCCCAGTATGGTGCAGTGGGGACCTCCTGAAATTACGTTTTTCCAGGGGGCGGCATAACCATTTAAAGGTTATGCTCACTCGCTGAACAAGTATGCTTGTACAGAAGCATTATGATGTGTTCAGTGCCTTCTGAAAGTCTCTTTCATTCAAACAGCGCATTAAAGTATGTAGAACATTAAATAAAATTCAGGCAAAAGAGGCTGGCATATGTTTCAAAAAAACACGTGAATGCCAGAAATGTCAACCGAATGATTTTTGTCATTATAATTTGCACGGTGCACGAAGAAGTCGCCTATTCTGCCATAATAAAAATGGGACATCTGCCGTTAGAAAAATGCACGCCTGAAAGAAAAATCATTCAATTATGCAACATCACGTGACCCTGTGTTTTAGTTGAGGAGACGGCATGTTTTTTTTAAAGGTGAAATAAGCATTAAATGTGAAGAATATAAATGTTATTTTCATCACACTTGCAATGGATAAGGCATCATCTATTAATACTGGATTTTACAGAACAAATATGATTTTGACTGAGCAATATCTTTAAGATCACTCTTTGTCTTCTACCCGTTAGAAAAGCACTCAGCCATTTGAGTCTGCCCGGGGTCGGGGTTGTCTATTTAGCTCTCAATTATATAGAATAGATACTACAGCATTCAATGCATACAATGTTTCACTTTATATCTTGGTTCTCATAGTACACAAAAATAATTCTATATGTGCAAATTTATCATTCTAGAGAATTAACAAGAAAAATGTGTTAATCGCAAGCTCAAGCAGATTAGATAATAGTCGGTCAACAAGTAATTCATGACATAGACATGGCCATGGACAAATAGCTGTCCTATAGTCCGAGACGGGTCTGTGTTGTCATTTACACATGAAGTTTGGTAATTTGGACGTATAAATCTTACCGTACTTAGGATTGGTATGATGCTGTGACTTCTTATCCTATGGACAAGTATGATTACTCTCCTATTTGTCGCCATGCGTAGATCTAGCATGCCTTTGTATTATTTAGTAAACTGATCAATTAAATCGTCAAAGTTTTAGGCCCAATGAAAATATTTAATTAGGGCCCCTTGTTATGTGGAGCATTGGGGTGTTCACCAGTTTTAATATAACTTGGGGTCTTTCATTTCATTTGAAAATATATATACTTCAGACTTCTGGTTTGATGCGCAAAAAATACTGGAAAAATCTGGGGCTGCCTAAAAATATTTACTACGGACATCTTGTTATTAGATTTAGCACACGTAAAAGCTTCGGTAAAAATCCTGTGCGGAGCTTTCGATGCCAATCAACATTTGTCTATACCATCGTGAAATTTTATTTTATTTTAGTGTCAAGTGTTGTTTATATATATATATATATAATAGTTTATTTGTCAGACTCTTTTCTAGTGGCAGTGATTTTGGGACTGGGACTTTTCCTGCAGAATGCTGACTCTTCCTTGTTTGATTTCATCGTGTTCACACAAATGTGGCCACAGTCCGCCTGCATTGATGCCATAAATGAGGTATCATCTGTAGTATTATTGCATTATACATGTTGTAAGCAGACTATGATCTTGCCTTTTAAATGTATTATTTTAATCTTCTGAAGCTTGTACTGTAAAGATTTTACTTCTATGTTAGTTCTATTGGAATAACCTTAGTAGTAACATCTTTATTTTGTAACTCCTTCTAGTTTAATTAAAATGATTTATTATAATTACAAGGAGCTTTCTTCATGAATGAGTTACAAAAATCAATTAACTATGAAGGTGAAATGCACACCGATAGGCTGTGTGTTCTAGACAGAAAATGTGTCTGAGGCATCAGTAATTGCCCTGCTGACAAATCATGGATGGCATCATCAGAACTAACCTCAACATCAGATGTTTTATTTTTTCTGATCACTGTTGAAAAGACATTGCAGTTTTAAAAATTGATGCAGTATTTATTAATGATTCTTCTATTACTTTATTAGTATTTGACCTATAGATTAGACTTAAAGATTATGACAGTAAAAGGCAAAAGTTATTGAGGATCTACTTCTGCAGACATTATGGAGAATATTCTCGTATACATTTGTATTTATTCACGCATAGTCTACCTTCGTTAAATCTAAGACTCCAAATTCTTTGTGAATGTTTAGAATAATAGTATCATGATACATTATTAACTAATTTCTATATTGATTTTAGCATCACAAATGTGCTTTAAACAAGAATATTACAACCTGGACTGTTCATGGATTATGGTAAGAATTATTAATGGTGACACAACATTTTTTT
>CM032668.1:23919398-23951606 GCA_019095985.1 Streblospio benedicti | reverse complement strand
TGTATACAATGGAACCTTTCCGCCTCATGTAGACACCTTTCATTCAGTAGTTAAAGTTGTCCATAAACATACAATACAGGTGTTATTAAACGAGAGGTTTACCATATATATGATATACCTAATAGGTACCTCTACATATTAGTATAGGGAAAATGAGAAACGCAGGGTGGCCAATCTCAGTAGTATCATGAAGGACAAAGAATATTTTGACTAAAAAGTCAGTATCTTCGTTGATATTCATTAGTTTTAATTAGTTTGACAATATTTCTACTATAAATATTTTTTGAAATCTTGTCAGGGGTTTCAATTTTCCAAACCTCCAGCGACAACTATGCAAGTGACATGCACAGTGAACTACCTCAATAGTTTCATAGAACTTAAAACTGTCAGTTGTTGCCAGCCACAGCATAAGGCTGGGCCAATGACAGTTCCTTTATTTGGGCCACCTCTATAGAATCTATATGCAGTTTTTTTATAAACGCGCTGCCCTCTTTTATTTTCTGTTATAAGCGCGCTGACTTGTCAATAGCTCACCATTAATGCTGCTACAGGCCTGATGGAGACGTGCGGCGCCATTGCGGTGATGGTGGGCCCACTCATTGGCGGTGCGCTGTATCAGCTGGGCGGCTTCCACCTGCCCTTTCTCGTGCTGCCCTTCCTCATCATCACTATCGGTATGTACGCATGCACATGGCTGCTTCAAAACGTATCACATATGTATGATTACCGTACAAAACAGGTGTTTTACGCATTGCTGAAATTCTCTGACCTCTCGTGCGAAATTAATGGGTTGAGTCTTCACACACCCAATGCATGTTTCAGCCGTGGAACCGTCCCGACGGTTATATCATGTACAAAGCAAGTCCTAGACAAAAATGATCAAAAATATCCACTGACGCCCGCGTCCACCGGATTTTTGGACGTGATGTGGCCGTAATATTGTGTGTGACAGGCCCTTAAAAAATCCGACCGGCCGTTAATTAAGGGCCGGTCAGATTGCACTCTACGTCCAAATCACGTCCAAAAAGTCAGTAAACTCTTCATAGTCGCCGTATACTTCACCTGTCATTGATAGCGATCACCTTTTACAACCCCTCAGTTTTGCAAGGGGTCACCTTTCCACCACTGTTTCATTAGGGGGTCACCTTTTCTACCATTCCGTTTCACTAGGGGTCATGATTTCAACATTCCAGCCAGTGTTACTCAGGTATTTTGCATTATTGAGCCAGATAGTAAAAATGTGATTTCATACAGTATCACATAGAATAATACCCCGTGGGATAATACCCTTTAGGTCCCTTGCTGCAGGAGGACCTTCAACAGAACAGGCTGATGCAAGCAGGCGTCCAGGGGCACCTCCCTTAGTCCAAATTGTTTATTAATATGAGGTATTTTAAATATTTGCTGCTTTTAGCACGGATTATTATTAGTTGGTTTGACACGGTCATTTTGTAAAACAGAATTTTCAAAACAATAATCCATCAAATATTTTTACTCAAAAGCTTTGTTAAATATCTAATATCGAGTTTATACGGTTAACTGCATGTGGTCACATGTTAAATATGGTTAATATATATTGCACGAGAATATAAATAATGTAAATGTGAAATAATATAAATTGAAGAATAGTTATTGTTATGCCGATTGAAAAGGAGGCTGTTGCTTTGAAACTGGTTTCAAATAAAGGAATAAAACTTTTTAAAACTTTAGGCTATTTCATATGTTGCATGGTAAGAAGAAAGATACATATTTAACACTTGGTTAAATAGTAATATTGAAAAATAAAATGTGAATTAATTTGTTTACATGAAAGCTGCTCTCTCCATTTTAATTTTTAGTCAACATTTGATTGTATAGCTATACAATCAAATGTTACTAAGTCCTTTATAGGTATACAGTGTGTAGACATTAAAGTGCCATTTTAATTCCATTTATCTAATTCATAACGACACCTTTTTATTTTAAATTACATATTTAAAATGCATTTTTGGCTCGCACTAACTTAACTTAAGACTGACTTAAGACTGACATCCTCATCTATTCCGGCTTATTACTTATACATGTACCATGAACATGGACTTTGGAGACTGTGTGAATGGGAAAGCTGTGAAACCCACGATGAAGACTGATGGCTTTGCCAATAAATATCACAGGTCTTTGCACTAACTTATGCTGCATGTAACAAAAATACATCATTTGTTTGCACTAACTTGTACATATAATAATATACTGTAAAATAAAATAAAAAACATTTACCAGGGCCGTAGCTACATATGAGGCAAGTGAGGCAACTGCCACCACTGTTTTTGGGACGTTTTTTTTTCAAACCCTGATCGAACCTGAGCGTTAACATATTTGTTTTTTATGCTTCAATAATTATATAATTGTCACATAAATCAAACTGGATACAAATTTGAATAGCATCTGTATTCATACTTGACAAACATACTCTTTTATTTTTAACATGTAATTTTTGCCTTCTTAATGAATAACTTAGTATCTGTGTTGTGTCGTCTTAATCGCTGTTTAAAATAAGTGCCAAAGATTTAAAAAATTTAAAGTTTATTTAATTTTGCTGAGCGCTTTCGAACATAAAGTTCCTCACCAGAGCTAAAATATCTAAAGGTAGCCAAAAATATCAATTAATAAAATAAAAAAATTAAAATAATCAAATTAATCAATAACTGTGTTTTATTTTTGAGCCACAGAAAAAGATATTGGGAATGGGGGGCATGCCCCCAATCTACTCTAGAACAGCTGCGCAGCTACGGCAATTGCCTGCACCCTCGCCCAACATATTTGCCTCCTCAGTTTTGCAATCCTGATATTTTTATTCTACGTCCATGTTTACCTGTAGCAACATCGCAAAGGCCTATGGTCAGGTGTCGAATTTCTTTAACACATTTGTTTACGCAATTGAATTCACTATGCTGCAATTTGAAATTGATTTCAGGCATCGCCAGTTTGTTCATCATACCTGATGCCTTCCATCACGAACGTTCAAAACGGTAAGTGTTGGTTCATGGTTGAATCTAATTGACAAGTATATTTCACATACATGTACTGTAAAGAGTTTTTAACCCTAAACGGCACAGTACGATCTTCCAAGTTGCAATATGGAAACGGGCCTAAGAAAATTTTCCAGAATTCCCAAACCTACGGATGGTCTTGGATGGATCTTAAATGAAAGTGGTGACATTGAGCCTCTTATCTGTGGTGTGAAAATAAAATACTGCCCGAAGAGTTGTTTGATCTCTTAGGTCAACCCAAAGATGAAGCATCAGATGGCAATGATTCAGATGTATGAGTCTAAATATTCTTCATCAGAATCAGATGAAGACGGTGACTAAGGCTTAATTATGGGTTCAGGGATTTAATGAAAAAAGAGCTATACTATAACATACATGATTTTGTAAAAATCATGAAAAAGTATGAGCACACAAATTTCTCGCACAAAATCAATCTTAAAAAAATAAATGTGATTCCCCAGTACTATAAAGAGATGTTTTATTCGTTCTTAGAGGGTCAGTTGGAAAAAAAACTGGTGGATCATCTTTTTACCCATTCCGTGCCAATGCGGGAAACTGGGTATTTGTATCCATGCCATAAGTTGCGCATCCTGCATCCTAAATGAAAGCGGACTCGCGTTTGTGACGGCTTCCCTGGCCTGGGGAGAGTCGAGTGCGTTTTCGGCTGGCAAGGGGGCTTCAATGACCTGAAAGCATACGACGTTTGGCATTTAAAAAACATGCCTGTATTTGCGGGATACATCGCCAGTCACTGAATCGTTCTTATTTCATTTCATAGAGCTCAATATTTATGGGGCTGTTATGTGGTAACTACGAGCGTAAAGGTCACATCGTTTAAAACACTGTACTCACAGGGAAAATCAATGTTTTAACAGTTGAAACAATTAGTTAGAGATTGAGTAAATGTACACATAGAATCAATGAGCATGTACATATTGTGCATACCTCCAGCTAGATGTACGCACACTGCATCGTTATTAGGTGGACAGGATAATAGTAAGGTGAAACAATTTTTACAGCTTAAAATTATAATGACAAAGCGTATTTATTTACTCTTGATTCATTGCGTCGCTTCAGCTGCCTAAGCAAAGCCTTACTTACAGCAACTCCCAAATTACCATGCACGTGTATATGAAATTTAGTAAGGTTATAGTTGAGGTTTAACATGCATGGTACTCTTTTAGTACATTCAGAACCAAGTTGACTTATATACAGTCTTTGACTTGGCCTGGGTGGGGATTGAACCCCGGACCTCTGGGTCGACTGCGCCGCTTAGCGACTAGCCAACAGAGCCAGCGCCATACCAACTACGCCACATCCACAAAGCTAAAAAACCTACTTCAATGACGTATTGATACCCACTACTAGCTCTGATGTCATGTCTTACGTCCAACGTATGTCCATGATGATTAAGTATCTCCTTTATAGTACGTACTACTAATTTATCCTTCGTACATATAGTAGCCCTCAATTAAGCAGTTATAACAGTTGTTCTCCATCCACTTCAAGCACGCTTCAGACCTGGCTCTGGTTCGAGTGTCTTGGGACTGACTCCCACGCCCTCTTACAAATATATGTGCTGAACCTCTGTTTGCGGACATAGACAAAGACAACATTACAGCGCCAGTAGTAAACTAGTAAATGTCTTTATTTCATACATAAATGAGACAATACTATTGAGATAATGAGTGGGCCGATTCTGTCTTAAGTGGCCGAAATCGTTCGTGCTAACGGCCGAAAACTGTCTGGCAGGGGGCTAAAGCTATACACACATAAAACATCTTAAAAAGAAGACTTTACCCTTGTAATATTCCCATTGATTGATTTGTTAAAACATAGACACAGTAATACTCCAAATGTTAATAGAATAATAGAGTTGCCGTTCTACATAAATTAGTACCTACCGTTCTCTTTATGTCTGGAGTTATCGTGATCATTGCAATGGAGTTACCGTTTTGTCGATTCGTAACTTTAATATACCATTTCTTTTCATTATCTCACTTATATATATATAGATGTACGATTTATTCATCCTAAATGTGGCCTATAATGTACTCTATACACCAGACGGTAATTTGGCATAAAAGGCTACCTCAGTGGCTGAAAAAAATGCGTAATACATGGCATACATGAACTGTGAAATCCCGCCTCTATGACGTCACGGAGAACGTGCCTGCAAACACTCTTATTGACAAGGCCCTAGACATCAACCGGGATAGACTCTGTAAAGATACACGGAAGAAACGAACACGGTTAACACCTAGTGATGTGATGGAACTGTGAGAGTTTATTTTGACAACTACCTACTTCCAATTCAGGGGTATAATCTATCAACAAAAGTTTGGGACAGCTATGGGTTGTCCGGTGTCACCGATCGTTGCGAATTTGTTTATGGAGTGGCTGGAACAAAAAGCTATTGCTACAGCACCAATAACATGCAGATCACAGCTGTGGATAAGATGTGTTGGTGATGTGTTAGAAAAGATCAAAGAAGGGGAAACACAAACACTGACAGACCAACTTAACACAGTTCACCCATGAAGAGGAGAAGGATGGCTCCATTCTATTTTTAGACACTCTAATAGTGAGAAAAGCGGAAAACACTGTGAAGTTACTGGTATATAGAACAAAGACTCATACAGACCAGTATCTACACTTTTCATCTCACCACCCTTTGCAACACCAACTAGGTGTGATCAGGACCCTACTTTGACAGGTGCAATGATATTGTTGCAGAGACGGTAATAGAAAGAAAGAAGAACACACTGTAGAGGCACTATCTATATGTGGATATCCGAAGCTTTTTTTTTGACTAAGTGAAAGCACAGATTGAAAAAGAAGAAAGAAGGGGAAACGGATAAGAAGAAGGCGACATAGAAGAAGGACGACTCGGGCGTCTCCAAAGGTTTAGTGATCTTACCTTATGCTAAGGGGGTCACGGAAGGTGTGTCTCACATTCTCAACAGGCACCAGTATCCACAGCAGTGAAGCGCCTATAGACAGTAAGGAACATTCTTATTCATCCCAAGGAAAAGCAAGGAAAGGTTGAAAGATGTGAAATGATTAACAAGATCCCATGTAAATCTGGTAAAAGTGTGTATGTTGCGAAAACTGGCAGAAAGTTGGGCACTCGTGTGAAGGAGCATATGAAGGATGTTGATCAGAACACTTAAGGGATAATTCACCAGAGCAGCTAGAAAAAACAATCCCTGACACAGATCAACAAGAGTACAATTACGGACCATGTTAAGCAGAACAATCATGAGATAGACTGGGAGGAAATGAGTGTTTTGGACTGGAATACAAGAACCACCAAGGAAGCGATCAAGATACGAGGACAGAAACAGGTTATGAACAGGGACGAGGGGGCCTTTCAACTCTCTCATGTGTACCCCCACCCCCACCCCACCCCGATTTTCGGCATCGGAAGTCGTGCAGAGTGACCTTGACATGCGCAGAGATTTTGAAAATGGCAACAACAGTACTTCTGTCTCGTGCTGCCACCTGGTGACAGAAAAGTCTCAGACGATGGACATTGAAAATGTTCGAAAATATTAAGACAATATAGTAAGTTTTTTAAGGATTTATCACAAAATTAGTGTTACTTGTTGATGGCAACAGCAGTTATCGAAACTGTCAATAAATGTAAGAATTTATTGTGTTGTGTTAAGATGAACTTTGTATATATATTGAATGTTTATGTCTACCTCATAATGCACAATGACTCATACAAATTTGTTTCATACATTCCGTAAGAAGATGCAATCATCAGGAAGTCATTGTGCATTTTGAGGTAGACCTTAAACATTCAACATTAGCAGTACCATGTTATAACCTTTGCAATTTGTTTAATTTTAGACGACACAGATGGTCTCATTGTTGTTGTTTTTTACTACTTATTCTGTGTGTTTGGAGACAATATTTTTTTTTGTTTAATTTAGTTTATTCAGACGTTTCGACATGTAAGTGTCCTCCTCAATATATAATTAATTGAACAAGATCTAGTCCATTTTGGATTTGTTTATTTGGTACATTAATGTTTCATGCTTATTGCACTCATCAGCCAAATGGTTATTATATAAGCTCTAACATAAATACATCTTATGTTTAGTTATATTGTTGCCTTTGCATTAGTTGGTTTATACTATGGAGGTTTTAACAGTACACAAATTGATTGGACTGCGATGATACATACTTAATATTCTATATTATAAAGTTTTTCAAGTTAATAGTCTAATAATTTGCCTAAGTTATTTTGCTAACCAGAATAAAATTTGTACATAATGCACTACATGTTATACTGAATCTATGATTAACTTATACACGATGCAAACAGTACAGAATGAACAGGGACAGTCATATTAGGAATTGCAGGTTTTTATGTGATGCTTGATAGTAATTTCTTTTTTCCGGTGTCTGCAGAAGCTTATGAAGTTCGTTTCGGTAATTGAGTGATGACATGGTAGGTTTGCAAATTATGAAAAATTTTCGGTAAGGCACAGGTTGCAATTTTTGTCTTGGTTGAGTATGTGTTTGCTTGGGTGATCATTTTCCATGTTATTGTGTGGTTGATGCCTCTGTCCTTCAGTTTCAGATGTATTTGCTTAATGCTGTTGCGTTGCGGAGTCCTATGTTGTTAAAGCTGTGTTTGTGGTTTGTGAATCTGTTTTTAAATGTTCCTTCAGTCAGTCCTATGTACGTTGATTCTTCATCATTGTCTGCTCCCTTTACGGTTTGCTTGGTATATCAATGATTTTGATAGGCATTTTTTCGTCCAAAGGGGCATGCTTGTCGTCGGCAATTATTGAACATTTAAAAACAGATTCACAAACCACAAACACAGCTTTAACATCAGCAACAGCATTAAGCAAAATATTACATAATATGCCACCCAAACCTTTCCACCCTAAACAACAGAAATGAACTTGCCAGCAGCTGCAGACACAGAAGAAAGTTCCTATTGAAACATGCCTCCATAACGTAGAACATATAATTACAGACTATAAACCAAACTAATTCGCAGACCATAAATAGTTCAAAACCACAGTATAAAACCATTGTCACTTAAAACTAATGTTCATTGTGCCTGATGATGGCTTTGCCTGAAACATGATTGTAGCATATTAAATAAAATATATAAAAAAAATGATCTAGTTCTTTAACTCGGATATATATATATGTACTGTCTGCAGATATCAGTATATATATATATATATATATATATATATATATATATATATATATATATATATATATATATATATATATATATATAACATATATATATATATATATATATATATATATATATTATTAGTAACTAAATGTTATCAGACAACCCTTTTAGCCATCTTAGAACCAATTATTGTGCATTTTATTCTTAATATTGTATTTTTAATGTTTAGTCATTGTTTTAGGCTATTTCTTGATCTTTACGTTTTTATGAATTGTTAATTAAATAAAAAAAATCCCTGTGGAGGACACTTACATGTCGAAACGTCGGAATAAACTAAATTAAACAAAAAAATATTGTCTCCAAACACACAGAATAAGTAGTAAAAAACAACAACCATGTTATAACCATGTATAACATTCTCTACTGTTCAATAAAAAAAGGGTTTCTGTGAGGTACACGTTTATTATAAATTTCCAAAACTGGGCGCAGATGATTGTTACTATAACACTGTGCCAAGGTTGAGTGTGCTTTTTTCATTTTGGAAAATGCTGAAAATCAACTCAAAATGACATTCTGAAAGGCACACTTTCCTTTGCAAAGTGTCAAAAATGGACACTGGTATTTTTATTTTCTTCAAGTGCATCCCCATTTACCTCAATCAAACAGCTCTTCTTTAACCCCCACATGGCTGCCGTAAGCATCATGTCCGCTGCCGCTTCAGGTCGATGTGCGTGATGCTGACGCTTCCCCTCTTCTCGTCCTGCATGAGCTTTCTGGTGGCATTCTACGCCATTCTGTCGCTGCACATGGCACTGCTTGCGCTGCAACTCGAGATCTACCAGCTCACGCCCATACAGGTACGCTCCGCCGCAGCCGTCAACCCAGTCAATGTCAACATCATTTTAGCTCAAATGGAATGTTTTATCTTATATATACTGTCTGTAGATCTGTAGATTTGATGAAACATTTGAAACAGATGGACTATTTATTCCCCAAATCTCGAAATTCTGCATTGGGTAAACTTTATTTGATGTGATTTTCATAATATGTGTCAATTTAAGCATAAACATTCTTATAGCGCTCTTGATGCTGATGTTAGACGTGGTATTAGTATTATATGTTGGTAGCAAATCATACGGGAGGATTCTAAAAATATGGTCAGTTCAAGGTCGAAATGATAAATATCACCATTATGACTTAGTTTACACTTTATTTCACCCATTATGTATGTTCAAATTATAAGTGTCACTGTCTTTCACTATATACGTCATATACAAGTGCCAAAACATGAACTAGATCAAAAGTGTTCAAAGAACACTGTGTCGCTAGAACGACGTTGACTTATTGGCAATTAAGATATATACTGAAATGATGTATAATTTACAATCAAGAAATGAATTTGAGGAGAAAACATCAGAATGAATGAGAATAAATATATCCAGGGAAAAGATATTTGTGTTGCCATACAATAGTACTATTTGAATAACAGACACTAATCAATATCAGGTTCAAACCCAATAATCAAAATTTGCAGCTCGGTTGGAATATAGATATTTTCTTGTTTGCCTAATTGCATTGAATATCAGTAAGAATGTCATAAATGGGCTTCTAGAGAGCACAGTTTAATTGGCAGACTGCCCAAAATCGAATCACTTCGGTGTCACCTCATACCTCATAGTTGTCTAAAGTTTGAACGAAATCGGTTCATCGGTACGCCCGCTAGCTTGTCCGGAGACATACATAGGTCAAGAAATATGTAGATAGGCGCACAGACATCGTACAAAAAGACACCCGCGATCACATTGAGATGTTATCCAACAAACTCTCTAACTATGAGAAACATGTACAAAGAATTGAAGATAAGAAACGCAACAACAAACTGATAATAAAAAACATGCCAGGTGGGAAGCATGAGAACACCGAAAATACGGTAAATAAATTGAATCTGCTTTTAAAGGAAAGTTTGAAATTAAACATTAAAGTACTATCAGCAGAACGAAAGGAGTCTAAATTTCCACAACGCCCCGGATTAATCATAATAAATTGTAAGAATTATGACGACAAGCAGCACATTCTCAAGTCTAAGGCAAAACTCTCAGACTCAACAAATTACGAAAAAGTATACATCGAGCAGGACAAAACCAAGGAACAAATAGACGATATATCAAAGCTAAAAACCATAGCCAACGTCGTAAGTATGGGCACCCTTAGAGTGAAAGGGTCAAAGTTAGTTGAGAACTATGGCCGTAACACAGGATACAGCCAAGAGGCAAGGCCAACACAAAGGAGATATCAGTTCCAGAATAGAAACAGTTATAGGGATCACAGTTATGATCACAGTAGATTTCAGCAAAATGAACAATCAAGAAAGTTCCAACCCAATCCAAGTCTAGGGCCTAAGCGAAGCAGAAAATACCACGAGGAACACGAAGCATTTACAATCCCCAAAACATATAATACATGATGTAGGTTCAGCAGGTTGGACACAGAGAAGATCCAGTCGGCTACTCCCCCTGAAAGAAGCCCGGTAATGAGAAATATACACAGGCCTCGTCACAGACTTAGTACACCAGAGTTTGAAGACCAACGTTTGAGAAAGATTAGAGCACATGATCACAATAGAAGATACCCGGAACAAAGAAGAACAACAGACAACCATAATAGATGGACAAGCGACAGCACAACTGGACAGCCGGTCAGACATGAGATAAGAGAAAAAAGGCACATACACCAAGCAGAGCATCACCAACAGCAAACCAATGATGAGCAAAGGCAAGGTGAATAGGTGGTATGCGGGTTCTGAAACGCAAGAGGATGGGCAAGGTCAAAAGAATCTGATAATTTTTTAATTAGACTTAATTGCTTACAATACACAAATGTAGATATTTTAAGAGTAGCTGAATCACACCTTAAATGAAATGATGTACTAGAAATACCAGGTTATAGTTGGACAGGGCATAACCGCAAAATAAAATGCACGGAAAAGCAAAGAACGGTTCTGGTGGAGTGGGTATTTTAGTTAGAAATGATCTGGGTTTTACCTGTTCTATACTAGATAATACTACCGAGGGGATATTGTGGGTAAGCCTTTCAGAAAATACAAGATTGGTTTTAAACGTGTGTGTGCTACCTACCACCAGAATACTCAACAAGAAATGCTGATACAGTAGAGTTTTATGACAAATTACTAGTATACAGTTACCAAAATCAAGGCAACTTTATATGAACAGGAGATGTGGTAACTTAGATGATTTCATAGAAGATACTGACAACATCCCCTTACGAAATGTGGTCGATTACACAAAAGACACACGAGGTACTCATGTGATAAATTTCCTAATTTCTGCTGAGTGCTGCATACTAAATGGACGAAATTACATTAAAAATGATTTCACGTCTCTAAATCACAATGGTCAATCTGTGGTAGATTATGTTTTTGTTAGTCATGATTTTTTGCCACAATGCAGTGATTTTGAAGCAATCCGACCAAAAGAGCTCTATAACATGGCATTTGATGTCCCTACACATGATGTCTCCAGGGGTATGCCTGACCACTCTTTCCTTCGCTGGAAACTAAAAAATACCACGCAGAAATACTAAAAAGCATTCTCATAAGAATAAAATTACGTCCACAAAACATGACTGCACCAACATACCACAAGAAACTTTTAACCAAGAAATATCAAAGGAATTATACAATACTATACAAAGGTTAGAAAATGAAAATATTAGCTCCAAACAACTAGATAAAGAATATGAATGTATGATCAGACATATAAAAAAGGCTATGGATAATGTACTACCAAAAAAGCAAATCACAATCGGCACTGGGAAACCAATCTACAGACGGAAAAGAAAAGAATGGTGGAATGATGACTTAACAGAATTATGGAGGAGATTATGTGATGCTGAGAAATCATGGAGAGAAAGAAAAAATAGTCGCAAAAGAGCATTAAAAGCTGAATGGAAAACCATACAGAAAGAATTCGACAGAAAGGTGCAATCAACCAAGAGACAATTTTGGTTCAGGCAACAGGAAAAACTTATCAAACTGCATCCACAAGAAAGCAAAGAATTCTGGAAATATATTGGCAAACTAGGTATTGGTCAGGAAAGAAATCAACAGACAAATAAGATCGTTGATGAAGATGGAAATGTGATAATCGACGAAACTCTTAAAATGGAAAGATGGAGACAATACTTTGATGAGTTACTTAATGATGGACGAAATGAAATGACAGATAGTAATTTCAATACAGACAAGATAGACAAACCTGATGAACTATTAAACCAACTACACCAGCAAGTACTCAATAGGAAAATTTCAGTGGATGAAGTTAAAAGAGCATTGCAGAAAACGAAAAATGGCACGGCCCCAGGGTACGATGAAATACCGGCAGAAATACTTAGGTGCGGCAATATGCCATACATTTTGTGTAATCTCTTCAATGTTTGTTTCGATGCTGGTAACATTCCAGCAGCATGGAGGAAAAGTATTATCACACCCATACCCAAGCCTGGAAATACAATACATAATGAGCCTAAACATTTTAGGGGCATCACATTAGCTTGCACAATGTACAAGGTGTATTGTTCAGTCTTGAATACAAGAATCTCAACATGGGCTGAAGAAACAGGAATGCTACATGATGAACAAAATGGGTTCCGAAAATCACGCAGCTGCGTTGATCATCTCTCTACACTGACCACAATAGTAGAGACAAGAAAGAGACTAAACCAACAAACTTTTGCCGCATTCATTGACTTCTCCAAGGCGTATGACACAATCGATAGAAGAAGGCTATGGGGCAAACTGGAAAAATATGGTCTGAACGGTAAAACCTTCAACGCTGTCAAAGGGATATACTCATCAGTTGAGTGCAGTGTTAGAGTAGGTGGAGCATACACAGATTGGTTCACGATAAATGTAGGATTAAAACAGGGATGCATCTCTCTAGCTTGCTCTTCAATCTGTATTTGAACGACCTGATCAAACATTTAAAAGATACCGACACTGGAATAAAAATAGATGGAACAAAGGAACAAAAGTCAGTATCCTTTGCTATGCGAATGACATCGTGTTGCTTTCCGGTTCATCAGAAGGGCTACAGTCTATGTTAGATGCTCTGAGTGACTGGAGTGCTCTCTGGAAAATGAAAATCAATTATGATAAAAGTAAAGTTGTTCATTTTAGGAATCAAACAATAAAGCAATCCCCTTTTAACTTTAACATACGTGGGAACATAGTCGAAACCCAAAACAAATACAAATATCTCGGACTCCTCTTGGAAGAACATTTAGACATGAAAGTGACGTCAGACGACGTGCCAAAAGCTGCCCAACGTGCCCTGTGACTGCTAATTGCCAAAGACAAGGCCCATGGAGGTATGCCTGTGGACATCTATGCTATGCTGTATGACTGCATGGTGCAGTCAGTTATTGACTACGGAGCATGCATATGGGGACAAAGGTCATACAGTGCAATTAATAAAGTAATAAAGTTCAAAACAGAGCTACAAAATACTTTTTAGGCTTACACAAAAAGGGCATCCAACGCTGTCTCAAATGGAGACATGGGCTGGAAGGCACCAGCAACCAGACAATGGTCAAGGGTAGGTCACCAATGGGCACGACTAGTCAACATGAATCAAAGGAGTGAGACTCCTATAAAAGCCGAGCTTGCTGTTATAAGTCTCTTGAATGAAATGTGCGTGAAATTACTACAACATGCGATAAAAATCGGAGTTGTTGCATGGATGCCGGATAGACAGAAAAAAGAACAAACAAACGGGCCGGATTCTGGTGGCACAAACCACTTCGATTTTATAAACAATGCATGTGCTTTGAGACATATCCTTTCATCCATGTCTTCATAATCGGTTTCTAATTGATCCGACGTGTGAATTCTTGATTAATATGTTATTGTAACTATGATAATCCATTCGTTTCACAAATAAATTACTCTATGGAGATTTAAAGGTCACGCCATTTGTATGCAAATGCGTGTATATGTAGTGGCGTATTAATTTGATCGGCGACAATGCAAGTGGCGTTTCCGCAGCTCATTAACATCGGCGAATGTTGGATGCTTCAATTTCATTGATAAATTCAAATTGGGCACTAATTTCAGCGCCTATGTATATGCTTATAGTAATGTAGTAGGCGGTAAAGGGGGAACAGAATGAAACGCCGACGTTGACTAAAAAGCTCGAGTCTTCTGCGAAGCTCGGCTTTAAAAAACAAAGACTTACATACAAGGTCTTCCAGTGGTCATACAATCGAGCCATTAGAAACGTGAAGAATTGGACTCACAGAACAATGAAAAAGTTTGGTGAAATAAACATTAACAACAATATCAGGGATAAGTTAGACAGTAAGCAATTGACAGTGCAGATTCAGGAGAAAGTGCAAAAAATGTCAGAAAAAGAATGGACTAAAATCAGACAGCAAAAGCATGGACGGGGCAATAACAAACTCAGGTCATATAGAACCTTTAAAGATGAATACAAAATAGAACCATACGTACAAGACAAACTGCCGAAAAGTGAACGCTCAGCCATTGCAAAGTTCCGAGCTGGCATCGCACCAATCAACATAGAACTCGGAAGATATGAAGGAAAACCTCTACATGAAAGAATGTGTTCTTTCTGCCCAGAAGTTATCGAAGATGAAGTACATGTTATCTTACATTGTCCAGCATATGAGGATATTCGAAAAGATTTAAATGAACACATGAAACAAAATATAGACAATTTCAATGAACTGAATGGTGCACAGATTCTGGGCCTTGCCCTATCAAATGAAAGGTTTATAAAGGTGACTGCCAGGTCCTGTAAAAATATTTTAAGAAGAAAGAAAGATCTATACAATATTTAATTGTGAGGAAGTATTAAATAAACAATAATGATTTTACGACCTGTTGTACTAAATGTTTACAACTCTGTTTTAAATTGATTTGTACACTATTTTTTTTTAACGCTACAGTCTCTCAATAACTCTTACCTGAGTGATTGAAATATGTAATATCTGATTTTAATGTTTGTAGAACACATGTTTACTTACATATTTTAATTTGAGACTCAAATAAATAAATATAAATAAAATCATTTCACTACTCAATACACAGCTCCATACAGTGCTCAACAGGAAGGAGCTTGGATAGTTGGTTGTTTAATGATATTTACTAATCACATATTTCTACAAGTTGTTTCATGCACTTAACATGCAATCTTCAGGAAATAAATGATATGGGAACATAACATTACATTTCTATCTACAATAATAACAATGGTTCTATATTACCTATATATTATAAAATAAATGTAGTAATTGCTGTGCCGCATCCATTGCTTAGAAAAATAATAAACAGTGATTGAGATTAGATGCAATATTATAAATTTAATAAATTTTACAAATTTTCGGCCTGTACTGCTTTTATCAAGTAAAAAATGACAACAATCAACAAAACAACCTTCTACGTAGAACATAACACGTACACACTAAAAACTACTTAAAAACTACGTAAAAAATAACATTCATACGTAAAAACTACATAAAAATATGTACATGAAACGTCAGACGTATTGTGTATACGTTTAAGTTAAACCCATAGTCAACAAGATGAATGACCATTGCAATACAATAGTATTATAATTAAAACTCAATAAGATGATAAAATACTATAAAATATCATTAGTTGAATGATACAAAGCGAATGTTCATCAGCAGGAATTTATTTCTGTGTCTACAGGTGTTTATTAGCTCTGATTTTTTGTTTAGTGTTGCCATTTCTCTTTTGTATATGATATAGAACTTTTCCAAAGCACACAAGCTGCATCGTTTTGATAATGATATACTATTGTATGGGCTTGCTCTTCCGACAATTTTCCATGTTATTTTGTTGTCAATATTTTCTTTTTTCAATTTCCAAATGTGTTTGCTCAGTTCTGTGGAATTTTTCAAATTTTCTTTTATAAATGACTGTTTGTGACTTCCAAATTGTGTTTTGAATGTTGTTCCTGTAAGGCCTATATATGTCTCCGTTGGTTTGCGCTGTTATTGTTGCTTGGTACACTATCGATTTCTGGAGGCAGTTTCCATTCAATGGGCAGTCGGCTGGTCTTCTGCAGTTGCAGGTTCTTTCCGGTGCTGGCTCTATTCGTAGTTGTTTTGTGTTGTGACCATCTATGCTGTCTTTTTTACATTTGGCATACAGCTGCTATACGAGATTTTTGTTAAATATTTTCCTCAATACATGCCCTTCCAGGAAGCATTCATTCATGATTTTAACAAAAGTATTTACTGTTAGATCGTTGAACCAAGTTATTTTTCTAGATCTGTTTTTCTTACTTTTGGTTGTGTTTTCTGAATCATTGTTGTCACTCATATATTCTAATTTATATTTGAATCCGCTCTCGTTTAGCGCTTCTTGATATGTTTTTTTTATTTTATTTTTTTTTATTTTATTTTTTTTATTTTTTATTTTTTGATATGTTGGTATAGCATCTCGGAATAAACGTTCTGATGATATTTGTTACAGTCTTTTCTTAATTTCTTCCGGAACTGCCTTGGTAGATGATTACTTTTTTCATGTATGTACATACAAACCACTGAATCAAATTGCAACATTTTTCAGACACAACAGGCCTGCCTTTCATTTGGCTCCATACACCAAATACTTCATGATAATCGTGGCATGTGCAAGGTTCGTTTAAGATGGGTACCAAGAATGCTCACAGATGAAAATATGCAGTTGAGTGTCAACATAAGTGAAGCTATACAGATACAACGCAGACCCAGATCATTTTCTTTTTTGTGATGTAACTTGTGATAAAACGTGGCTTTACTTTTATTATCTAGAGAACAAGCAAGATCAATGGAATGGAAGCACAGAGGATCTCCAAAGACCAAGAAATTCAAAGGTGCAAGGTCCACCAGAACCGTAATAGCTACTATCTTTTCGGACTGCAAATGCGTAATCTATATTGTCTCTCTACCAAAAGGGACCACAATGAATTGGGTCTATTACGCTGTTTTATTGATATGTGTGCATCACTTAATGAACGAACACGGAGCAAAATCATACTTCAAGACCATGCACCAGTTCCACAGGACCAGTTCACAGCAGTTGAGTTGCGATGGCTGCTGTTCATGCATGTAGCTAAGAGTTGCTACCCCATACATCCTCTTATTCAGACCTAGCCCCAGTTACTTTTAAATCTACTTGGACTGAGATTTGACGATGATGATGAGCTGACTGCTGCTGCAGAGGCTTGGTTAGAGAACCAAGATGTTGAGTTCTACCGTGCAGGCATAAATGAGTGGGGGAAAGATGGAATAACTGCATGGAGTTTGAAATGTATGGGGTTATGTTGAAAATTAAAAGTTTAAACGATTCAAAATCTTATTTTTTATGCACAAGGCTCAACACATTTTGAAAGCTCGCTCACTTGTATAACCTCTGAAAAGATGTGGAGTGATTTATAAAAGTGTGCGTGATGTGTGTGGTAAATTGCATAATTGTATGTAGGAGAGAACATAAGAAATCCAAAGGTAGCAGTGGCGAAAAGTCAGCCCTGTATCCGCATCAAGAGCAAACCGGACATAGGGTAAACACGATCAACCACAATAATGGGAGACAAAATTAAAATACCAATGCAAACAACTGAATCTAGAGACATGCATCGCAAAATTGCAGAGACCATATACCAAAGAAAGGCCACTTTTAACAGAATAGATGGTTTTGACTTTCCCCTTGCTGAAGGAAAACAGTGACTTTGCAAACCCCCAAGATCCCTCCAGCATGGACCAGAACAGAGGGCGGGCACATATACTTTATTAAGTCTGGCAACATAGTGTTTGTGTTGTGTTGCCATTTTCATAAAAGATAGATATTGGGTATTTAAATCATTTATCATTGCTGTTAAAAAGAACTTATCAATAATAATAAATAAATATCAATTTTCATAGTGACAATATTGAGTCAATATTGTCTATAAAACTAATATTTATTTACACACAGGTTGTTTGCTGTTGTAAGTGTGTAGGTTGTTTGTGCAGGTGAGCTTGGTGTTCCTCACGGCGCCCGTACTCTACATGCTCTTCACACCTCTATCCGGCCTCATCGTGGACAAGCGACCCGGATGGTCATACGCACAGGTACAGTAAATACACTATAAACATTGTTATTTCATTGCTAGGGAAAAATTATCTATTTTCGGCTTTTTAATGTTTATTAATCTGTAAACAATGAAGAACAACTTGTTTTGAAATGGGACTTTTATCATCAATACTATCATCTTAGTATGTATTTCTACGTCGAAAGTTAATCAATATACACATATATTGATTAATTTTCGACATATAAAGATATTTTAGAACAAGATGCCAAACTCCAGCAAGCCTTATGGAAAATGTGTGCTGCAGCACAGCAGCGCCCCTAGTGGCCAGAGTTTTCAATACAGTTCCAAGCATAGACTTGCAATGGTATATTTATTAATTTTACCGAAGAAAATCATTTTAATAGTGCTTAATGAAGTTGCTATTTTCTGCAATTTTGTACAGTATATGGTATTAGCCTGTGTTGTTATCATCGTTATTCCCACTCTTTGTCTTAGATATATTTAAAGTCTGTTTAATGTCAATGTATCAGAGCACTACAGTCACTACATGTACATGTAAATTGAACAGTGGTTTCTTCAAAAAGTCTTACAATTACAAATATGTATTACATTAAACTAGCAGGTTAATTTATACATATAAAAATATAGAGTTGCACATAATTGGTTATTTCATTGCCAGATATTAAAAGTTTATTCAATTTAGATGGTTTGATGAATGGAAATGGGAAGATTTATGAGTGTTAACAATAATATGAAGCCTGGATCTACAAATAACAACTGTTGTCTATTCATTAGTACCACGAACTTTGAATAAAGCTGGGATATTGATAGGTTCTTCATGCAGATCTACAAGGAATATAAGTTAAATATATAGTTTAGATGGTGCACATTTATACGGAATACAGTCAAAGGAATCGACGATCTAAGTCTAGGTTCATATCAATATTATTAGCTCTATAATAGCTTGTAAAGGTTGCTAACTAGATCTGCTAGACAGTCACACTGAAGTGCATGAAGTACAATTAAGGTTGATGAGAATGTCTAGTAAAAAAATGTTTTGTGAATCATCACAAAACTTTGCTCACTGATAGATAATAATTTATAATAATGGAAAAAAATAATATTAACACACATCTTCAGCCTAGATTTTATTATAAAAAAAGTATTTGTGTCAATTTTACTACTTCTGCAATGTTTAGCCAGCAGGTGGCAGGATTATATCACTGTTATGATCAATAAGCTAACAGGTGACAGCACTGTGTGGCAGTGGTTTTATTGCTTGCCAGTGCTTCCCACTAGAGGGCACCACATGGATGTTCTCAAGAACCTTAACTAGATGTCACCATCTACCAAGTCTAAGATAATATACGATAATGTTAAAGATAATATAGGCCATCTAATTGCATCTTAGCCTATGTTAACTTTGTTATAATGTAGTTGCTAACTTATGTCCCTTCAGACCCTTGAATGCTTGTACATCTTTTGAGTAATTCTCTAATATGAGACGGTTCTATAATAAATAAGAATATGTCAAAAAGCACTTCCATTCATCAAACCATCTAAATTGAATAAATTTCAATATCTGGCTGTGAAATAACCAATCATGTGCAGCTCTATATTTTTTATATGTATAAAGTAATCCGCTAGTTTAATATGATACATATATTTTTCTCATCCAGATGTAAAAGATGGGTTATAAACTGCAGAAGAGAAGACTTGTTGAAGAAACCTGTAGAATGATTGCACAGGAATGCAAGATTATGTCTCGACCATTTTGAACGTATTAGTCATACATGTAGGCCTACTTAGTCAGGAAAGTTATATGGACTAAACCTTTATGAATGGCCTAAACCTTTATGAATCTTATAAAGATTGCAATATCATGTAGATGTATAGACAATAAAATCACTTTGAACATAGCGCTACTTGTGATTTCATTAGCTTTTTTCCTCTTTATTTTTAGATTATAAGCCCATTGAAATTTTAGCTAAAGATCTATAATGCAGCTAATTCACCATTGCTCAATTTACATGTAGTGCTCTGATACATTGACATTAAACAGACTTTATATATATCTAAGACAAAGAGTGAGAATAATGATGATGATAACACAGGCTAATACCATATACTGTACAAAATTGCAGAAAATAGCGACTTCATTAAGCACTATTAAAATGATTTTCTTCAGTAAAATTAATGAATGTACCATTGCAAGTCTATGCTTGGAATTGTATTGAAAACTTTGACCACTAGGGGCGCTGCTGTATTATTGATCACCATTGTAGCTGCTGAGTTTGGCATCTTGTTCTATAATATCTTTGATATAAATACTCATGATACTATCGGTTATCTATCGTTTGGCTTGAACCGATAATCGATAGTGAAATTATCACCGATATGCAGCACTTGATTCAATAGTATTCTGTTAAAGGTCTGCCTCTAATAGAGGCCTCACTGTACCTATGATAAACGCATTTAATGATAATGTGCGTGTTTCGATTTCATAAGGCATTATAACAAGGCTGCATTGTGTAAACGTATACAAAATCATGCAACGTTTGAAACAAGGACGCTAGGGGGTCCTACCTATGTTATTAACCGCCTACCTCCATTAAACGCCCGTATCTAATAAACGTCTCTCCCTCCAATGGAAGTATGCCAATAACCATTAATAGAAGATTTAAGGCATGCATACACACACACACACGCACGCACGCACGCACGCACGCACGCACGCACACACACACACACACACACACACACACACACACACTTTGGAATACCGTAAATCGGGCGTCTATTGGTATACTTTTACTGAAGGGGGAGGCGTTTATTAGAGGTGGGCGTTTAATGGAGGATATTTGCTGGGTGCAATAACAAAGTTTGCTGATTATTTGATTTTGAAGAAAGTGACAAATTAAATTGTGCACAAGTATTTCTAGTATCACTGTATTGTTGGTATGAAATATATTAGTTCATCTTTCTTTGCTCACAACACTAGATTTTTAAAAATACATTTACAGTTTCGCCAAACAACTGTTGGCATCCTCAGAATGTTCTTCCCGCGCAATGTCACAAGTCAAATATTCTGATCCTGAACGAGGATGGAATCATAAACTCGCGAGAATATACGATTGAAATATGGGCAAGAAACCTTGTTGAAAGTAAGAGATCTTGAAAAGTCGGTGAAGAGTTTGGCGCGTTACAGGAATCACCTGGTTTTATCACTACGATGTCGAGATGAAAAAGTATTACCCCCCAGCCTACGAATTAGATGTCCGATTAAATCTGAGAAGGCAAGGCAAATTGTGGATAGAGCTAGAAAAGGTCTTTTAAATGAAAGGATACGTGAGAATACCAACAAAATAGAATTTTTGAACAAAGTCGTTGCAGAAAAGAAGGAGGTTTTGTGTACATCAGTGCCATCGGAGAATGACGTCACGGAAATTCTCGCACTTGTCGAGCGATCACGTGAACAGGAATACGTGAAAACAAAATGGCGACATACACAAAAACTTGAACGATTTTGTAACAAAAAAAGAGTACTGGAGCAGAAGAATGATCTGGATCTCTCAGGCACGATGTTAAAAAAGTTTGTAAAGAACATTTCCGACAAAGAGCTAACAATAGATCAAACGAAGGTGCTAGCAAAGGGCTTAAATTTCGCTGTTTCGCCGGATAAAATCCCAGTACAAGACTTTGTTATTGCCACAGAGAAGGCTTGTTTGTTGGTGAGTGACCAGGGTGAGAGAGAACAAATCAGGGCGGAGATAACAGGTTTTTTGAAAAAGACCAAACCCCCCACTTCGAACATTTCCAAAGAAGAGAGACGTGCATTGTGTGAGTTGAGAAAAGAAAAGGAACTAATCATTCTACCTGCAGATAAGGGGAAAGCGACTGTGATAATGAACGCTTCGACCTATGAGGATAAGGTGAATACTATGTTAAGTGACAAGAAAACATACGAACAATTAAAAAAAGACCCTACCCCAGTATATAAACGGAAGCTTATTGCGATTTTGACAAGATACAAGAGCGAAGGGAAGATCACTGAGGCACAGTATAGACATTTGTACCCGACATCTGAAAACATACCACGTATGTATTGTACTCCGAAAATCCATAAAGAAGGCAACCCTCTTCGACCTATAGTGGACTATACAGGATCAATAGGTTACAATTGTTCCAGGGCCCTCGCAGATCTGTTAGGACCGATGGTTGGTCTTACTGAATGCCATGTTAAGAACTCGAAAGATTTGGCTGAAAAAATGAGTGAGATCATGATAGAAGAAGATGAAATTTTTGCATCACATGACGTGGTTTCCTTGTTTACAAACACCCCTATTGAAAAAGCTCTCCAGATAATAAGGGACCGTTTAAACAATGACAGAACTCTAAAGAAGCGTACGTTATTAAATCCAAATGACATCATGGACCTTTGTGAATTCATACTCACAAC
Source organism: Streblospio benedicti (assembly GCA_019095985.1). Classification (NCBI taxonomy): domain Eukaryota; kingdom Metazoa; phylum Annelida; class Polychaeta; order Spionida; family Spionidae; genus Streblospio; species Streblospio benedicti. The sequence continues at coordinate 23,928,821 of CM032668.1, read as the reverse complement.
AACGTATTTTCAGTTTAGAGGATCAATCTACCAACAGAAGTTTGGCACAGCTATGGGGGAGTCCAGTGTCACCAATAGTAGCAAACCTGTACATGGAATGGTTAGAGACCAAAGCAACAGCCACAGCCCCAGTGACTTGTAAACCACAACTATGGAAGCGGTATGTGGATGATGTGTTAGAGAAGATAAAGAGAGGAGAGACCCAGAACCTCACAGACCATCTCAACACAGTGGATGAGACTGGTAGCATCAAGTTTACGCATGAAGAAGAAAGAGATGGATGCATTCCATTTCTAGACACACTGATTGTGCGTAAACCAGACAAGGAGTGTGAAATTACTAGTTTACAGAAAGAAGACACACACTGACCAGTACCTACACTTCTCCTCCCACCACCCTTTGCAACACAAGCTAGGTGTTATACGCACCCTTTTAGATAGAGGGAATGACATAGTGACAGAAGAAGTTGACAGGCAGAAAGAGGAACAACACATAGTTGAAGCTTTGACAAGATGTGGCTATCCTGAATGGTCGTTCCGACGAGTGAAACACCAGATAGAAACCAAACTTGAAAGGAAGAGTGAAAAGAACAAGAAAAGAAAAGAAGCTGAAAGATCAAAAGGCCAGGTTATCCTACCATATGTGAAAGGTGTTACAGAAGGGATCTCCAGAATTCTGAACAAACACTTAGTAGCTACGGCGGTGAAGCCAATGCAGACTATCAGGAACATCCTAGTACACCGAAAGACAAAGTAGATAAGATGGACAAATGTGAAATTGTGTACAAGATTCCATGCAAGTCATGTGATAAAGTGTACGTCGGGGAAACGGGCAGAAAGTTTGGTACCAGACTGAAGGAACATCAGAAGGACGTGGAAGCAAACCAGAAGGGAGCATACACCAGATCCACAAAGAAAGAGTCAAAAATGGAAATAAACAAGAGTGCCATCACGGACCATGCAAACCAGCACAACCATCAGATAGACTGGGAGGGAGCCAGAATAATAGACAGAGAAAGTGAATGGAAAACCAGGACCATCAAAGAGTCTGTACACATCCGAACCTGCAAGCAGGTTATGAACAGGGACGAGGGGGGGCACCAACTCTCGCGAGTTTATGATTCCATCCTCGTTCAGGATCAGAATATTTGACTTGTGACATTGCGCGGGAAGAACATTCTGAGGATGCCAACAGTTGTTTGGCGAAACTGTAAATGTATTTTAAAAAATCTAGTGTTGTGAATATCGATTAACACATAACGGGAAACGGGAAAATTTCATTGCTTCATTTTCTTCAATGTTGCATTATTGTGTATATTAACAACAATTAGATGACCACTGTGCTGCTGTGTATCTATGGAACTTTTACCACGAGATCTAGACTCCAAAGAACTGTTTATCTATCTACTAAAGCTTATCACGTATCACAGTATCCATATAACTATCAGATTACTGCCAATGAAGAGGGTTATTTAGGATCCCTAATTGCTACTTTCTATTATAGCCTTCGATATTTCTGGGTGGGAAATTACTAGTATGTTGAAGAAATTTCTGGAATTAGAACAGTTTCATATTGAGCACGCTAAAGTTTTGAAGCCGACATTCTATGATTTCTATGAGGCTCGAAATGTATTGAAAGACCCTTATATGTTTTTAATCAAAAGCCATAATGTGAACAAAGTGGATTCCCATTCCCACGTGATCCTTCGCGGCCCGTCGCCTTCACAGGAGTGACGGGGCGGTTCCTGGGCGTGGGCCAAGCGTGGGGCGTAGCCTCCTAGCTCTGATATGGTCAGATAGACCGGAAAGCCTGCTTCTCGTTGTATATTACTTAACCTGCACTTACACCAGGCACCCGGGTCCCTTCCCCTTGCTGTGCGGATGGTGCACGTGTACAGACACTGGTCTCACAAAGGGCCTCCCACAGGAGGACTTCGCACCAGTGCTGACACGCGTATACTGGCCTTGTACACGCTACGCAGGTCACAGAGACGCGTATACTGGCCTTGTACACGCTACGCAGGTCACAGAGTCCATGCAGAGAGAGGAGAGGATAGCCATTGGCTAAGCCTCGAGTAAAGAAGATTGGAGGGCCTATTCCCTGGAGGGGAATAGGTTGACAGCCCTACCTATGCTGATCATCGCAGCAATCTTCAAGTCCAAAGCCTTAATGGCTGTCTCAGTACTGGTGGTAGTGTACTGAGTCCCTAATCCTACAAGTGGCCATAGTGAACAAAACAACCTAACAGATGTGTGTAACATGGGATCTTAATACCCAGTCCAGTGCAAGTTATACTTATGTAACCTTACTGTATGCTCTGCAGTAACTGCGCACTGGACACCCTAACAGAACTATGTGGGGTTTATTTACAATAATAATAACAATAATGCATGATTGAATAAGAATCATAATACACTTTCCCTTGATTTTAGGAATGGTGGGAATCTTCGGTTCTGCCCTTGTTGCTGCCATTTCGCTCATGTTTCGCACTGTTCATGAATGTGGCTGGCCAGACTCGCTGGAGACATATGGATCCGTTGCAGGATTTTTTCAGTCTTCTGGATCGCTTGGAGGTAATATTACTTTCAATACATGAATATCAATACATAAAACCACGTGCTATGTTGAAATATTTCACTGATGTATAAAACAAAGGAACGTACCATAAAAATGAAGCAAAATATATATGGTGACACTATACTCATAGAAAAGTGAGACACAATATAATAATGAAACATATTCATAAAACAAAACAACCATTTACTTCAACAGAAACTTCTTTTTGTGCCGAGAAATGTTCTCCAGAAGAAGTTTCTGCTGAAGTAATACATTGGTGAAATAGTTGGCACATGGTTTTAATCTATGTATTGATTTTTATGTATTGATTTGCATGTACTACTATTGTTTGGTGTGGACATGTATAAAAGTGTTGCTTTCACTGGGCCACATTGATTACCTTCGCAAAACGCGCGTCATGCGTTGTTTGCATATAAAAAATCTCCGCCAAAACAGCCGCCACCGCCGCCGTTAGGTCAAAGGTCTACTCAAAGGCTTTTCACGCCTAAAAACACGTGACCTATGACATCTTTATTAAGCTCAACTCATTTGGTTCTACCGACCTTATTATACTACTTAGGATAACGAAAACATGGTCATGAAATTTTTCATGGTGGGGTGTAAATAATGGAAAAACCAAAACACACTTAGTAGTGATGACGTGTGAAAAATAGAAATTAATGATGGAGGGGGAATAAAATTATATATGTCATACCATAGAATGAAATAGGTTTAGTGATCATTGTACCATTAATTACCATAAAAACTCAGATTCTTTCTCACCTTCAGCATCATGTTTGTCAGCCATCTTTGGAAAATCTACTGTAGATTTTGCATTGCTCCTGTAGAACAATCAATATCCCAGTAGGTTTGTGCGAACCCCAAAAGATCATCATCTATTGTACCTGCACGGTTAATTTCTTCCCATTTTCGTGCATTTCCGTCCTTAGGTGGGATTCGAACCCACGACCTCTGAGTTGAGATGATAACTGACCAAGTATGTAGGCTGGGGATTACAGAGACAACGTTCGTCCGTGTAACCTTTTAACAGCCCGCTGCTTGGGATGATGGTATCCTTCTGGTCTCAACCTTGGGGTCGTGAGTTCGAGTCCCGTTAGGGCCAAGTGGAAGCTTAGGGTTGAAAAACCTGTCTTCAGCTATATCAGAATAGTGGTAGGAGCTTCCTTGCCATGGAAAAGAGTGAGAGAAGAATATAATTGTATACACAAGCAAGCTGGGAAAAACATTAGAAAAATCAATTATTGTATCATGACAATAACGTAATATTTTAATAAACCCATAATTTTTTACCTTAGCAGATACTTTCGACCTTGTCTGTCGAACAGTCTTCTTCAAGCTGACGTCACACAGGATGACAGGGTGTGACATCAGGAAATGGGTTAGTGACAGGGCGCACGGGTGGGAGGTGGGAGTTGGGGCCTTCTGTACGAGCAGCGCTTGGCTTCAGTAGAGTATCATGTGTCCGATAGGGTGCATGCACTTTCGTCTAGGTTCATAGTCTTGTTTTCTTATGGCGATCACTTCCCACATATCAGCCAACACCTATCACATGCAAATCTGAATCATATCCTTGACTGGGACACCACGAAGCCCATCAGTCGTGAGTGAAGCCAACGTCTACTCACAGGGATGCCCCCCACACACACACACACTAACCTACATCCTGACGTCACATCCTGTCATCCAGGTTGAAAAAAGACTATCTAACAGACAATGTTGAAAATATTTGCTACGGTAAACTATCGGCTTATCAAAATATTAATGTTATTATCATAGTACCAAAGAAACCCGATGATTTTATTCCATTCATTAATTATTGTGTCTCTTTCAATCAATTTGTTTATACTGCGTCCCTGTGTGCAGGTGCTGTGGGCGCCATCCTTGGTGGATTGGTACATGAGACGCTCGGCTGGGCCTGGATGGTCACTGGCGCTGGCTTCATTGTCTGGTTCCTTGTAAGCAATATATATTCATTCCATTTCATACGCAACTTAGTATGATACTGTTAACATTTTATTCAATGTACAATTCTAAACTAGATCAAAAGTGTTCAACGAACACGGTGTCGCTAGAACAACGTTGACAAGTATTTTTTTTCTCTCAGGTACTACTCATGATCTTAGCCACAGTGCACCACAAGTACTTTAAGACTGCATCCTGTTATACACAGAACAAAGAAGAGAGTATCCCACTAACAGAGGAGACCCCATCATGACGGACAATGTGTGTAATTTCCCATCACGTCACAAATAATGTATGTGGAATGCATGAATAGGTTCAATACTTTGTATAGAAATATTATACATATATACATGTAATTTGGTCCAGGGCATGTTGCCATTTTTGTTCATGTTTTGTATTAATTTGTTCTTTTGTTTTTACCTTGCAAGTTGATTGTTCGTGTTAGCAGAATGTATTTAATAGTAGAATGCTGCATCACCATAATGTATTTTGTCAACTGAAATACATGTATAGACTGAGTAATAGGGTGTTTACATCAGATTGAATCAATTTGTATTTTAAGAAGCAATGCCTACACAATCTTCAACAGATAAACGTTTGTCTATATATTTGTTGTTGATTTATAAAAATTGGGTTGATATAGTCAGATATAGGTTTCACGGTACCCTCAACAAATATAAATATATACAAAAAGCAAATATTTAACATCTATTTGTGACTGTCACTCACTTTTTCCATGGTCATCACCATTCATCTTGTTTACAAAAACACTTTTTAAAGGGCCAAGATGTAAACATTATCATGTGACAAATCAATCTATTATTTTCATCTTTCACAACACTAAAGATTAATTACCGTTTGACAGTTTCGTCTGCTTCTACAGACATTTTCAAAAAACACTACTGCGCATGTCAGATCATGGTTTACGGCCACCGTCCCCTCCTGCGACAAGCAAGCTGGTGGGCCCCCTCATCTCTGTTCATGGTCTGACTTTGCATCCGGATGTGGATAGCTTCCTTGATCGCTCTAGTCCTACCATCACTTTCTCTATCTAGAACTGTCACCCCCTTCCAATCAATCTTGTGATTTTCTTTATTGACGTGATCTGTGATGGCACTTTTGTTGAATTCTGTAGCAGACTCTCTTTTGGCAGCTCTGGTGAAATTCAACTTTCCATGTTGTTCAACGTCTTTCTGATGTTGCTTTATTCTAATGCCCAGCTTTCTTCCTGTTTTCCCGATGTAAACTTTCTCACAAGATCCACAAGGAATCTTATACACCACTTCGCATTTCTCACTCATCTCTACTTTATCTTTTGGGTGCACCAACAAGTTCCTGATTTTCTGTATGGGCTTTACAGCAGTTGCCACTTTATGCTTGTTCAAGATTCTTGTAATTCCTTCAGTGACACCCTTTACATATGGTAGAATCACTAGTCCTTTTGATTTCACTTGGTCTTGATCTTTCTTTCTCTTCTCTTTCTTTCTCTCCATCTTCTCAGCTAATTGTTTCTTTACCTTCTTAAACGACCACTTTGGATAGCCAAATTTTGTCAGAGCATCTATGATGTGTTCTTCTCTGGACGGCGGCCATAGACCATGATCTGACATGTGCAGTAGTGTTTTTGAAAATGTCTGCAGAAGCAGACGAAACTGTCAATCGCTAATTAATCTTTAGCGTTGTGAAAGATGAAAATGATAGATTTATTTGTTTACCAACAGGATGAACTCATTCAAGGAATTATCATGTGACTGTGTTTACTGGTGCCATGTGCTCTCTATTTACAATGGACCAGAAAAAAATAGAACCGTTTGGAGGAAAAATCTACAATTTTCACATCGGATGCACAACACCATGTACTTTAATTGCCAGCAAAAACGATTGCACAATTTGGCTTCAAAGAATTAATATTCAATCACAGACTGGAAACTCTTTAATGTTATAGAGTATGTAGAAATGCACTAGACACTCACCATAAGATTAAATAACATCACATGACCTTTTTTAGGTCTGGTGATACTATTACAATGCCTATGTTGTTAATACTAGTTTCATTATTATATCAATGTGTATTTCTCACCAACAGAGACTCCACGAATATAAATTTATTCGGAAAGCAAATATTTAACATCTATTTGTGACTGTCAATCACTTTTCCCATGGTCATCACAATTCATCTTGTTTACAAAAACACTTTTTAAAGGGCCAAGATGTAAACATTATCATGTGACTGTGTTTACTGGTGCCATGTGCTCTCTATTTATAATGGACCAGAAAAAATAGAACCGTTTGGAGGAAAAATCTACAATTTTCACATCGGATGCACAAGACCATGTACATTAATTGCCAGTAAAACGATTGCACAAATTGGCTTCAAAGAATTAATACTCAATCACAAACTGGAAACTCTTTAATGTTATAGAGTATGTGTGACGAAACAAAGAGTTAATGTTTAGGCCATCCAGTGCGCAGGGATTATAGCATCCCTGCAAGGGTCAAAGTAGTTTTTAACATTGCTTCTCACTGGATTAGGATAGATAATCCTCTTAGTCACACTCACCTTGCTCGTGTTCATCTTTCTTATAAGCCCCTGTAGGTATTAGGGACCCAGTACGCTGTAGTACTGGATGACTTGAGCTATTAGAGCTCAATTCTCTTTCAGACACTGGTCGGGCAGTTTAGGGCTGGCAACCTTTCCTCTGTGAGGAAAGCCTCTCAATCTTCATCCTCTTTGGGGCCTAGTCTGTAGCTAGGTCCCCTCGTCGTGTACGCCTCACGCTCGTGGGTGTGGTGGTGCTCTCGCTTATACGTGCGTCACGTGTCAGCATCAGTGCGAAGTCCCTTGTGTAGGCAGGGGCCCTTCGTGAAACCTGGTGGGATCACTGGCCATATAAAAGTGAAAGCTACTGCTTCATCGTAATAGTGTTGGTCTCGTCCTTTCAAGTAACACAACAACGAGAAGTAAGCTGGGTTGGTGACAAGCCCAAGTCGACAAGGCGGGTTCGCGAAGTGGACCCGCGTCAGCTGTGTTGAGGGAGCACGGTGCAGCACATCTGCGCGTGGCCCGAGGCACACGCTAATTAATTTGTTCACATATGTAGAAATGCACTAGACACTCCCCATAAGGTTTAATACCATCACGTGAACTTTTTTAGGTCTGGTGATGCTATTACAATGCCTATGTTGATATTATTAGTTTCATCAGTAAATCCATGTGTATTTCTCACCAACAGAGACTCCACGAATATAAATATATTCAGAAAGCAAATATTTAACATCTATTTGTGACTGTCACTCACTTTTCCCATCGTCATCACCATTCATCTTTTTAAAGGGCCAATATGTAAACATTATCATGTGACTGTGTTTACTGGTGCCATGTGCTCTCTATTTATAATGGACCAGAAAATATAGAACCGTTTGGAAGAAAAATCTACAATTTTCACATCGGACGCACAACACCATGTACTTTAATCGCCAGTAAAAACGATTGCACAAATTGGCTTCAAAGAATTAATATTCAATCACAAACTGGGAACTCTTTCATGTTATAGAGTATGTAGAAATGCAATAGACACTCGCCATAAGGTTAAATGCCATATTTTGACCTTTTGGGGTGGCTGGTGATGCTATTACAATGACTATTTGCACACAACCAGCTCTTTCCACACAACCAGCTCTTTCAATCTTCCAATGATAGCTTTAATATGACAGCATGTGCTTTGCAGGTGCCCTATATCCTTAATCAACTAGAGTAGCTACATTGCTGCATGGACTGAACATCCAACAAAGCGCGGGCGTCAAAGGCTAACCAAATAAATAAATGTATTGATTTTCAAATCAGGTTTACACTTGATATGAGCTTCCACTGGGCGCTTTTTTCCGGGAATTCGCACATGGCTACTTGACTTATGTTAATTTATGCCAGCTAGGTTCCTTTTATGTGGTATTGAGTGAAAAGAATCCAGTTACATGGGAGTCTAATATATAGATAGAAAGAGCTCCTGATTACAAACTTCATGATCTTCCGTTAATATTTCATTATGATAGTAATGTTTTATTATATAGATTTAAAATAAGTTAACAAAAACTGACAGAGAATAATTTATTGTTCACTTAGTATTTCATAATCATTAAGTCTTGGAATGTTTTTCACATAACAATTTTCAAATGTGGCATGGGCACCAAGACTTGAAAGAGATAAGAACCTGCTAGAAAGTGTTCAGAGGAGGGCCACCAAACTGATAGCCAGACTCAGGCAATTAAATCTACCCAGCCTGAAATATCACAGAGCACGAGGAGATATGATTGAAGTTTTTAAGTATACACACGGCAAATACACAGTAAATGAAAATCTCCTGTCCATGAGCAGTTCAGTCACCAGAGGTCACTCTTACAAGCTCGAGAAGGTTACATGTAATACATCTCTGAGACAGATTTTTTTCAACTCTAGAGTGGTTGACTCATGGAACCGTTTCCCTGATTCAGTTGTCACAGCTCCGAGTATTAAAGCCTTTGAAGCTCGACTGGACAAAGTATGGCATCAACACAAATACGCCACCGACCTTAAATTCCCGCTAGCGCCACAGAAAATAAGTACGTGTGAAATCACCAGTGACGATAGTCATGATCATCTGATAAGCCTTTGGTGCTTTATTACAGATGAAGTGGATAAGTGTAAGTCTAAGTGTAAGTATAACAAAGGCATAGTATAATTAAATAGTATTTCATTAAGATAGTGTCTCTGGAACTTGTTTCTAAGATTTAAAGTATCTATTTTATGTGCAGAGTGTAACTGTGAAAAATAAAATATAGAATGAAATGAAACGTGTATGTAGTTTGATTGTGATTTTATTAAAAAATTTACATTACAATATTGACCTC
>CM032668.1:23895764-23912851 GCA_019095985.1 Streblospio benedicti | reverse complement strand
TACACGTTGACACCTTTGGTGGTTTCTGATGGCAGTCATTTTTAACAAGTTGCTGGATATGCTGGCTAAGTGAACACCATTGCATAATCAATTGATATTGATTATCAGACTGTCTTACTAGTGCTCATTGTTAACTGGTGTGATGGTCATCTGTTGATTAGCAGTTGTCAGGCCGGACAGGGTGATTAGGGTGCGTTTGGCTTGGTTTGTGTTCTGGCTTGGTTTTGATTTGTATTCACATGGGAGATAGATGATGCATAATTATATGGTCTGTGTGAATTTTGAATGTGTAGATTGTGTCATGTTTGACTGGAAATGATGATAAGGTGTGTAATACACGTTATGTCAATCTATTTGTAGGGCTATGTCAATGTCATGATGAAATTAATATATATGTGAATATATACTTTTGTTGAAAAAATACAAGAAAGTTATGTTTGAGAATTATGAATATATTTATATGTTGAATTTTCTATTACTTACTTATATCATATCCTTATCACGATTGTGAGTGATATAGATTGGAGAAATTATGATTTGTTGGTTTAACATTAGCATTGATGGATAGATGGTTGTGGTTAAATTTAATTCATTTTTGTACTAGACATTGCTATGTAGGCAAGTTCAGCCTCACAATATTAATCTGCTAAAAGCATTTACACATGTATATCCACATAGATACATGGTCTTATGTATTATAAGTGCCACGACCACATTTGAATGTGAGATTAACGTTGACATGGTAATTGTGATCAGCTTAGCTTTGATTAGTGAAAGGTTTTTGTAAGTGTTAAGCAAATCAATGAGTATAAGTACGCGTTCAAAATTTGGATTATCACGATAAAATTTTTGGTATAAATTTCAAGTCCACATAACATAAAATATTTACATTTGTACATGTTGACTAAACAAAGTGCTTTGTGACATAATGAACCGAGTAAAACGGAGACAATTTGAGATGGTAAAAAAAAAAGTATTTAGTAAACATGGTTTAGATTGGCAAAGACTAGGATGATGTACACGTAATTGATGATTAGTACATGAGCGATTTTACATAAATCACCCATTTTAAGTTAAACTTGATAGCCCCTTTAAAGATATTGCTCAGTCAAAAATAAAAGTGATCTGTAAATTCCAGGATCAATAACTAGTGTCTCTTCCATTGGAAGAGTAAGGAAATTAATACTAATATTTTCATCTTAATTATATATTACACCTACAAAAATACCACAATATCTCGTTAGCTAAAACACGAGGTCACGTGATATTGCATAATCGAATGATTTTCGCCAGACGTTCCGTGGATTTCCAACGGCAGACGTCACAATGAACATGACAGAGATACATGTATAAGGCTTCTTACGTGCAACATGCAAGTTACGTTTGGCGAAAATCATTCGGTTTACATTTGCTGCTTCACGTGTTTTGATGCTTACTAGCTGGTTGTTTATGTCGTGGTTTTTAAATTGCTCTACATACGTCAATACGTTGTTTAATTAAAATATATTTTCATAATGCCCATTGCACATCATATTACTTCTCTACAAGCACACTTGGTCGGCCACTGAGCATAACCTTTAATGAAATAACACTGATCAAAGGTGTTGACGTATTTTCAACCCCTTAATCCTGGTGTATAATGACAGCATGATAGTAGAGCCTTATACTCCGTGGGACTTTAGTCTCAGAGAGGGGGTTACTTCTATAATCATTACACATTACACATAATTTGTAATGGTTAGCATAGCCAAGTGCCCCGTGAGTCATATTCAGAGGTAGGTTGCCTCCATATAACAGGGATTATGTCGTTCACTTATCGGCGGGATTAATAATTGATTAAAGTGACTTATTAACTACATAATAGTTATAGAATTTGCGGGCAAATTTCAGTATAATCGCATAATACTAAAATTGCAATAAACCAATCCTAATACATTCTATATTGTTTACATGTGTAGTTGGAAGATTAGCAATACCATCATGAATACCAATTACATTATTCACAAAGCAATATGTTTCATCAAAATTTTTGTAAGTCATAATCCGGTCCGGGTCAAAAAATGTGTTTAGTTTGCTTACCAAAATTACCAAAATAACCACAAAATAATCCAAATTTTAATGATTTCCATTGTGTTTTTGCGCTCAACTAAAGGTTCAATTAATATCTGATATCTTGCACCACTTCAACTTGATCACTTAGTGATATCCGACATCGCACACCAATGTTGTAACGTAATACTCGATCTTGTATCTATGTTTATTCTCTATACAACTGAAGCATACAATCAACCACTCATCCCTTATACAAAGCTACCACCATCGTCCAGCTCTCTAGACTCACTCCATCTAAGTCTAGAGATGTCATCTCCTGTCACACTACCACACATGCAAGTAAAATCCGCCGGCTCTCACCATCAAACTGTTCAACTAGCAGCAGAACAAAGTCAAGGTGAGATACCAAATTCAATGCGCTGATTGTATAACTTGTACACCTAAAAATCAAACTCAATTAGATGAATTTGTTCTCAGGATGTCACAATGTCAACATTTACGGTCAAAATTGGAGTTTACAACACAAATGGTGCAATTTGCAAGCTATTTTTTTTTTCAAACACATTGCTTTTCTATGACCACTGTGACATGGGTGACAATGGACGTATTGTACAGTTTTTCGTGTCCTTCGGCTTTTATAAGTGAATGATAATATTACCTGGTAACTTTACAGTGACTGTTGTCAATCGCCCTAGCTCAAATGATGTGACCTGTAGAGGGGTAACAATTTGGATGGACTGACGGACAGTCTGAAGCAATTAATGTCGACAGGCCGGGGTCTTAGCTAGTTTAAAACACTGGAATAAAAAATATGTGGAGCTAACTGTTTGTCAACTGTTTTCAAGACTGAAGTCCTCTTTTCAAAAACGGATATACAGTGGCGTCTGTACAGGTTTCTGGGGTATGTGTTTGGCCCCATGGCTAGCATACACTATGAACGAATTTTAAAAGTAGAAACATGAAAAATATGTTGCCATTATAGTAAAGATCGGACACAGCAGTCAATTTTACACAAGGCTTAGAATTTGCACACAGATATAATCATTACTAGCTTATACCCGGTAGCATCAAGCAGGCAATCAAGTCTCATGCCCAATTTATGAACAGAAAACCGTCCAGGCGTAATAGGTGTGTGAGCCTCTATTCCTGGTCTCCCAGGGGCGTAGAGTCAACGTAGAGGGCACACAGAGTATGTGTTTGGTATGTGTTTGGCCCCATGGCTAGCATACACTATGAACGAATTTTAAAAGTAGAAACATGAAAAATATGTTGCCAGTATAGTAAAGATCGGACACAGCAGTAAATTTTACACAAGGCTTAGAATTTGCACACAGATATAATCATTACTAGCTTATACCCGGTAGCATCAAGCAGGCAATCAAGTCTCATGCCCAATTTATGAACAGAAAACCGTCCAGACGTAATAGGTGTGTGAGCCTTTATTCCTGGTCCCCCAGGGGCGTAGAGTCAACGTAGAGGGCACACAGAGTAAAATGTTTACACTCATTCTATGGAATGACAGGGTTAGGATGAGCCACTCGTCCACTCGTATTGACTAGTAAAAACTAGTGGAGGACGAGTGCAAAGTTTTAGCATCTCGTCCTTTTGACCGCAAGGAATCTGGTCAATTTTGCATACAGGTATAGAGTTTGTGCAAGAGGGACAGAGTACATTTTTTGCAGGATGAGTACATATTTGAGGGTTAACAATACTCATCCTGCTGACAAGTTGCACTTTTCCACCTAATCCTGAACCTGAATGAAAAAAGAAACAATATAAACTTGAAGTTTTATATTTTATTTATATACAGATGATACTGGTTATCATGGACATCACCTGACCAGCTTCATGACTGCTGTCTTCTAGAGGACCTCAACCAGTGCCTCACTGCTCCATTCTCAACATTGAGCCATCGTCATAATCATTACTATCTTATACCCGGTAGCATCAATCATTAAACAGGCTATCAAGTCTCATGCCCAATTTCTGAACTGAAAACCATCCAGATGTAATAGGCGTGTGAGCCTCTATTCCTGGTCCCCCAGTGAGGTATAGTTACCGTAGAGGGCACACAGAAAAAAATGTTTACTCATTATATGGAATGAATAAGAAATAACATAAACTTGAAATGAATAAGAAATGATATAAACTTGAAATTAAGTTTTTATATTATATTTTTTATACAGTAGATACTGCCTCAAATGGACACATTACCTGACCAGCTTCATGACTGCTTTCTTCTAGAGGACCTCAACCAGTGCCTCACTGCTCCATTTTCAATATTGAGCCGTCGTCTTGTTTCAAGAAATTCCAGTTGATGGGTAATTGACAAAAAAATCTTCACAAGCTAAATGAGTATATCTTCACCCCCAAACTGAAATATACATTATATCAGGGTTCTCAACACAGGAATCACTGTTAAATCATGATGTCCAGCAGTACCGGGAGGTCTGGAAAAAACAGGAATTTTAGATTTGACACGGGGAAAACGGTGGGGATTCAATTGATTTGGCCAAAAATCGAGTAAAATGTTTACACTCATTCTATGAAATGAATAATAAATAAGTAATAATATAAACTTGAAGTTAAGTTTCATATTTTGTTTTTATACAGAAGATAAGGGGTTCACATGGACACATTACCTGACCGGCTTCATGACTATGCTGTGTTCCGGAGGACCTCAACCAGTGCCTCACTGCTCCAGTCTCAATATTGAGCTGTCGTCTTGTTTCAAGAAATTCCAGTTAATGGGTAATTGCCAATTTTTTTTTTAAAGCTTCACAAGCTAATTGAGTATATGTTCACCCTCATATTGAAATATACATATATCAGAGTTCTCAACACAGGAATAACTGTTAAATCATGGATCCCAGCGGTACCAGGAGGTCCGGTAAAAATGGGAATTTTAGATTTGACATGGGAAAATGGTGCACATATACTGGTATACGACACATTGCTATGCACTAAAAGTCTAAATGCATAATGTTCACTCATAAAAACCCAAATGTAATCTGACATATATGACAGAAGAACCAGAAACATAGTGACCTCAAAATAGTCTTGCCGCGTTTCGATATGAAATTTCAAATTTTTGTGACTATGTGTCACACTGTCAGGGAATAGGAGACTTCCTTATTATTGTTTACATTCATTACGATCCAGACGATTTTGATGATTTTTAAAGGCTTTGATGACTATGAAAATGATCATTATGATGCTGAGTTCTAGACTGATGAGGTAGATCTTGATATGCAAATCATCTAAACCACTCAGTTATAGACAGTTCAAAAGATCACTTCAAAAGTATTAGTTCAAAAAGTGACAGTACTGCATTTTCATTGTTAGTGATCAAAAACTAAAACTTCTTTTAAAAGTTGCTTTTAATGTTTATGTTTTCTTCAACTTACTTTTAACATGCATGAAATATCATCACAGTGCATACAAATTGCAAAAAAGATTTCTGGGGGAGAATGCCCCCGGACCATCCTACTTATGCAACACCCCATTGGGCATCTATATTTACAGGGCAAGTAACTTTTTTGAGCTACTATGTCAACATTTATGTTACTGTGCTTAATTAATTTGTTTTTAAGGATTAATATTCATCAATTATTGATGTTTAGAGAATCCCATGGTTATGTGTGCAAAATGTATGCTGATATGGAAAAAAATACTGACTTGCATAAAATTCCTCATAACATTTTGAACTAGCAAAAACCATATAATGTGGGTTGCCGTTTGGACTAGTCAACTTGGAAGTCTGAGTCACCCTGACAATGTAGGTTGTTGCTGACGACCAAACGACAATTTTTTTAGTTTGAAACTTTCTGGCCCTGATGCTATGTCAACTTTTGTCATACATGTACAAGTATGTATAAATGCATCAAATGCGGATGAGAAATTTTCATTTATCGCTATCAATTTATGTAAATAGTAAAATGTGTTCTTAAGAAAACTTTTTTATTTCAAAAACGGAGGTCGATGGGGTTATAATCCGGGGAAAAAAGAAGCTTAAGTAATTTGTTTTAAAGTTTGATTCTTTTAAAGATTCCCATTTTAATGGGAAAGATGTATTCTGATATGAAAAAATAAATACTGACTGACAAATAAGTGCTTGTTACATGATTTTGAGCTAACAAAACACCATGAAATGTGGGTCGCCCCTTTCATACTAGTCAACTTGAAATGCCCCAGTGTGTGGAACAACTATCTTCACATGAAACCAGCAGAAGTGGGGGACACTGATGAAGCGTGAAAGCAAACAAGTTTTCTGTAAATAGATATCCTAATTGGTTTAAAGTAATAAACTCTATGTTAATGCTGATTATTTGTACACATATATCATTCTTTTTTCTCCTGAACGACTTTTTTGTACAAACATTAAAAATTCACATTCGTTAGTTGTGCAAGTAGATTTTTTATCCATTGCACAGTTCAAAAATTTTGTCTAAAAATACATATGTTATTTGTAACATTTTGACAATTATTTTAGATGAGAGGCCTTTGAGATGTACAATATTATTAACATTAACAATGACATGACAGCATCTATCAGCATCAATCACTATCAATTTATGTACATTAATTTAATAGTGAAATGTGTTAAGAAAACTTTCATTTTTTGTGGTGAAGGTGAAGTCACTGCCTGAGACCAGGACTGACATCGTAGTCACCACCAGCGAAGAGGACGATCACACTTTTTATACCATCCAGATCACCAGACACTACCTGTGAGTATCATGCTACTTATTCAAATGACAATACAATTTTAAATAGTTGATACTAATGAACTCATATTGGTAGCTTGTTTTTTGTTCTGATTCTCTAAATATAATTTTTGTTTAGTAAAATAGTCATGAACTTATTTCATATTTCTCTGCAAACTAAAAAAAACTGAGTTCAATTATTCTTGATTCCATCAGTTGAAAACTAGTTTTTCAAATTTATTGTCAAGAGAGCCAAGTTGCTTTAGTGAAAACAGACATCTAGCATATTGTTTATGACGTGGAAAGCAGGTTAACCCTCTCGATTCCTGGTTGGATCTGGTGGTAGGTGATGAGCAATCTTACCTCTAACAGGTTGCACACTGCTCCATGCTACCTAAAATGGTACAGGTCATGCAAGTGAATGCTAATGTGAGTCATTAGCATATCTGTGCTATGGTTGCAATATATGCTGGATGCTCCCTGGGGAGGTGAGAAGGTACAGTGTAAACGCAGTTCATTGGTTTGTGTCCAGGATTGCCAAGTAATTTTTTTTACCTGCGTAAGCCAACGGCAGAGCAGGTCTAGGAGTTGGTCACTCCGTCCGCCCATCCGTCCGTCCGTAGTAAAAAGCTTGTCTCCGCTACTCCTCCTAAACGACTCAACATACAGCAATGAAACTTGGTATATAGCAAGAACATCATACGTAGATGTGCATATTGACAGGAAATTTTGATTTTCAAATTTTTATGGGAGTTATGCCTCGTTGAAAGTAGAAATTGTGTGCATCTTATACTAATAGCTTGTCCAAAAGCTTGTCTCTGCTACTCCTAACTTGGGCGACCCAACATAAACATGTAACTCCCCGGTGGGGTGTTTGGGGTTGCCCCGGAGTTGGGTTTAGTTGAGGGTGCCTGGGGAGCATCCGGTGGGTAGCCCCTCAGCCTTATGAAATAAAAAACGCGGGGTTTGGGGGGTTACCTTCCCCATAATAACATTGAGAAATAATTACAAAAATTTGGTCATAACGTTCACCTGACTATGATACTGCTATCAACTAAAGAGAGGTTGTCTTCTTATAATAAGTCATAAGTATTTTTATTTCGGAAACCAGTCCATAGAATTTATAACATAGATAAATACAATATATACATATAAAAAATTTATCAGCCTTAATACAACAGTTCAAACCATTTACCAGCAATTTTTACTAGTGTAAATAAAGAATTGAGATGATAAGCAAGCTTGGACTAGACTATTATTACTACGATATAGACGACTTCTAAAACTATATATTGCTTTTCTCATAAGTATATTAAAACAATCAATATTCTTATCTAAAAAATTCTGAGAGACACTACATCTTCTATCCAGTTTAAAAAGAGCTCTAAATACATTGTTGTATGCAACACACATTTTGTTATAAATACTATTACTATATGATGCCCATAACTGACAACAATAAAAGTTACAGCAATATGTTTTAAAAAGTTGGACTTTAACACTATTATCACAGTTTCGAAATTTGTTGATTAAAACATTACCCCTGCAATAAGTAGACTGAATTTGCCTGCGTATATCCTTGTCATCACGATTGCTACTAGAAATAAAAACACCTAAATATTTATGTTCATCAATCCATTTCAGTGCTTTTCCATCCAAGAGCATGAGAGGGGGAGACATATTTTTATAACTTTAGGATAAACCACCATACAAGCAGTCTTTTGCATTATACACCATTTCATATTTATTAGCATACATTTCACATACTTTCAGCAGCAGCTGTAAAGCAGCTGGTGAAGAAGTCAGAAAGGACTGGAGTCATCAGCATAAAAAGAGATGATTGATACACACATTGTTATGATAGCAACCAACGTTAGTATTAGATAATTCTTGACTCACATCATCCATAAACACATTAAAAAGAATTGGGGAAAAATACCACCTTGTCTAAGACCATTGGTTCCATTAAAGGTGTAGATAATTTATCACACCATTTGATAATAAAATTCTGCTTCATATACCAATACATCAATAAGTAAACAATAACAGGGGGGTAAACCACGAGACAATAACTTTTCAAACATATGCCAATAATTAATACGATCAAACGCTTTTGATGCGTCCACAAAGCACAAATAAATTTGACTAGAACATGATACATAATAATCTATGGTTTCTTTTTTAAAACAAATGTACACATATCAGTAGAATGTTTAGCTTTAACACTAAATTGGTTGCAAAATGTATAAAAAGACATTTCTGTATCTATGTAATAACATTATTTCAACAATCTTTGAAGAAATACACAGGTTATCGCAATAGAACGGTAATTATTTTTATCACAGATATTGCCCTTGTTGTCCTTTAAAAGTGAGATAATTAAAGAGTCCATGACAGGTTCAGGAATATGATCATGAACTATAAAACTGTTTACAAGAACACTGAGTAAAAACATATACCCTATCATTTGCAAATTTATAGTGCTCACTGGCTAGCCCATCCATACCTGCTGAGACACCAGTCCTAAGTTCTCTAATAGCAGCTTTCACATCAGACACTGTGAACATATCAGTATCTCCTTGCATGGATCTAAAGCTATTTCATACAAGCTGTTGTCTCGAGTTATTTTTGAGGAGTTCAGGAATATCATAGAAGTGACACCTCCACATGTCACATATACTCTCTTTTTGCCAATGGCACCTCCAGTCGATTGATGTGACGTTAGAAACTTTAGAGTTATTTATATTTTTTATTTCATTCCAAAAGCTTTAGTGTTTTTTAATAACAGTTTTTTAGCCAAAGAATCACTGATTTTATTGTTTTGTTCTTACATCTTCTGACGGCATATTTAAACTGGCGCAGGTTCGTCTCATACATTCTTAGACTGGACCATAGCGAGGGGCCCCCCTTGCTCTCCAGGTAAGGAACGTCACGCGCCTCACTATGCAAGTCCCGACAGTGTTCATTCCATCCGGTAACAATTTATGTGAGTTAGTTGCTTGTTTAGCAAAGACATCACCTGCTTCGTGAAGTGCTTCTACAATGTTGTCATACAGCCTGTCTATGGCTGCTATATGACAAAAGCGTTTTACAATGTAAGTCATTGCACCAGGCAAGTTCGTGAGGAAACTGAATGGAAGCAAGTGTCCGGCAAGTGTTGCCATTGTACTCCTGCACTTGAGCACAAGTAAGTGTATCCCATTATATTTTAAACACTAAATATGCTTCCTGAATGACTGTCCTGTTGAACATGAGGACGTTATGTATAAATTCTAATATCAATATAATAAGCAGTGAGTAGCTAACATATGCATTTATCTATCTCTGGTAGGTATGCCTCTTTTGAACTTAGAAATTTTGTGCTTCTTATTAGCAGGGATATTATATTCTACAATTTTTATAGCAGTTATGCCTCTTTTGTCGACTTGAACTGAGGAATTTGTTGCCTCCTATACTAATAGCTTGTCTCTGTTACTCCTCTTAAACTACTCAATATAGAGCAATGAAACTTGGTTTATAACAAGAACTTCATATGTAGATGTGCATATTCATAGGAATTCCTGTTACACGCTTAACGCAGGTCCAGACATCGTTAGGTTCTGCTTCTTATGACATTGCAGTTGCAAATAATTAAATAATTTTTGAAAACTCTTTTCAGTTGCTGCCACTCTACCAGTGCAGTCCAGAACAGCCATTTGTGACTACAGAGAACACTTGTCACAGAAGTTAGCACCCTGCAAGGAATTTCTGAAGATGTCAAATCCCAGATAAATGAAAAGACGTGTTGGAATTAATTGATAAAAAATACACTTGACATAACAGTGATAATTCGTATGTTACTTTTGGTGATCTCTTTGAGAATTTTAAACAGCAGTGTTGCTTACCATCATGTTTTGAGTGTATAATGTCCTTAAGGTTTAAAGGTTTGATACATGTCAGGTTTTAGTTTCATGAAGTCAAGAAGAAGATTATTTCTATTTGATGTTTATTTTAAACTAGACAATGTAAGGATTGGAGTTTTTTTACAAAGGCATGGTTGAAGGAAATAAACAGAAAAAACGTAATAATCAGAACATTTTCTCATACTTCCTGTCAATATGGCGCCCATATTTCGCTTGTAAATAGTCGGTTTGTTCGGCCATTCTCGTTTATTCTCGCCACAAAGAGATACCGGAAGTGCGGACGTGGTACAGACACCCAATGATATGAAAATATGTCAAAATGTCTCCGTGATTTTGAACTTTTAGAAATCTTTTTACTACGGGAACCTCCGTAAAATGCGTAATACAAGCAAAACAATCGAATAAACGTAACTTCAGGCGAGTTATGAGGAAAGCCGTAATTTGTGGAAGCTACCGAACGTTTTTTCGGTTGTAGTAGATGCAACAATAAGAAGAACTTCATGATAGGAAAAAATCGTAAGGAATCGTAACGTAATCCTCGAAAATTTTCTTCTGTATCCTTCTGACGGGATCAGTACTGTACGCTTTCCTTCACTGATTTAGGTCACTGACTGTCCCTACTATGCAAATTGCTCTTACATTTTAATTTGACTTTACCTGGTCAAAATGTGTATTTTTGCAAATTTAAAGTTGGTCAGATGAAATTCCTATAATTGTGCATATCTTTCTAGGTTACTGTAAAACTAGAGTATTTTGTGACTATTTAATTTTGGGATTTTGGTCCATCATGGACCTATTATACATAGGCTATTAATGTTTGCTGACTATATAAGTTTGCATTTTTGCACCTACCCTTCGAAATTCACAAATTAAATCATGTGCAAACATTTCTAGTTTTAGAGTTCTAATTATTTTTAAATATGTGTGATAGTTCACAATTATTTGTATATGATTTGGGTGTCGCAGAGGTGAAAATACACTCATTTCAATTCTTACAAGAACCTGAAAAGACCATTAGTGTGAGAAGGGAAATGATTAAACTAATGTGCTTACCGGGTACAGCAAGCTCATGGAGTGACGTTTTCTATCATAACTAAAAAATTAATATCAAAATAAAAATTATAGGAATAAAACACCATTTTTGCCAGATCTATAATGATTTTTGTTATTATTCTGATTGGTTTACATAGTGGTGAACACTGACATGAAAATGTCATTTTTTAGATTGCATTTTGAACACATTAAATTTGTATCCATTGATTAAAACAGCATTTGTGTATATTGTTGATTGAATACTGTTGTTCTAATCACTTGGTGACCCCAATATCCAAATTAAAATTGTTTCAAGTGTTTGTTTGGCTTGTTTGAGGTGGGCTCTGTCTTTCACAGAGACTGTAAAAATGTCATTATCATGTAACTGTTCACTACTATGTAAACCAATCGGAATAAGAAAAATTGCTATGCAATTTTGATATTCATTACTATTTTTTAGTTCAAGTTGTGAAAGAAAATGTTACTCCATGAACTTGCTGTCCGCACATTAATAAGTATGTACATTGTGGTATCACACTAGTATCACACTATGTGTATGTTTTCATGCAATCTATTGTTTTTCTTTCCTGTTTAGATACCTGTCGCATTTAGTGTGGTATTGATAATTAAGATGTTTAAACTTAACCCTTTAAAAATATTTGTTCATCTTTATAGTTCTGTCAATTCTACTGAGTTTGCTCAGAATAGAAACCTACTAGAGAATTCTCATGTCAACCCCCGCGTCACACGTCACTTGATCACCTGTCCACAAGGTGACAACATTGATATGTGACCATATTTATGCATGGGAATGTGGCTGTTTTTGACGTTATACTAAAGTATTTCTCTACTTGAAGTTGCTATATTTTGTTAGTTATGAATTACATGTAATCCTCATTTCATATTAATAACTGTTTAACAAACTGGACAGCTTTTGGAACAGAAGCTGCTGATCCGTGTTTCCTGTGGCTTTAACGTTGCTGATGAAACTACAGTACAGCCTAATGCCAAACTAATTTGTAAAAAATATCTGAAATTTCAAAATCACTGTTACAATTGCTGATGAAACTACAGTACAGCCTAATGCGAAACTAATTTGTAAAAAGTAACTGAAATTTCAAAATCACTGTTACAATTGCTGGTGAAACTACAGTACAGCCTATTTCCAAATTAATTTGTAAAAAGGTGAAATTTCAAAACCACTAATTCAAAGGTGAAAAGATACTGTAATGTTCTAGTGGTAAAATGCTACGAGAATACAATGTATTATGTTTACAATTTGTGCAAGCGTTTGAATCTTAGTATTGCATTCCATCTAAATGACTTTTGAACGAGTTTGGTTACTATGTACATGTGACAACAATACACTGAATTTAGATTATGCCTGTCTAACATGTATATGGTGGTTGTAATTACTCAGAAACAACCACTAGATTACTGAAAACTATCTGTTGAAAAATTAGAATCGTGACATTTCTTTCAAAGTGTGCAAGCCACATAATGCATTATTGCAAAATGAAGTGCTTGCTAGTTCAATTAGTCCTCAATAAGTAATTAAAGAATTAGAATAATTGCAGAAAAAATCTTTGACAGAAAATAAATGTATGATTTCTAAACTTTTTGGTCACTAGAAAATGAAGAAATGATTGTATGTCTACATAAGATTGTATTTGTACAGTATAGAATATAGTGGGGACTTTGGGAAATATATCGTATCATAAGTGTTTGTGGTAAGGTCAATATTGTAATGTAAATATTTTAATAAAATCACAATCAAACTACATACACGTTTTATTTCATTCTATATCTTATGTTTCACAGTTACAGTCTGCATATAAAATAGATACTTTAAATCTTTGAAACAAGTTCCAGAAACACTATCTTAATGAGATACTATTTAATTATACTATGCCTTTGTTATGTGAAAAACATTCCAACACTTAATGATTATGAAATACTAAGTGAACAATAGTTGTCATGATATGGTATAACCTTCTGTAACTTCTTATTGGTACTTAATCCCCACACTGTATAAAGGTACTGTATTTTTATGTTGGTATTGGCTGTTGGGCAGTCATGTATGAGACAGCAGACAGTCAAGAGCTTTTTACAAATAAAACATTACTAAAGAAAGACTACTGATTATTGTGGAGATGTGGAGTACATTATGACTGGGTAGTCATCTGAAATTTGGCTGGTCACAATATGATCATTTTTGTCAAGAAATAGAGTTTCAAAAAACCTGAATTTGGAATATAGTGCATAGATACTATTGTGATTCAGTTGTTTCACAATTTGACTGAAAATTTATCACAGAGGAATATATTTTATGAGGCATGATAGTATAGGATAGTATACATTTTGGATGAGGATAGTCACAGTGGTAAGCTGCTTCAGCACAAATCGTTTTGACTATAAATGAATAATGATTCTGACATGTCTAATAAGAATAGTAAAAAGAGGTGGTTAAGTAATTCTGAAGTGACAGTACCAATAGATAAAAAAGTTCGCAGTACATTGGTTGATCCAATAGAACTCTTAGGAAGTATAGGATCAGAATCAGAATCTGCAGAAATGGAGGCGAAATTAGATGGAATTTTTTGAAATCGATTACACAAGTAAAAAGTGACATTGCAGATGTTAAAAAAGATGCTGGACAACTTAACACACTTGAACCTGAGATACAAAGACTAAATACTACCCTAATTTCACTTCAAGATTCTATTAATAAACAGGAACAAAAATTCGATGTTGCATTTGATGAAATCAACTCATTGAAAAGTACTATTCCTGATCTGAGGAAGGAATTCTCAGAACTAAAGAAAAACAAGCAACACCTAACGATGTCTGGACCTGCGTCAGGCGTAATAGGAATTCCTATGAATATGCACATCTACATATGAAGTTCTTGTTATAAACCAAGTTTCATTGCTCTATATTGAGTAGTATAAGAGGAGTAGCAGAGACAAGCCATTAGTATAGGAGGCAACAAATTCCTCAGTTCAAAGTCTGACTAAAGAGGCATAACTGCTATAAAAATTGTAGAATATAATATCCCTGCTAATAAGAAGCACAAGATTTCTAAGTTCAAAGAGACATAACTACCAGAGATAGATAAATGCATATGATAGCTACTCACTGCTATTATATTGAAACTAGAATTTATACATAATGTTCTCGTGTTCAACAGGACAGTCATTCAGGAAGCACATTTAGTGCTTAAAATATAAGAAGACCACCTCTCTTTAGTTGATAGCAGCATCATAGGCAGGAGGAGATTATGACCAAATTATTTCTCAATGTTATTATGGGGAAGGTAGCCCCCAAACCCGCGTTTTTTTTTCATAAGGCTGAGGGGTTACCCACTGGCTCCCCGGGCACCCTCAACTAAACCCAACTCTGGCAGCCTCTCTTTAGTTGATAGCAGTATCATAGGCAGGAGGACGTTATGACCAAATTTTTTTTAATTATTTCTCAATGTTATTATGGGGAAGGTAAACCCCCAAACCCCGCTGCTTTTTTATTTCAAAAGGCTGAGGGGCTACCCACCGGGAGGGACGTTTCCCGGACACCCTCAACTAAACCATTTTTTGAACTCTGGGGGCAAAGCCCCCACACACAACCACTTCTATATATAAATACGCTAAGGGTTTTCAAACTTACACGCATCACGCAATGTTGGCTGGGCGGAGACGGCTCGCGTTGGTCTCAAATCTATCTCACGTACCTTCTGTCTTGCAACGCAGCATTCATTTTCCTCTTTCCTGTCTGGTTTTCGTGTATTTCAAGATTTATTTCAAAATCGGTCCAAATTGCCATCCAAACGTCCTTGCCCTTGGCCTTCAAGTACTGCAGCATGGAAGCTGGTGCTCACGTGACTTATACCAGCAAGCACCTGCCTCATAGTATTTGTTGCATATTGATTTAGCGTCACGTAGAACGTCTGGCGTTCCACCAACTTCCAAGCAGGGAAACATAACGTCCTCTTTCGGTGAGACGGACTTTGATTGTGTAGATCTATTATGTAAGCATATCAAACAGTGTAGGTTCTATTTTGTGAATTTCTTGGGTTGTATGGCTGTGGGTGGTGTCTGAACATGTTTGGGTGCAGTCAGAATGGGCGTGAGTATTGGTAGAACAGTGTGCTGTTAACGGGTGGGACATATTTGTAATGATTATATCCTGCAATCAGGTGTGTAGATCTACTAGGCAGTGTCAAGACTGATGTGTATCCAGTTCAGGGGCTGGTGGAGGTAGAACAGTGGTGGGTGCTGTCAGGACGATGGCTGAGATGCCACGACAGTGCAGATGCTGCAGACCAGTATTATACAATTTTTGTTCTTAAATATAGTAGCGGGTAGATGGGTATTGGCGGTTTTACTTTTAAGAAATAAGGCATGTGCATATATTTCCTGTAACTGATTTGTCGTCCTCACGGGTACGCATTGACTTTCAAGGAGCATT
Source organism: Streblospio benedicti (assembly GCA_019095985.1). Classification (NCBI taxonomy): domain Eukaryota; kingdom Metazoa; phylum Annelida; class Polychaeta; order Spionida; family Spionidae; genus Streblospio; species Streblospio benedicti. The sequence continues at coordinate 23,896,695 of CM032668.1, read as the reverse complement.
TTCCTACATGTGGCTGTTGTATTGTAGCAAAGCGGAAGGCAAGCAAGTTTAAACAAGGGAAAAGGTGGGAAGTTGCACAAAAAATATATGCATTAAATTGGGCTAATATTATTTATTTTTTGTACTCCCTGAACCTATAATGTTGCAAAGTACTCCTGCCCGTGATATTGCCCGTGATTTTCACGGAGGTATGCAGGGTGCTTGAGCAAGTGGGGCTTAAACAGTATCAGTTCCAGCGCTGTCACAGGCTAGGTCGTTATAAACCTGGTATCACCAGGGCTATCATAGTCAGGTTTGTGCTCTTTCAAGATAAGATGGAAGTAGTGAAGAAGAGGGACGAGCTAAAGTGTTCATACATGATGACTTTCCGCCTGAAATAAGTGCACAAAGAGCAAAGTTAAGGCCAGTACTGAGATACCTGAGAGATAAAGGGGAAGAAGGTTATCTAATAAGGGACAAATTAAAGCACAAAGACATTCTCTATTGGGTTAAAGAGATAAACTTAATCCCTTATGATTTGACAAGCATTGGCACAAAGATAACTGACTCGCATTATAATTTGCAGGAGAGTTTTCTCCTCTTTCTAATCTGTACCCATGCAAAATAACTCACAAGGAAAAAACCTATATTGGTGTAGAACAATTGTATGAGTGGAAAAGTACTTAAACCATCATGATGAAATTGGTGCTGAAAAGTAATGAATTGTAAAACAAACCGGGAGGCAATGGAGGCAGCAAGGAGCCTGAAAAGTCACAAAATATGGAAAGAAAAAGGTAGCTTACGAGACAATGGCTCAGATCTTGAAGATGAAGTTTGAGCAAGTTCCAGAATTCAAACAAATGATTTTGGATAATAAAGGGAAGGAGTTTATTGAAGCAACAACAAACATAACATGGGGTATTTGGGTTTCAATTTGGTCAAAAGAGTTAGA
>CM032668.1:23857344-23895664 GCA_019095985.1 Streblospio benedicti | reverse complement strand
ATACCCAATAGGTGTCATACCAGTTATTTTATTTAAATATTTTTGAATAGTTAGTGCACATGGTCAGTTATAAGACGGCCATGTATCAAATAGAATAGTGTTAGACTACAGAGGATTTCAAGGGTAGGTCTCATCTATGGCTGCCAGAGCTCTGGGAAGGTGGTTATGCCCATATGAATTTTCTCCTCAGCAACTGGAAATGAAATACTCTGTTGAAGAAAAATAAGATTATTGGCCAACACTCAAAGCTAAGCAGGATAGAGGGGGGCTGGTTATTACATTGTTAATAGATCTTACAATTGAGTATTTGTTTAGTGGTCTGAGACGTTTACAGACACTAGGACGCCATAAATGGCAGCTTTCTGTTGCCGCCCTCGTGTCAAGACCGACTTTGACGAGGTGGCCGATTGGTTAAGGCGATGGACTGCTAATGCACTGTGCTCTGCATGCGTGGGCTCGAATGCCATCCTTGCCACAGGACGATTTGAAGGAATGCATGATATTCCCTGAGTATAATTTTGTCGTCTTGCAGGCTATCCTCTGATGCATATTTCTGTGCAGTGGGTAAAGTGTTGAGTGTGACGGCTGTTCAGTGTTCATGCATGGTACAGACATGATGGTGTGCGTCCTAAACCATTTGATGATGTAGTGAACACTGTGAGATTGAATGCAATCTACATGTATGCTGGTGTTGCACACGTACATCTCAGCACAGAGAGACGTGTGCTGACTGTTGCCATTGATATGTGGTCTCACTTGAGGCCAGTTAGCACTGAGCTGGCCAGTGCCACTGTCTTCGGTGGTCTAGCCAGTAGGTCAGCATCAGGTGCACCGTGCTCTACAGCAGTTGGAAGTGCTGCTGGAGTTAAGTGCCACTCGTTCCAGGCAGAATGTCACAATCAATCATACGATCACAGAACACTGGGGCAAACAGTTGGTTTAGACATTTTTTCTGAAAATAAACATCAATATTCCAGTTAAAATTTGTGTGCACACAGTCAAATAGTCTAGCAATTATGTAATTGCGTTTTTAAATGGAAACAGTACCAGAAAATAGGCTTAAACACTAACTTACACTTTCAGCATTCAGGTAGCTTTTGTCCTGTTTAAATATACATATCTGATGAACGCACACCGTAAGATTTCCAGGTACAACGTATGTAAAACGTACCTTTCTTACGTTCTGCGTGCATGACCTTACATTTGGCGCCTGGGTTTAATGGATTATTATCCTCTATCAATCATGGATCAGCCAGGATAACAGAGACTTTTGCCTCCTTCCAGGTGGCCAGTTTATGCAGACACGTCAACCTCCAACGGGGAATCATAACGTCCTCTTTCAGCGACATATAGGAAAAATAAATGAATGCCCAATACTAGTAGTTCAGTCTCAATTCTTTATTCTACTGTGAATTCATGAACTTTCGCCAGGGAATTATTATGTACACAATGGCATTTTTTCATTGCTGATAGTTAAACTAAGCTTAGGATGTTATAATCTGATGATACGTGTAGTAGTTCTGTTCACAGCGGTTAAATTTGTAGTATAGAGTTCAGATTAAAGTTTTGATCAATGCACAAAGTTGAAAAGCTTCATACTGTGTTAGGATGCTCTTATTCTTGCGTAAACTACCTTTGACTGATAAAAGTTATTAGATTGTGTCATTTTACCATTCAAACACAGACATTAAGTGCTTAGGTACTGATCTAGATCATCAAACCATATTGTTCTAAGGGAACAATCATAAATAACGATACCAGGTGGGGGGTCGTCCAAAAAGGTGGGGGGGGGTCGTCCAACTTTTCTGATTCCTTTTCGGGGGGGCTGAACATTTTTTATCATGCTACGGTATATTTTTTCAAATATTTTCTTTAAGCAATGCAATGACTATATAGAGGACTTTTTTCTTTAGCGGGTGGGGGGTCACTAAACTTTTTAAGATGTTGATGGGGGGCGGTGAACTTTTTCTTTGAGCCCCAAAAAATGGATGACCCCCCCCCCTGGTAACGTTATTTATGATCGTTCCCTAAGTAAACATTGATGTGCCTGTGTGGTAATCAAAGATATGAAATCATCACTAACTTTGTTACACAGCAATTGGTGTCCTTGGGTTCCTAACATAATCACGCATTCAATGATCAAACCCTTGTGGATAAACATGTCATGGTTAATGGAAAATTACAAAAAATAACTCAATGCGGATGAGTTTATTTTTTCTGGGAATCCATTTTTGCCCAGCTAGAGTGATTATGTGTCTACTAGAGTAAAGATTGACCCTAAAAGGTGACAATTGATTCACCACCTTGATATAGTGAAGTTGAGCGGACATTATCATTGACTTTCACACCATGGATCATTGCCTTGTTATTTCGAACCAAATGTGAGGGGTCCTCTTACTGTAAGGCCCTGCATTCACTACTGTATAGCATTACACTTCTTATAATGCAGCATAGCTGCAGGCTGTTCAGAAATGAGCTGCCAGGATAGTCACTATGACTAGTGGAGATGACCACATCACACCAGTTCTTAAGAACCTACACTGGTTGCCAATACACCTACGTATTTGTTGCAAAATATGTCTAAATGTATTTAAATGTAGAATAGGCAAGCACCAGGATGTCTTATGGACATAATCAAGCCATGTACACCTACATGTACTCATCAACTCCGCTCCAGTACGGCTGACTTAATACATGGCCAAACCACAAGAACGATACTCAGCGAGTGATACTTCTCTGTAAATGGACCCAAATTGTGGAATAATTTGCCACATTCATTAAGAGATGCTGATCTGAAGACATACTTGTTGTACAAAGGTAGCAGTACTAATATAGTTTGAAAAAGTTAGCGTTTTAAAATAGATCAGTATTACTATTGTATCTTATTGAAACTTTTATAAGTCTTTTAAGCGTATTTCATTTGTTGCTGGTGTTAAATTTTGAGTGGCCTTATTGATAAACGACATGTAGTATTTTGAGGGTTATTTAAAGTTGTTTTGGGGTAACTTTTAATTTAATGTAATTTCTATTTAACATTTTAAATTGTAAACTAGCCATAACACCAAATTAGTAAGATGTGCTTCCATGACTGAGTGTATAAGTTGTGGGTTCGATTCCCGGTCGGGTCTGGTGGTGGGTGTTGAGCACTCTGCTCCGTGGTGCCTAAACTACATCTATCATGAACTGGTTTTGTTGCAGGTAGAGGGGGCACCGGTGAACAGGAGACCTGTCCGCTCAGAGGTGCATTTTATGTAGGTACATGTAGGTGATTATTAGAGGTCATTATTAGAAGATCTATTATATTGAGCAAAGGCTTCAGCATTTTGATCACGTTAATAACACACTAAGCACAATGATTATATACAAATTTTAATACATAGGATTAAACAATTATATTAAAATATCTGTCAACACAACATACATGATATCCAAAACTAAAGAACTAATGCAATATTTTCAAATACAAACAATCACCATAACAATGTATAAGATAATATTTCAACAATGATTACTTCTGCACTTTCAGCTTCTAATATACAATTCTTGTACAAAAAGCATAAAAATATCCCCATATTACCATGGTAATCACTAAACTTATTCTACAGAACTACCTTTTAGAAAGAACCTGCAACTTGCATCAATTGCATGAAAGTTTTCATGTGTAAACGATAAAACAAAAAAAACATTTCAACCTTTTGAACAAATCATGTAGTGAATAATTTATTTTTACACTATGTCATCATCAAATAATATTGACTATAGAAGAAACAGTGTTTATGGTATTGGCATCACCTCCTCCCTCAGTAGCTCCTACACTGCAGCTTACAGGTCTACCATAAAATTATAAGCAAGATTTTGGCATTTTATAATTATGTAAAGCAGCTGAGAGACTTTCTTAAATAGTGTCCTAAAATAAGTACTTGTCCTTATATTGCAACTTAAAGACGGAAAAAATAGTCTCAGATTAAAAAGTGAGTTGCAGCACAGCAGTTACATATATGGCAACATATTAAGATTTTTTTTTAAATCACATTAACTTTTATTGAATTATTTAAGTACATTGTTTTGAATGGCTGAATAGCAACATTCATATATTTAATGATTTAATATCTCACTTTAAAACATGTGAAATTCAAAATTGCTATCAAACATATACGTGTCCAGCAGTGCAAAATAGAGACATATTTGAAACACCATAGCACACAGCAAACAAGAGAAAACTATACTGTACACAATCATGCAAAAACGCCAGTTATGTTTCTGTTGTTAAACCGTGCTATTTATCAAACATAAGGAACTATGAAATTTACATAACAGTTTTAAACATGCGGTGACCATGCAGAAATTTTAAAACTACATCATTACAATATTACCAAAATGTATATTATTGCCATTGCAGTGAAAGCTATTAGGCAATACTGCGTGTTCATAATAAAAATAATAAAGGAAGAATTCGTGCAAAGAAAAACAAATAATCTTTCATGCAATATTAATAAAACTAATATCATGCAGTTCAGTAATCTCTATATAATTATGCAAAGGGTTGGCAGTTTTTGCCACTGTCGGCGGAAACACCAGTCATAACCGGCAAGCGGAAATACTTTCCGTCACGGCAGAAATCCTATATGTGGCAGAAACAGGCAGAAACTCAAAATCTCATTACGTCTATGTAACACTAAATAAGTAATTTCTGTGGTGAAACAGCACTGTGTCTCGTAGCTTTTATATGTCTATGTTGTTGTTACAGGTTTCAAAATGTTTTCAACAGGACACTAACTTATACAGGTGAATCATTTCTTTGTGCACTTGCTTTTGTTAGCATTGATGAGAAAACTGCTTTAAAAATCTGTCACTTTATGTTGTGTATACATAGGCAGATCAAGATTTTCGGAAAAGGGAAGGCGCACTTAAGCAAAAGGCGGGGCGCACTTACGGAATATCATGAAAAACCCTATGAAAATGAAGTATTTTGGTGGGAAAAGGGGGGAGGGCGCGCGCCCCCTGCCCCCCCCTTGATCTTCATATGTGTATAGATATTCTGTGTACCTCAATTATTCCCCTCCAATGTGGACACCCAATGCCTGTCTCCGCCGGCAACAGCCACCCAGCGAGGCAGTTTTTACATGTGCATTGTGGTTACATGTGGATTTTTTCCCTGTGTGTTTTGTGAGTTGCTCCTTTTGAAGGATCCTTGTTGACAATATTTTTCCAGTATAATATTGTAGACTCATAATATCACGTGACCGAGCATACACTAAGATTCAAAATGACACATAAATCATTTCTAGGTGCAATATTTAAGCAATAAAAGTATTTTTCGTTGTCTAACTTAGAAAGATTGAGACTGGACTTTTTAAAAACATATCAAACCATGCAAATTATATCGCCTGTCTCATACATGAGACAAACTTCTATGCCAAATAGTAATATATAAAACGGGTCGGCAATATTATTCGGAAATGACATTGTGGTTACACAGGCCGTTCACTTACAACACAACAGTGGAATAAAATTGCTCTCAGCACAAGTTTCATTCGGCTGTTTTGTCCATAGGACCCAGGCCGCTAGAACATCAATCGCACTGTTTGGCCATACACACAATCCGTGAATTTTACATATGACATGAACTCCCTGTTATAGAGGTCACTACATAAAATTCACAGTTTATGTGTACGGCCAGTTTTAGCGACTGGTGATCGAGAAATATTAATAAATGTAAAATTTGGGAGATCACTGTGTGAAAATTGGAAATTTATCAATATGTTTTTGTTCCTTCCATCATTGTTCTGGCAATGTAACACATAATAAAACATTGTTGTTTCCTTATAGAAACATATGTTGTGAAAAGTACATGCATAAAAACAAATAATTGCTTGAGAGACCAGAGGGCGGTAATTTAATATATCTTCTTGTCAACATTATATTCTAAATGATGCACTTGCACATATAAGTCAATCTAGAGTAATGATTTAGATGTTTGCTCTATTTCAAAAGAAATATTTAAACTCCCACACACACCTCTTCAACAATGGTCTCTAAAGCATTCATTTTCAAGTGCGCGTTAGTACTGGAACGTGTCATTGTCGCCCTTGCCATTGACCAGGTCACTGTCATAGGAAGGGTTGGGCTGTGTCATGGAGTTACGGTTGGACTCAATAGTGTCGTAATTATCACCATAGTCCATGCCTTTACCTGATGAGGAGTTTCTGCAAACACCACACACCTGTAAATGGAATACTTTGCGTTTATAATCTATGTAACAATACCCGTCAATAGTCTTAAAAAACAGGGAGCTTGAGCATAATTATCTATAGTATGGACATGGGCCTATGGCATTGCCCCAAGTAACCAAATTGATGCAATCTGTACCATTTCAAATTTAATTTGTAATAGAAATCTGTACAAAATTTACATTATTCAATATCCACTGACTTTTATCATTTTTAACCCAACACAGCTCAATCTAAACATTAAAGTCAGATTTCAAGATAACTTGCATAATCACTATAAAACATTTCCATACATGTACAAAATTACACATGCGATATGAAGTTATGAACAAGGAAAATATACAACATAGAAAGATGATATTGGTGTCATTTAATGTTTTTGTGGTCAAGGAATCCAATAAAAACATTGTAAGAAAATTCAGTGTCAGGCGTGGAAAGGTAAGACACTATGCTGTGGGTACATTGCATACGCTTCAGCACAAACTCAGAGGTCAAGAGGTGGTGGGCCAGTTACTACCCTCGCTTGTAGGAGTTGGACTTTTAAGTTCAAGGTTGATCCGACCTACAGTGGCTTTAGTATTCCTTGTCATCTGCTAATGTACTCTACATGGTACCCTTCCAACATTGTAGCCGACGACGACGTCTTAGTCATAGTTTCCTAGTCTCTTTTTCATGTTACAGTCCCTTTTTTATATGAATTGTATTCTAATCATAATGAACTCTGAATATCATGCTACATTTCTATGAGTGATTTATAATTTTCCACATTCATATCCCGTGTGTACTATTGTGCATGAAATGACATGCTTTACAGTGGCTATGTGTAAGTTATCGTAAATTGTATCGCTCTTAGTGACCTATTATTGCTTTTATTGAAATCCTAAACTCTACTAAATGACATTAATATCATCTTTCTATGTTGAATATTAAGGGAGTTAGAGCCATTTACGTATTCTGGTGGCCATCGTGGCGGCCATCTTGAATAACGGGAAATGCTACAGGGTGCCAAAAGTCCCCTTGGTCAATTGGTGATCCCAAGACACCCTTCTAACAGGATCAAGGGAGAAAAAAACTATAACTTACAAAAAGGGGTAGACGTAACCTGGCACCCTGACTAGGAGGATATGCTCGAGAGGGCCATTATTTGGGATAACCGAATCACGGGTTTTTAAAGAGACTTTCTGGAGATAAAAAATTTCTCAAAATGTGCTTGTTTTTTATTCTAGTATAAAAGTACATTCATTTCCCTTTTTAAAAATGTATAACACTTTAGGGGTTTCGGGAATAGAATTTGGTTTATGGACCAAACAAAAGATCATTTATTCAATTTTGGTCCAGGCAAAATTAACATTGACTGAATTTTTTATTGCCTTTTGTATGATCTTTTGTATGGTCCATAAAACAAATTCTATTCCCGAAACCCCTAAAGTGTTATACATTTTTATAAAGGGAAATTGAATGTACTTTAATGCTAAAATAAAAAACAAGAACATTTTGAGAATTTTTTTATCTCCAAAATTTTTTATCTCCAGATAGTCTCCTTAACAACTGGCATGGTATGATAGGTAAAGTGTTTCTGGAGCTGACCTTGCTGAGCAGGAGGAGGACGTCAGCGAACAGACACATGTAGAGCTCGAGTCCGCCCATGATGGCGTACTGCTGGGTGCGGGACGGCGACATCTCGGGGAAGTAGAGGTAGTAAATACAGAGGGCAGCGACCACCACCAGCACCGTGTTCACAATGATGGCAGCCAGCACGTTGGACTCGAGAAATCCGGGCGTCCGGCGCGTGCTGCACAGACAAGATTGTTTCATTTTGATAGGATTATTTCTTTACTCATCACACACAGACATATGTACAAATACACATCATATTAAGACATCAAATAAATAAATTATAAACATATAAAATAAAGCAAGAGATATACACGTATAAAAAAATGAAAATATAATACATTTGAGCGCCAAATATAATGAGAATATACAATACATACAGCATAGTATGTTTATTACGATATTGATGAGAAACCAAAATAATATCGTATTAAGCATATTATCGTTATATCGCAAAGACAATATCAAACTAAGGGGGTATATCGAACTTCACTGTTTCATAATAACATATCCGATTGTATGATAAACAAGGACCACTAAAAAGACATTCAAATAAATTGTCTTGTTTCCATGTAGGACCTTGAAGACCATAGAAAAAAATAGAAATATGGCTACAGGCACAAAAAGAAAATAATATTGAACTAGCAACAGCACGGTTCTTCCACTGCAATTCTTGGCTTTGCTAATGTAGTCAAATTGTGCCTTTTATATTGCTTATTTTGTTGATAATTTCAAAACATTTATTAATGTAAGAACTGTATAAATTCATCAGGATGAAATAGAAAATATATTCTATCTAACATAATGTCTTCAAGCAACAAATTTTTTGTTGACCAAAAATAACACATATTAGTACCTGCTAAGCATATTACTAATATTGCAGTATCAACAACAGATATACTGTATAATCCATTAGACAAATCACGTGGCATTATAAGGTCTGTTCACCGGAAGTTGCTTTATCAATCACCTATCCTTTTACCGCAAACCATCTCTCATCACTTCCTACATATACTCACAACTGATATAATAATAAACCCACTACTACTACTACTCTTCGAACAGAGCCGTGCCCTGATAGCACTTGTCCACATCTAATCCTGACTGCACCAACCCTGTGTTTATGGTTGATCTTAACACACCTTCGTACTGCAACCAAGGGCTGTACTACAGTACTGTCATCCCCCACACCCACAGCGAGAGGATTTGCATCCCTGGCAACAGTTGCAATTAATATTTTTCAAAAGCTCCTATGGTGCATTGCTGTTTTGGGTCATGATTATTTTTCTGTTTCCATCCCCATTCAATTGGCTTCATTTCATTTGCCATACCGATCCATACCAAAATTTGAAAGTACACAAGCTGGCAATGGAATCTTATTGCAGCTGATGTTGGGGATGTTGCTAAGTAACAAATGCTTAAGCATTTGCCATTTGTTTGGAGAAAATGATATGGAGCATGGATGATATTGTATTAAAAGGCTTGCCACCAAAGAGATTAACCATCAGGTTTTCACCAAAATCTGAAGTCTTTTTGAGATTTGTAATGCAGGATGAATGCACTTGCCCAAGACTTCATGACAGGATCAGATTTCACAAATTTCTTTAAAACTTTTTTCCAATGCCAAAGATAACAAATTTGGAAACAAATCATCGAACACACAAAAACCCAGAGAGTTCAAATCAACATTTACCCAACATTGTGTGAAGTGTCGACAATCAAAACAGCTTAGCAATGCACAGGCTACGTACACAGGAGCAGTGCCAGGATAAACAGATGCGAGGAGATCGAGATTCCTGGTAACAAACCAAAAGGAATACCTAGGAAATCTTGCAGGAGCATGATTGCTGAAGACTTGAAGGCAACGAACTTAAAGATCGATAAGACAAATGATAGAAACATGCAGAGGGAAAAGTTACGAGCAGCCATGAGCCAGTCGAAACCCTCAAAATGATTCCAATGGCAACCTCCATATAAAGATCACCTCTTCATTGAGATCACTTAAGTTGGTCTTATGAGTGGCCTTAATAGAGGTTCTACTGTTCAGTGTGAGTAGATAATTTTTCATGGAAGGCCGTTTCCGAGCACACATAAAACAGTGTGCTCAACGCATTCTTTCAAACTGACACCCTATAAACAATAACGTGCACCACTTTTCTCTGAATGTCCCAGAACGGACTACTTTGTTTTGTACGGCATAGTAATGCATTATTTTAGTGAGCAACGGAAAGGCAAAACATACCACCCTTATATTCTACTTTATAAATTAGTTGTCCATATAATATTTTTACTTCTTGCTTTTAAAGGAGGCAAACAGTTTTATTTCCTAATTTCAAATGCTATGAGACATATACTATACGGAGTTAGGGAACGTTTAGCAACTTACGTTGCACAGTTAAAGAAGATTGCGATGAAGGCCAAGAAGAGCAGCAGCGCGTGCCACGCCGACGTGGCGATCATCCACTCCTCCCCGTTCTCATAGTTGCATGTGTGATTCTTCTGAAATAAACTTACATTGCATTTTCTATTTTCTTTTTCCAACCATTCATAAAGTTTGAGATTGATCAAAGTACTGTTTGCATTCATATTCATATGAATCGATACGTTTACCAAGTATGTAGAATACTTTATACTGCTTGCATTCATTTCATTTCATTTAGTTTGAGACTGCGAAATAATAAACTGGGAGAAAACAGTAAAGGACTAAAAAGGTGCTCAAAATTCGATTAATGAGTAGTTAAATTAGTATGTTGTTGCCACATCCCATGTGAAACATGGGACGAGTACTCAAATGATGTAAATATCAGTGAGTTTCACTTTTTGCGGTTTTATTCGCGTGCTGACATTACCAGTGGCTGGTACTTGGGAGTGAACTCTGGGATGAAGATCCAGGCGAGGGCCACGGCCGCGATGATGAGCAGCAGCAGCCAGATCAGCAGGTTCGGGATCCACTCCTCACGGATCGGCTAAAACAACGATAAATATGGTTAAATTAGATGTAATTTTGGAGCATTCAAACTAGCAGTGGGTTTTGGGTCAGATACACTCCAATACAACCTCAGACGCCGCTAGGAATAAATAAACATCTAAAATAGATAAATAGTCCAAGGTATAAAGCGTTTGTAAAAACACAATGCAATGACAATGTAAATGCAATTCCTTCAAACTTAAAAAACTGAATGCTCTCATGACTGGATAATGTTTTCCTAGTATATTATGTCCATTACATAGATAATGCAGCTGCTGACTTAAGATTACGATTGCGTTACAGAATTATTACTTAAGGGAAGAACAAAGTTACTAGATATGTGAAATGGATTTGAGTCTGTATGATGATGCCTGCTGCTTACCTTCTTGTCTCTGTTGTACCTGTAGAAGAGGAAGATTGTCCAGGCCTTGACGAACAGACCACCCATGAACTGGGTCAGACCGATCAGCAAAATCACGTGGTAGATCTAAAGTAAAACGTCGAGATTATGTAAAGTCCAATATCATATTACCATTTCAAATATTTCACTGTCATCATTATCAGTCACTAATAATGACACCATTTACATATATTACACAATAAATCTCACTTCTAGGTTATTTCCTCAAAATAGTAAACTTATATTTAACAATATTTATGTATAAAGACCACTATAAAACAAAATATGTTGCTGTATTACATTATAATTATACAATACACGTATGTTGTCATCTAATTTTTTTTCAAAACTTAAACCTTTAAAATTCTACAGAAGTTCTGTTTAATAAATCTAACATCATTCCACAAAAAAAACCTAAAAAATCCATAAATGTCAAAATGTTATATATACATTCAAGTCAATTAGATATTGCAGCAATTAATGTCATCTAACATCTATATTAGTGGTACACAATTAGTATATTACTGAGTTTTATTCAGGATATTGAACTTGCAAACATGCAAAAAAGCCAATGAAATATTTCAGTCTTGCGAACAGAGAGTATTGAAATAATGAAAATGGAAAAAATGAAATTATAATGAAAAGCAAGCAGCTGTTGTTCATTGAATTTATACTTATTTTCTTTAACATACACAGTGATTAGAAAAGTTCATACATAATAGATACTCAAAATATTTTATAGAGGACTGCAGGGGCAGATCCAGGAGGGCGCGGGACCCGGGACAACATTACTGCCACATTTTTCATCATTTTGACCTTGACTGGGACATTGCAGTTGCCGGGTGTGTGCCTTCTGTGCACAAAATGTGCTTGTTTGTGGCCACTATCATGCACGACCAAGAAATTCCCCATCTACATTTATGTAACTGAATGTATATTTAGACCATCCTGGGTTTCTTTATTCATGATTCAAAGAATTTGATGGATACCAATAGAAACCAATACCTTGTCCTTTTGGCGAGACTTTCGCTGTTTTCGCAACAACTTCATCGTAGACTCTCAAAATCTCAATGGTTATGGAGGTATCATTTTATTGGTGCGACTAGTCTTTAGTACATTGTCAATATAATCAATGTCATCGATCATTTATATTGTACTGAAGTGAGTACTTCTGTAAAGAATTGATTCATTGCTATTTTTACGCATTCAATTTTGCCATGATTCGGGTCAATTTTTAGATAACCCAGTTTATTTTGTCAACCCAGGTCATAGCGAACGGAATCATATATACTAGTAGTTTGCATACACTTACTTGTTGTCAGATATCAATAATAGTTAACGAAACGCCCCCTGCATGTCCCCATGTCACCTTTACATGCTCGTTGCCCCCTTCAGAGGATCTGCCAGTGAATACATGACATTTGAGATCTACTGAGCTACAAATTGTGTAGTACTGAATATGTGAGCTTCAACGGAATAGAATGCTCCTTACGGATTTGCATCCTGAGCTTACACTAACAGCAGCGTCCCACTGCTACGTCTACGCGGCATGTATAGGTTAAAAGATTCTGTGAGATTTTATTTATGCCGCTCATATATCATGCGTTATGAGCAGTCAAAAAGCGGCAGCAACACACAAAACGTGATCAATTTGAAGGCACATGCACGATTATGTTTATTTGCAGCAGATGTCAGGGGTGTATATAATGTCTCAGGACGTTTGTTAAACCGGGATGCAACGCTTGTTTTAGTTACTACTGTCTAAAAGGAGGATTGATTGATATCGATTGATTGATATTCTTCAGGAACTAATGTTCCTAGGATAGCACATGAAAGCGTACATATATATGCTGTATGTAATGCTTATTTCCAATGTGGTTCTTGTTTGTTTGGCAGGTTAGGTAACCAACTGAGCCAAGGGTGTACCAAATGTGTGCATAATCGTCAATCTATGTCTAAAACTAACAGCAAACGAACACTGAACTGACGTGAAACAACTCGGTAACGTGTGCATGACGGAAATAAATTGCTTCAGAATGTTGAGAAAATTATGAGCATGTTTGAAATGTTGCAGACGATTGGAGCCATCAAATATCAACCCAACGATAAACAGCGTCCACTCAATGTCAGTATAACTTATCTGACAACAGGTCAACACACACAAACGTTACTCCATCTATGCAGAGCCGGAGGAAAGTTTCCCACAGATTGTGTGTGATCAAATTTAATGATTTTTCATCAACTTTTCATCGCAGATATTTTTTAAAGGTTATGCTCAGTGGCCAAACAAGTACGCTTGCACAGAAACAATATGATGTGTACTGTACACTCTGAAAGTTTCTTTCGTATAAACAGCATATTAGAATATCTAAAGTAATTTAAATCCACACCATAAACAACCGGCTAGAAATGTATCAAAACACGTGTAGGAGAGAAATGTATAGCAAATGATTTTCGTCAGATGTGACTTGCACGGTACACATAAGAAGTCGTCGATCTCCTCAATTTTAAATGTTTTGTCTGCCATCGAAAATCCCTGGTACGCGAAAATCATTCGATTATGCAATATCACGTGACCTTGTGTTTTAGCTGACAAGATATAATTGTATTTTTATAGGTGTGATAAATACTAGCCGTGAAAAATATTAATCTTATATTCCTTATACTTCCACACATAACAGGCCCCTCTTTCATTTCAAAATGGTAGCTGCATGAAAATAGTCTTTATGAAGAGAAATATGCAGCCAATCAGATAAAAAGAAGAATAACTGGGCAACAAGCATTAAGTTTGTTTTACAATCTCTATCACATCATAGACCATGCAATTTTAAGAAGGAAGATTCTTATGAACATCACAAATCATGCATTTTAGGGTTAAACACAATTATTTTACTATTATAGACTATTTTGATAACAGTGTGTACCTCGCAAATTACTGAAAAAGTTGGTGGTACATTCCAAGAGTCTTGCACTCCTCGCACCATGACTGTGAAACATATGGCTATAGTACCAAAGCTTATGTGCAAGTCAATGGAGGAGCTCACACCTGGGAAATATCTGAAGATGGTAATGATGAAGTATGAATATGAAAAATGAAATATGAACAGCTTTTCATGGAAAAAATTACAATGATCAATGCAGCATGATAAAAAACATTGTTCTCAGTGTAAAGATAAATAAAGACAGGTATTGCAGGAGAAATAAAAAGTGATATTAAAGTTTCTTCCATTGATGGTTGATACAGTATCGGTCGGAATAACTGGATCCAGATTATCCGTAAATCCACTTTATCCGGATGTCAAATCTTGGCCCCATTTTTAAAGTTACGGACTCGAACATGTCTTTTCCATTGTGTTAAAAAACCATCACACTTCTCAAAGCTACTGTATAGGCGCTAGCCTCGTCACCCGGTTTCTATTGATAATCTAAGTTATGTTACAGGTTCTTTTCTAGGTGATAGAGACGGAATCTTGTCTTTGTTTGATGATCTAGAAACAGGGCCAATATGTTACCGGTTCTTTTCCAGATAATGGAGTGTTTTGTCAGTAAAATAAATATTATGATCCTAATTAAGACATTTTTCTTGTTAAATACATGTATTAAACTTCAAAATATGATGACAAATAAGCCAGGTATCAATTACTTTGCAAACCTTAAGGCAACACAAATGTTTGACGTAGCTCACACCTCCTGGCCTTGTTTACTCGAATGAATATGTTCAAAAACTTAAAATATATTTTTGCTAGAGCTTAATACGAGTAAATTATTGCAGTGATGTTAATAAATATACAATGAATATTGATTATAAATGGAAGGTAATGTTACTTATCATTTATAAGTGCTTAAATATGCCTAAAACGTTCGATACTCGTTGGATTCTCGTATCATCGCCCATATCATGGTCTTTCAAAACAGTCTGGCCCACCACCGTGTTATCTGGACCCCCCATATATCCGAACATCTCATCAATGTCCGGAGACATCCGGATAAGCGGACCTGTACAGTAGTTAAAATAAAAATGTGAGACAAATCAAATCTAAGAACAAAAAGGTTGAAAATAATTGGACCCAGTAAAAAATTTCTGACAATTGCATAAAAGCAATCAAATGGATTAGCTTTTGTTAATAAAACAAAAGCCAGGAGAAAAAAATGCGATGGCGTTAAAATAAAATGATAAAAAAAGGCAACTTATTCATACAGAGATCATAATATACTGGTGTATAAAGTGCATGCTTATGTGCGACACCTCCTTAGTGAATTATCAACGCATATAGAAATCTGTTGGTCATAACGAGCGCATGGCGTGAATACCTCACACAGAGTAATGGCATGAACGACAGACAGGTGCGTGATCTCGATCCCACGGATCACAACAGTGGAGGCGATCTTAATGCTGCCCAGCAGCACATACAGATCCACTGATGAGGACACACTGGTACAAAATCATCACAGGTGACATTATGGAGCAAAATGTAACCTTGGGCCATATCATTCAAATAATACTTTGTTTCGTTCTTAAGCCTCGTCTACACCTCTAAAACTAACATCAAACTGCATCCGACGAGACGTTTTGTCGGACAACTTCTTTGCGGTGTGGACACGCTTAAAATCAAGATTCCACGAAAATCTGTTTCGTCTCAAGCCGTCGTTAATATTTGGCCGTATCAAGTTTGATATAGTTTGATATAGTTGTGTTGGTGTAGACAGTTTTACAGACAAGACAGATCTTCAGGGCATAATCTAACCAATCATAGAGTAGTCTTTACATTTTGACTGGCACTACCAATAACGGAAATGCACGACTAATAGTCGCTCAGTTTTTCCGGTGTAGACAGTCACTGTGAAAGACAAAACATTTTTATATTTCTATTTATCAAACTGCTTAAGACTGTTTTGTCTGATACAGTTTGATGAAATTTTAGCGGTGTAGACAAGGCAGGCATAGCATCAGTCAGGAGACTGGACCAATGAACCTGCAACACCTCACTGCTAATGATGACAAACTATTAGCATTAGGAATATTTTTCCATTCTGTAAAACTAGAATATTTCACAACTAATCAATTTTGCAGTTTTGAACCATAAATCATTTTGCGCCTATTTGATTTCACAGATTTCAAGAATATGATGCTTCTACAAGAAACTTTCAGTATAAGAAGAAAATGAATAAATGTATTTATTATGACAAAGCTGTTGCTGATTTTTATTTTGATGCTTGCTGCTCTTACAACAGGGTAATAATACATCTTGAATTGATTATTATCCTCAACACAAAATTAAATTAAGGATACATGTACAAGAAAGGTTATAAAGGAAAAATAATCAATTTTAAGCTTTTTAATGTTTATTATACTATAAACTAAATAGGCACATT
Source organism: Streblospio benedicti (assembly GCA_019095985.1). Lineage (NCBI taxonomy): Eukaryota > Metazoa > Annelida > Polychaeta > Spionida > Spionidae > Streblospio > Streblospio benedicti. Next base: position 23,879,079 of record CM032668.1, on the reverse strand, counting down.
TATATTTGTAATTTCATATTTAATTTCTCTTTGACATGAAATCTAGTCTTTTCAAATATCAACATATTTGAAGATTATGGCTTTTGACAAAAAGCTTACAAAGGATTTTCAGGTTTGGTTTTTTTTTGTTTTTTTTTTTTGTTGTTGATGAATTATAGATGTTTTTGAATTGATTGTCAAGAAATTTCAGGAAATCAGTGTTTTTCAAACTCAAAATGTAAAATGATCAATTGAATAAATATAAAAATTTTGAGGCACCCCTTTCTAGATATATTTATATGAGTTTGTTATTGGATAGTATTTTCAATGATTGCGCTTTTTTTCTCTCATTTATATGACAAAGTAGTAGTAAAATTTGCACTAATTGCTAATACTTTTTTTTGCATTAACCTATATATTTCAAACCATGTTAAATCATTAGATAAGATAATTACCTACACAAGGTGTAATTCGTAAAAATTGAAGTAACAATAACAGAAAATAGTCAAATTTTAGTGAAAGCCTAAAATAACCTTTCCTGTACACTGAAAGCTTAAATCATGGAGCTAGAATTGGCAAGTACCAAACATATGTAGTCAATATAAACTGATCCCCGCCCAGGCCAAGTCAAAGACTGTATAAGTCTACTTGGTTCTGAATGTACTGAAAAGTACCATGCATGTTAAAACTCAACTATAACTCTACTAAATTTCATAAACTGATAAACTTTATTCTGATTATTATTTTCATAGAAAATTATCTCCCAATTTTATACATCTAGAATGTGATCTATTTATTAAGAAAATCTATCCATTAAAGACAGATATATTGTATAGTATTGCAGCTGTAATAATCAAAACACCCTAAAACACCCTAACGAGAGCTAATGCAATTCCTGGAATTATCTCTGAGTGAACGTCGTGTTTAGTCAGTTGACATAGGGTGGTTTTGATACATAAAGTTTGTAATTCCTTATGAAATAATGATTTGGCAGTCAAAACTATTTGCTGGCTATTTAATTTTGCAATTTTGCAGTAGGCTGTAAAATTCAGAAATTAAATTGTGCCGAAATATCTTTAATTTTCTAGTAACCACAGCAATCTAACTGAAAACCTAAGAAAATCGAGAAAGTGTCACCACAGAAAATGTGGAAAGCAAACTGGAAAAGGCTGAAATGTAAAAAAAAAAACATGAAAAAGGAAAGAAAGTCTGAATAACAGGATATCTGCAAACATAGACACTCAGGTGTTAGTAATATGTAAAGCGACTCAATTAAGGTGCAGCAACTAGGCTTTATGGTTTATCCGTCTTGTGCCTCAAGCTCCCATACTTCATATTTAGCCTCATTAATACACCATACATAATTTATCAAATAAAAAAACTTAGCTGATGCAAGTATTTTAGTCTCTAAATAATGTGACAAATATTCTCTACATAGGTGATTATTAAATACTTATTTTTTCCGAGATTTCCTGTATGTATCAACCAAGTTTCCAACTAATATCTATATGGTAATAGTTTTTAAAAGAAATTTCAACTTTAAGGATATATTTGCTTTATATGAACTGATAGCCATTGAAAAAGGTTATCATTGCATGGTTATTGTCATATAGATTTATCAATATTCATAGCTATATTGAAATTAATTGACTTGGGTGTAAGTTTGGACATAGATGATTGTTTGTCAAGGTCTATAGGGCTCACACAGCCGCTACTAAGACCCGGGCCCTGTGGCATGAGACCACTTGGCCATCGAGGGTTCAAGACCCGACAAAAGCTATGCAGCCCTATGGACATGGAGAAAGAATACTCTATGTCAGTTATCAATATATTGAAACATACATGTAGAATATCACCCTAAAAAGGTGTGTACCTGATAAGAGCAATTGAAAATGGCAGCCGTCTGAGCCATAAGAGAGTGAGTGTGTAGATGTAGAATATAATTAGGACACATTACACATTAGGGACTCTTGATCAGTAGCTGAAGTTCACAATGCAAGTTTGCATTTGCAATTGTAGACTTTTCCTAACATTCATCATCAATAATCAATGACTAGACAATAAAAGTTCATCAATAATTTACTAGTTTGCTATGCAAGCACTCAAATTATGAAACTTTGAGTGAAGGGTAACAATTCGTATCCATCAATTTCAAACAATCCTTAAAGTTGAAACAACTAAAATAACTTTTTTGAGCCACCACACACAGCCCGTGAAGCAATAACAATGTGTGGGTTTTGTACCTCACACATGGCACTATAAGACCACGGGGAGCCCCACTCGAGGTGCACACCACGACTTAACACGGTGTACGCTATGAGCAAGCAGCCCAGTTCAATGTGGAAATCGGAGGATATGGAAACACTGAAATAGGGAATTTATAGATATGCAATTAACAGTTATAATATAAAGAATGTATTCTTTTTCCTTATCAAACTAATTGTTTGAAATATTTTTCTTTGTGCCACTCCACTTAGGGTACAGTCACTTGCCTTTTATAGTGTTGAGGTATTTTATTACATATAATAATAAAACAAAGAAATAATCTTCAAATCAGTATGATGACTTTGAGGGTGTATAATTGCGTATTTCAATTATACATGTACTTCATTATGTAGACTCTACTAGGGGAAAAGGTATACAATTCTTTCTGAAATTAAGCTTAATTAAAGTCAAAGAATGAATGATAAAATGAAACCGTCTGCTTGAAATATCATGCATCGCTTCCATATTATGCATCTCATCCATTGCCTCATCAAATAAATGATAGCTATTTATATCAATATTTAGGTCACTGAAGTATACCTATTGTTTCACCAAGTAATTTTTTCTTTCTTTTGAGAAAAGTATGGTTAATCTTTATTAGAATTATGAACATGGTACAATAGATAGATTGATATCAAAATCTTATATAATTGATAACAGTAAATTTTCAGAATGTATTACGCACATTTGTTGCAGATAAAACCATGCTGTCACGGCAATCTTTGCCAACATTGTGCAGCAAAACGCTAATTCATAAAAGGAAGAAGTCTGCTTGCCAAGGTATTTTGCATTAATATTGTGATAAAATGTCAATGTTCTAGTTTTCTTTAGAAGTACAAATATTTGATATATAAAAAGACACATTGTTTGGTTGGATGTTTGAGAGTGAAACATATTTTATGAGAAAAGCAAACGCATGTCACATTATTATTGTTGTAACATATTATATTTAAGAAAACATAAGTTACTATAAGAATACACACCTGCTTTTGCAAAAAGCACATCCCAAAATCAGGTTGACAACAGAGATGATGAGAATCAGTCCGGAGACAGCGCAGAAGACATAGAACACGAGCTCGTCAATGTCTCCAAACCGTTCCAGCCACATGGAGTCGTACATCTTGATAGGTTTTCTGAAAGTAACAATATATATATATATATATATATATATATATATATATATATATATATATATATATATATATATATATCCAATATATATATATATATACATATATATATAAATGGTATATATATATATATATATATATATATATATATATATATATATATATATATATATATATATATATATATATATATATATATATTATCCAATATATATTATCCAATATATATTATCCAATATATATTATCCAATATATATCCAATATATATAATATTAGGAATCCTTTTCCTATATCCCTAATTAACAGAACCTTAAATATTGTTTCTATTATAATCATAGTTAATTTTTTAAGCAAATTCTTACATGACAATAGAAGCCACAGAAATGTGCTACGCGCGTGAAGAAAAAGTGCACATAAAGTTCACGGCCAGAATGAATACCATGAATCATAACAAACTCTTACTATAAGCAACATATCTTTCAAAAAATTGGCCTTGGAATACTTTTACACTGAATCAGTGAAGGAAAATATGCCCAAAAGTGAAAATATACTCTTGAGCAAGGTGATGATAAAATTTTACATGATAATTACTTGACGTGAGAGGTATGCACCAAATGGTAAAACTTGAAATCAAAAGTAAAAATGCAAATCAGTTACTTTGACCATGTAACAATCAAAAGTTATCAAGAAAATATACTTAAAATCAAATAAAAAATGTAACTATGTACATGTATTTGTAGTACATTCTCAGTTCATTACCAACATGACCTCGAGTCATTGGGCGTGCTTGGTTAAATACTGTAGAATTGAACTAATGTAACAAAAGCCTGAATTTGTCAATTAGGGTCATGTATTTACCACTAACCACCTTTAGTCACTAGAAATGAAATTGTATAGGCCTTTAATTATTACAGATCTTAAACAGTTGGAATAACATTATATTCCTGATATTATTCACTTCAATTTCAACTGTAAATTTTACAACAAAATATATCTAGTCGCAATCTGAAAATGAAAATATTAATATTATCCATAAAAAACTAACAATTAACCAATATAAGTGATAAATCTGTGTTCCAATCAGGCATATGAAGCAGGTGTGCTTCCGTGGCAGAATGAATAGGGAGTTGGACTCGTGACCAGAAGGTCGTGGGTTTGATTTCTGGTCTGGTTTGTTGGTGGGTGTTGAGCAAACTAACAGGTTGAACACTTCTCCCTGATACCTACTAGACATTAAATAGCTACAGGTAAGGCAAGTGAACGCGAATGTGAATGATTAACACGACTGCCCTTTAGTAGCAATATGCTGTATGCTCCCTGGAAAATTGAGAAAGATAGTGTGACATGGATGCCAATTACCTGGTGTAATTGTCCTTACAGCATGTGAAATCTATGATTTGCGACTGTGAATAAGCACATTTACATAGACGTAAATTAATTGAATCATTCCTAGAACTCATGATCCTGCCCACCAGATTAATCTAAACTAAAATAAAATGTGCCCGGATTCCTGTTTCACACGGTTTTCACTCGTATTGATCAGTTACAGGATAGTCGTCTAAAATATCTCAACTTTATTACTAATTCATTCATGATCATTCATTAGAAAATATTATAGAATCTATAAGGACATAATTATTTTGACTGATCCTGTGATTAAGAGAAGGTGAACTATGTATTAATACAGTTCATTTCTACAATAAAATACGAAGACTCTTATCGTTGGCCCATTAACTGTATAAACCATCCCCATGTATCTTTTACCTAACAGGTGATTTTTAATTCACACACTCAAAACAGATAATAAAATTGATGATACATTTACAGCTCAATACATGTAGGCGTAAATAAATACAAACCCGAGGTAACCCCTATCCAAAAGGCATCCAGTGTACAGAAAAAATGTAAAACTTCCTAAGACAATGTTGAAATCACACCCTCAATGGCGAAAATGATACTTGGCTTCACGAAACCATTCAGCAAGAAATATTAGTCACTCTTCTATATTACAACGTTTAAGTGGCTTTGCTTCAAACCCATATGATTGTGCCTGCCTGTCACGCATGGAATCTCGTTCTTTTCAATACCAAATTGACAAAAGTAAAGTACACGCGGTGGAAACTTTTTCAGACAAAAATAACTTTTACAAAATCGTCCGCGCGTGACATACCCTACTCACACTGCAATGGCCATAACCATGTTTTATAATACTTCAAATATTCCTTCCATCAAATATTGCTACTGTGGCCGAGTGGATAGGAAGGGGGGGCTGTGGGAGGAACATCAAAACAAACTAAGCTGGGGCCATTAAAATCTTTTCACAATAAAAGGGGGCTCAGTGAATTTTGAAGTTACAATTTTGAGATTTCACCGCCCCCTCCCTAACATTTGAATAATGAACGCTCCCTTATTTGGTTATTTGTATTTGTGCTAGCTGTGCAGGGACTCCACACTAGGGTCCTCTCAGGCGATTTTCCAATGGTCATAGCATTTGGATCCTATTGACGACAATTCTAAAATCCTTATATTTTGATGGTCTCTATTTTGCGTGGTACTTGGCAAAAACCAAAACGTCAATTGTATGTGCGTGCGTGTGTGTGTGCGCGTGTGTGTATGGGTGTGAACACCATTTAAAAGTGGCATAGTATTGCTAATAATTCTAATCTAACCCCATAGCAAGCTGGTGTAGCGCTACTGTTTCATTATTGCTCAGCATTATTGAGTCATTTGGCGTGTGTGGGAAAGTACAAGAAATATTCTATCTTTTCAAGGGAACGTTTGTAATTTTCATTTACTTTTGAAACAAAAAATCATCAATGTCAGAGTAACTCTATATCTAGATAGTAGGTTGTTGATCTGCCACTTGTTTTGCTCACGATTCTTATTTACTACACTGTACCAGCTGAAACACCAAATTCCCTGTCTTGCATCAAGCTTGTGACAGCAGTTTAATTCAAGCTAGAGTCGAATGGTACCGACTATTGAAGGCGAAACATTCGTGGTTGACCTATTGTAAATATCGTATGTTTAAAGCCCGGTCCACATCTTAATAACCTATGGATCATTCACAAAGGATGTCGTCACCCGTCACGAGGACTGAGCATGATCAGTCAGTCACATGCCATCGTATGTAGTCTCTTCATGTCGTGTTTGCGTAGATACAGAGACAAGACGGGTCTGCTTGGCATCATTTACGTCTTAAAGTTGTACAGTAACGTAAATCTAATATTACATTCATTAACAAAATGCAAGTGTTCTACCCAATAACCCCTTTTTAAACTATTGATAGTGTGAAAATAATATTCTATGCGGTTCTAAGCTTTGTAATCGTCGTCGATGACTTGCAAATAGAGCTCAAGAAATGCCTACGGGTTACTCTCTACATTTTATACAATAGTATAGTATTTTTGTTTGTTTATCTATTTGATTTTCAGAAAGAGGCTTCGGAAGTCAACTATTTTTTAATTTCTAATATGTGTTCGCATTTCACTATATGTTATAAAATACATGACCACCCTATATTTATGCTGAGAGCCAGAATGATTTAAAAGTGGTGTATCAAAATCTGATTACATGTGAATATTGAAAATGGGGGGAATTGTGTTTGAACAGAACCGTTTCCCCTCGGTGCACTTTGCAAGAAGCCACGACAAAGAACAGAATTCGGCATTCTCGTGATTCCAGCAGATTTCTTGCAGTAGAGGGTGGGAAGTGCTCTGGGGAAGGGGGGGGTCTCCTAAAAATGGGTATGGGTGTGCCATTTCGAACGTCCAAACTGTACCCATTGATACACTAATTTGGCATAAAAAGTGACCCATGTCTATACCTATTAAATAATGAAACTACATACTGTTGACATTTTATCAACAAAATATAAAAAAAAAATTATATCAGTAGCAAACAAAATGAAACTTACACTAACAATATCTGTAAATTTAAATTCAACCCCATGGCTATGCCAACAATCACAAAATTTAGACCCATTACTATACCTGAGATGTCTAAAAGGGCGACCCATAAAAACGGCACACCCGTACTACCCGACATATAGTATATATTGTAATTTAATCAGCATAGTCCCAGACTTTGTAAAAAAATATTTACGAACGCAATCTATCGTCACGAAAGCCCCAAATAACAGGGGGCCCCGGGTAAGTCATTTCTACACGGAGTTACGGACCAAACCAGAATACATGGCGCACCAGGTATCCTAGTTACATTAAAACTTGTAACCACCCCAAAGATCCTAAAAGAGGGGGCCCGGAAGTAAATATTTTAGGGAACCACATATTTTACCAGCATTTTTACATGTATCTTTTAACACGCTACCACGTAACCAGAAAAGGCCCCAAGTTTATATATTTCAAAACAAAATGGGGCATCAAGGGCTCATGGTTGACTCCACAGACCAATGATATTGCAGTAATTTCAGTTACAACTTTAATTCGCTAAAATGCTTTGTGATTACAAATGATTTCACATTTCAACGGCCCCTACATTATAATGACATAATATAATGACATATACATGTTATGTTGAAACAATACCTTACCATTAAGTAACATATTAACATATAAACACGTTATCAAAGTCGCTGCACTCAGTCACTGACTTACTTGTCCCCAGTTAGCCCCTGCCAACGTCAATTTCAAGGTCCCTAAAAGTTGCCACATGTTATTGGTTCAAACCATCCCATTGAATTTAGCTTTGAATTTAGGGATCATTCAGAATTTATCATAGGGTGGGGTGGAAGGATTTTAGGGCGGGCCATGAACTTTTGTCACAATGTTTGGAGGTGGGGGGAGGCTGTCAATTTTTTCACACAGTTTTGAGGGGGCTATCAATTTTTTCACAGAAAAGTTACCCCTATTTTTAAAGATTCTGTACTAAAATTTCCTGTTTTTTATATCATGGATTGGATATCCATCAAATCGGATTTGGGTTAACTCTGACAATGATTGCGTTAACTGTTTAAGGGTGGGGGGTGACATCAATTTCTATCACAGGAAATTGAGGGGGATTACCATGTTTATCACAGAGATTTGAGTGGGGGCTATCAATTTTTTCACAGCATTTTTGGAAAATCCTCTTACCCCACCCTATCATAAATACTGAATGGTCGCTTATGTACCAATGTTTAGAAAGAAAAAGGCTAGACCTTTATTACTCTTAATGAATGGCAGATGGGAAAGTAAATAATTGATTAACGCATCTTATTTATGGAAAGGAAACGCCTTGCCAATACGAGTAATATAAAGCTCACCCTAATAGTATTGGTGTCATGCACAAGTAAATTTGGATGCCTTTGCTGAAAATTTCACTCTCAGATATTTTTTTTTCTTTTAATCTTCTGTCCAACACAATTGAACAATCTCATCCTATTATATACCACGTTTGACGAAATCTGTAAGTAAATGATACGGCCGCCAGCTTTAGCCTGCCCAAGACGGTTCTTGCTTCAGGCCCTCATCCACTCTACGAGAGGTCGACCTTATTTGTTATTCATTTGTGTGAAAAATACTTTGTATGATTGTATTTTTTTTAATTTATTAGGATGGATGCGATGTATGCACATTAATATACAATGAACATTTACTATCAAATCGTTTTATCTGAAGGATGCTCTTTCCACCTGAGATATTGATCACTCCATGAGAACGTTATGATATAATTTAGTTGATAATAAAAACGAAGCAGACACTAGTTGAGCGTGTAGTAAGTATAGTAAGTCCTGAGGCATCTTTACAACAATAATAACACATATTTCATTAGTTTCATTCGCATGTATACATGTTAAATATATACAAGTAAAACATTTAAAATACATATGCGTACATACGACCATTCACATATCAATCATACGAGACTAGTACATTTGAAATTTCCAGAAATATTGCCTGCGCCTATCTAAAATTTACTTAATACAGAGTTGAAATGGTAAACTGTATCACCGTCCGTAACCGACCTTTACCAGTAACCAAAATGGTGACCAACATCGTCGCTAAGTAAGATTATGTTACTAATTCCCTCAAATTATAGCCTGAATATGTATATAATGTCGTCTGAACAATAGATATGCTAGTGAATATGTTATGGAATGATTCTAAAGACACCCAAGTAGCTGCTGTGCAGTGTAATTCACCAATATTGTTGAGTTTTGTAAAGAGATTCATTTATTTCTTTTTCATAACAACAAGTATCACTAATTTTGCGGTAAATCCATAAAAACTTACTATAAGTGTATTAATATTTTCGGACATTTTCAATATCCATCGTCTGAGACTTTTCTGTCACCAGGTGGCAGCACGTGACAGCACACCCCAACAACATACACTGACCGACTTCCACTTCTGTCACGTGCTGCCACCTGGTGACAGAACAGTCTCAGACGATGGACATTGAAAATGTCCGAAAATATTAAGACACTTATAGTAAGTTTTCATGGATTTACCGCAAAATTAGTGATACTTGTTGCTAATATTGTTGAGCTTTAAAGCTACTGGTAATGGCCACCTACTTGACACACATGCTACAAGTACTGGCCGCGTCGGTTGCAAGTAATGGCCTATTTTGATTGGGCTTAGGGATGATGTACATTTTGTCACGCTCCGCAAAAGTGGAACAGTGTTTTCTTTTTTCTTGCCCCCCCCCCATACAGTGTTTTGCAATATTTAGGCATCGACCATTTGATCTCAGGGGGGTGGGGTGGGGGGGGGGCAAGCAAAAGCATTGAAAAATAATAAGGCAAGGATGAAAATTGGTGAAAAAATAATAAGGTTTCATTTGGCTAGAAAAATAAATAAATATTTGTCAAATTTGTAATAATTAAGGTTCAGTAATCTAAGAAAAAAATCTAAAAAAAAATCTAAGAAAAAAAGAGTTAGATGTCAAATTTCATGAAAAAAAAATAATTGAAGCTATGGTGAAAATAGCTGCCCCCTCCCCTAAACATTGTTACAGCATCTCCCAGTCTGACCTGTTTATAACAGGCTACTCATCATTGAACAAACAAGTATAAAGAGGAAAAACAGATGTAAATGTAAATGTGCTGGTTTATAGTTGTGATCCATGTGATCCGCTCATGACTAGGTTTTGCACCAGGTTATTCACACACATTAATCATCAATGTGATCATTTCTCATATACTTGCATTCGCAGCACATTCAGCGCACAATGCTAATCACTCACACAATCACTCACTCTTTCAACCCAATGACCTGTACTTAATCAACATGTAGGTGCCACGGAGCAGTGTGCAACCTGTTAGAGGTAGGATTTTGGCAATTATTTCGCACCATTTAGCAGCATTGTTGCTCGTTGTTAGGTTCTCTGGCATCCTTCCTCGCCTGGCGTAGTCTGCTCCAAGAGGCAACTTTACACATGCATGGAACTAGGTGAGGCGTGCACCCGGATACCTTCATGCACAGTTAGAATTTGCTGCAGCTTGCACCAAGTCACATCTCTAGTGTTTTTCATTTTTATTCTATTTTTATCTTTTATTTTATTTTATCTATTATCATTTTCAGTTTTTTATATTTTTTTTGTCGGGGAGGGTGGGGAGAGACAAATAGGGAAAATGGCAAAGTTTAATAGCCACGAAATATTCTAATTTTACAGGAAGTGCCTTACCTAGGCACTAGGAGTCATTACATTAGCATTAGTTGTTATTTAACTCAGAATCTGAACTTGTTATGAAGGTGATCTCAATATCGAGGTGGTCTTTTTATGTGTCTAGATCAATTCGTGCAGGAGCAGTAAGTTTTGGGACAGCGGACTGTAGATTTGATAGAAACAACACAAATTGCACTTTTTTATTTGTTTTTCTTTAATGTTCTATTATAGAGAAAAATTTAATCCAAATTAACCAAAATGAATAACTTCACATTTATTTCTATTTTATAACACATAGTATGTGAAACACATTGATATATACATAATATACTTCTCCAGTGCGCCGGCACATTGCAGAATATCCGCAGGATGTAAAACAGGTAGATTAAATGATTCATTGAATATATATTGAGTATATAGTTATATACAAAAGTGAACACACGAGACATCCAAAATAACTCATTGCTCCATTATAAAGTTTCAGGTGAGTTATTTAATAACTTCAACAAGTCTTTTAATTGATTGGTTCAGAATTACTTGACATCTTGAATGTTAAAGAGGTAGAAAGTATCCAATTTACGAAAAGACGATGTTGAGTAGCACTGTTGAGAAATAACAGCTCACTTCTTGGCATGGACAGTCATATGGTGCCTTTTCAAGTTGTTTCCAAGTGTAAATGATTTGCGACAAATATGGCAGTAAAATGGCTTCTCACTAGTGTGTGTGCGCTTGTGATTCTTCAGGTTAGAACTTTTAGCAAAACATTTCCCACACTGATCACACATGTTTGGTTTCTCTCCCGTGTGAGTGCGCATATGCTCAACAACAGATAACCTGCGAGAGAAACTTTTATCACAAACTCCACAACCATAAGGTTTCTTGCCCGTGTGAGTTCTCATATGGGTTTTCAGATTTCCACTTTGGATGAATGATTTCTCACACACTGTACACTGATATTGTTTCTCTCCAGTGTGGATTCTCATGTGTTTGGTCAAGTGGCTACTGACACTAAAACACTTGCCACATTGACTACATTCATAGGGTTTCTCACCAGTGTGGATTCTCATATGATTTGTCAGAGTTCCACGCAGGCTGAATGATTTCTCACACACTGTACACTGATATTGTTTCTCTCCAGTGTGGATTATCATGTGTTTGGTCAAGCTGCTTCTCTGACTAAAACACTTGTCACATTGACTACACTTGTAAGGTTTCTCACCAGTGTGGATTCTCATATGATCTGTCAAAGTTCTGCGTTCGCTGAATGATTTCTCACACACTGTACACTGATGTTCTTTCTCGCCAGTGTGGATTTTCATGTGGGTGGACAAGGTGGCTTGTTGACTAAAACACTTGCCACATTGACTACACTCATAAGGTTTCTCACCAGTGTGGATTCTCATATGATTTGTCATAGTATCATGTTGGCTGAATGATTTCTCACACACTGTACACTGATATTGTTTCTCTCCAGTGTGGATTCTCATGTGTCTGGTCAAGTTGCTACTGACACTAAAACACGTGCCACATTGACTACACTCATACGGTTTATCACAAGTGTGGATTCTCATATGCTCTGTCAAAGTTTCACGTCGGCTGAATGATTTCTCGCACACTGTACACTGATATTCCTTCTCCCCACTGTGGGTTTTGATGTGGGATTTCAGATGTGCACTTAGGCTGAATGATTTCTCGAATATTATACACTGATGTTCTTTCACCCCCTTGTGGATCCTCATGTGCTTCGTCAAAGTGCGTTTCTTACTAAAATTCTTGCCACATCGACTACGCTCAAATGGCTTCTCACCACTCTGAATTCTATTATCTGTGATTTTACAAACAGGAACTAACTGATGCCACCTTGTCACCCTTGAGCATTTTAAAATATGAGCACAAATCCAAAATGGCCGCCATTCTAGGTAACGAAAATATATATGTCCATACAATATTTGATTTTGTAGGCATAGTTTCATATAATGTATCAAGTTTTATGTTTAAAAGGTCACAGATCACGAATATGATAAAATAAAAGTTGTCATAGCAACCAAAAATCAATGAAACCAGATGTTTGCTCAAAATTACCTAAATTTGGTAAAAAATACCAATTTTGGTAAATAATTGTTTAGAATATAAAATGGGAAAAGTCATTTTAAACATTTAATGATAGCAAGTTAATCTTTGTCAATACTATATAGCAAAAATGTCATATTATTACTCAAATAATTGATTTTAGACACCATGCTTAGATTACAAGTATACGTTCGATGAACTGGTTGCCAACCATAAATCACGTACTTCAGTAAACTTGCTAGGTTTTCATGTACATTTATCAAGACGTCTTTCATCTAATCATCATTGTTATCACTCTCATCATCACTACAAATAGAATTAGCTAAGTTCATTTTCTTCTACATCTTGAGTTTAAACATTCTAACAATGACTTGCGCATTCCCAATTGCAATATCATGTCCATGTTACACTAGATGACATCCATGAGCAAGTTATTCCTTGTACACAAGTTTTTCTTGTGCAGGGCCTGTTTGTCCCACACAAACAGGACACTGCTTTCAATAACTCATCCATGCATATTTTGCAAGTGCTGTATCAGGTTGAGGAACGTCATTCATCAGCTTCCAACTAAACTGTTCAATATCATATAATATATCTGTGGGGGCTTTCCAAAGAATCACCTGTATTAAACTGTGCTCAAAGTATGTGATATTGCAATCAATCCTCAGTTGGAGGGGGTGTTTTCATATTTTAGAGTTTTATCTTTTCTCTTTGTTACTTAATCTTTATGTTGGTTCATTAATTTTTTATTTAGTTTTTTCCTCAGCATACAGTCTTATGAAAAAGGCTTTTCCAATTCCCGGAACCTCTCCTATGTTACAAGTATTAAGATCTCCGACTTTTATCACTAGCTTCCTTTAAAAGATTGATAACTTTAATTTTACTTTTTTCAAATGGATATGATAGAGTCTCATATCTATGATACTTAGATGTGGATCGCAGGCAGAGCGAGGCATTTCTTTTTCAGTATCATGATAGTATTCTTAATGTTTATATACTTTCCATAACTTTTCTTCATAAGAAGTATCACATCCAAATTTAGCTTGCAGTAAAACATGTAAGCAGAAGAAGAGATTTTCCTAGTTATAAACTGTACTTTTCCAACTTGAACACTTTTCTGTGTTCTTTCTAAAGGGATAACCCGACTTTTCATCATTTCATAAAACCCGGTGGACAGCCTGGCATCAAACTTTGAAATCATGGTTTCACCATCATTAAGATTCCCATCTGCTAACTTACCGCCTACAATGTTCATCAAAAGGGATTCAGTCTCAAATGGATGAGTGCCTTCTTCCAACTTGTCTTAAATCTTTTCTCTGTCCTTGGCATCAAGGAGGTTTCTGTTTTTTCCATCTTGTTGTGCTTCCCATTTATCTCCTCATATTTGATGTCAAATATGTTGTCCATCAATTGTGCAACTGTGTTGGAGGTGTGTATACCCATTACCCTTCCAGCAACTTGGTTAGGAGGTAGTGCCATTCCAACTAAACCTAGCTCCTTTTGTAAGTCTGCTCTTCAAATTTGCCACCCCATAACACATTCCATGTACCATTTTTGTGTCTGCACACATGACGTCCACGCAGAAATACACATCAACGTCAGTAGTTCGGAATGCATTTCTAGTAGGTGCCTGGTAATATACAGGGCATAATTTACATGTCCACTTGCAAAGAAATAAGGTAGCATTCTTTGAAGACCATAAATGTGAAGTAGCCAGTCACCTTAGCGTTCGGCTCTTACATGGACTTACATGGACTAATACAGTGAAATATACCAAGCAATCTGCCCAAAGGTTTCCTGTAGGGTGAGACCTGGGAACTTAAAGGAGTTACTGTAAACTCTCCACTAAGCTTTCGGAGTTTAGCTAATGTTGCAACACTGCAACCACTGCTTTGGCCAAACTTTAATACTTAATATGTTGGAAATACCTTGGTAGGCTGATTGAAGTACCTCCACGAGGCCTGTTCCTTTCATTTAGCTTACCTTTGCAAACTATACATGACATCAACCTGTGCATACCACCAGGTCTTGCAAATAACCATTCCCATTTTTCTGAATTCGACTGTTTAATTTGCATAATATTTTATATAGCTGCAGGTCATCTGTACTAGTGAAATAAATCACTCAATGTAAGCGAGACAAGATAACACTGTGCCAGGGTGAGCTCTGAGCAAGTGGCAAATCAATTAACGGCCCAAATGTGTACTGTGTTGCCTTACCAACAGAATCATGATGTACTTCCTTCATAAAACCTGACCATTCAGGATTTGTATTTTTTGGTTTGTTGGTTTTTGTTAATGATATGGAAATAGTCCAGGTGACACCCTCTTGCAATGCTTTTTGTACACTTACATTTTGTTGTTACAGTTCATATATGAAACCAGTAGAAATCTCTCATTCTGGTGGTGTGGGTTTCTTTTTGCCTGCATAATGCTTAATGTCTACAGAAATCAACATACTGAGCATAAGCTAGACGAATCAGCTTTTCCTTATCTTGGGATTACAAGATTGAAATCATATGGGTCTTAATCATTATTATCAGGAGATTGCATAAATTCTATGGCTAGGGCATGTGTCTCTCGGTTACCGCCTGGTGTGATTACCTGCAGCTCTTAGTTGTCTATCCAAGATCAGTGTTACTGCCAGATGGTACCATCCTTTCTCCTGCATACTTTGCAGCGGATAGATGAAAACCAAAAACCTGGTCGTATGTTACAGATGAAGCAATGGTATTTAAAAAGGTATCTATAAAAATCACGCCAAATGGTAACCGAGAGACACATGCTCTAGCCATAGAATTTATGCAGTCTCCTGATAATGATTATTAAAACCCATATGGTTTCAATCTTGCAATCCCAACTTCTTCAAGATGCCAGATCTCACTCTACAGGCCACCTTTGGGTAAGACTGCTTGGTGCATTCCACTGTAATAGTTCATTTGTTTGTACGAGACAACTCCACTGTGACTAGCTACTTCACATCTAGTGTCTTCACATTTAGTGTCTTCAAAGAATGCTGCCTTATTCGTTACTTCCTTAGAACCAAACCGGTGCTGAACTTTAATGCTAATAACCAGAGTGGTTTGGTTTGGAATGGTGGTTATTAGGTATTGTATGATTTGAGCAATAAACACAATGTCAAACGTTTGGTCTTGCCAACAGGCACTTACACTATAATTGGTTGAAGACATAGAGCTCATGGCTTCCATCATGGTTTGCTCACCGGCATATATTATAAATGATCGTTAAGTGGTGTTTAAAGTATGAAATACCCTACACACTGTGCGAAGAGTTGTGCATGTGTATCATTAATACTACTGTTTTACTTACAGAAGTCTTGGAAGTGCCACCAATGACAATAATTTAGTGCTTAAACGATCCTCCAAAAATTGATTGGGCCCTAGCCCACTGGACCCAACCACTTAGGACAGATCTGCAGCATTATTATTTTGAGTATCATGCACTAAAATTTTAGTTTTAATTATTATTGTATTAAGAATTTTATAAAATACAAGTTTTAATGATGAAAGATCATCATTCTATCAATCTGGGTGGCAGCCATCTTGTTTATAGCAGCTTATAACCTGTCGGCCATCTTGAATATTGCTCAAACATAGTTATATACAAACCCTATCAACATATTGATAGCTTCAAATACTTAATAAATGATGCAGATATGATTTTCATATATATTTTCCATGTAACTATGATGAATCTGCTTTTCAACAAGCTCCTTCTAATAAAAAATGGAACAAAAGGACCATTTTTGAAATGCAAATATAAAAAAATGCTCAAGGATGCCAAAGTGGCATCAGTTGGTTCCTTGATAAAGACCATCTGAAGAAGTAAAATCAATCATAAAATGCTTGTTATACCCTACATCAGGGTTCAGCTAGAATTAGATGTCAAATTTCATGAAAAACAATAGTTGAAGCTATGGTGAAAATAGCTGCCCCCCCTGAGATCAAATGGTCGATGCCTTATTCAAATATTACTTGTATATGCCATGAAACAATATTTATTATGTATCAGGAATGTAAATCATACCAAATCTACTGTGTATCTTTTTAATGCCACATTTCAATAGCAAATAGTGGAATTCTGATATGAAAAGTTTTAGCGCGAGAGATAAAATATTAGACCCACAAAAAAGTGGAATATCCAAAACTTGACCGAAACCCCCCTCCCCCTAAGTGGAACACTGTTCCACTTTTGCGGAGCGTGACAAAATATACATCATCCCTTTAAATAGGTTGTGGGTATATACCAGTAATATTTATTTTCTAGCCCCCTGCATTTACTACCATCTAACGATATCTTGACATACTTATCCGCAATTCCGCATGTGTATTGCTAAAGCCATCTAAAGGAATTGTAAAGCAACCCCGGGTTGGATGCATCCAGCTTAATATATGCTGGCGATTCTCTTCAGAAGCACTGCATCATATGGCACAATGAAATTCATTCTGCATTCTTGTAGAGCTGCACTTATTCCTTGCAATCGTTCTTCAGCCTTGTTTCCCTTTTCCCTTAAAGAAATTTATCCATTCGCCCTTTAAAAGTTTTTGCACTTTGAGCCAAAACACAAACTTTTATAACTGTATTGAAAATAGTTGTAATGAATAAAACAAACAAGTGTCTGACAACAAATGGAAAACAACATTTTGTACGACAAACAAATCTTTATGACATATCTTACCAATTTGAATTGATAAGGAAAATGACCAAATATGCACAGCTATTTTCAGAAAACCAACTCACACAGATTAGTATCCACAATAGCTTACAATGGACGTCCCACCATCCTGTACACACAAAAAATGGCATTGTTCAAACACTGATGAATAGAGCAGATACATTAATACAAGATCCAAAATTAAGACAAATAGAAACAGGTAGGATCAAGAGTGCTTTAAGAGGCTGTGGATAACCTGAATGGTCATTGAAAGAAGGAAAAATTGAATCTCAAAATAAATAAAGAGCATAACACCAAGGAAACATCAGAAAACTGCTAACTTACGTAGTTTTGCCATGTACAAAATATACAAGGTGTGTCTAAAATATTAAGATGATTTTATAAAAATATAACCAGCCTTTATGATAAGGGCTGAGTCATTATTTAAGGCGGGGTGGGGTGGTCAGAAGTTTTTTTTAGACGCCAGCGTCTTCCAACCCCCCCCCAAATGGGTTTACAAATCTAACACACAACCCCCACACGGGTTCGCAAATCTAACATATGACCACCACCCCACCCCCCACCCACCCACCCACCCACCAATTAAAAGAATGCCTGAAATATGAATTTCGACACCCTCACACCCACCCACCCCCACTTGTATATATGAGACAGAACAAAATAAAATTACCCCACAACCACTCAACACATCGTTCCCGAAAGGCCGTCAGAAGGTTTTAAAAAGGGGGGGGGGTGCCAATTTTGTATCCCACAAAATGTTTGGGGTTATTGGAGGTTATGCAACCCCCATAATATCGGCGGTTGGTGTTGGTGAGTGTGAGGGGTAAAATGATAAACATTGTGCAATGTCTCTGGCATGTATACATGTGCCACAGACGTGCCTATGCTAGAGGGGTCCAGAATTAAAATTTTGTGTACTCGCAGGTTCAATGTGAGACATTTTCAGCACCAATTCCATTATGTAAAACTGTCTGGAATTTCAGACACATAACGGGTAGGGGTTGAACATTCAAAGCCTACTCTCCTCACCCACCCTAGACCCATTGTGAAAAGCCAAAATAAATATGGGTATGAGCACAGATATCCTGAAATTAGCCCATATAAACTCAGGAGTTGTGCAGCTGTCTGAGAGCATTTAGTGTTATTCACACTCAGCATTATGTTGATTGTACAAACCAGCTTGAGCATAGAAAAATCGTCTAAATAACAAGGTTGCAAACTTTTAGAGCTTTTAGTTAAGTAAATGTTGTTGAAATCAAACGATTGTGAAGAGAAGGATGAAATGTTGACTGATCATACAATACAATGTGGTCATCTCTTTTGTTACATGTTGTGTCTCTACTTACAGTGTCGAAGGCTTTGGTCAGATCGACGTAGGTGGAGTACAGGTCAGCGTTCTGTTCCTGACACTTCTCTTGAAGCTGTCTAGCAGCAAACACATAAATAGCCTTCGACACAGCAATACGTAACTGGAACGAAGCACAACATTCCACTGTAATAGTTCATTTGTTTGTACGAGACAACTCCAATTGTGACTAGCTACTTCACATCTAGTGTTTTCACATTTAGTGTCTTCAAAGAATGCTCCCTTTTATTCATTACTTCCTTAGAACCAAACCGGTGTGAATTTTAATGCTAATAACCAGAGTGGTTTGGTTTGGAATGGTGGTTATTGGGTATTTTTGATTTGGCAATAAACAAAATGTCAAAGTTCGGTCTTGCCAACAGGCACTTACACTATAATTGGTTGAAGACATAGAGCTCGTGGGTTTCCATCATAGTTTGCTCAATCGGCATATATTATAAAAATGACGTTATGGTGTTAAAAGTATGAAATGGCCCCACACACTGTGCGAAGAGTTGTGCATGTGTATTTCATTAATACTACTGTTTTACTTACAGAAGTCTTGAAGTGCCACCAATGACAATAATTTTGGGTGTTAAACTTATCTCTTCCGTACTGATTGGGGCCTCTAGCCCACTGACCCAACCACTTGGGACAGATCTGCAGCATTATTATTTTGAGTATCATGCCCCAAAATTTTAGTTTTAATTATTATTGTATTAAGAATTTTATGAAATACAAGTTTTAATGATGAAAGATCATCATTCTATCAATCTGGGTGGCAGCCATTTTTTGTTTATAGCAGCTTATAACATGTCGGCCATCTTGAATATTCCAAACATATTATATACAAACCCTATCAACATATTGATAGATTCAAATACTTAATAAATGATGCAGATATGATTTTTATATATATTTTTCCCTTTAAATATGATGAATCTGGTTTTCAACCCAGTCCCTTTTAATAAAAAAACAAAAAGGGCCATTTTTTAAATGCAAATATAAAAAAAGGGTGCCAAAGTGGCATCAGTTGGTTCCTTGATAAAGACCATCTGAAGAAGAAAAAAACAATCATAAAAAGCGTTATACCCTACATCAGGGTTCAGCAAAAATTCCTTTCCCGGCTGCCCGATATTATATTAGGCTTTTATAATGTTGTTCTAATTTTTACTTTTCTGAATGACAAATTCCCGGGTTTGGGAAAAAACTGAAAAAAGATTTTATTTACAGAATAAAATTAACGTTTTTTAAAATAATATTTGTTTTTTAAAATCTATGTGAATATAGAATTTAGCAGTAAAAGCAAAAATATTGAAAAAATAACGAAGGCTGAAAAATTTGGGGAAAAAATAATAAGGGTTTTATTTGGCTAGAAAAATAAATAATTGTCAAATTTGTAAATTGAGGTTCAGTAATCTGGGGAAAAAAAACTAAAAAATATCTAAGAAAAAAAGAATTAGATGTCAAATTTGCGAAAAACAATAGTTGAAGCTATGGTGAAAAATAGCTGCCCCCTGAGATCAACAAATGGTCGATGCCTTTTATTCAAATATTACTTGTATATGCCATGAAACAATATTTATTATGTATCAGGAATGTAAATCATACCAAATCTACTGTGTATCTTTTAATGCCACATTTCAATAGCAAATAGTGGAATTTTTGATATGAAAAGTTTTAGCGCGAGAGAGCAAAATATTAGACCCACAAAAAAGTGGAATATCCAAAAAACTTGACTGAAACCCCCCTAAGGGAACACTGTTCCACTTTGCGGAGCGTGACAAAATATACATCATCCCTTTAAATAGTTGTGGGTATATACTCAGTAATATTTTATTTTTCTTAGCCCCCTGCATTTACTACCATCTAACGATATCTTGACATACTTATCCGCAATCTGCATGTATTGCTGTGCCATCTAAAGGAATTGTAAAAAGCAACCCCGGGTTGATGCATCCAGCTTAATATATGCTGGCGATTCTCTCTCAGAAGCACTGCATCATGGCACAATGAAATTCATTCTGCATTCCTGTAGAGCTGCACTTATTCCTTGCAATCGTTCTTCAGCCTTTGTTTCCCTTTCCCTTAAAGAAATTTATCCCTTTCTGCCCTTAAAAGTTGCACCCTTGAAAACACAAACTTTTATAACTGTATTGAAATAGTTGTAATGAATAAACAAACAAGTGTCTGACAACAAATGGAAAACAACATTTTGTACGACAAACAAATCTTTATGACATATCTTACCAATTTGAATGAAAAAGACCAAATATGCACAAAGGCTTTTCAGAAAACCAACTCACACAGATTAGTATCCACAATAGCTTACAATGGACGTCCCACCATCCTGTACACACAAAAATGGCATTGTTCAAACACTGATGAATAGAGCAGATAAGCATTAAATACAAGATCCAAAATTAAGACAAATAGAAACAGGTAGGATCAAGAGTGCTTTAAGAGGCTGTGGATAACCTGAATGGTCATTGAAAGAAGGAAGAAAAAATTGAATCTCAAAATAAATAAAGAGCATAACACCAAGGAAACATCAGAAAAACTGCTTAACTTACGTAGTTTTACCTCATGTACAAAATATACAAGGTGTGTCTAAAATATTAAGATGATTTTATAAAAAAT
>CM032668.1:23830852-23848306 GCA_019095985.1 Streblospio benedicti | reverse complement strand
AAAGTTAACATTTACAATTTCTAGTCACAATGCACCGCCCTCCATTTCTACACAATATGCAGTTGTCCCTCTAATGTATGAAATATAATAATAAAGTTTATTTCACATGATAGAAACATGCATATACATATGAAATAAATAATTAGTCATGCATTTAAAAATATGCGTAAAAGATTAAAAATTAAAGAAGTATCCATTCCATAACCTTGTAAAACTTGAGTCGTAATTAAAGAAAACAGAATTCACTAGTGCAGAAATCAATGAGTTACATGAATGATGAATGTGTCTCACATTCAATTCCTTGTGTGTTAAAAACCTCAGTATCATAATAACTTGATATATTTGACGACGAAATATTTGTAATAGATATCATGGGTATAGCCACAGACGAAGCAAGGGGAGGCAGCTGAGGATTTGTTTTATCAAACCCTTATTGAAACTGTGTTTTAAGGCATCGACCATTTGATCTCAGGGGGGTGGGGAAGCAAAAAATGAAAAAAAAATAACGCAAAGGCTGAAAAGTGGTGAAAAAATAATAAGGTTTCATTTGGCTAGAAAAAAATAAATAATTGTCAAATTTTGTAATGATTGAGGTTCAGTAATCTGAGAAAAAAATCTAAAAAATATCTAAGAAAAAAAGAATTAGATGTCAAATTTCATGAAAAAAAATAGTTGAAGCTATGGTGAAAATAGCTGCCCCCCCCTGAGATCAAATGGTCGATGGTTTATTCAAATATTACTTATATATGCCATGAAACAATATTTATTATGTATCAGGAATGTAAATCATACCAAATCTACTGTGTATCTTTTTTAATGCCACATTTCAATAGCAAATAGTGGAATTCTGATATGAAAAGTTTTAGCGCGAGAGATAAAATATTAGACCCACAAAAAAGTGGAATATCCAAAACTTGACCGAAACCCCCCTCCCCCTAAGTGGAACACTGTTCCACTTTTTGCGGAGCGTGACAAAATATACATCATCCCTTAGGTTGTGGGTATATACCAGTAATATTTATTTTCTAGCCCCTGCATTTACTACCATCTAACGATATCTTGACATACTTATCCGCAATTCCGCATGTGTATTGCTAAAGCCATCTAAAGGAATTGTAAAAGCAACCCCGGGTTGGATGCATCCAGCTTAATATATGCTGGCGATTCTCTTCAGAAGCACTGCATCAGATGGCACAATGAAATTCATTCTGCATTCTTGTAGAGCTGCACTTATTCCTTGCAATCGTTCTTCACCCTTGTTTCCCTTAAAGAAATTTATCCCTTCGCCCTTTAAAAGTTTTTTTTTGAACTTTGAGCTAAAACACAAACTTTTATAACTGTATTGAAAATAGTGGTAATGAATAAAACAAACAAGTGTCTGACAACAAATGGAAAACAACATTTTGTACGACAAACAAATTTTTATGACATATCTTACCAATTTGAATTGATAAGGAAAATGACCAAATATGCACAGCTATTTTCAGAAAAACCAACTCACACAGATTAGTATCCACAATAGCTTACAATGGACGTCCCACCATCCTGTACACACAAAAAATGGCATTGTTCAGACACTGATGAATAGAGCAGATACATTAATACAAGATCCAAAATTAAGACAAATAGAAACAGGTAGGATCAAGAGTGCTTTAAGAGGCTGTGGATAACCTGAATGGTCATTGAAAGAAGGAAAAATTGAATCTCAAAATAAAAAAAGAGCATAACACCAAGGAAACATCAGAAAACTGCTAACTTTACGTAGTTTTGCCATGTACAAAATATACAAGGTGTGTCTAAAATATTAAGATGATTTTTATAAAAATATAACAAGCCTTTATGATAAGGGCTGAGTCATTATTTAAGGCAGGGGTGGGGTGGTCAGTTTTTTTTAGACGCCAGCGTTATGAACTTCCAACCCCCCCCCCAATGGGTTTACAAATCTAACACACAACCTCCACACGGGTTCGCAAATCTAACATATGACCACCACCCCACCCCCACCCACCCACCAATTAAAAGAATGCCTGAAATATGAATTTCGACACCCTCACACCCACCCACCCCCACTTGCATATATGAGACAGAACAAAATAAAATTACCCCACAACCACTCAACACATCGTTCCCGCAAGGCCGTCAGAAGGTTTTAAAAGGGAGGGGGGTTGCCAATTTTGTATCCCACAAAATGTTTGGGGTTATTGGAGGTTATGCAACCCCCATAATATCGGCGGTTGGTGTTGGTGAGTGTGAGGGATAAAATGATAAACATTGTGCAATGTCTCTGGCATGTATACATGTGCCACAGACGTGCCTATGCTAGAGGGGTCCAGAATTAAAATTTTGTGTACTCGCAGGTTCAATGTGAGACATTTTCAGCACCAATTCCATTATGTAAAACTGTCTGGAATTTCAGACACATAACGGGTAGGGGTTGAACATTCAAAGCCTACTCTCCTCACCCACCCTAGACCCATTGTGAAAAGCCAAAATAAATATGGGTATGAGCACAGATATCCTGAAATTAGCCCATATAAACTCAGGAGTTGTGTAGCTGTCTAAGAGCATTTAGTGAGAATTCACACTCAGCATTATGTTGATTGTACAAACCAGCTTGAGCATAGAAAAATCGTCTAAATAACAAGGTTGCAAACTTTTAGAGCTTTTAGTTAAGTAAATGTTGTTGAAATCAAACGATTGTGAAGAGAAGGATGAAATGTTGACTGATCATACAATACAATGTTGTCATCTCTTTTGTTACATGTTGTGTAATACCAACTGTGACAATATGCACAGTGATGTTGAGCGCATTGTGATGCAATCAAAAATAAATTAAATCTTATGCAATAAGCTTTTTTTGATGATATAGCATCATTTTCTTTCTTTGAATATATACAAATTGAAGTATCAAAGCCTGTATACTTTCTATGTAAATTGTTACATTCTCAATTTTCTGTTATTGAGTTATAGAGATTTACATTTACACCAGGTCATTGGCAATGAGTTTTCTCAACATCAACCATCAGACCAGACCAGGAATCAAATCCATGACTTTCTGGTCACAAGTTCAACTTCCTGTCCATGCGGCCACGGAAGCACGTGCAGCAATCTAAACCAGATGGACAGCACATAGGCAGATCAGGGGTGGGGTGGGGGAGGAAGGGTTAGGAGGGGTTAGGAGGCGTGTGCCCCACAATACAACATTACTTTCTCATGAACTTTGTCTAAAGTTGGAGCAAAGCATGAATAGCTACAGAGCTCTAGTCATCATCCTTTTCATTTTCTTTGATTTCACTCTCTACTCTGCCAATTATCATTCCTGATTCCAATACTCATCCTACAACACGATCACCTAGTAATTACATCACTCTTAATACTTTTTATCAATATTGTTTGAAATATCATTCTAACAGCAGTAGATGGTCTATGGGGGTAAATGAATAACGCCCCCACCCCTCCCACAACTTGTGAGCACTCAGAATTTAAACATTTTGAGGGGATGGGGTTGTTCTGTCCTTAACGTATAGCCCTCATTCTCAGCACGTACATGTAGATCCATCCCTGAAATCCTAACCGTATAAACAGTATTCCAATAGGATCAATATGATTGGGGGACCAATGAGAATGAGGGGGACCAATGAGACGAGGAACTATAGAGCTGATCCCGGTGAAACTGGCAGATCCATCGGTGAATGAATGGAAGAATATGGAAAATCAAGGAAAAAGAAAAACCCTAAAATCTGCCCTTTGTTAACATGACATCTATAGCGCACCTAACATCACACATGTCTCTCTATCAGACATTGTTAAGATCATGGATAAAGAAAATAGAGATATCCACAGAAAAATAGTTGAAGGTATACACATCAACGTGAAGAAAGCTAGTCTCAACAGGATGGACGGTTTTCACCTGCATCGATCATATCTGCGCTGAGAGAGTGGGATGGGGGACCACGCCGCCGGGCGAGGCTTGTTATGATGTTATGTCAACCTCGTTCCGCTATCAAGGCCGCTGTTAGCTGCCAAAAATTTGGGAGTAAAATAGTTCTAAATTTTGTAGTTGTTGAAATTAATTCAATATAGATTCATATGATATACTCTACAAAGGAACTTTTACAATGTATGCCAGATTAGTAATGCTCTATCTATATTGTGGGATTTTGTTGAAACATTGAGCTAAACGTTCACAGGTATCACGTATCACTGAGCTGTACAATGTGTATTTATGCAAAGAAGTAGTAACATAGATTATAGAAATAACACTACAGTAATAAAAGACACCATGTCTAAAATAGAGGCTATTACCCGCAACCACAAACTGTGTTTATGTAGCCATATTAGCTGTAACAATGGTGGGCCATTACTCGTTTCCAACAGGTAGGTACACCAATTATGACAATTATCGCCAATTACTCAGAAAATACCATGATAAACACGGCCCTTAGAATTTCATATATGGGCTGGGCTGCCGGTATACAATATTTAAACATAACACATCAGACTACAATTAGAGGGAAATAGTAACATAAACTTTTTTTACCGACGATGTTGTCCACCATTTTGGTTACTGGTAAAGGCCGCCATTTTTTGTTACTAGTAAAGGTCGGTTACGGACGGTGAATAAACAAACTTCGGTTTCAAATAAATGCACGGATAAAATCCATATACCGCACAGGCAAACTTGAGAAACAATAATATGATGACATATATTATCATGTGGAACTTAACACTTGCAAAACATCCTTGCACATTTTCCTTTGATGGCTAAAAAACAACAACTTACGGGTAAGTTTGCGGGAGCCGTTGGCTTTTAGAACCAGCACGTTACTCTCTGATTTGCCTCAGTGATCTACTCGACTAGATAAGTCGGTCTGTTCTCTATTCTTACAAGGATTAACAACACGTGTAACAAAAGTAACTCGTCCGCCATGGCACCAATACTGTGTATGTTTAGGTACGGGTATTTTTTTCAACGTTCTAACCAGCCCAAAGGCATATCGAGGGCTTACTCGTCTATAACAATGCCCAAATCCCGGGTAGAGCCTATTGTTGCTGCTAGCTGCTGTCTGTGTCAGGCTGCGTGTCGCCGTCCATGTGCGGCAGTGTGTCCCAGCCCGTGCCGCCGCCCGTGGCGAGCTCACAGTCCCGGATCCAGTCCGTAATCCTCCTGAACGTGGCGGCCTCGCGCTGGGAGAAGGGCCGCGCGGGCGCACGCGCCGCGGGCAGCACTACCAGGGTCGGCGCCGGCGCCGGCGTGTCCAAGTCAGCTGTGCAACATACACGGCACCAATTAAAATGAAATAAAATGTGGACACGTTCTCTTGAAGTGGGGTGCTACTCTTGATACGTAATACGTGTATTATTTGTATTGTGTTCTATGACAGAGTAAGTAAGTAGTCAAACCTTTGACCAGAAGGTTGTGAGCTCGATTCCTCGTCTGGTCTGGTGCTAGGTGCTAGGTGCTGAGCAAACGCGTTAAATGTGTAAAGGTCAGACGAGTGAACACTAATTAATGTTGATGAGCACGTCTCCGTTTATACGATATGATATGTGATTTCCTTGAGAAAGATGCAGTGGTGAAATATATAGTGTGACAAGGATGCCAGTGTTCTGGTTTGAATGTATAGTGGTCTGATCTTGCATAACGTGGAATTAAGACCTTTACATTTACATGTATCTATTTATTACTGAATGTTGTGATTCATCATGATAGATATTATGGCAATTAACTCCTCTTAAGATAGAAAAAACGCATCATTAAAGACTCTTTTCACGTGTAAAAATTACATTAAATGTGGTGGCGTAATTGAATGGGCTTGCCCCCACCCCCACCCCACCTAACCCCACCCCACCTCCGTCAGGATTAAAATTCTATCTAAACATTCACAAGACAGTTTGAGCCGAGAAAAGAATTAACACATTTCTGTAAATTGGGCAGTTTGTCTAAATGTTTACCTTCTGTAACTGAAAATATCCTTGAAAAAGATAACCTTGTTACTTAAAGTTTTGAAGACCCCCCCCCCCCGGCCGCCCCCGCCGCCACATACCCGTGAGGACTGTCCGCTGCCCCGTCAGGGTCTGGCCGCGCTGTCTCCGCGCCGAGCTGTAGCGCTGGATCCGCTTTCTGGTGCGCGCGTGGATCGTGTCCGATAACACAACCTGGAAACGTGCAACAAAACAATCAGAAATAAATTGAATATAGATAAGCACTTGATAATATATGCATGGATAACCCCTAAGATGTATCTAATCGCTATTTTATAGGCTTATCTGGGAGACCTCATAAAGTAGCATACAATAAAGTTATGTCCAGAACCACGATTCAAATATTCTTAGCTTCATAACATCAATGTTACAGCCACTATGATGGTGTGGTCAGCATGTATTAGCTGTTCGCATGTCACAAACAAGTTTAGATCATGCTAGCACCCAACAGCCAGCGGGTCCACGATCGGTAGAAAATTATGAAACATTTAGTTGGAATGATAGGGAGATCCAGGGGGCGCAGCCCCCCCCCCCCCTCTTCTCCCACCAAAATACTTAATTTTCATAGTTTTTTTTTCATGAAATCCCGTAAGTGCGCCCCCCTTTCCTTACGTGCGCCCCCCCCCCCCTTCCAAAAACCTGGATCTGCCTATGAGGGGTGAGGTTGCCTCATATGTATCTGACCCTAAAATGTTACCAATATATACGCAGCCAGAGATATAATCTTTTTTAACCCGCTGGCCTTCTGGGCAGAGTTGTCATTTTTTTTATCCAGAACCTTAACCCCATGGGTGTAGGGGTGTTTGCTTTCAACAAGCGATTTGCCACGTGGGCCCTATAATTTTGACAAAATATTTTACTAATAATATAGAGATCCTTTGAAAAAAAATCCTTCAAAATATCATCTGCGCCTGCGCAAAAGCGGAATAAGTATAGTTGACAGTATCAGCCATTGTCTGAGTGACATGATCAATTCAGAGGTAGCGGCTTGGAGTCTTTATAGTCCTGCGGCAGAATGGGGATTCTAGGTGGAAAGTCATTTTGTCAAACAGTAGATGTACATGTTTTATGATGGATTACGGTAGAATAGAAACAAAAGTTGCAGCATCCTTGGGGGAAATCTTTTATAACCGAAAATCAAAATGGCAGCCAACGGGTGGCGAGAAAATCAGTGATAGCCTTATCTCAGCTTCTACTTGACATAGAAACTTGATTTCGGTGTCTGACAGTGTATATTTGAACATGTAGAATCCAAGAGTCACTTGAGGAATGTGTCAGTTAGCTGTTGACCTCCAGGGAAGGTGTGGAGAACAGGGTCTAAGAGTGAATGCAAGGAAGACGAAGATCATGATTTGTGTTACTGATCTGGATCTTCTCCAGAACTCAGGCAAGTTCCTCTGTGCTGTCTGGGAACCACGAGACCAATTGATGGCAGACCACAGAGTGAATTCCAGATGGGCCCCGACAACCTGGAGGTCGTGGCTTCTTTTTACTACCTGAGAGACGTGCTCTCGGCAGCCGGTGGCTGTGACCTTACAACCACAACATGTGTGAAGACAGCCTGGAAGAAGTTCAAAGATCTGCTACCAGTTCTTTTGTGTACAATACTAAAATATTTGTATTATTGTTGCTTGTATACTTTATTACACCAGTATTACCACTGTTGTATACAAGTAATAATTAAATTTCTTTGTGATAACCTAGAACACCAGTATGCAGTTGAATTCTTAAACCGCAAAATGTTTCACTATTGAAAAAAAATGCTGTCTACAAGTGTATATTAGAGAGCACACATAAATTACTTTCCAGAGGGGGTCGGCCGTTTGGTGGTGGTGGGGGCTCCTCAGTTTTACATAGTGTCCAAGGGGGTCATTCAATTTTAAATGTTACAAAAGGGGGGTCACTCAATTTTATGTCCAACACATTGAGATTTTACGTACTTTTGACGCGAATTGAGAAAACTGCAAGTATTTCAGCAGGAATGACGCAACAATATATATATGTTTCATACCAAAACCAAATTTTTTCTTTTTCCACTGCATGTGTGGACAGTGGGGCAACCTATAGTATGCTTTCCACCGCGTACTATGAAGCCATGGGACGTGAGAGGCCACCCTTGGAGGACACTTCCATCGCCCTTCACGGGGCTAGCGGAAGTGACCTGGAGGTGCGCGGTCAGATCACGACGTTGGTCCGAGTGGGTAGTAAGGTCCTGGCTCAGACACTCATTATTGGGACACTGAGTGGACCTGATCTACTACTGGGTAGAGATTGGTTATTTGACAATGGAGTTGAACTCAACTTCTCCAAACGTACAATGACTATTCACGGCCCGGCCACATCCAGGACCAAGGAAAACCATGTCAGTCTGTTGACAGCTAAGTGTAGAGGCCCAGTACCGGCGCGTACTGTTCGGCGCCTTCACGCTACTGTCAAGAACAGACAACTGTGGGGGAGAGACTGCCTCGTCGAGGGAACATACTCCAATGAGCAGGTCGCTATCGTGACTTGTCTGGAGCGTGTGACTTCAAAGGGCAAGTATTCCTCACAGTGGAAAACGAAAGTTATTTCGATGGGATGCTCCCAGATTGTAATATTGCACAGGTGACACCACTCACGGACGATACTGACCACCCAGCAACCTCAGAACGCCCTGAGGTGTCGGGGGGGTCGGTGGACGGAGTTGGTCAGCACCCCTCTTCAGGAGAGAGAGACCCGAACGGAGTTCAGACTGGTGCCCAGGTGTTTTGCGTGGCTGCTCAAACAGCCCCTGCGAATCGCACCCGGGTCCATGACGGCTCAACGTGGTCTTCTCAACTGTTGGTACCGGATCGAGTGGCTTCGTCCCGTTCAGGCCTGGACGGGAAGTTAGTAACTTGTTGTACCGAGAGGAAGGATCTGGTAACCGATAGTGGGGAGACTGTTTGTGATGGTGGACGGGAGGTGCTCGGCCGGGCACTCCCTGAACATCTCAAATGCATGCTTCCTGAGGCAGGTGTTCTGACGGATGAACAGACCCGACGTCTGTGTGAGGTGATCATATCCTATAGTGACATTTTCGTGGGTCCTGATGGCAAGGTTGGCTTTAGCAATCAGATAACTCATAAAATTGACACTGGGGATGCATTGCCGACCAAGCAGAACTACTATAGGCGGTCAAACGTGGAACGCACTCACATTGACAAGGAGATCTCTGAGCTTCTTGAGGCCGGAAAAATCCGGCCCTCCAAGTCGCCCTGGGGAGCTCCCGTGGTTTTGGTCAAGAAAAAGGACGGAAGTCTCCGTTTTTGTATTGACTACCGTCGTGTGAATGCAGTGACTAAGCGTGACGCCTATCCACTTCCACGGATTGATGAATGCCTGGACAGTCTCGAGGGAGCGAGGTTCTTCTCCTCCCTCGACCTCGCGTCCGGGTACTGGCAGGTCGCTATGCATCCTGGGGATGCTGAGAAAACTGCCTTTGTGACTCATAGAGGGCTGTACGAATGGGCCGTGGTCCCTTTCGGTCTCTGCAACGCCCCTGCAACGTTTTGCAGACTTATGGAGATGGTATTGTCCGACATCGTGTGGTCAGGATGCCTTGTGTACTTGGACGATATTCTGGCCTTTGGTCGGGACTTCACCAGTGCCTTGGCGAACTTGATAGCCGTGTTCGATAGACTAAGATCCGCTGGTCTCAAATTGAAACCATCCAAGTGCCACCTTTTTGCTACCGAGGTCGAGTATTTGGGCCACGAGGTGAACGCTGATGGAATAAGACCGAGCCGTTCTAAGATAGCTGCGCTGCACGACTGGAGAGAGCCGGAGACTCTCTCTGAGATGCGCACTTTCTTGGGCTTTACGTCTTACTATCGCCGCTTTGTGCCCAATTACAGCGAAATAGCAAAACCCATGACTGCGCTCACCAAGAAGCACGTAAAATTTGCTTGGTCTGAGCCATGTCAACGGGCGTTCCACACACTGCTGGACATCTTGAAGTCTGTTCCTCTCCTTCATTACCCCAGACCTGGGCAGGCGTTCCACCTCTGGGTGGATGCTAGCCTATATGGTATAGGTGGTACGCTGGAGCAGGAACTAGATGGAAAGTTTGTCCCCTTGGCGTATGCTTCCAAAACGTTGTGCAAAAGCCGTCAGGCCTATTGTGCAACAAAGCGGGAGTTTTACGCGGTGGTGTATTTCATGAGGTACTTCCGTGATATCACACGTGGGCAAGAGGTGGTCATTCACACTGACCACCAGGCGCTTACGTGGATACACCGATATCAGCAGTCGGATAACATGTATATACGTTGGATAGTGGAAATGGGGATGTACAAACCCTGGCGTATAGAACATGTGGCCGGCAAGCTGAACACGGTTGCGGATGCCCTCTCTCGGAAACGGGAGTCGGCAGACCCGGAAGTGAAAGAACACTTTGCAAACCGACGAGGTTGTAAGATACCGGATTGCCCTGACTGTAAGTTTCTCCAAAAGAGGAACAATTACATCAGGGATTCGGATTCCGATGACTCCATAGGCGAACCGCGTGACCCTGACACCGAGGTACTGGAACGATGGCATTTGGGCCGACGGGATCCAGACTCGGATGGGGGGGAACCGGCCGAGGAAGTCGACGGAGTCCATTACAATCTGTATCTCACGCGACGTACCTACGCCACGCCCCGTGCAACTATGGCTGACCCGGCCCCCTGTGCAGCCCTCCAGGCTGCCTCGGGCGCTGAGTGCCGGAATGCACGTCGGTCAGCGCGTCTCACTGAACGACAGGCTCACCCAGCCATCCCAGTTCTGGTCCTAACCGAGTATGACTCATCGGGACCGGACAGTGATGGCGAGGTGGCCGGCACGTCAATGGAACCGCCTACCCCCCTGGACCAAATAAGTGTTACTCTGAAATCGCTGTATTGTAACTTCTCTGACGAGGAGTGGCACGAAGTACAGCAGAGACATTTTTGTATTGCGCGCCTGGGGAGTTGAAAGCCTCGTCTGCTGACCCTCCCACCAATAATTTGGTGAAGAGGGAAAGCCCTGAAGTACAGTCCTACTGCCGTTGGTGGAAGGACTTGTGTCAGGATGAGGCTGGCGTGTGGACATTGAAACGAGCTGGTATAATACGAAGCCAACCGGAAGTGATCACATCAGTCCGTCTGGTGCCCATTGTGTGGAGGCTAAGCGTTTGGCGTGCCGTGCATGTTAAAAGTTGCAGCCACCTGGGCTTCGAGCGGGTCTATGAGATCATCCGGCAGCGCTTTGTGTGGCCTGGTATGTCCGATGATATACGCCTCATGTGCAAATCGTGCCTTATTTGTCAGCAAAGTAAACCTGGTGTCCGCGGTGCCAAGTTGTCAATGAAACACGAGTATGTTGGGAAACCTCATGGTCGAGTTGGAATTGATTTACAAGGCCCGCTGGAACTAACTGACGCGGGAAACCGTTATATCTGTGTGATACAGGACTATTTCTCAAAAAGGATAGAACTGTATGCTCTGCCGAACAAGACCGCGGAGGCTGTAGCGTCTGTGTTGTTCAAAGAGTATATATCACGTCATGGTACAATGGAAACCCTCCACAGTGACCAAGGTTTAGAATTTGACAATGAACTGATGGAACACCTGTGCCGCCTGTATGGCATTAACAAGACCAGAACTTGTCCCTATGCTCCGTGGAGTAATGGATTAGTGGAGCGCAGTAACAAAACCATCAAAGCTATCCTCCGTGCTTTACGTGCAGAGGATGGACGCGATTGGGATGAGTTACTTTGGAGTGTGTACATGGCCTACAATGCGACGCCGCACGCTAGTACGGGGTTCACCCCACACAGACTGTTCTACAGTCAGTGTGCAGACCCTCTGCTGCCTGTGGACCTCATGTATGGCTGTGTGAGTAAGGTAGCCCCGCCTTGCTATTCTGCGTACGTACTTGAGCAACGTTGGATGGCTCTGCAGTCTGCTGAGATAGTTCGCCGGGTAACCGGCAAAGCTGTTGATTTGCAGTCACGTATGAGGGACAATACAGGCCTACGGGAGTGGACGTTTGCAATCGGTGACCGGGTGTTGTATTTCTACCCACCTGCGGCCACCGATAAGCTGAACCCCACTCCTTGGACTGGCCCCCATACCGTGATAGAACTGGCAGAGACTGATCACTTGGTCAAGATACGCAAACTTAGCACCGGGAAACGGGGCCGTTGTAATCGTGAACCTTTGAGTGAACAGTGGGTTAGTTCGGCACACCTCAAGCCCGTCATGGCGTACGGGGAAGAGGGAGCCTTACTGACTAGCTCGAGAACTCGGCAAAATAAGACTTGGTCAGTTGAGGTGGACGCCCTTAACTATACGGCTAACTTGTTTTGCACTTTCGGAGATGCTATTTGGTGTCCAAAATTTCGCACGTGAAGTTCTAATAGTACTCTTTCTTATTAACCGAGTTCCCTATTGGAACTTGGGGGAGAGAGAGGAAATTGGATTGCCACACAAACCCGCGCCACTGAACTGATGATAGCTATTAAACCATCCCGAGGACCGCGGAGACGTTGTGACAAAACCGGTTAACATGTCTTCGACGAGGTCCTCAGGACAGTCAGGGGGACGTTGTGAAACGTACGACTGACGAGGGGTTTAAATTAGCACGGAGGAGACCTTCCATCTGGTGTTAATTGCTAGTCTTGGGACTAGGTTCTGCAACTGAAGGATAACCAGTCAGAACCCCTGGACTGGCGCTTGATACCGAGGTGTTTGGTTGATTCCACCTTTCGCTCGAAACGTGCCCTGCACGAGTGTTAAATATTGCAAACATGGGCTGTTTATTTAGCACAAACCTGTAATTATTGACCACTCGTGTATGCGAGCACGCCAGCCTCCTGTAAGGGAGTCTGGGTGAAGTGAAGTTGCCCTGCCATGAGCGTCACGTGTGAAGGGAGCGCCCCCCTCCGGGAGGGCCACCTATCAAACATAGACGCTTGTACGGAGCCAGGGGAATGAGGATATGAATAATGAGCCAAATCGTGGCCAGCAAAACTCGTGGAACCGGTCTAAACTGGTACAGGTGCTTTGCAGGTGCTTTGCACTTGTTCGCCCTGTAGCCCGGTTATAGGACAGTTCTTGGAATTGACAAGACGTAGGGCCATTGTCTGGGACGTACGGCTTTGGCTTTATGACGTGTTGTCTCGTTCTATCCGTGTTTTGTCTGGTTTCGTCTCGTTCTATCCGGTTTTGACGTACCAAAAATGTAAGCCAGTTCGGTTTTGGAAACAGAGGTGTACAGTCGGATGTGCATTTTTGTCTAGATCTGAGCACCGGACAACCGCACGAGTGTTGGGGGACCCCCGTCATGGATCTACACCCTCGGGTGTGGGACCAGATGGCGCGTGTGCCTCCTCCATTACTGATTGCCGAACACCACAAACCATGATGTACGCCAGGACAGTCAGCCGACTATGCACGTGGACTTTTGCCTGCACGAGCGCATGCCACAGTTTCACCAGGACAGTCTCACTACCAGTAGTGGAGGTTCTGGAAACGTGGTTTGCATTGGGTGGCAATTGTGAATGCTGTGAATGTGTGAATCGCTGAACCCACACCGTAAGGACCTGGTTTATGGACGTGACCCACAAATGGGTGGTCGCAACCTGTGAACTGGGGACAACCGTGTTGGGAACTATGTTGCACCGATGGTTCACACGAATGGAGTGTGATACGACAACCGCGTCACTCACGTCTGCCTAGTGTTGGTGGCACTCGTGGGATGACAGTAAGATCCTTAAGATCAATCGGGCATGTGTGAAAATTTTGGGATACTGGGTGCTTGTCAGCACTTCGCATAGTTCAGTATCTCGGGTGTTCAACCTAGGGATAATTTCTGTTAATGTTGAACATGCCAGTCAAAATTTGTGGTCGTGGACATCTCTGGGTCTGGAGGGTCGCTGGTACGAACAGTTAGGGGGAGTTGCTCCCCTGAAGGTTTGTTTCAGCGATGCTCTTGCCCGGGGATAACTGTGACGCACTGGGAGGGCTCCCCATTCGCTCTGTAGTTTTATAATTTGATAACTTCACCCCGTCCTTGCATGTTTTGTTATTTTTGATACAGGCAAAAGATGAAGTCCTGTGCGTTTGTTGGCTGCTCGATTTGAATGTTTGTTTGTTTCAGACACCGTGGACCCTGGTCAAGGCCCCGGCCAGGACCAAGACCAGGGCGAGACGGACTCCGCTCCCGCAGACCGGATCTGGCCTGGAAGGCAGGGTCTGATCTGCAGTAGAGGGTGCGGGCTGGCGATCCAGTCGTTGCCCGGACCATTAGCCCAAGCTGGGAGGGAGGAGCATGTGTGCGTGTTTGTGTGTGGAGCAGCCAAACTAATCATCCTATGTATTTGTTATAGGATTTTCCGGTTCCTGAGGGTAGGTATAGTTACTCATGCTGAGATTGGGTCTTCCGTAGAAGCGAAGCCCTGGTCCCACCATGGTAACTGGGGGAGAGTGTGAGCTAACGCTAGTTAGAGGTGCGGGGTGGGACAATTGTAGCATTGTCCCCATTAGCTAGTCAATTCCTAATTGACCCCGCACCGTGATGGCCCGTACGTCCTACGCTCGCACTTTCCATAGGCACGTCATTTATGACGTACCGCGGTGTCTCGCCGTGTCCCGTAGTGTCCCATTGCTAGGTTACAGACCGGTTAAAACAGGACAAAACCGGTATTTATCCGGTTTTGTCAGGTTTTGACCAGTTTTATGTGACTTCGCAAATCAAGAGACGGACTAGCCGTCAGTTTAGCTTGAGAGGTTGTGGCGACAACATCGTAGGAACCAACACCCCCGAATCTCGTAGATTCGGGGCCTTTCAAACTATACTCACGTATTAATAAGGTTACTAGACCCTCGTGCATACGTGTCTCGGATCTAGTACCCTCTTTGATACATATTCAGCTTGGCGTGTTTTCACCTCTAACAATTTGAGAAATACCCCACATATTATATGTTCTAGAGGATATTTTACCATTAAATGAACACTTATTTTTTTCTATAATTCTGTGGTCTGTTGCTAGCTGTGGCTGGTGTTAGGGATTGTCTATTTATAAAAAAGAGGGCATTAGTCAGAGCGCGCACACACACACCTGCATGTAGCTCACCCAAGTTATTAGTAACTAAATTTCTGCCGCCTTTCTTAGGTACTGCCTATTCATACAAAATTGCATGTTATACACGGGCGGCCCGCGTTTTATGACCATGTCATTATAATATTACTAGTCTTGATAATGGTGATAATAATGGAAATGTTGATGCGCAAACTTCTAATTCTGATGATCAAATAATTTCAGATTCGCAACAGGATGATGGTCAGTCAACTCTCCGTAGGTCCACTAGGATAAGAGGACCTCCAGTTCGCTATGGCGATTTTTTATTGTCATGCCAATTCAGTTCAGACTTTGGACTGGAAACTTAAAGTGAATGCACTGATTGATATGGTACAATATTTTCCTTTACAGCATGTAGAAATTTTGAATGCAATAATTTTTATAATCACTAATGGTGTGAAATAGGTCATTATTTATTATATATTGATTGCATTATGTAATGTGCCTATATTGATTGATTGGTTATTCCACTTTGATTGTGTGATAATGTATGCTTTATTTTGTAGGATTTATATAATATATTTGCTATTTATTTAGGTTTCTAAGAAGAATGTCATGGTTCATCATCTTTTGTCTGGTGGTGGCTAACCATTTTTCTTTTAAGTTTATAAGGATGTGGGTTTGTTTTTAACAGCCCAACAACTGGTACATACAAATGTGATAGGATTTTTCTGGGCAATAAATACATGTTTTATAAGCAAATAATGCCATTTGACTTTAAAAAATATTAAATATTATGGAATTGAGTCTTTAATATTCATGAAAGCTTTTCTTAATTCTTGTCTGTGATAAGTTCACTTCGTCATCATCATGATCGAGTTCACACCTTATCATTCATTTATTTCGTTCTTAAAGGGGGCAGATGTGGCCGTCTGCCACATAATAATTGCGGAGTCAAAACTGTGGTATTGTGCAATATTGATGTGTTGGTATTGCCAGTACTGTGAGAGGATCAGCGGGCTTTAAAAGACGCAAATGCAGTATGCTCCGGCAGTTGCATTTGTGTCTTTACATTGCCAACCGCTGTTCCTCTTACAGGTAAAATTATTTGTGTTTTATTTATTGTATCTTGTGTATTTTTACTAGTTTATATTTGTATTTGTAATGTTTTTATCCTAAATAAAGTAGTTGCATTTGTGTCTTTTACATTGCCAACCGCTGTTCCTCTTACAGACACGACAGGAAGTCTCTCCCTGCCACACATATACACAACTGTTTTCTCTGAAAGCTTCTTTTTGGTGGCACTACTTCAAAGGGTGAATCACATCCACTGTATAGTGCGGTTTTATCTCCAACTATTACTGCCCAGACTGTCTCTAGTTCCGAGCGTTCCTCTCTTGATGCCAAGGATGGGTCTATTTCAAAGCCGTTCAACTCATGTTGTTGTAGTTCCTGTTACTGAATCTCCTCATGCCAAGACTGTCTCTAATATAAAATATAAAAAGTTTAAAAGTAATGTATTCATGTAATGTTACTATAATATATTATATAATCCATTTTTATAAATATTACACACTATCGTAATTCATTTACTTATTCATGGCAAATTGTCAAATGACCTGCATTTTCCATAAGTGATCACTAGTCTTTTTGTCATGCTGCGTCTGCACCACGTTCCTTCCTCGTGATGTATTCCTATCTTGTTTAAGTAAGGAAATTTTCAAAAAAGATTTTCATTTGCAGATGTTGTAACTTCTCATAACAATCTCTCCATTGATCACCTCCGTTCTTGAAGCAATTATTAACTTTACGATTTAAGATTCTGTAATTTGACCAATTC
The DNA here is from genome assembly GCA_019095985.1 of Streblospio benedicti. Lineage (NCBI taxonomy): Eukaryota > Metazoa > Annelida > Polychaeta > Spionida > Spionidae > Streblospio > Streblospio benedicti. The sequence continues at coordinate 23,831,417 of CM032668.1, read as the reverse complement.
AATTGGAAGCCGCCTTGTTAAATCCTTGTTGGCTATATTATGTAATCCATTTTTAGAATTATCACATCCATAAAAAAAGTCAAAATTAAAATGTCCCTGATTCTCCTCATGCCCAGAATGTCTCTAGTTCCGAGCGTTCCTCTCTTGATGTTGTAGCTGTTGTTACAGATTCTTCTAGTGCCAAACTGTCTCTAGTTCACCAATTGCTTCTGTAGAAACTAAGACCTAGTTCAAAAGGTCAACTCATGTTTGTTGTAGGTTGTTATGAGAGTCAATATTCAATGTGAACAAGCAGTAAATCGTAAAATAATTTCTCATAAAAAATCTCTCCATTGGATCACCTCCCTTCTTGAAGCAATTATTAACTTTACGATTTAAGATTCTGTAATTTTGACCAATTCAATTGAAGCCGCCTTGTTAAAGCCTTGTTGGCTATGTGTAAAGTCATTTAGCAAGTGTCAATGTGAATAAGATAATGGATCTTGTTCTCTAGTTCAAGCTTAACAATGAGAAATGTAAACTATAAAAAAGTAATGTATTCATGTAATGTCAATATAATGTATTA
>CM032668.1:23769497-23830752 GCA_019095985.1 Streblospio benedicti | reverse complement strand
CCCATCTCCCACTTTGGTTGCCTCATCTCCCATCTCCCAATTTTTTCAGGCCAATCTCCCATGTCCCAAAGTCTTAAAACCCCACCCCCCCCCCCATGCCATTTAATATCGGCACACGAGAGATGAAAAGCCACCCTGAATATCAAGGGCTCAAAATATTGCTCAAGACTTGCTTTTGAGCCCATGAGGAATTCCCAAGTGCGACCTAGAAAATTATCCAATACAAGCAGCGAAATCCTCTCGCAAAATTGGAGAGGAATTTGACCTGACAATTTTCTTTGACTCCTCCTCCTCATTAATATGCATAAGCCAACTAAATCATCCTTGGTATTTACACAATGTATTTAAAAGATTTCCTTACCTTTATATTCATAAACTTGCAACATATTGCCCAATGTTTAGCTTTTAGTGAAAATAGTTTTCAAATATTCTCTTAAAAACCATCACTTTGTTTTAAAATTAATTAGCAGAAAATATGCAAAATGCAACAACCAATGAGAGCTCACGAAAGGTAGTTCAAATAGAGGTCGCTTTTACCTAATGCATTATGCATATTTTGACCTAAATACTAAGAATTGGGAGGTCCATAGAGGTTCCTGCCAGACCAGGAACCGATATTACATAGAGTGTGAAAAGCCCCCTCGACTGGAGAACAAGAACCATCAAGGAAGCGATAAAGATACGAGGGCAGAGGCAGGTCATGTACAGGGACAGATTACGATCCGATTTTCGGCATCGGAAGTCATGTTGGGTGACATCGACATGCGCAGAGATGTGTAGAGAATTGCAACAGCAGTTGTCGAAACTGTCAACAATGTAAGAATCTATCATGTTGTGTTAAGATGTATGAATTCACCATGTATGCATTGTATTCCTCGTGAGAACTTGTAACAAACAATACTCTCTTCCGAGGTGAACATTACACTAGTAGCGTTCCTTTAGAAAAATAAGTATGTTTGACAGCCTGTCCAGAAAAAGATAGAGACCCATCTTATTTTCATCAACTCTCAAATATCTGTATATTCGGCTTTCTGTTTATCACATTCAATTTGTTCATGAGATAAAGGAGAAAAATTATGAACTGGCTTACTAGTTATCTATTCATTAGTTTTATAATTTTATTAGAAATCTTAGAAATATGTGGGACTTGTTTTGCCCGCCAGTGCGACCCACCGTGCTGGCGCCGCCGCCGCCGCCGCCGGCGTGCGCTGGAGCTTGGCCACGCGGACCCTCAACAGCCGCTTCCACGACTCGTACCTACAACCCGAGATTTTGTCAAGTATTATTTAGCATTATCACTGTGTTTCTGTTCTGTGCTCACTAAATTTTGAAAACATGATGAGTATAGACATATGGATTACTTTGAAAGCCCCACGGCGTTAGCGACCATTCAGTATTTATGACAGGGTGGGGTAGGAGGATTTTCCAAAAAAGCTATTAAGAATAATAATAGCCCCCCTCAAATATCTGTGAAAAAACTGTTAAATCCCCCCTCGATTTCATGTGATAAAAATTGATGGCTCCCATCCTTACAATTTACACATTGATTGTAAGTTAACTGAAATCCTATTTGATTGATATCCATAATATAAACAACAGTAAATTTTAGTGAAGAATCTCAAAAATAGTGGTAAATTTCATGGGAAAAAATTGATAGCCCTCCCTCAAAAGTGTGTTATACACACACGCACGCACGCACGCACGCACGCACGCACGCACACACACACACATACATATAGTTGGTTGTTTAATGATATTTACTAATCACATATTTTTACAAGTTGTCTCATGCACTTAATTAACATGCAATCTCCAGGAAATGATTATATGATATGGTAAACATAACATTACATTTCAATCTACAATAATAACAATGGTACTATATTACTGAAATATTGCCTATATATTAGTTAAATTATGCGAATGTTCATCAGCAGGAATTTATTTCTGTGTCTACAGGTGTTTATTATCTCTGATCTTTTGTTTAGTGTTGCCATTTCTCTTTCGTATATGATGTAGAACTTTTCCAAAGTACACAAGTTGCATTGTTTTAATATGGGCTTGCTCTTCCGACAATTTTCCATGTTACTTTGTTGTCACTTTGTAGTGACTCACTCACTCACTCACTCACTCACTCACTCACTCACTCATTCACTCCTCACTCACTCACTCACTCACTCACTTTTACTTATCTATTTGTGAAAAAAATATTGCAGATTAATTTAGAACTCACCCACAACTAGTGTATATGGTGTGTATATCAGTACCTTACACATACCTTGAGTACATTTTCATGGGAATTGTCAAAATTCAGTGATCTTAGTCCTTAGTCATGTAGTATAGAATTATTAAAAGAGATTCCCGGAGATCAACGATGGAGGAGTGGGTGGGCGATCTAAATGTCCAAAATATATTTACGAGCATAATATTGTAGGAATTGACCACAAGATTGGAGTGTCAATGGAAAAATTTAGCATGCTCAATTTTCTCATTGACACGACAATCGAGTGGTCAAATACCATTCTATCATGACTAATATCCACACTAAACGAGTGTCTGATTCGTTTTTATTTTAAAATAAATCATATAATAACGTTCTCATTGCAAGTCAATTTGTCAACCAGCGTGCTCAATTATACATTGACTGCACGCGCGGAGGCCACTTCTACGGCACTAGTCTAAACTTTTGACCATGCGACGTCAGCGGCTGTATATTGAAAATGTGACGAGTTTAGACTAGTGCCACTAGTAGTGGTCTCGGAGCGTTCAATCAATCGTATAATTGAGCACGCTGATTGACCAATCAGCGTGGGTTATTGGCGGTGATTTTTGCACGGAATGATAGAATGTCGATTCTAGCATGTAAAGAAATGTTCAAGTATTGCTCTACTTACCCATTCCCTGCCGCGTACGGACTCAAAGCCGTTTTTGCAGTATTACTCTCCATGTCAGTGTGAACTCTGTAGAACATCGCATCTTGTTACTGTTCTGCCGTCCATGAGATCCATGATCCATGAGATGAGTACCGCGCTGGTGTCTTTGCATACATTAACTGACGAATCAGCCCAACTTAAGAACAAAAAACACATTCCAATTGGTATATAACATTACTAGTTTTCAGTTGTGGTATAGAGCCTACTAGGCCAAATACAGTCTTATCCGTGGTTTACCATTCAAGATCTGACGTCCATGGTGTTTACGAAACCATGCGCAGTTTACAGTGTCTATATATTTTCAATTTGACCATCAATATTTCACTAAATAAAAAAGGTGTTTCTGCTGATTTTAAGATCTCTCTATTCATTCACCAATAGACTGAATCAAATGAATACACAATTCCCATTAATGCGTAGTCCATTGTTGGACATACTGCTGCTTAACTATATTCAACAGTTTAAAGCGGGATTGTTCAATCATTGATTTTTTACAACCTTATATTATTTATAAAGTAATAATGAATGCACATGTTGGCATTTTATTCTTTGTACTATTGACAAAGAAATGTGATCTTTACTGAGTTTTGGATATCATTTATATATGAACACAAATCGACGTATTAACTTGGTATCCTCTTCAACATTTTAAGGTTCAGACCGATGGGTTGATACAATATTGTTTGCAGAATAATCGTCCACCAAGACATGGAGAGGACTGTGCCCTTTTGCAGGCCTACGGTCTTTCTGCATTATGGTTATGGCACATGCATGTCAGAGAAAGACAAGAAAGTTATGTCGCCATGAACATGGCACCTTTGAGACCAATACATGGTATTAAACAGATATGTTGGATTATGATTACACAACTAACTTTCAGTAAACTTTTTACATCACCATCAACTTGTTTTGGACCATTACATCTAGGCGGGTGTGCATTTTGTATAAAATTTAACACGATTTCCAGAAAATCTTGAATCTGCCACTATGCAATTGCTTGTTGATACCCAAGCCCCGATTGGATTGGTCAAGACTATGAGGGTGCCGATTCCCTTTAAGTGGTTGGTGGGAAATGGCATTACAATTAAGTGGGATGTGGGAAATTGGCAAAAATTAAGTGGTGAATGGGAATTTGGGCAATTAAGTGGGAAGTGGGAAAATTACCAAAATTTTGTGGGAACAATGTCTAATTTTAGTTGGAAACTATAAAAAATGCGTGAGTGGGGGTCATGCACGTAAATTTATAACAATTTAGAATTGTTGAATATTCATCTGCTCGAGTTTGACATAATTATCAAAGTTTCTTAACAGTCCTTTCGAGCCAAATATCGTCACGTGATCGTGGTGTGACGTCATGGGATGTGCCAAACATCCACAAACGAAACATGCCCGAACGTCCCATAGTCAGTAGTATAGATAGAATAACTTACAAATGTTCGAAACTCCTAGCATCCATCATTTCACCAATAATGGCAAAACAGAGAGACATATAAAGAATTCGAAACAATTCTGTGAGATTATTAGCAAGCGTAGAATTGAAGAAGGGCAAGAACTCCTATCATATGACGGGACTGCTCTCTTCACCAGTGTGCCTGTAGATAAAGAAGTAGATAAGAAGATCAAAGCAAAGCTCGAAGCAGATGAAGACATCCATAAAAGAACCACCATGAAGCCGACAGAAACAGCAGAACTGCTAGAGATAGTAGGGGGCCTACTGGGTTGCACATACTTTATGTACAAGGAGTTTTACCAACAAATCCATGGGGCCGCAATGGGATCATCAGTTTCCATGATTGTATGCGCCGCCCTCATGGAAGACATAGAGGAGAAAGCCGGTGTGCGTGCGTGCGTGCGTGTGTTTGTGTGTGACATAGTCTTGTAGAATGTGGTTTACATTTTCTGCACATGAACAAGACATAACATGAGGGCTTTGGGCCTTAAGCATATGCTTATATATACATATTATATACTATTATTTATAATGAAAAAGGTAACCATCAATCACAAGGCGTTTTATGCTTATTCAATTTCATCCTTCTTTTGACAAACCTCTCACCAGCAGATACGCTGTAGAAACAACAACATTGTTGTTAGTTGGATGATGAGAATTCCGCAGCCCGGAAACAGTTACCAGGTGCAGACGCTTAAGAGCATTCAAATACTTATTTGAAATAAAGTTGCCGATTGTATAGAGTAATAGTTTATATAATAAATCGACTGGCTAACATTGATAGTTGTGATGTTATTTTATAACGGTCTCATAGACTTTTGAAATATGACAGCCCTCTACCTATCAGAAAAAATGGAATGTAGATAAAATATAGTAGTTTTTCATACAAACTAGAGAATATGTAGACGTTTTTTGCCAAATAAAAACAAAATCAAACCAATATTTATGAAATTAGGGCTCAAGCAAATAGTGACTCATTTCAAGACCGAAGCGATTTTTGGTCTAAAATCATGAAATCAAGCTAAATATTTTTCCATTACGTGATATTTCTAGGCACAAATCACGTGTTTTTTACTCAAGACAACTATTTAGAAGAAATTGATAACAGTTATGTTCATGTAGTTGCATGTATCACAGGAATAATCCTCCTTTATGCAAGATGGTCTTGAATTTTATGAACACTAAGGTCAGTATGTAAAAAGCTGCTGAACGAACCCCATGGGACATATGGCGGCAATGTCAACATCTAAATCTGTTTGAGGGATACCCTCAGGATTATAAAAAAAGTATGTTTCAACAACATTTAAGAGGGGTGCTCGTGGACCCTTTCGCGAACCCAACTAGTAACACTTTCATATCGGCAAGAGAGAAGTAATTACACAAATAAAAACGGTGATGCTTCTATTTCTCAAAGTTTACCTAGAAATGCCCAGGTACATTTAACAGTTTAATGTGAATACTAGCTGTCATTATCCCGCTGAAAGTTGCCACTTGAAATCCGATGGTCTGTCTGCAATATACGTTTATCAAAACGGGAATAGTTCAATATTTAGGGTTGTGGAGCTTATAAAACTGCGTAATTCTTCATGCATATATGTAAAATTTACTGCTGAATCCGATTTCCTGCATAATAGATGTTACTTAAATTTCTGAGTGAAAACATTTTTAAGATTGGTTGTTTATTCCCGGGATCGGCAAAATATCTGCGTAGTTGACACCATCATTTTATTCGTTTTCAAAGAAACACACGATTCACTAGATATACGGAGCCCAGCTTTCATAAGACTGCTGTCAAACACCTTATCTGTGATCCGACATTTGAATTGTCATCAAATATCCATTTTAGAAGACACAAACCAAACATCTGTCCTTGTGCCGTGCGAGCATCATTGTACAAAAAAAATGATACTGAATATGAACTTAATACGAGGCTGGATTTTGCGGCCTATGTTCCTCTGCTGGTATTCCCATAGTGCCTAGCATTTTATTAAAACCACGACTCATGTACAGTGAAGTGAACCTGCACACTTGGACTTACATCAGCCATCATTAACAGCAATGGAAGTGTGACAGACAGACGTTATATAGCTCTATACTTATTCTTCAACTTGTGTTTCATTTTTTCTCTATTATACAGGAGCGTAATAAAAAGAAGATATTAATGGAGGCAGCCATTATTGGCTTATAGTGTCTATAACTATATAGAGTTATCTACTTGTGTGCGTCCTCATACCAATATTTTCTACACTTTATGACCATCTTTCGTATTCATTAATCATATGCATTATCATAATAAAGAATCATTCATAATAATTCTTTTTCCTTAAATTTTCTGCACTTATGTGCAAGACATAATATGAGGGTTTTGGGCCTCAAGCAATTGCTTATGTATACATATGAGAATATGAATATGATTGTGTTTCCAAGTTTGCTTGTCTACTCAATTCTATTCCTCTTTCTCTCGCATAGCTGAAGGCAATTTTTACAGCTAACCCTAAGCTTCCACCACTTAAATACTTCATATGGCCCTGATTGGATTCATTCATAGCCTTGTTGTTGTGAGATCAAAATGATACCATAATTTCAAGCAGCGAGCTCTTGATAGTGTTTGGTTGAAATTGAAGAATAAGAATAGTTTGAATTTCTATCTTTTACTTTACGTTTCTACAAACAAAATAGGACATATACAGAACAACAATCACTATCTGAGCAATTTAGAACACAATGAAATGGTATGAAAAAGCAAATATACAATATAATTTTACCTCACTGTTTAGGATCTAGTCTAGTTCGAATAAGAATAACATTCAGAATGAAAGATTGGCTTGAAATGACTTTGAAACATGACATTAAACAGTACTTAATAATTCACATGCAATTCATATGAGAGGCTTATACAGTATGTACAGTACAGGTTTATAAACAGTGAATATCTTGCAAATTACATAGGTTTGCATACAGATAGGTTACATGGACGCACCTCTGTCTCTGTAACACCCACCATGAATACTCACAGAATGGGTTGCCCTCGAATTACAGAGCGGGTTGCCCATGCTATAAGGAAAATATTGGAATAACATTCTGCAGACATCATTTTGCACCTTAGCATTCGGTTACAATAAGAAGAGTACACCATACTTCACCATAAGCACAAAAATATATATGAATGGTGGATAAAAAAAAAACACTCGAATTTGTGATTAATCTATGTACTTTTTTTCGTTTTATTGGGGGGTCTACAAAAGTGTCCAAAAGATCTCAGAACCTACACGCTCTACAGCCACTAACGTTTAGTAGTCAAACAACACAAACAAAATTGTATGTGAGTACCTTCCGCCATTTTGAAAAACTGAAATGATGCGCTGAACGCGCGTTACTCTCATGGCGACGACCCATGGTTATAGTGAACGTGCATCAGCGCGAAGCCATTTAGTCTGTCCTGGTTCACGATTGTTCTTAAATATTTTTTGAGATCTCTAGATCCAGAGACCAGACACAGACCTTTCTGTTTCACAAGATGTTACAAGCGGTACTGCTAATACCTCTAGCACTTTTTTTTTACAATTTGGAAACAGGTCAGCGTCTGTAGCTTTGAGTGCGGTCTTCAAAACAGTTGGGATGGGATTTCCCTGGTCTTATTCCTGACTTCAATAAATTCCCACATATCAAGTTCTTTTGTAAGTGAGGCATAATTAGGCAGGTCTTCTTGTAAAATATCAATAAGATATTTTTGCAGAATCTTTACCAGGTATTGTTTATTATCAGCAAGCTAATTTGGTCTAAATTTATTGAACTCTATCTTAATTATAAGCAAGACAAATTACTAATATAAGTTTAAGTCTTTTTAACATGTCACAAAACTACTTGTAAAGCCAAATATTAAAACGTGCTTGGACTTTGTGCTTCACTTCCATGACTTGTTGATTTCTAGCTATTTCTGTGTAGAATTCCCAGACTATCGTTTCCTAATCGGCTTAGGATACTGAGGATAGTGTTGTGCATGCACGCTTTTGTTAAGAGAACGTTGTGACTCCAGCCTTGAGGTTGGGAGCAGCGGCCGTGTGCGAGCGCCATCTATTGATAAAGTCTGGTAAATCAGGAAATGTTGTCAAATCAAGATGACTGTAGGACAGTGGATTTTCATATTATGCCAATTATTAGGAATCTATGGATACAGAAACGGAGACCGAGGTACGCGTATAATACATTCCAATATGCTATAAGTTATGCCCGAAATTTTAAAGTTAGCTTCCCTTTTAAAAGAAGTTATGCCTCGTTTCATCTCAATGTTATGATATAATGAGTATGATTGTCTGTTGAGTTTCCGTCTATGACATGAGCACTCAAGTCTCAACTAACCCAAAATATCATGATAAGTGGGAAATCATTTGAATATGTTATGCCAAGATTCTGATGTGTAGTTTTATTACATACTACCCCTCATCTAAACCAATTTATGCTTGTAGTTTGGAAATGATGGTATCTACATTGTAGGCCTACTTAATAGTAGTCACATTTCAATTTGATAAGAGAATGTCAATTTCCTTCTATATTCGTATGTTGACAAGAATTAAATATAATTTTTTATCTTTAAGTCCAAAATATTATTCAGTTAAAAGAACAAATTTATGATTACGCATATCCATTTCCCCCCCTATTTTAGTTAGAACATCTAGGAAATAATCATTGATTGTGTATTTAGATATATGTACTAGTGGTCTAGTTTATTTAGGAAAAAGATCCTGTGCGATTTACTAGTAAGTTCAAAGTTTTACTCGTAACACATTAAGCCCATCAGTTTCTCTAATATTTTTCTTGTTTTTTTGTTATTATTATAAAGATTTTAATGAAATAAAAGTGATATGATGCATAGCAAATGTGATTTTTCATTCAAAGTAGGAAACTTTGTAAGAATTATATATTCTGCACCGTACCTTTATTTTTACTGAAATCTAAATTCATCCACAGGCCAGAATCAGGCGCCGGGTCTCCCGATGTGCATTTAGCAGCTATTAGTGGGGCACCATCACACATCAGAATACACAAGAATATGTTTCTAATTACTTTCCATGACAACTTAAACTATCACTGAATAAACATTTCATAATATAGCTAGACCATTAAGTGATAAAGATGACCAATTGATTAATGGTTTACAAACCGTTTTATCTCTCATATCTCTCTTACAACACACTGCGCAGCCGTAACGTAACAATGGTTGATAAATGCTTCTAATTATTGACGTAAATATTGAAAGTGTTCCGATCTGATTTGTTCGACGTTCCCTCGAGCCACGTTGATGTATCTCAGATAGTATAGTTGTAGTACATATATCAACAAAATGTATTTTTATCAATCAATAATCTTCAAAAGTCGTATGGACTGAGTGGTTTATAAATTAATACATGGAGATCTGTGTGGCTGGTCCTTTTAAATATCAAAATCCATTCTTTTTGGTCTCACACAACTATTTCCTTTCTTGTGTGAGATTAGTAAGAATTGTACACCGACATCATGATGTTTTACACAGATAGATAATCATGGGTCTGCAATTTCATTTTATTCCTATATCGGTCCATTGCACCCATAAAGTACTATCTAATGTTTCCTTTATTTTTACATGCATGTATGTACATATATTTATGTATGAGAATTACTCTTGAAAATAAATTTTAACAGGGCAAAATGTTTAAACTAAAATACAGTCGCACCTCCAATTAAGACTGCATCTACATTGAGACCACCTGTGTAGTAGGACCATTTTTTATGGTTCCAAACATTCATAAAGCAACCAAAATGAACCTCCACAAAGACCACTTCTCTATTGAGATCATTTGAAGCCATTCCAGTGGGTGATCTTAATAGAGAGGTTCTACTGTACAAAATATAAAGGTGTTTTAAGGCTTTTTTGTTAAAATACACAAATTATTAAATGAACGTCAGCTTATCACTCACAACGAGACTCCCACAGCAGCCAGAAATAATGGTCGGAAACCAAAATAAGGGGATTTTGATGTTTGCCTAGTAGGATTTTGATAAAAAGATCGTGGATAATCTTTTGTATATGTTTTATTAAATTAAGTGTGATAAAGATTTATCACTATCTATCTTTATCACTATCCTTTGATCGAATATCCAGTTTAGACCATCATCGGTCTACAGGAATTTGTTTTACGCTATTCAGTGTTCCAATAACTACCCGTGGCGTGGAGACGGCTCAAGTCGCATTTTGCCATGCCGAATCCTTTTTCATTTTTGAAATAAAATATGTTTAAACCAACTACCCGTGGGTTAAGAACTACCTTTTTGCTGAGAATATTCCCTGGACTAGACTTGTGTCAAAAACAATACTTGTTTTCTTTTACATGCACTTGGCAATGTAAAGTCATATGTTGGACTTTGATATCCCTGCTGAACATTGGGGCTGTGGGGTTTCTGATTGGTCGGATTTTGTTCGTATGTTCCACAACATTAATGGTGGTTATATCACGCCTATATATTGCGTATATTACAGTGAGATATGACGGTGAGTTTAGACTTACGAAAAAATATGTGCAAAATTGTTAGGCAAGTACATCACTACTGTAATTTTCTCTCACTTAGTTATTACTGGTTTTAGTCAATTTTATAATCCATTTGAAAGCCACTGGGTCCATATCACATATGCATATGAAATGGCTGTTAGTGGTCACCATTTTCAAGTAAAAAACAATATTTGAGCACTCTAACTCAATGATCGTAATCTGTGAATATCTATAAATGGATTAGATAATTTTCCAGAATCAACAGACCCAAAGATAGAGGTTTTTGGAAAAGGAGTGCATGGGGCGAACTAATACTTCAAGGATATTAGAGATTTCTGCAAACAATGTAGCGGATATGCAAAACACGCCATTTAAATTGAATGTTTTAGTATTTTAATTAGCAGATGTGTTTTGGAAAAGAAGACTTCTGTCTCAAAATTTGAATAAATAAATTAAGTAGAATAGTTTAATTTGATCATAAAACCGTATAAGATTGAGAAATGTAAAAAATGAAACCATACTATGCATACAGGATTAACAGAATAGTACATCAAATATATTTGGTAAAAGTGAGGGCCTGAGGGCACAACCTCCCTGCACCCACCCGTGGAACTGCCTATGAAAGATAGACGGCTTGGGTGCATGTGAAATAGGCTCTGATTTGTCACCATTTTTAACTGACTAACTAAATTTTCTAGACCCTAGCACCGAAACACTTGTAAGCAAAAAATGTATACTGAATGATTTTCATCAGATGTTTAGTGCACTGTTTATGTAAGAAGCAGCCTATCTCTACCATGTTAAATGTGACGTCTGCATTCGGAAAGCCATGATGCGTTGAGTGAAAATCCTTACACTGTAAACTGAAAAGACATTGTTAATTGATATTAGTTTTTACAGAACAAATATTTTTTTCGACTGAGCATAATTTTTATAAAGTTGGGATGGTATAAATCACGTTCTGCAATTTAAATGTCTTGTGATAACCTCGTGAAATTATCTCATCCTGTGATCCTGGTATTATTCTTTCACATGATGTCTGATTAGGGCAGACTTATTCTTTCACATGATGTCTGATTAGGGCAGACTGTCAATCATTCCTCCGAAATTTTAACCCTAATTGAACTGACGTTCATGCTCAATTTTGCCCAAGGCTTTTTTATTTAACAGCATGGTTTGGTACACATGTTGGTTATATTGCTGCATTGACACTCTGGGCAGAAGTAAAATGCTGTAAAAGAGTGGAAACAGTCTGTATGGTCTGACAGGGAAAATGTCTGTTTTGTAATGCGTTTAACCTTCTTCCACGTCTTCTCTCTCACACACACAGGGGCAAACAAACGCAAAAGATCTTTTTATATAGTTGTATAACTGTAGATCAATTGCAATAAAATAGGCTTACCTGGTTTAAAACCAGGTATTGGTCTGTGTGTGTGGATTTCATGGAGGCTTTTGTTCTAAGAGACCCATCATCTTCTTTCACTACAATCACATCTAAGAAGGGTATCTGGTATCATTCTGACCCATACAGTGCAACATCCGATGAAGCCATGTAGTTACCATGGCAAAACGTCATGTTTCATCAATATTACAGTAGAAAATGATATATATATTATAATGATATTTATTTAGTTTCTCATGAAAAAGTTAGAATCAGATCAGCCTATCTATACAATAATTAGACAACCTGGTTGAATCTAACCTAGAAGTAATATGATTATTTGCCCTAGATCTAACTAATATAAAAACATAATGTCATATCATATTAGAGGATTTTATTTCTTTACAAATATATGCTTATTTTCAAAAGATTTGATAAATTAAGAAAGGAAATATTAATTTATCAAATCTTTTGAAAATAAACATATGTTTGTAAAGAAATAAAATCCATTGATTTGATACACATACAATATGCAATGAACACATAAAATCTTAGGTAATATAAAAACTGATAGTCTTTGTACATCCCCAAAAACGTAGGTCATTATGATCTATGTAGAGAACAAAGTGTTTGCGCACACAGCGCATTAGTTCGAGTGCATTATGCTATAATTTTATATTAGCAAATATATATGATTTTCTTTAAATAGGCTTTAATAGCAAATGTTTACTTCACGTTTTAATTGAATATTTGCTATTTCTAGATTACATTTCCTTAATTGTTGCTATTTATCATAGTTCAAATATCCGATTAGATAAAAAAGAACGTAGTTAAATATGAACATTTGTATATTTCGCCCGTTTTTTTGAGAAGAAGAGCAAATGTGTGTGTGATAATATAGCGGCGTAGGGATGTTAATATACATATAAACGGCAATTTGTACAATTTACATTGGATAATTGTGGTTTATCTATAATGGGAGTATGTGTAGGTGTTAAATAGACATATTTCTTATTCCGTTGTCTTCAATATACTGTATTAGGAAGGGGCTAAATCAGTCAAGTTTTTAACTGACTGAAGACTGAAGTCAACATCAAAATGAGTAAAAGAAAGAAGAGTGCTGCTTTGATTGATTCTGATAGTGATGATAGTGATAGTGGCTCTGACTTAGATAAAGAATTTGAACTGTTGGCAAAGAAACGCAAATCGGACAAGGAAGCAGCTCCACCTGTAATATCCCAGGATGAAAGTGGGAGTGAATCAGGAACTTCGTCAGGTAGTGATGGTGAATGGACTTCTGGAGCTGGTAAGAAGCATGGGAAGAAAAAAATGAAGGGGACCAAGAGACCAACACGAAAAGTAGTGTCTGAAAGTGAGGATGAAGATGGTGGCGAAAGTGATAAACCACCGTCGGAGCAAGAGGAAGGTAAGCGTAATTGAGTGCTGTGTTTGTAGAATACGAATTAGATCTAGACTGTGTGATGATTAAAATACCATATTCATTATAAAAATGTCGTCCTTTAATATGGCTCAATTGTGTAACTAATGGTATTGATTTTGTACAGAATTTGTGTATTTTTACTATTTTAGATGTAAAAATGTTATATGCTTGCATACTGCGTCGATTGAGTTGATCCCAGTTTTAAATAAAGAGGTATTTTTTGCATAAAGCGGCTGCTTATTATGGCCTAGGACGTTATTGTATATAAAATCATTATGCAAGGCTAGAAATTAACCTTCCAGCGTACATACAATCTTTAGCCACCAGTGACTGATAAAAAAAAATTGAACTCACTAATCATCTTTCTGTATTATTCAATCAATGCAAGTTAGGTGCGAATTCCCATTGTATTTTACTTTTTGCCATTATCCAATTGTCTTACTATTTATGCATTTATTATGTTAATTGAATGATGACGGGTTTCAGATAACTCTTACAATGATTGTGTGTTTCAATTTAAATCCAGATATCTACCATCACATTTATAGTTTTGTTAATGTTTGGCTGCGTTCATGTAGATCTACTGCTTTGTATAGTGACGTAAAATTGATACTGTGAAAACAAAACCAGTAGTCTATACAACTCATTTCAGTATGTATTCTGACGTAAATATTACGATTTCTAATGAAATCAAGCGTGATAATTCTCGAGCCGTACGGCAGCCGCGGGCTGTATGATCCGTCACGGTGGGTTTATAATCGCTGCGGCCAGCAGCTGCTGTGGGTTTCCACCTAAGACACAGAAATCAAAATGTTCACCTCATGAGACATATGAAACTTATAAACCCCCATACAACAGAATAACTATAAAATCATGTCATATTGTTCACAAATGTATGTTACGTGTACGTTGAGAGTAAAATGATGAAGCCGTATATATACAGATTTGTCAAAGAATATACTATTTGGTCATGGTTATTACTAACTTAATTGTGCGTGCATGCAATGCACATAAAGGGCTAAATGATTTGTACGTGTTTCACATACTAGAATATGTGAATGGGATTGGCCACGCAGGCTATCTGATTTATTCGGTACTGTACATGAATTTCGTAGCTAGGAATATCTTATAAAATCATGTATAACTAGTTCCCTATACATTCAATTTTAGTTGCTCATGTTTTTATTTATTACTAGGTGAAGTTTCTGATTCTGGTGAAAGTGACGAAGAATTTCAGGATGGATTGGATGAAAATCTCATTGGTGATGATGAAGATAGAAAAAAACTCATGCAGATGACAGAGAAGGAAAGAGAACAGGAATTGTTTGCGAGAGGAGAGAGGAGAGAAGCGCTCCGGACAAGGTGAGGACATTGATATTGTTTGCTGAATGTGTCTCAGACAGTGACAGACACAAAATATATTCAATAAGAAATGAATGGTTGACTCAAATATTTTTCGAGATTTGAGAATTTGTTGTACCTTTGGCTCTTTAATCTTTTTCCACCTGATATGGACCTTGCATCACCGTTTTGAAGGTTGTGTGAGACAGATTATAAATTTTTGATTTCTTTTTCTTTTTTAATTTAGTCTATTAATTTGCTAGATGATTTTATAGATTTGAGATACAACAAAAGCTTAAAGCTGCTAAAAAGAAAGAGAAGCAGAAGAAGAAGAGCGGTGGTGTGGGTGAGGGTGCGCGGGACCTGCCCTCGGACTCGGGTGGGGCCAGCAGGCGCAGCAAGGTGGAGGAAAACAAGAAAGGTGAAGCACCTTATCAAGCAGTGTGAAAATTACATTGTTGAATTTTAGCATTATTTGAAATAAATAAGAATATAATAAGAAAAGATAATTTAACATACCGTATTGCCTATACGCCCATCCAAGCGCTCAGGGTGTTTAGATTAAAAAAATTTCAAAACAGGGAGGGGATGGGCGCTTACTCGGATAGGAGACTGAATTTTATTTGGTAATCTGAGACCGACGTTAGAGACCTAAATGATCAGACTGAATTTTTTTTGGGTACAGCCGTAGCCTAGCTGCCAGCTAAACCTTACTTAACTAATTTATTATTTCAAAATATTAGAATTAAAGGAGTTTTCATGAATATTGAAGTTACTAATGGATAAATGATGTCAAACGATGATGAACACATGTTCATCTATTCAATTAAGCCCAGATATAAACAAAATCAGGTGAGAAATTACATGTTGATATCACCTGGGCAAAAATAAGGGGGAAATTGAATTTTGTTTATGTTTCTGTGAAAGGGGGGGCCTTAACAACATATAGTTGCAGAAAGAGGGGGTGGGGGGTGAGTATTTGGGATGATTGTATACGGTATAATGATACATTTCCAAGTCCAAAAAAATAAACATAATTTCAAAAGAAAAGATTTCATGTAATATTAAGAAAGCCCTGGGTTAATTTGCTTGCTTCATATTTAGGAAGCGGCAAGTTTTCTGCATTGGCCGATCTGAAAGCTAAACGTGAAGAGAAGCGCAGATTAGCCGAGGAAAAAGAAAAAGAAGATGCGAAGAAAAAGAAAGATAAAGATAAAACATCAAAGAAGCTCAAAGCCAGTGATATTTATTCTGATGACGATGATAGCAGTGGTAAGAAATTTACTTATTTTCCACTGTATAATCTTACTGGGCTGAATCATTATTTAAGATTTTGGGGGGGGGGAGGGGGGATAGCAAAATAACAATAAAACAAATTTGTGTTACGTTCGATTTTGATTTTAGCGAATTATCTGAATCAAAGAGTCTATATTCATTGGGATATTGTTTGAAACTAATGATACAAAGAGAATTGTGCAATTGTTGAGAAATGTAACAGAAGGCGAACTTTAAAGGTAGACTCTGTATTTTTCCGAATTTGTCACTGGATCCAAAGTGTGGAAGCAGAATTTACCGTAGAAAAATGAAAACACAGAACACAGGCGAATAGAATTTTGGGAAGGATAATTAACGGAATATTCTCTGTCCACAATTCCTAATCAGTACTGTAGTAAATTCCCTCGAATTCTACAAATCTGGATGAGTTTTTCCGTTGTTCACTCTTCCGTTCTTGAAGCCATTCATATCACTGATGTTATGCATAGTTACTCATCGTGAAGTGTGTAATTTTGTATTTTGATGCTTTAATCATTTGGTTCCAATGTTTGGTTATTTTCAGGGTCTTCCTCAGCATCGTCGGATGAAGAAGATGTAAAAGATTCTAAGAGAAAATCACGCTCAGGGTCTGAGTCAGATTCAGGGAAGTCAGGACGATCATCATCAAGGTGTGTAACTGGCAATTATATACAGCATTCTGTTGGGAGCCTACACAGTGGTCTGATGCTGACTGATTTCAGCATGGGCCGGCTGGTTTTAAAGGGCGGATAAAGGATGCTCGTAATCGATCGTGTAGTTGTAAAATTTGCTATTGATACCTAACAAGGGAATCACCAAACGTGACGTCATGAACCGGACAGTACTCTGTTTGTGTACAATGGAAAGTATGTATGAGAAGAAATTTGTTGGGGCAATGTCATATTTTATGGATTATGTTGAAATGAAAGCATTTAAAAAATCCACCAGTGTTAAGCGGATGTGATATAGATTGCACAGGGAAAGTCTATTGAAGGTGCGATTTGTCTACATGACGCAACAAAGAGGAATTTGACAGCATGTTCGAAGTAGCAGTTGACAAAAAAAGAAACATACAGATATTGGATCATATCTCTGTCATAAGTTGTCGTATTTGTATATAGCTTTCATGGAAATAATCTACAGTAATATGCAATTCCATTCATATATAGGTCTATAACTCTAGGTAATTGTTAAAACTGAATAGTTTATTTTGAGGATCAATCACATGCATTGCACTCGACAACTCCCACGGCCTCATTTCACCTGTGAAATTTCACGATGCACAAGATCAATGCTCAAAATTAACTATTTAGTTCAGATAATTATATAGACTTATGCATATGGATAGAATCGCATATTACTACAGATTATTTCCATCAAAGTTATATATTAATACAACAACTAATAACTAATATATCATCCAATGTTTGTGTGGTGTTTTAGTCACTGAATGCGAGCTGAGGTGTTGTCTGTCAAATTGATCATCGAGAATATCCACATTTTAATTATCAAAGTTTGATAAAAAAAATCTCTTACAACGTTTAACAATTGGTATGGTTGGAGACGCATACTTCTGTAGATTACACATATAATTATGAAATAATTCTAGCAGAGGTATTGGGCTGATTTATGAGCAGATTCCAAGGACACTTTTACTCTAACCAATGCTCCAACAGCGCTAGACTTATAGATCTATATATGTCTACATTACGACAGATAGTTGTGGTCTTGTATGTTGTGTGCAGCTGTTGAATATGACCCCCAAAAATATATTTCAGGACATTATATAATGCATTTAATTAACATTCTAATACAAGACAGAGTGTAGTTTCTTGGTTCCATAATATAAATGATACTGTCTTCATAGAAACTCAGCAAGATAGGCCTAGATTAAGCATCTTGTTACACTTGTCAAATCTACCAATGATAGAATGCCCATTTTTGACCCTCAAAGTTTAATAATAAAACATGCTATTAAATTTTTATAATTAATATGGTTGGAAACGCATATTTCTGTAGATTATATGTGTGGGAATAAAATATTTTTATCAGGGGTGTAGGCTGAGAATAAAGGTTGAACTTATTGCAAGGGATTCTAAGACTTTGTACATGATGCTGTAAGGACTTTCCCAAAGTCGCCCTTTCATGACGTCATAGAGGCTATTTTTAGAACATAACCAAAATCATAGAAAATCAAGGTGGCATGAATGGTTTTTACTTTAAAGTCAAATTATTAATAAAATTCGGTTTTGTAACATAAAAATGATGGACAGTTACATCAGAAATGATATATCATTTAATTTGATATAAAACATTATTAGATAACACGTTTTGTTAGAAAATACATAATTTATCCTTTATCCCCCCTTTAAAATTTCACGGCCCAGTGGGCAGGCTACTTTTTTAAGGCTCTCAACAGCTCAGTAGGTACATAGTTAAGGGCCAGATACTTTTTGTCAGGGCTGGCTGCTTTTCATAATTGCCGGTCCTACTGTCCTTTTGCAAATTTTTGCAAATTTATGAGCTTCATACGCTGCTGTTTGTATTATTGTTTGTCGTCTGTGTACAATCTGACATCACATATTTATAGAAGTTATTGATGAGCCGCTTCAGCGGGTTTTGCCAGCTTTGTGGCTACTAGTTTATAAGCTTTATATTTTTATACAGACTCGAACTATAAGGGAACACACAAATTTTAATGTATCAAAACTATTTGTAATGTTGTTTAGATTTGTAATGTGAAGTAATATGGATAGAAAATGGGTATTTGCTCAAGTTATATATGAATTCAACTTCTCAGAATGCTATTTGTTAACAGGTCCAGTATATATGATTAAATCTCCATGGTCTTTGATTATGAACTTCATATCCTACCATTACAATTGCTCTAATCATCCCCATAAATTTGGTCTTACAGATCAGGATCAGACAGTGAAGATGAAGAAAGAATAAAGCGGATGAATACAGTTATCAGTAAAGTTGAAGATCTGCACAAAATTCGTTTGTCTCGACATAAATTAGAAAAATGGTGTCATATGCCATTCTTCAAGAGGACAGTCATGGGATGCTTCGTTCGTATTGGTATAGGAAACCATCAAGGTAATAGCTGTTTATTTAGTTCTGCTGTCACTCAGACTAAACATCGACGCATATCACTTGTGAACATCACTACTGTTCAGTTGGCCATGTTGAGTAAAAACTATTTAACTAATTTTTATTGTTTATATTTATTTTCAATTGATAATTTACCTCTCATTTTTTAGGTCGGGCAGTGTACCGTGTTGCAGAAATCATTGATGTGGTTGAAACTGCCAAGGTCTATCAGTTGGGTAACACACGGACCAACCGTGGACTGCGACTACGGCACGGGAATTCCGAGCGCGTGTATCGACTGGAATTCGTCTCCAATCAAGACTTCACAGGTTAATGCATTTTTGATAAATAGATATTTTATTTTAATTATATAGCTACCTATTGGAACCTGTCATTTTGTCTTTGGCAAGACTTTTGCTCTTGTCTCAAGAGCTTCGTCGTCATTAGGCCCGAGAAAAGAGCAAAAGTCTTGCCAAAGACAAAATGACAAGTTCCAATATGTAGCTATATAATTAAAATATTTATATAATGGAACCCAATAACTTACATTCTATGATAGATATTTTATGTTATTGATATCAGATAATGATCATTTTCTGAATTTATCATAGTAATCTAGTGGTGGTCAAATAAACTAATCTTTTTTGTATAAATATTTCATATAGAATCCGAGTGGTTCAAATGGCGTGAAGCTATGGCCTTACAGTCAATGACACTCCCAACTCTGGCTGAAGTGGAGAAAAAGCAAGCTGATATCAAGGAAGCTCTTAATCATAAGTTTAAGGTAATTACTGTATTACTGTATTGAAAAAGTCGGTTTAGGTTCTGCAAATACAAACTTTTTTAGATATTCTACCTCTGATGAGGAATTTATTTATTCAGAGTTGCCAAGTATTCCGAAATTTCGGAATCATTCCAAAATACGAAGTCAATTCCGAACATTCCGATCGGAATTGAGAAATTCCGAAATTCAGGGGAAATAACAAAATATTTTAAAAACTTGTACTTTTTTCCTTGAAATACTGATCTAAATTGGTATCTTATAATATATGTTTTGGCGATTTTTGTTACAAACTAATCACGATTAAAATTGATATTTGTGATTAAACTAGACCAAACTAAACTGAAAATATTAAATTTGTTACACAAATTTTGATTAGATTAATCTATTAAAACTAATCTCGCCCCATCTCTGGGAGACAGACATTCATTGGACATTGATGAGTGATGAGTCTCAGATTTGTTTGGGGCACCTTAGAAGATGGGTACACAGTCTATAGTGGACCAGAAACTGCGCTTTTAGGCACAGTAAATTCTCTATAATGTATGAGGCATCACATTATTGGCTTTTAATATAGTACACTCAACCAACCACCTTCTCATTAAAACTATAAATTGTTCTAGTTACTTGGTATACAGCATATGGATTCATGTTACCTTGTCTTATCTTTCTCTTGCTGTTCACTTATTCCAAAAAAAAAAAACTTTTCATTTACATTTCTTTATTTTACATGTTTCAAGTCAACAGACTCCTTTTCAAATTTGAAAAGGAGTCTGTTGACTTGAAACATGTAAAATAAAGAAATGTAAAATGAAATGTTTTTTTTTTTGGAATAAGTGAACAGCAAGAGAAAGATAAGACAAGGTAACATGACTCATTAAAACAATCTTTTGGCCTATCAGCTGGCATATTGACGGGTTGGAAGAACTGAGGAACACATACAAACTAGTGCACACATTACCAAAAATAATTGAATTACATAATTTAGAAAAACGATTCCAAATTATCTTCTAATTCATCATTCTCATAAATTACAGGATTCCGAAATAGATATAATCATTGAAGAAAGAAACCGATTCAAAAAGAATCCTCATAATTATGCTGTGCATAAAACTAAGCTGTTGAAGATGAAAGACATGGCTGAAGTGTCCGGCGACGTGGACAAGGTAGGCTATAATAAGCTAATTGTACTGTGATGGAGAATCATCCATCCAGGATTGAGTCATTGACATCGAAATACAAACAGTTTGTTATACTTGACGCTCTTACGTTTATTCAAATCATGTACTTAAAAATTTGTCTCCAATTAATAGTAAATGTGAAAAACATCATGGCCGAGAGATAAAGATATACAGACATTAATTCATAAAACCATATGTTAAATAAGTTTAAATAATGTTGTTTTTAAGAAGTGTAATGAGCTCTACTTTTAGGTTGCCGAAGCCCAAGGCGCATTAGATGAGTTGGAAGAACGTGCGACCGAGCTGGACCGAATCAGAACCTCAAATATCAGCTCTATATCTTATATCAATCAGAGGAACAGAGACAGAAACATTAAGGAAACAGAGAAAGCACTAATAAGAGAAATTGCTCAGGTATGAATATATAGAACATTATGCAGGGATGAAGTTAGTGGATTGGCCATTGTTTCAAAATATGCCAGTCCTTAGGCACTCATTGTTACTAATTTCTAGATTAATCACTGACTTTATTAGCCCAGAGGTATGACAAAAGATTTGACACGGTGGGTCGGGGAAAAAAGGAAGAAAATGTTTTTGAATGTTTTGTTGGCAGAACAGTTTAAAAAATGTAAAAGTGTCGTATTAAATTCTCAGCGGAAACAGTATTTAAAAAGATGCAGGACGAGATATTTTACAGCCAGTTTCGTTTTAATTATTGCATGCAGATTTTATAAGGATAATGGTATGTTTTAGTGTTGAGAAGGCCCTATCTATGCACTTGTGGTGTCTACAAGCACAAGTGATGCAAACACCACAAGTGCATAGATAGGTCAACACTAAAACATACCATTTCCCTTTTTCTCACCACTTAACTGAGTTATTTTAATTTGAAAACATGTCACAAACTTTATCACCATGACACAGAGACACCCAGTTCAAATGTTTACATAGAAATGCTGCTGAGTAATAACATGTTTTTATTTAAATGCCAATGATGTTTTGATGTCATGTGGTTTGTTGTAGGCGCGTGAGGAGAACCGCGCGGACCCCTTCACGCGGCGTACGTGCATGCCGACGCTGGTGACCAAGTCGTCCGACCAGCAGCAGAAAGACACCATCAGGCAGCGCGTAGAGGACATGTAAGTAACAGGGGGGGGGAAAGGAATGATAAAACCTGGCATTAATTAAACATCAAATTTTGGTAATTGTATTACGGTATTTATTTTTAATAATACTGTGTTTGAGACATTAATTGTTAATAAGGGATCGTTCTCAAATGATGTCATAGCTACGGCGGTGTCAGAAATGCCTGATTGTGATGAAGTCATTTGTGAACGATTGCTAAAGAATTTAATTTGCTATTGTGAAATTATAATGCTTGTGTTTACTAGGTATGCTATGGACATCCCTGATGATCCAGACTTGAGAAAAGACACCAGTTACCTACCCAGTTTGCAGAAGAAAAAGTCCACAGCAGGACCCAAAGAGGTGGCTCTTAGCTTTAGTCTTTTGTGCATAGTATGAAATGAAAGTATGGTTGCAATTTGATAATTGCAAGAACTGTTTTCCCTATTTTTAATCATTATTTCAAATTGCAGGTAACTCGTAACCCAGAAAACAAAGACTCAGATCTATTTTCTGTTCACGACTTTGACATAAAGATTGAATTAGACGTGCCTGGTGCCAATATGGCATCTTCAGCCAAACCCAGCATGCGGGAAGAGACTGCACCGCGCCGCTCCCTCAACCTTCAGGACTACAAAAAACGCAGGGGGCTTATTTAAGCTTTAGAGTTCAGACAATAACTACGGTCAATGCTTATGTCGTTGGTTCTCGTTTGTAAACATCTGAGGATATCTCCCTACAGATATACAATTTAATGACTGGACTTCTTTTATTTTCTACAGTAAAGTTGGGGAATCTCTGAAATTTAACACAACAGAAATTGTTAGATTTAGAAATTGTCATGTTGAGATTCTCTACTGCTGTCGAGAACTGTTTCTTGACATGTCATTAAACATGCTGGTTGTGCATGCGACTTGTGTTTGACACCCCAGTCTACTGTGCCATCAATGTACACAATAAACTGATGTGACAACTTCACCTTTGGTTGGGTGAAGACAAAATTACTTTCAAAGGCAAAAGAGAATACAAATATAAATCATTTCTGAATTTTTCCAAAATACTATATTTCATTGATAATGGATGAATCTTTGTGACTCCTGAAAAAAAAAATCTATAATTTTGAATATTAGATAACACTAGTGGAACTATATGTTATTGAATGTTAAGAGAACTGCAGGTGAATTGTGAATCTGTTCTCTACACTAAAAATAAACACCTGAAGATCCTTTGTAGATTAGGAAACAGTGTTTGTGACTTGTACATCATTCAATTCTGTGGATCATATTTCATTTTGTATTTCAAGAAATGTTATCAGTTTCATCTTTTTGTATGATTTTTAGTTTACGTGTATGTAGATTAACGGAAAGATGCACTGGGTAAGAGATCACTTTGTGTATACTTTTGCTATACTTTGAATGTATTCATCTTTATTCATCTGTTAAAATAGAAAATCTGTCTATCATATATTTCTGATTTGTACTATAAAGATGCAGTGGTATACTACTTTAAAGCCAATGAATGCATATTTGTATTCATTTTGTTTAGTACATATCTGTATTGGGTTCAATTATTCATATTCACTAGCTACCTTTTAGAATCTGTCATTTGTACTCTTGATGGGACTTTTGGTGATATCGCACGAGCTTCGTTGGGCGGAGTAGATTGCCACCGAACAGGTGGTCATGGGAAGACCCAGTGAAGCTCTTGCGATGTCAGCAAAAGTCCCACCAAGAGTACAAATGACAAGTTCCCAAAAGTATCAATTTGGTTTCTCATTAATACTTTAAAGGTTATGCTCAGTGGCGGAACAAGTACATGTAAGCTTACACACAAACAATATGACGTGTTCTGTACTTTCTGAAAGTTTCTTTCATTGAAACAGCATGTTTTTAGAATATCTAGAACAATATAAATACCACACCATAAAAAGCTTATTAGAAACCCATCAAAACAGTGAAGGCACGAAATGTAAACCGAATGATTTTCGTTAAAACACAATTTTCCTTACACTTCCATTTTATAATACATTGTGTATTGATCCTGGATTTTACAGAGCATGTTTTTGACTGAGCATTATCTTTAAACACATTTTTAATGATCATTTGTTTTTAAATTTTGTTTTATTGATGCAACGTTCTTAATAAGAATAAGAATAGTTTATTTCAGTGTAAATCGCATGTGAAATATGAAATATGCCATAGAACAAATAATTGTTGCAATCAGTAAAAAAGTGCTCAACCAATGCACACACTTCATATATTTATTAGAAATAATATTTTGCATAGTTTTGACTTCTGTTACAATCCATACATAATTTATCATTTTTACTTGCTAGTTGTGACAATTTTCATTGAGAGATTTCACAAATATTGGAATATTTGATTGGCACATTAAAAAAAAACGAAATATGAAAAATTATTTTTGAATATTCATTTTAAAAAGTAAAAATTACATTCAAATATTCAGCATATCAAATAGAATTATAGAGTTCTATATTATTATAGTTCAGTGCTGGTCGTAAGTTGAGAGTAAGGCCACTTACTGTAAAACTAGAAACGTTTGTGCATGATTTAATTCGCGAATTTCGCGGGTGGTGTAAAAACGCAAAATTAAATAGTCAGCAAACATTAATAGCCAATGATTAGTAAGCTCAGAAGGCCCCAAAACCGCAAAATTAAATAGTCACAAAATAATTGATTGACAAAAATCACAAAATTTAATAGCCGCGAAATATTCTAGTTTTACAGTGATACATTTCTGAAATATAATGATTTGGTAACCTGGAAACTAATATATAATATTGAGTTAATGTTGATAGTAATTAATATCCCATTTTAAAATGTCATAGTAATTTTCTCTAAGCATTGCTCTTAAAAACCAACGGGAAAGTGTGAGACTTGGAGAAAGAATCTTCTAATATCATTATCTGACTTTGTGAGATTTTCGACAAAAAGTCTAAGTCTAATAGACCTTGATTATGGCAAAATTAAATGGATATTGTAAATTTCCACCTGAAATCACACAGTGATGCAGACACATTTTATGATTATGCCCGATGTCCTGTTTGTTGTATAATCAAAATGATTTAGCAAAAACCGATCATGGTTGTTCATTAATGTGTAGACTGATTTTTGCACTATGTATTAATAAAATGCTGAGCACAATCCCTGCGCACATGTTTAATTGAAGCAAATGACACAGTGAACTCGCTAACAGTGCATTTCTCTTTCGAGAAATGGAGTTAGTGTTGTCAATGTCAAACAACTTAATTGGCTGTTTTGCAGTCAACTCGCAATTTCAAGGAAAAATGTATTTTTTCTGTTTCACAATCAAAATTCTATAGCAATGGCGGAAACTTGATGTAATGATTTTAAATTGAAGATGTTCACATCTCTGAGATCATTAATGCATTATCAATGTGTGCGCACACAACATGAAGTTCTATCGTGCAGTGGAGTGGAACATTCTCGTTTGAATGTGTAGATAACTGTCCATGTCAATTGGCTACATTTAGAACAATGCTGAACACTCAGAATTAACAAATGATAAGGGATTATTTGAAACATCAAAGTCATCAAAATGTATTTTTAATACAAATAAGTAATAGAATTTTTTTGTATTTAATGATTTGTGAAAGAGTTGATATTATACTATATTTATCATGGTTGCTTGTAACATGAGTGATGTGATACTTCAAGATTGTTTATACCACCATTTACTCACTAAATGTTAATTTATTTGTATCAGAAAAATAAATCTTTACAGAATGTGTATGATTTATTAATTGTGATATAACTGAATGCTCTGTGCAACAAACTTAATAAAAACAGCAGATTTCTAAGAATGATTTGTTTACTTTTATTTTTGGTTCTTAATAATGATTGCTCTTAATAATCTTTTATGAAATGAGCATTATCCGTGATTAATGGCGCAATTTATAAGAAAACCAATTTAACATTCTAAATATCAGAATTTCATGATAAATCGATTATCTTGATCAAAAATCCCTGGTAATGAATACAAAATATCACAGTATATTGCCTAAAATTTCTTAGTAAAGGACTACTTTAGTGGCTTGTGTTTGGTCCGCAAAACAATATGCGTCAGTTGCCTGTATTTTAAATGGGTTTAAATCTACAATCGAGTTTTTGCAGCTCATAGCTGATTTTTTATTCGATTCAGGTAGCGAATAACATGAAGATACTGCATGTGCATTCATCACTTTAGTAGGCTTTCTATTGGTATGACCCCACACTGATGCTCTGAAGTTTAACAATTTGCTCACCTTAGCATACCTGTGATTAAGTAATTCACGCCTTTTGGTATTTCACTTATCCCCTTCAAATGAGCGCTTAAAAATTGCATATTTTGGAATTTGGAACATTTCAAACCAATGAAATGGAGAGCAGACTATAGATTATGTCTGAGATAAAAAGACAGAAATAGAATAAAAATGAAAATGAATTTTATATTGATTTTTTAATATAAACTCAGTAATAAGACATTTTAAACATGATAATATGCGACCGACTGCCACTTATTGAAATAAATTTAGATAGAGATAGAGAACTTGTACATCTATACAGATAGATCATTCATTGAGGCTTCCCATGTTAAAAATAGGGTTGTACACAGAGGAAAGATAGCCCCCCGATTCTACGACACCTGACTCTGTACTTTCATTTAATCTTTTGTAGATTAGATTACAGGTATATCCTGTCCGCTTATTTGGCCTTATTTCATTATGCAAATCAAGATCAATTTATTATTTGTATCCTGCAATTTAATAGTTTGAATTTTTCAGATAAAATGTCACTAAATCACAGACTGGAACAAACAGCAGTGGAGGAATTTCACCATTATGAAGTAGTTAAACCACAATTATTTTTGGGAACCGAGCGAATATACTCAACGCAAATTCAGGTAAGTTATTCTGTTACGATGATTAATATATTTCATTCTACAAATAGTAAAATGCATGTCATTCAACAATTCAGATGTAGTACAATATGGTTTTGTATGGCAGCAAAACCTCAGGAGCAAATTTTATGTTTTATGACTTTCGAAGTGGCAGTGTATGATTAAACGATGAAACAATAATGACCATAACAAATGATTTCAATGTCAGCCAATGATGGTGATATTCACATCATTGCTAACCCTTCCTGGGACAACTATTGAAGTCATTGTATTGGGAAAAAAACATTGGCAAAAACTGTTATCTGTGTATTATTGTGTGTATTATTGTTTGTGTGTGTTTGTGTGTATGTGTATGTGTGTGTGTTTTGTGATTGTTTTATTAGTAAATTTAAATGTTAGGTTGCAGTACAGTCCATTCCATCAGTACAGTCATCACACCTGTGACTACGTGCACGTTATTCAAAGTTTGCAAAATTTGTTCGCGTACATTATGTACAAAAAAGAAGCTTTCACAATAATTATACAATACATGTTGCATAGTAAAGTTTTGTATATGCAATCAGATTTTTATCCGAATATTTGATTTGAATAAGCATATTAACATCAAATGAACAACTAATATTACTTTATTTATATTTTTAATTGATAAAGAGCGACCTTTTACACGGAATATGTTGTATATGGTTCTCATTTGTCCGATGTTAATGGATGGATTAACAATTCAGGAAGTCGTTGTTATCTTATATTACCACTACTTTGAAGGATAAAAACTACAGATCTATCGCGGTGTGTGTGGTAGATTATTATATATATTGTACGAGGTTCATTTGCTTATTCTGCGGAATATTAGTGCATTGTGTAGGAAGCATCAATGATGGTGCAATTTGTGGTAAATCGATAAACTATGTTCAGAGAGAGAGGTTTGGATCATTTATCATTTTACATCAAGTCATCATGTCCATGACGTGATTCTACAGTACTAGACTAGTATAGTTGATTGTGATGTATTTTTTTTATAATCATGTGCCATTGAAACATGCATTGATAAAGGATGTATTTAAAGTACTAGTACTTAGTTTATAAAAATACTCAGGTTAACATAGATCTTCAAAATGAAACAATCAGGGACATTGCAAAATTTACAAACATGAAATGAACTATTGAGGCGAATACATACAAAATAGATATACATCCAATACTTGTGAAGGACATTGCTTGATGAGCAAAGTAGCAAAATCTGCGTACATTGACGACAGCTTGCAGCTTGAACACATGAGTGCGCAGCGATTAGAAATCGTCGATATGGATGATGACAACTATACAACATATGGCCCGAGCCATGATCGGGTCATGATAATTCCTGGTAAGAACGATTCTGGAAATTTTTCTCTTTAAACAAGTGTAATAAGAATGACATGATAATAATTCATAAATATGATCAGATGGATTGTGATGAAATACATGTTTATAGCATAATCTTTTTCATAAAATTCAGGACAAGACGGCAGCATTAACGACAGCATTTGTCAGAGTACAACTCCAGTCTCGTCATCAGCAAGTGTCGATGTCGGCGGACCGCCGTCCATCGTTAAAAACCGCAAATTGAGGAGCATTCTCTCAGTTTTTGTGTTAACATTCATCAACCTTTTGAATTACATGGACAGATACACTGTGGCAGGTGTTTTACGTGATATACAAGTGTTCTATGGTATAAACAATGCCAATGCAGGTCTCCTGCAGACGTCTTTTATAATATTTTACATGCTTATGTCGCCTGTGTTTGGATATTTGGGTGATCGTTTTAACCGAAAGGTGCTTATGGCCACAGGGATTGCCTTTTGGTCAATTGTAACTCTTGTTGGATCGTTTATTCCAGCCAGTCAATTTTGGTTGTTTCTTTTCATGAGAGCATTAGTAGGTAAGGCTTGTTATGATCACCATGATATTTTACAATGATTATTTATAAGATTTTGTTTAAAATCAAAATGATATTTTTTGTTTACTCTTTATTACATAAAAAAGTTCCAACGCTTTCTAAAACTATAGTTACAATTTCTTCATGGATCCAATCACAATCAGTGATGTACATTTTGATATTGTAGGTGTGGGAGAAGCAAGCTATTCAACCATCGCTCCAACGCTAATTGCTGATCTGTTTGTAAAAGATCATCGGTCCAAGGCGTTAGCAGTGTTTTATTTTGCAATCCCAGTTGGCAGTGGCCTTGGCTACATTGTTGGGTCTGAGGTCGCCAAAGCCATGGGGTCCTGGCAATGGGCACTCCGGGTCACTCCTGCATTAGGTGAGCAGGCAACCAAACATTCTATAGCCCTACAATAGTAACTAGCTTGAATATATATATATATATGTAATAAAAGGCTTACACATGTAAATTTATCAGTTCATGAATTTTCAAATTATTGAGGGTGTTACTCATATAGTAAACTTTGGTGATATAGGTTTGGTTCATATAGTGTTAAATACGATGTGGTGACCAGTATACAAATCAAGTGGTTGCAGTGTTATGAAGTTATTGAGTAAACCACAAAAAAAATGTTCTAACAACCCTTTCTTAGTTAAATTGCATTATTTTAAAAACCATGATAGATATTCTAGCCATGTATTGATACATCCATGTAGCTGTGTTTTTTCCCCCAGGCGTGGTGTGCTTGCTGCTCATCCTGCTCATTGTGAAGGAGCCTCCGCGGGGGCAGGCTGAGGGCGGTACCCACCTCCATGCCACCTCGTGGCGCGCGGACCTCAGCTACCTGGTGCACAACAAGAGCTTCATGCTGTCGTCGCTGGGGTTCACCTCGGTCGCGTTCATCGCGGGCGCGCTGGCGCTGTGGGCCCCAGAGTACATACAGGTGAGGCCGGTGTTGAGGAGGGTATATAGCCTTGATGAAAATCAATTCTCCAACTATTTTTTCCTAAATCACCAGTCACCACTACATTTCATTGTCTTTCATCAATCCCCAGGAATTGCAATTGAATAGGTTGCATCACATTTTCCTCACATTTCACACACTTGAATACAGGCAATTCACAATTCACGCTCAAAAATTTGGAGATAAACTCACTGTAGTCTAGATGCTAGCTGTGGCCTCTGCTGAACATAAACAGTGGCCTAATTTTTCGCATCATCCAGCACGCCTCGGGATGGCACCAGCGTGAATACTGGTGTTGATGTCGCTAATGATGAGATTTTTGTGGTTTCAGTACTCGATCAGTGTCCAGGGCGTGAAGGCGGACCCCGCACAGACAGCACTCTACTTCGGCATTATCACGTGTGTTGCAGGTAAAAACACAGTTGATATTCTCGTAGAGAAGATACGATGCTTTGAATTGTTCTTATAATGGAATTGATTATTGATAGCTGGTAGCAAACTGTTCTTGGCGAGTTGATACAGTCAGATTCACAAGGTGTAATGGACGCCGATCCATGATACAGTACAGTTAATGTCCCCAACAACTGAGCAGTGTTCTGATTTTACTGTTCAGCAGAAAAAATGAAAAACCGAAGGAATTGCTGTTCATTAACATTTTCCCCTATATAGATAAGTAAAACTTGGAGGAATGTCCTTAGCAATGAACAACAAAATGCATTTTACACTGAAAACAAAGGAATTTATATTTTCCAAGCCATTTTTCCCGCTATCGCAAGTAGTTTTGTTATGTCATAACAAAGACAATAGTCTCAATCATCCAGATCCTGTGGTGGCATGCACTCACCAATATGTAATAGAACATGGTTTAACAAGGCTGATGATGACCCATTTATTATGAGCATGCCCTTTAAAAACGGCAGCTCCATCTCGAAAAAACAAACAAAAGGGGAAATTTAGCAGTAGTTGATTTATGGAAAATATGCAGACGATTATGTTTGTAATAAATAGTTGTAAAAATAAGTTCAGCTCACTTTTCAGCGGAAACTTTCCAACAGAAGGTATTTTGATTGCAAATTCGTTCCCATAGTTGGTGACATTTACTGTACAGATACAGCATATCTTGAAATATTACTAAATGTGAAATAGCAATAGAAATCTTTAAAAAAGTAGCATTTTTCTG
Organism: Streblospio benedicti; assembly: GCA_019095985.1. NCBI lineage: Eukaryota > Metazoa > Annelida > Polychaeta > Spionida > Spionidae > Streblospio > Streblospio benedicti. The sequence goes on along the minus strand of CM032668.1, from coordinate 23,799,223 downwards.
TAGGATTCTTGGGTGTGGGGATAGGATCAGAATCAGCAAGAAGAATAAGAAAATACAGTAAAAATGCCGACCCGCTGGTGTGTGCGTTTGGCCTCCTGGCGTGCGCTCCGTTTTTGTATGCAGTGCTGATTGTATCGCGGTGAGTATCTATGAATTAGTACGCAAATTTTGTGAAGTGGGCGTGGCCCCCATGGTTGTTTTTTTTATTCTGACTCCGTGCCTATAGGCTTCTTGGCGCTGATTTGAGTGTTATTAGCCTGTCAAGAGCTTATTTTGTTCTACAGTATTTTAAAAGGATGCTATGATGTTATAAAGTGTTTTGCAGGCGACTGGTTTGATATATAGTTTGATTTTTTAGAAGACATAGCTTTAGAAATTTAGTGTTTTCTTGGGTGAAATGGTCTCAACAGCCCTGCGATTGTTGGAACAGCCAACTTTGTTTAGTCTAAGAATTTTGGGGGCGTCAGCCGCTTTTGTACATCGGTATTCAATTTGTATTCAAATACATTTGTATTCAAAAATGATGCTTTAAAAAAACTATGGGAAGATCTGAAAGCCTAACACTCATTAGTCTAGATAAACGGTAGTTTGAAGGTTGGTGGTTACCAAGTAAGATTAGTTCGATAGAGGCTGTCTTTTACGTACTTCTGGTTTCTGGGAGATCTTACAAATCGAAAATCTTCAGGAATATCGTGAAAATATTCTATACGAAAGGAACGACGGAGATAATAAGTAGCATAACACAAAATATAAATCCATCAGTATCGCACATCTGGGATTAGATAAGGGTCGCACAGTGCATGATTGAATATAACAAGGAAATTTTACGGAGGACGCAAGCAGACGTGAGGTGCGGGCGGGTAAAGCGACGCTAGCGTCAGGCGACTGATCGCTCCATGTGGCTTTTGTTGAGCACCAGAAGCTGTCAGAATATACGACAAAAACATACATCCTATGTTCCTTTCTTTCTATGACAACTTAAATTATCACTGAACAAACATTGTACATCATAAATTCCATTCTTATGCATTGATTTGAAAGGGAAAAAACCTAATTAATCATCGACCACTTGAAAAAGAAGCATTTACCAACACGCACCTGCAAGTACTCAAAACATGTAAACAAACACCTGTTGACATCCACATTTGCACAGGAAAACTATTTTTTTTATTTCCTATGAAATGTGATAAAATAATTCAATGAATGGCAACTTCAAAGAATATATAGTACCAAATAACCGTATTTTGAAGAAAGTATATGTTGTACTGTCAGGATTATTTATAATCAGAATATCTAATACTGTCAGGATTAAATATGCTCATTGAAGTTGTTCACAGGTGCATGTTTGCTTAGCAAAATGTGTCTTGGCAGGTTGTTGATTTTATTCTTTTGTAGTTGACTGGTAAAGTAAACCAATTGATATATATATACCAAATGTGAACAAGGATCTTCAGTTTTTTTCACATTTTCATTTCCATCAAACACAAAATAGTCTCTGTAGGAGACGGGCCAACTATTCAGGATGAAAATTACACATGACATCCTAAATAATATGACATCAAAGTCTATGTTAAGATGATATGCTTGGAAAACATTTATGATTTACAAATGATATGCTTATAGATACAACACCACAGCAACATGGGTTTTGATCTTCATTGGTGAGACCCTGTTGTGCCTCAACTGGGCCATCGTAACAGACATGCTGCTGTATATTGTGATTCCAACAAGAAGGTTTGTTTCCATGTAGATTTTTAAGCACATACTGGACTGGGATCCACACTTGAAAAATCCTTCTAGAAATTGGTTATAGGGAGTCGGTCTCCAATATTTTGTTGACCTTAATTTTCTTATAGAATAAACCCAGGACTTTCATTGTATTTTTATTTGCCGCAGCTCTTGCAAAAGTGTTGAAATAGACTGGTTTCCATGGTAACTAAACATAACATTACATCTACAAAAAATATAATTTATGCAAATTAGCTCATTTGCATATGCATAATTAACATAATGTATTCAGATTTTGCTAATTTTACAAAGAATGTCCCATGTTTGCGATCCTCCTACCGGGAGAAAAGTACAAATATGATTGAAAATGTTATTGCATAAGATTAACATGTCATTGTGGAATGCATTCGTTTTCATTTTCATGTTTAGCAACTTTGCTATTTATTGTTACTAAAATTGTTGCACTTAACCCTCTTAGTGCCGGGGGCGACTCACGGCTTTACATTAACTTCCAATTTCACTTGCCCCATCGGGCTAGTAACATATTTTCTTACTTGCACGAATACTCACCCAACTTACCCTCGCGGTGTGAATTAATTATAAGAAAATAGGCTCAACAGTTTGTTGCTCTTATTTCACAGTTTTATTCAAGTTTGCTAATGAATCATGTTTGATAGAAAAGCTTGGCCTTAATAAATATTCGTATGAAATATTGAGTCTTGCATTTTGCATTTTAGACATTATGCATTGTAGTATAAAGAAAACTTTTGTAAATTAGACTAATCGTTTGGTGTGTCAGGTCAACGGCTGAGGCTGTGCAGATCCTGATGTCCCACCTGCTGGGAGACGCCGGCTCGCCCTACCTCATCGGCGTCATCTCGGACGCGCAGCAGACATCGGACTCGGTGTTCCAGGTGAGAACTAGCAAGCACCGCTCCACCTCAATATACACCGTTGATGACATGTTATCTTGTCTTTTCTTTCTTTTGCTGTTCACTATTCCAAAAAAAAACCTTTTCATTTACATAGTTTTATTATATAACATGTTTCGAGTCAACAGACTCCTTTTCAAGTCTGTTGACTCGAAACATGTTATATAATAAAGATATGTAAATGAAAAGTTTTTTTTGGAATAGTGAACAGCAAAAGAAAGAAAAGACAAGATAACATGAATCCATATGCTGTATACCAAGTTACTAGAATACTTTATACAGTTGATGACAGGGTTTTACAAACCTGTGCATCCATTGGACTACAAGTGGACCTCAGAGGACCCTCAGATTGTTAGACTAGAATAATACCATCATCTCAAGCAGTGAGCTTTGGTGGTAATAACTACAGAGAGCACAGTAATTGGTCGTTTGTTCGTAAGAGACGACTCACGTTTTGTCCAAACGACCCAGACTTCAACAAGAGTCATCCGTACGGGTACGGACGACTCACGGTTTAGGGACGTGTGATCATCAATATTCAGTATTTGAAAGATATTTGCTTTCTTTTTATCATTCAGATTTCAATCTGCGTTAGTTTCATGGGCGCGGCTATATTTGTTTACATTCAGAGCGCCATGTACCGGCAGTCCCCTAAAATAATTTTGACTGGTTCACGCCGGTAGCACTGGGAAAACGTGTCTTCGCGCTGCTGTATTTGCGTTGTGATAAATGCATGTTGCGTCAGGCACTAGTGTGTGAGCTGCCAAAATGGCTACCATAAGGAAATAGATGTCAATGTGTTGAAATTTCTTGTTATATGCTTAAGATATTAAAGTAACATTAAAATGAATTATGTACGATCATTCCTAATCAGGTTTTACAAAGTTATCTACTTTTAGCCCGATGACACTGCTTCTAAATAGCCATTTGACGGACTTATATGCACAAATGCATGTCTTCTCCAATTATGAAAAAAAGACGTCGGAGGACACTGCTGCTATGTCCCAAACGAATGCCTTGTATGTCGAGGCTTTTGGCAGCCAAAAACGTGAAATGTTCAAATGATACGCCTGGTTTAGGCCATTAGCACTAGGAGTCTGTATTGATATAATAAGTGTTGTTATTCATAGAATTTTCTTGTATGATAAATGTAGATCTATGCAAAAACAAACACTAATATTATTTCTGGACGACCCAGAATATCACCCGAACCACCTACGTTTTGTAGTAGGTCGTCCAGACGGGCAAGCTACGATTTAGAATTACTGTGCTCTCTGAACTAACGTTATACATTTAGAAAAATTATAAAAAATAAAAACAAATATTTTACGTAATCTTTTATAATGACCAGGTATTTGTATGTTGTGATTATTGTTGATATTAATATATTAAACATACATATAGTAAAAAATATGTTGAATATTGATTAGGTCAAATTATACATCTCATTGTATTTTACTGACTCAAATAGTGCTTGGATGCACTTATTTCTCTCATAATGCTACCATGCAACTATAGATCACTATAGCGTGTCAATGATTGCTTGTGATGCGCTCATGAAGGACATAACAAAGCTTGCGCCATACATTACATATTATTTATTTTTTTATGGTAAAAAGCATTTATGATGTGAAAAAAACTTTTTCCTCTTTATTCAATCTTATGTTGCGTCAAACCACCTCAATATAAATGTTGGGCCCATAGAAGTACGAGCCACTTACAGCAGCCTCCTGACTGGCACATGGTCTCACAACATGATTTTTTAACAATAGGTCAATTGAAGGATTGAAAAATGTTTCGTCACAGACAGAACATTGTAATGTATGCTTCAATTAGAGTACCAAAGTCAGTGAAAATCAATGGGATGTTCAAAACAATTTACACAAATGTTACACATGATTCAATGAATTGGTAGCTAACAATTTTCCTCTTGAAAGCAAATTAGTTATTTTCCATATAGAAATAAAGTATATTGCAATTTTTTTTGCAATTACATTTGTAAATGATAATCATCCATTTGGAGCATGTTTTTTTTCTTTAAATATGATGATAAGAAGCTGTGAAACTGTTTTGTATGATATGTAAATATTTCTTTCATTTTTTCAGGAATACATTTCTCTGCAGTATGCTTTGTACATGACATGTTTTGTGGCGGTGTTGGGAGGTGGAGCATTTCTTGCCACAGCCATATTTATTGAGGGTGTAAGTATGAAATGATCAGTGCTAATATTGTGTTTTATGTTAGAGTATGTAAAGTTTCTATGATTGATGAGTTAATTTGAGTTGTTTCATTTTTAGAATCGTGTCAGTTATTAAGTATTCTTGATTTAGTATTTGATAATGTACCATATCCCCATGCATTTAAGCGCCACGCTTAGAGAGAGGCAAAGTTTCAAAGCTTTTTAGAAGCACAGGAGGATGATATTGGTTTGTTTCAGGTGATTAGATTGTAGTGCACTTTGACCCACTTTTGAGTTTGAGGACATTGTGGATTTATGCTACCCCAGTTTTATTATTAATTTTTTATTTGTGAAAGAAGTTTGGAAAAACTGATCAAGCCATTTCTTCAAAATTTATTGATGCAGAGATGTGAACTTACGTTTTTTTTCCCGTATTTTTACGATTTTTGACCCCTGAAAATTCATTACGTCCGGGACATGGGTTCATTACGGGATTTTACTAGGGTCAGAGAAATATGTAAAACTTGTACTTTTTTCTAAAATACCGATGTTTTTTGCTCACAAATGGCCGCAGCCATTATTAAATGTACTCGATTGAACTACGCATCGTGTAAACAAGGCTCTCCCCGGCTTGCAAAAATGTACTCGATTTGAATGACGTGTTGAAACAGCTTTAGTCTCGATCAGCGAGGCCCAGTTTGTGCGTGCTGTCGCTTATGCGGCAGGCAGCCTCGATGAACGAGACTAACAGTTTCTGCTGGTTGTCATAATATGTGCACAACGCACCTGCACCTGCAACACGACCTGTCAATGGTATATGAAAGTGAAACTGAGAAGAAATATTGAAAATTAATGAATTTGTGCTTTCTCCAGTAACGTAATGGTGCAAAAATACAGGGACAAGTATTCAAGAAAATACAATGATATTACTGCATCGAAAAAGAGTGTGAATCACGCCAGATATGGTGAAAATTCACGGTGCACACAAGACACAAGGGCATTAGTATTGTTGTACAATACATGCCTGACTTTCCGAGGTAATGTGCATTTTGCACATCCCGTGTGCTCTTCCAACAGATGCTTGTTTAATCTAAATATTATTATGCATTACTTTATCAATTCTTGTCGGATTTTGGTGATCTGTTTTTCAATTGATTCCCGTGATATCTAGATTTTTTCCTATTTATTTTTTTTCATTTCACCCCAGAGTAGTTAACAATAATTGCCTTTATTATTGTTTTTTATAAGTAGAAGAACATTAAGATTTTATTAAGATTTTTTGTATTTGTTATTAAAATTTTTGCTTGAAAATTAAGATTTTTCATGGCTGTGATTAAGATTTTCAACGCTGACGGGTTCACATCTCTGTTGATGCTTTATCGGGGTGGTCACTTAGGGGAGGCAGGGTTTCAGTCAAGTTTCTGATATTCCTTTTGTGGGTCTAAGATTTTTCTCTGGCGCTTAAACTTTTTATACAGCTGTTGGTGATCAATTTTTGTACAGCTCTCAGGTCCAAGTTCAGTCTGCCCGCAAAATCTTTTGGTGAAATCACCGCTTTATGGAATCAATTTTTGAAATGATATAAATATGCAAAAGTGATAAGAATATTTTTTATGATTTTATAGGATAGAGCAAGAGCAGACAAAGTGATACATGGTGCAATATCTGCATCACAACAAGAAAGTACCAATGAAGATGACCTCCTGCACGACGATGATGATTTTGAACCAGTTGTGTGAAATATCCAGACACATGAGCCAATATATTGACAAGGAACATATTTTGTCTACCCTGTATTTTATGCTCCCCATGTATGCATGTATGAGGATGAACAAAATTCATTAAATGCTGTGAGCATATACTTATACTCTGGAAAGTATTGTGATTGAAGTTTCAAACATTGAAGTATATTTTGTTGCGTAATTGAAATTCAATGAATGAAATGCAAGACAAATTGTCAATCATGATCGATTTCTGCAGTTGTTGGATTAATATTTTTACACAATTTTATAATTGAATGCTTTGTGCAAATATGTACTTAGTCGATTGGATTGCTTTAGAATAATGTCCAAATTAATCTCAAGTACATGTAATAGGTGAATATTAATACTTTACTCCTTTGATGCATTTTTATAAAGTTGAACTAATGTAAATGTAAAAGAGATAAGGGATTTAGATTGCCGGTTATTTTTCATCATACTTAGAACACGATGCCTGTATAAATGAAACCTCAGGCTTGCCACGTGCATGTACTGATCTAGCTGTATACATACGAATTGGAGGCTCTGAATACGGGAGTATGGATGTGTACACTTTGAAATACAGATTTCAGTTGTTAGCAAAATTAATAATTCAATCTGTATTGTTAGAAAATTCTTGAAAAAAAACCCACCTATTTTAAACTTGTTTTAAAAAGAGAAAAATGGGTAAATAGTAATTTTGTGCCTTGAAATTCTGATTTAGAAAATAGTGATCAGGGACATTGGGAATACAGAAATACGTGAAAGCTTGTGCGCAGACAGATGCTATAGCGATATTGTGTTTCAAAGAAATATGATACTCTTTTGCATTTTGGAGGCAGAAATCTGTACTGAAATTTTTCTTTGGAATATGAAATGTACAATATTTTTAGTGCAGTACAACCTCTTTTCCATGGCCACCTTGGGATGCGGGATGGACATTTGAAATTTGTTATATCTTAGATTTGGCACATTATCTTGCAAATTGCCACACTTGTTTCTGAGCAAATGTGCCTCAATGACACCTGCTGTTATCCCTGGTCACTTCAAACTAAAACTATTTGAAGCTGGTGGTCTTGCTTGAAAAATATTTGATTTGAAAAAAGCTCAATTGTTGCTCGATTCATGGCTGAGTGGATCATCTATTAGTCCCATAACTTTAATTACCTGAAATAAGATAAAATTTATGAAAATAGGATTCTTAGAATTTACTTTATTTAATTTTTTCCCATTTATAATGTAAGGTATGAAAAAACTAGGAGGCCTGAAAAACTCCACTTCATTGGATGTTGGGACAGCTTGAAAATCTGGATTGCATTTGTAAGGTTGTCAGGAAAATTGGTAGTAATTTTAGGAGTGAGAAGCTGAAATTTTCAAATTTAGGTAGAAGTTTGGAAATCATAGCCCCATCCCTGGGCCGTGATAAATGGTAGTCCCCTAAGTTATTGTTTGAATAAATCCGTAAGGATGTACGTTTGATTTGTACATATCGACATTACAAAGGTTTGATTGCCTTAAAAAAATGTAATTTTTGTGGGGAAAAATAAATTAATCACATCCACTAGCTCGAAATGTTATGACAATCTTTGTTTTCATTTTCCGGTGAAATTATAGCATATGTTTCATGGATAATAGGTGTACTTTTCTGCTTTTACTAGTTGTTATTTAAACTTCTGTGTATTAAGGTATCCTCACGCTATGCATGGTACATCATTAAGTGATATGGGTATTATTATTGTTTGTGATCACTGATAATATGTGTTTTGTCACTGGCTTTAACACTTGATTTAAAGCTAAATTGTGGGTTTTGTTATATATTATCTACAGTGTATGCTTTTATTTTTCAGCTGTATTTTCTTGTTAAAATGAAATTTTGTTTTATTTAACTTTCATAAAAATCAGTTTTATATTTAGGTTGAAGAAAGTTATAATACAAAACATGGGTTGCTTTTTCATTATGGAACCAACTCTAATATTAAATCAAATGACAAACTATATGTAAATTACAAATAGATGAAATAGTGTTAGACTAGTGAGTGATATAGGATCATCATGGTCCTCTTGTGTGGTAATTTACATATATGATCCAATGGCATGACATAAATATTTTTGTTCTTTAAAGTGTTTCAAAGAATTACCTTTATGGCTACCCCACCTTTACAATTTTGTGGATGCTTGTATCTAGAGCAGAATTTGAGGTGATGATAAAAATGAACTAAAAATTACTTGATAAAGTAGTTTTATTATGAATAAGCATGAAATCATGTGTGGCTTAATAATTGAGTCTTTATACAACAGAATTGTATTTTAAGGTAAGTAAGAGATGCAAGATATTTGTATCAGCAGTTACTGTATGTTTTTCAATACGAATAGAAAGCAGTGTTTTTAATTGGTGTCCATGCTACAAGTAGGTGGTTAATGTATAGAAGAGAAAGTCTTTAAAAGACTTGGTGATATCAGTTTTTGTGATTATAATCCTAATAAATACTTTCAATTGATTTAAAATTATCTTATCCATTTCTTAGTTAGTGCTAAAAACATACGTTTGACCAAAAGATATATAAGCATATGGCCTTTTCAGACCATTTCACCAAGAAACAGGGGAAGTGATTTATTTCTTTGTAGAGAAGATCATGTTGATGAGGTAGTTGGTAGGTTACGTTTAATAATGTTCAATTTATTCTGTCAATGTTTTGCACATCTAGATTTTCAATGTGCTTCAACGTAGATTTATATATGTTTCTATTAGACGAGGATTTTCGAGATTTTTGTTTTTGGTGGAAATCGGAGGGTATTGAATTACACGTCAGGACCGAAAATTTGGCAGTTCTTTAATTTTACAACATTTAATCTTTATCATCACTAAGAAATAAATATAGTAATGTCGTTGTTGTGATATATGTATTTTATTCTCCATTTGTTCGTGGCCAATTCTAACTTCATAGGAGAAAATGAGACCGTGATTGCATACTTTAAACGCTTGATTTTCACTAGTAATAAAGCAACATACTGCGTTTTACCCGGAAATCAGGGTACACCAGCAGAATAAAGTTCAACTACATCAAAAAATCAAAATATATTGTTACCTGCATCAGCCGGTTGCACTTAAAAGGTTCCATTATTCAAAGTATTGATGGTGATTCTTATTATCACACTTTGAGACCATAATATTGTAAATATTTTAAGAAATCTATCGATTACTCCCCAGATCAAGACGACAAAATTGCTCTTTATTATCGCCCTACCTGTCTGCTAACATATCGTTTATCGAAAGGGCTATGTTAACAATATGCAACAACGATGCCGGCTTGATTAAGGATGATTCTCTGAAAACTGCATACATATGCATAAATTATGATAATGAGCCATTGATTAGCGTCGTCAGTCGAATGAAACGTTAAATATTATTGGTAGTTGCGCCATCTGTTAGCCAATGAGATGGCGCAATAAATTAGCGTCGTCAGTCGAATGAAACGTTAAATATTATTGGTAGTTGCGCCATCTGTTAGCCAATGAGATGGCGCAATAATTAGTTTGTTCGATGTCAGAAATACGTCATCATTTCTCGTGTGAGCGTGATTTATGATGACGAAATAAACATAGATATGGCGGATGTGACAAATTTTATTAGGTATTTTTTACATATTTCTTAAATTACATCGTTATTTAAACGTGTTAGTGTTTAATCGTGTCGGATAAATTTTATTCGTTCGATTAGGTGGCAATAGCATTCTTTTACAAGCCGTTTTTCTGCGATAATCGTGTTTTTTTACATGTCATGTGCTGTGCCAAGTCAATACACACATTGCGCATTCGTGACCTCCGTTTGGAGGTCAGGTCAATCGAGCTAAGATCCCGAGTTGATGGTTTTGTAACTAATAATGCAGATTTTAAAGATTTGCCGTTAGTGATAACAAGAATATACATTAGTAGCCGATGTAGAATAGGTAAACGGTTACGTTTTCAATATGAGTTTATTAAATAATTTGACTTTATAATTTTAAAACCATGCATATCGTGAAAATCTCCTATTATCGCTCACTTTGTTTACATGAGAGAAAATTGCCAGAGCACTGCAACAAATTCTTACATATCATCTCTATACGTAATGATTCACTGGAGTGACTATTGTGTGTATTTACAATAATTTCTGACAAAATAGGAAATTAAATTACTTTCAACTGTCATCGATTATAGAATTGTCATTTTCAGATCTGCTCTAATGATGTGGCTACCAGTGATAAAACATCTACATGCAGGAGTCCTTTTCAAATCTGATAAATCATCTCAAAGGCAAAGGTGATATGACGTAAACACAGTCCTATTCGATTTGAATATATTCTGAAGGCTATTTCAAGGTTCCAGATATTTCTTAAAAAATTTACATACTGTCCTAATGAATACAGACTGATTGATCTGTAGCATGATTGTTCAGACTGATTGATCTGTGTAATCTAGTAACTACAAGTATGTTGAGTACTAAAAAATGAAATCTGACATTTTACATCTGCTCTTTTGTACTTTGACTTTTAATAGTTTTTAAGCCTTTGCAATGCATTTTAGGCTCCATGTCTACAGTGAACTGTGAGGAGTTGGCCAATCAGCCAGACATAGTTGGATTCCTGGTGAACGGAGACTCGCCCAAGCTAGACTTCAACCAAAACCTTACAGCCAAGAGAATTCCTCCATCTTGTGAAATTGTCGGACCATTCAGTATTTATGACAGGGTGGTGTAGTAGGGTTCCAGGGCAGGACATGAACTTTTTTCACAATGTTTGGAGGGAGGCTATCAATTTTTCACACACTTTTAAAGGGGGAGGTGCGGGCTATCCCCCTAAATTTTTTGAAAATGTGATGCATTTTTCTGCAATCTAGTGAATAAATTACAGCAAAATTAACAGGGCATAATCACCTTGAAACATCTAGTTAGTGGGATTCCTGTTATTGTATCATTCTGTCAAACCCATCTTCTAAATCTTATTAGACCTATCCCAAAATATTGTTGTCCTCATGATTCTTATTGGACATTGAACTATTTTAGGTCTTTGTCTTTCAAGTTCTTAATTTGCCGTAGGCACCGCAGGGGGGGGGTGCGGGATCGGGGACACCCACCTTCTGTGTGGGGGGCCAGGGGGTGCCCCCAGAATTTTTTTGTAAATGTGATGCATTTTTCTGCACTCTGCTAGTGATTAATAAATTACAGCAAAATAAAGAACTTGAAAGACCAAAATAGTTCGGGGGGCTAGGACAATTGTTCTGTCTGTCTGCACGCTTTCTAAAAGTGATATCATGTGTAATAAAGTGAACAATTGATAGTTTAGGCGGCTTGTAAACATTGATTATTGTCATATTCACATTTGGGATTTTAATGCCAATGCACTTCATATCTTTTGCTTTTTGTTATTTGGGATTTTAATGCCAATACACTTCATATCTTTTGCTTTTTGTTTCTAGTATTTCATAGTTTATATCTTGAAGGATAAACATACATACTCCTCACTTGGCATTATTTTTTTTATTTCTTGTGGTCGTCTGGATTCTGGGCTATTGGATTCTGTTCTACTTTGTACAGTATAGGTCCGAATAACAATTTTGACTATTATTTTAATTAGATAATTTTAAAGTTATGTCATCTAGTGTACATAAAGTTAAATAAATTATTGACATGTAAATTGGTTCATTAGTTTATCTTACTTTTATGTATATTGTTAACAGAAATTAATAATTTTAATGATACAAATTCTCAAAGAGTAAAAATTCATTCAAATACTAAACTACGACATGAAGAAATTAATTAAGATTTACATTTTTTCTTATTTAATTATTCATATCAAGGACAAATATGTCACAAATTATAAAACAACAAAGAATCGTTCTCTGTGTATATATTAAATTTTAAAAACCGAAACACTCAACTGAATTGAAATAAATACAAAAAAAACTTACAAGTGCAACCAAATAAAACATTACAGTAATTTTCACTGGTAGTTATGTCATCTAGTGTACATAAAGTTGAATAAATTATTGACATGTAAATTGGTTAATTATTTTATCTTACTTTTTTTATGTATATTGTTAACAGAAATTAATAATTTTGATGAAATTTTTTTATTGTAATTAGCAATTGATTTTAATATGGATTTAGATCTATGCACCAAATGCAAAAGGCCAGTAGAAGCAGCCTATCACGTTGCAATTGAATGTGATATTTGTATTAATTGGACACACATAGGATTCAGGACATGGAAGATTTACTGTGTCCAGTATAAAATTATGGATTTCTTTGTCTAGAAATTTGGTTATGGCTGATTAAGTTTCTTTCACCTTATAGAAAATGTCCTCTACATATAATTCTAAGAAATTGATTATGGAATAAACGTTCGTTGCTAAATTTCGTGGGGGTATACCACTAAGTCTTTAGAGGATACAAGTTGATTGATTGATTGATATTCTTCAGGAACTAATGTTCCTAGGATAGCACATGAAAGCGTACAAATATATGTAATGCTTATTTCCAATGTGGTCCTGTTTGTTTTGGCAGGTTAGGTCACCACCTGAGCCAAGGATGTGTGGAGGGATCACCACAGATTAGTCAAACAGTTTGACTACTCTGTGAGATCACACTAGCTATTAGTATTATTTTCAAACTAGTTGAGTTCTTTTACGTGCAGAGGGATGACTGTCATCTACACGAGGCTTCCGAACAAGTTCAAAGTAGTAAACATGAAAAACATTAGATATAAATATATGGCCATCATAGCATCATATTTTTAAGAAGTATAATATGGGGAACCGGCAATGTAGAGAAGATGAATTGACTGTTTTGAAAAATGGAGGTGAAATACAAACGAGTGGAAAATTAAATTGTATAAAAGTAAAAAACTTACTAAGCCTACAATTGTAAATTATAGTGAAACCTGATTTTCAGTGTATCAAGAAGGTATGATAAAAACAAGTGGAAAAAAAATTAACCGTATCCGGTTCCAAAAATATAAACCACATTCAACTTTGGAAATTTCAGTGTTTTCATAAATTTCCTCTTATAGTTGTTCTGTGAAGAGCCAGTAACACTGGTTTCCACGTCCACATCACTTCCATAGCACTGATGAAAATCTTTTTGACATGATTGTCAGTGATATTGACGAGTTTAAGACGTGCTACAGTCGACGTATGAATGCGAGAGGACGTGGAAAGAAATCTGAACATCGTTGGACGTGGAAACAAGTTTTGAACTGTTCAAAAAAGACATGCAACACCCGTGAAGCAGACGCTATAATCAGCTCTCTGGCAGTGATCAATACTCGGGGGCACGCAGGTAGACGTGGAAGTCTCTAGCACACTATAAATACCATTATAAGGCTTTTTCTTCAACTATTTTTCATCTTACACGTGGCTGGACGTGGTCAGGCATGCTTAAGGCATTGGAACAGCCGTGGATGGCCACATCACGTTCAAAGCATGTCTAAGTCTAAATTGACCAAAAATATTACCACTGACAACCACGTCCGCTAGATTGTTTAAACATTTTGGGCGTGATGCGGTCGTGATGTGGATGTGACATTGTATGCTTACATGCGGACAGGTCTGTATTTGACATCAACATCAATGTAGACATTTAATATATCTTCAATGTATCAATGTGAAATGTAAAACCATATGACCTACCAAGATATTACCTTTCACGGTGTCCTCTGAAATGGGACAGTCAAGCCCTATCATGTTTGATTGTTATTTTTTAATGGAATTGAATGATTTTTTTTATTTTAATTTTTATTTAAAACATAAAATGAATTTATTTAAACCTTATTTAGACATAACTGAAAAATTATAATATCTATGATATTAATGAACCTCAGGGGGATGACATTTACAAAGTAATCAATCTTAATCCAGAATCTGCAATTGTATAGAAAACAGAACTAGTGTCAACAACTTAATAGTCATAGTCTAGATGCCAAATGCAGATTTTTAGCCTAACCCGGAATTGTTTGGAACAGTTTTTTTCTCTTCAGATTTTATGTCTATAGGGTCCCAGCTTACGTTTCCAGGTGGGTGTCACCCTCTCACCCTTGAGCGTTTTGAGAAATCCAAGATGGCCGCCATAATTGGTTGTAAATATGATTAGGTCTCAATAACTCCTTAATCTAGTATCACAGAACAACAATTTTGTTGCCTAAACCTATGTTTCTTATTACAAGCAGACCAGTGAACTAGGTCACAAGATGCTATATTAAAGTATATTCTTCAAATCCAAGATGGCCGCCAATATTGATAGCTGTATATTTGATTTGAACCTAAAACGTTTGATTCTACTATAAAAGATCCATGAATTTGGTGTTTTGAAATTGGTTTTGATCTCATCATACAAATGAAATAATCTATAGGATGGTATGTTAACAGATCATAATCAAAATCCAGGATGGCCGCCAATATTGGTAGTAATATATTTCATTTTAGTCCTGAACTTTTGATGTTAGCATGAAAGACCACAAATTAGGTGACTAAACGTTGTCTTTGATGCCAAATAAATATGTGAAAAAGGTAAAAGATTCTATAAATTCCAATATGGTCACCAATATTGGTAGTACTAGTAGTGCTTGGGTTAGAGGCTTAAGATTCGATTCTTCATTATTGTATTGCATTGCAGAATCATAAGTTTTATGCATAATCATAATGATTTTATTGCTATGGAAAACTCTAAATTGGTTAAAGGATTGTTTGAAAGCTGCTCATGACATTTTATTTTGTTTAAAATAGAAGTGCAATGTTAGTAAAGAAATATTTCAACAAAAATATATAACTTTTTGTACATTTATAATTCTTTCTTTTCTTTAAAATATGCAATATCTGCCAAATTCAGATATACGACATTCTCTTTAAAACAGCATTTCAATGAAAAACACTACAATTACAGTTATATACACATGATTAGATTCATGTATTATATCTACAATATCAACAATTCAATTTAGTCATTATCATTATCATTATCATTGTCACCATTCTCATTATTATCATCAGTGTCGTCATCATTTTCATCATCATCATCATTGTTGACTGTGTTCCAACAGGTTCCCTGGCAAACACAAAATACAGTGCAGCCAATGCCTGTTTTCCGACAACCACACTGGTTATTCAAGAAGTCTTGTATCGTTCCTGCCTTGGGCTAGTAAACTGTCCACAATACTGCACACCCGTCAATGAACAATGCCTTTATTTGACTTGTAGCTCTTCTTGTTGATACTTCCACACTGAATGCATTTTTAAGACTGGACTTTGCTTTTGCTTCTCTTATGTGACCATGTTCATCAAATATTGAGGTTGGCACAGGGGCCAATTCATGGCACATTAGAGATTTTGTGTCTATGCCTCGACTACTTGATTGAAGCCCCATAGCTTGTGCATATTTAATTTCTGTATCAAATACGAGAGAATCTCCAACTTTCACTTGCCTTTTATATATATTTGATATAAAGTCGCATTTGTCATTTGTCAATTGTCATTTTCAAATATAGGAATGCCTAATTCATTGTTTGTTCTAATCCATTAGCAATCTTATTCAAATACTCTATTACAAATACTTGCCAAGAAATGACTGACTTTAATTTTTGGAGGAAAAAAATATACAGATAGAAATTTCTGTCCCAGTACTCATGCTCAGTAGTTCAAATGTCAAATGTTTCACGCATGCTGTGAAACTGAAACTGAAGTAAGGGTCCATAGTAACGTGATGTCACTAATTTCAAATAAAAATATGCAAAATGTTTTGTTTTCTCATAACAGACTGCACAGCAATAAAACATGGTGTGGGGGGGTCACTCAATTTTTATTGATGCCATGTTCATAAAGTACTGGGGTCGGTAAAATTTTGGGGAGGACCAGAAAAGTTTTGACTATGCCAGGGGAAAGGACCAGAAAAGTTTTTATGGCAGTGAGGAAACCATTTTTTTACAGGAGATCCAGCTGCCATAATTCAGATCCGCATCTTTTAGACGATGCACATCTGTCTGATGTAATCTTAACTATATCACACATGTTGAAATGACAGCTTCTGCATCTATTATTTGTTTCCTTGGATTTAGACAAGTTTTGTGACATATGGTATGCAGCAAGTGGTCGCATTTTCCTTGTTTTTGTTCTGTTTCTGCTGCTTAATAATCAAAAAATAAAATCTAAAACAGAATATTACAAAACCAAACAATACCAATCTAATTTAAACCATCTCTATACCAAAATATATTATACCAAATCATACCAATAGACGCCCACCACTCCTAGCTGACTAACAGGCCCCCTCTTTCCCCATCCTAGTTGACTAACATCCCCTCTTTCCCGTCCCTCTTAACAGCCCCCCCCCCCCCTAGCTGACTAACAGGCCCCTCTTTCCCCCTCTAGCTGACTAACAGCCCCCTCTCCCCCTCTTAGCTGACTAACATCGCCCTCTTTCCTGTCCTAGCTGACTAACAGGCCCCGCTTTTTCCCCTCCTAGACTAACAGGCCCCCTCTTTCCCCCTCCTAGCTGACTAACAGGCCCCTCTTTCCCCTTCCTAGCTGACTAACAGGCCCCTCTTTCCCCGTCCTAGCTGACTAACAGGCCCCTCTTTCCCCTTCCTAGTGGACTAACAGGCCCCTCTTTTCCCCTACTAGCTGACTAACAGGCCCCTCTTTCCCCCATTCCTAGCTGACTAACAGGCCCCTCTTTCCCCCTCCTAGCTGACTAACAGTCCCTCTTTCCCCCTCTTTGCCCGTCCTAGCTGACTAACAGGCCCCTCTTTCCCATTCCTAGCGGACTAACATCCCCTCTTTTTTTTCCCCCTAGCTGACTAACAGGCCCCCTCTTTCCCATTTCTAGCGGACTAACAGCCCCCTCTTTTCCCCATCCTAGCTGACTAACAGGCCCCTCTTTCCCCATCTTAGCTGACTAACAGGTCCCTCTTTCCCCATCCTAGCTGACTAACAGGCCCCTCTTTTCCCCCTCCTAGCTGACTAACAGGCCCCTCTTTTCCAATTCCTAGCTGACTAACAGGCCCCTCTTTTCCCCATCTTAGCTGACTAACAGGCCCCTCTTTTCCCCATCCTAGCTGACTAACAGGCCCCTCTTTAACAGGCCCCCTTTTCCTAGCAGACTAACAGGCCCCCCTTTTTCCCCTCTTAGCTGACTAACAGGCCCCTCTTTCCCATTCCTAGCTGACTAACAGGCCCCTCTTTTAACAGCCCCCCCCTCCTAGCTGACTAACAGGCCCCTCTTTTCTTTTTTCCCCTCCTAGCTGACTAACAGGCCCCTCCCCCCCTTTCCCCATTCCTAGCAGACTAACAGGCCTTAGCTGACTAACAGGCCCCTCTTTTCCCCTCCTAGCTGACTAACAGGCCCCCTTTCCCCCCCAGGCCCCCTTTTTTCCCCTTAGCTGGGCTGTCCTAGCTGACTAACAGCCTCCCCTTCTCTTTCCCCTCGAGCTGACTAACAGGCCCCTCCCCCGTCCTAGCTGACTAACAGGCCCCTCTTTACCCCTCCTAGCTGACTAACAGGCCCCTAACAGGCCCCTCTTTCCCCCTCCTAGCTGACTAACAGGCCCCTCTTTCCCCCTCATATCTGACTTACAGTCCCCTCTTTCCCCCCCTAGCTGACTAACAGGCCCCTCTTTCACCCTCCTAGCTGACTAACATGCCCTCTTTCACCCTCCTAGCTGGCGAACAGGCCCCTAACAGTCCAGAGTACTAAGAGCCCCCCTCTCCTTCCTCTACTTCCTCTACTTCCCATGCCATCATCATGGTCAATTACATTTGTATATGTATTCTAACAGATGAACACATTCAAGGACATGATATGATTTGATCAATTATTTAGCTATTCACTAGATACCCTACTTTTATTTACACAATGATGATGGTCTGTTACTTTATTTTACTTTAGCCTGTTATCCATCCATCCATTAAGATGTGTTATTGCCATATGTGGATAGTGCACACCAGCAGTCAGTGTTAGTATCAAATCCAATAGACACTTCTTTTTACATGGTATATATAATGCAAGTTTTTGTCTGTAGAAAATAGCAGTGTGCAAGATATAATAGACATCAATTGGAAATTACTAATGTTCAAATCATTAATTGATTTAGTTATTTATTTTATGAATGCGACTTAGTATTATACCAATTTACAAAAAGGAAAAAACATAATTTTATTATATATTGTAACCAGCCCTACCTGGGCTTATAAGTCACCATATATGATTAATAGTGGATAATTACTAATGCTCTCATGGTACCTAGGTAATAATTTAAATTTTCTCAATGTGACAGAAAAATTTAATCATTACTTAGGTACCATGAGAGCATTATTAATTATTAACTATTAATTACATATGCTGATTTATAAGCCCTGGTAGGGCTGGTTACAATATATTATAGAATTATGTTTTTTTCCTTTTTGTTAATTGTTATAATACTATGTCACATTCATAAAATAAATAACTAAATCAATTAATGATTTGTACATTAGTAATTTCCAATTGATGTCTATTATATCTTGCACACTGCTATTTTCTACAGGCAAAAACTTGCATTATATATACCATATAAAAAGATGCAGCTCATGGTTCTGAGACTAACACTGACTGTTGGTGTGCACTATCCACATATGGCACTAATACATCTTAATGGAAAGAGGTAGTCTTTCAAAAGACCTTATATCTAATAGTTTTTATTTCTATTATTACATAAACCATTCGTGTCAACCAGCAAGTACAATTGTGACGGCCTCTACCTCTAATAGATATAAGGTCTTTTACAGAACCCTAGGAATTCCACTGATATTAAATATGCAGCCTCAAACATCCTGCCCTGTTATAGCCTTTAAAACCAGAGTCATCACTAGCAACAGCTGCAGAAGCAGCAGAACATTTATGCATGGGTGATCAGGTAAGGGTCAGCCAAGATATTAAGTATATAATCCTGATGTGTTTCTCAGTTACTTGTACATGTATGACTTAGCTTCTTTTTACCAAAATGGATATACCTCCAAATAATAGTCCCCCAAATGTTAACTACAGTACACCAAAACAAAAACAAATAAGGATGTCAGACTTCAACCTCCTACCTACTATTGTTGTGTGAAAAAGAAAACTTAAAATCATTTGATAAAGTAAAACTATTTGAAAATGTTCATATCCAAAGCTATGTCTAATTGCTTCATTATCCATGATCAGATAACAATAGAGTATCAAATAAACAAAATATTACAAAACAGAACTTCATCAAACATTCCCCAATATAGATAAACAGTACCACATGCTAAAACTTCCCGTTACTAACTGGGGCTGGCTTATTTGTGAATTAATGAGCCAGAACCACATTACAAATAAACAGTACCACGTGCTTAAACGGGAAAATACCCAACTACAGCTGGACTGCTGTTTCTAAAATAGAAGCCATGTGCTTTTAGTAAATGACGTCACTTTAGCAAAACTCTTTGCAAAATTGGCGTCATACAGAGGCTTTTAGAATAGGCCTTCATGTCAGATCGTTTAAAGGCCTTGAGATAGGATAGGAAAGAGGCTAGAGGCTAGTAGAGATGATGACGCCAGTGGGGTCAAAGAGTGATGCTGAGAATCACATTGAATCAATCCAGTTTCATAATCGTATAAATAGATCACAACTACATCATAGTAAGATCGATTAACTTGGCATCTAAAACTAAAATGTAAGGGAGGAAATGTTAGTGTCTATGTAAATGGGAACACAATGCCCTCCATGGACATAAGACATATTTGGTGAGTGTATAAATATGATTTTTTGAAGCATTTTATCTTCAAGCACCCTTGTCTTGACGACACTTGCCAACGTCCTGACAGCACCACCACCCATCCTGAAAGCACCCTGACAGCATCCCCATACACACAACATCCAAGATCAAGCCAAGGAGTCATTCCTTGAAAGGCAGTAATTTTACTATGTAAACATGGCAGGGTGACCCTCCTCTGTAATAGCCACTGAAATTCAAAGGTATTGTGATTTGCCCCCATCATTGGCCACTCAACCACTGGTCTACACCATCCCCTCCCACCCAGACACATAATGATAAGAAATTACTAATCTTGCAAGCATCTATAATGAGGATTACGATTGCGTGACTACAGTAACAGTCACTCCAAGTACATGCTTGTAAAAGCAGGTCTCACCAAGTAATGTTAGTCACAGCTGAGGTAGGAAATGTTCGTGTTTTATGTAAATGAGAACATAATGCTCTCCATGGACATAGGAAAGGGATTTACAGCACTCTTTTTTCCCCAGCACCCACCCTTGTGCAAACCACGGCCATGTGTGATACTATGCAACATTGACTCTGACCAATTTCACAAATACGTAATATTGTCACTTCATTGCAATGACAACTTAGCATCTTCCAAAATATATCTTATGTCTGAACTAAACAGTTGCCCATCCCCCACCTCCACCCCACTACTCAACAACAATTATTACATAGCACGGGTCTACACCATTTGCACTGTCATGTCATCCCACGCCTCATCTTGACAGCACCCCCCTCCCTCCCTTTGCTGAAACACCACTGTCCTAACAAAGCCCATTCCGCAATCTGACACCCGACCCTCACCACCCTGTCCTGATAGTACCTGCCCACATTCCCCATCCCCACAACAAATATTGCATAGCACGGGTATACACCATCCACTCCCACATATCGTCTTGACAGCACCCACCCTTGTCCTAAAAAGCTCAGCCCCAAATCTGACACCGATCGCCAAGTCTTTATAGCATGCTTCCCATCCTAACAGCTTCCAAGTATCAACTATGATATGGAGACAGTGTGGTTGGGAACAACCATTAAGACTGATGGTAAATTGAGAAAGGGGAGTTTTATACCACAGTTTATAATCTTTTCTAATGAGCAAGAAGTCAAGCAACTGACCAAGCTATGGATTTCTGACTGTGTATGTAGTATACTTGGCGCAGATTAAGAACTACCTGGATTGACTACAACTTGCAGATCATATGAGCATCTTCAAGTAAGTCATTGATCACTGCAAATGCACTTGGCATCTAATGTGCAAAAGGTATGGGATGAAAAATTAGTGTCTATGGCAATGGGAACATAATGCTCTCCATGGCACAGATATTATCACACACTTCAGTAGAACATCCCTATTAAGACTGCCCAAGGACTGGCGTCAAGTGGTTTAATATAGAGGTGGTCTCTTTAGGGATGTTTGCAATGGACTTTTTCATGAAGACTTGGGAATGTTATAAATCATCTTATAATAGAGGTGATGTATTTATAGAGGTGGTCTTGATTGAAGGTTCTAATGTACACATAGCCCAATTGGCAAAGTGGTGGTAAACTCTACAGTATTCGAACCGATGTGTGACGCCTTTGGCGTCATTATGACATCACACTACTCCACATGACGCTGTCATGGCTGCCGCTGTCTGCTATTTTTGTTATAAAACAGCTAATTAACAACCATCAGGGCCATCTTGATGATGAAAAAACATATTCGTGCAAAACTACACAGTACCATGAACGATCTCCTGTAGTTAGATGGCGTCCAGCTAGTCAGGTTAAAGAGGAGATAGCCGAACAAAGTCCAAAAATTAGCGTATTAATATATAGGATATTTGAGATAAAACAATTGGGGTAAATGAAAATGATGATAAGTTGGGTAACAATAAGAATGAACATTAATGGTAATAATGTGTGTGTCAAAAGAGTTAGCAGAATCATTAACTAGACATAATGAGGGGGAAAGAGGGGCCTGTTAGTCAGCTAGGAGGGGGAAAGAGGAGCCTGTTAGTCAGCTAGGTGGGGGAAAGAGGGGCCTTTTAGTCAGCTAGGTGGGGGAAAGAGGAAGCTGTTAGTCAGCTACGAGGGGGAAAGAGTGGGATGTTAGTCAGCTGGGAGGGGGGAAAGTGGGGCCTGTTAGTCAGCTAGGAGGGGGAAAGAGGGGCCTGTTAGTCAGCTAGGACAACTCTTTAGAGACCTTTTCAATTTCTTATAAATTTACACTATTCCTTCAAAACTAAAAATCCAAATGATATTGATTCATAATAAAAGCAAAGTATTATTTTGAGGGGAGGACCAGAAAAGTTTTGACTATGCCAGGGGAAAGGACCAGAAAAGTTTTTATGGCAGTGAGGAAACCATTTTTTTACAGGAGATCCAGCTGCCATAATTCTGATCCGCATCTTTTAGACGATGCACATCTGTCTGACGTAATCTTAACTATATCACGCATGTTGGAATGACAGCTTCTGCATCTATTATTTGTTACCTTGGATCTACTTCTGTTCAATGTTTAACTAGTAAATAGTAATGCCTTGACCACAGTTTGATTAAAATTTATTTCAACATTGAACAAGATTTTACATACACAAAAATCAATATGTTAGAAGACTGTCAACAATGCCAGTTCAAAACTGCGTCCACACCACTATGACTACACGCGACAGTACACAAGATGATGTCATGTCAAGCAAAATCGGGGTGTTGTGGACACTTACTGCTACAATTCAATCGTGTGGTCACATGTCATCTATGTAGTGGTGACTTATTGGGTTGATGTGGACACCCGTATGACGCGATGGATTGTCATAGCCTTGTTTACGGCTGTTAAAGTAACTCTGCTATTACATATGTTGTACCAATTGTGTGTGCTCTAATCATTGATATCAAAAACTGAATATATACCGGTTTAGTTTATGGAACAGTCACCAGATTGGGGCAGGCTTCCGACTTATCATCGTAGTAGTATGGACAGGGGCCATTGTAACCAGAAACTTTTACAATTTTTCTATACAATGCACTACAGGCAACGGCTGTCGCATCGTATACAGTCGCATGTAGTTATAGCAGTGTGCTTCAGAGTCTTTGTAATGTAAGACCCAGGTCTTTGTAATGGCATGAGTTTAAAAGTGGGAGTAGGACCAGAAAAGTTTCACCTATGCTAGGGGGAGGACCAGAAAAGATTCAACTATTCAGTTTAGAAAATCATCACCCTCCCCTGGTACTTTATGAACACTCCCGTAGGTGATTTTATTAGTTTTAATTCGGTGAAAGTATTGATCTCTTTTAACAGCCACGAGGGAGTAAAAAGTGTGGGTTTTCATCAGCTAGCGTTTATTGAGTGTCTCGGGGCATTGTTGGTTTTCACACTTAGGGTGCTCAGCCTTGAACTCATGCACGTGTGAACTTTTTGGGTCGATGTGTATTTAGTGTCGGTGTGTTGCAGATTGACTGGTACAAATGTAGATTGCTTAAATAGTAAAATTGAATTTTCATAATTGATCAGTGATGCTGATAAATATGAATTTTTAATTTTATAAGAATATTTATAAATAAAAAAAAACTATGTAAGTTTAATTTTTACAAGTAAAGTAATTTGTTCATATTTGTTAAGAAATATGTAGAATCTGGTTTAGTAGAATTTATCATGTGTTGGTAAGAGTGTGAGGAATCAAGTGTGGGTAATTGACCGGGATATCTTAAAGAAATCAGTATTCAAAAAACCATTAGGATTGTGTGATTCTACATGTATTCTATGTTTTACAACTAGGATAATAACCTTGATTAGTCCAAAGCTATTGTAAGTATTTCATATAACGCCAAGAATATTATTTTTGTAGAATGGTCACTTGGGAAGAGTGCAGCTGATCATCCCCAACACTTACATGCAGCTTATAGTAGATTTAGAACTTAACAGGTAAGATATCTTTTATCATATGAATTTTCTTTCCAATCTATCAGGATTTTTTATATTTGCATTCAAATCTGTTTTCATCTAAACTATTTCAGGGTCACCAAGTAGTCCTAAATTTCTTAATAACTCTGAAATTTGACACTGATTCCGAAACTTCTGACTGAATCATGTATAAGTGTATATGAAGGTATTGTGTGGAATTGACCAAATATTTTTACTAGTATGTTTTTTAATCCAATAACTGCCATAACCCCTGCAACTGTGCATTTGGTGTTGAATTTTTTTGTGCCGTCAGCTGTGAACGGCGCATCTGCTTTCCCCAGCAGATAATAATGTACTCGATTTTCAAAGGTACAGAAATAGCTTCATTTACCGACGCTGTGTTGCATAGTTGGTGAGAGCATGCAACCATTAGGTCTCGTTGATTGAGATTAGTATACAGAAAAACTTTCTTGTTTTCTTGCTTGCAAAAGTGCAGGTATGGGACCGTCTATGGGTTATACAGGTCTCTCTAACCAGCCAATGCTTCAAAGAGGACAGCCAATGACCGAGGGTGTTGCAATGTGCAGAGAAAACCAGGCTTCTGTTATGAGACTTGTTCAGAAAGCAAAATAAAATGATGTCAATACAACCAAACGTCATATTCAGTTTTGTATGTGTTATTATCACAGTGCTATTTGTTTAACATAGGTTTCTACTTGGAAATACACCCACAATACAAAAAAAAATAAGATACTGATTTTTTATTCAAAATACTGATTATTGGCCCCGTGATACTTATTATTTTCCTTCAGGGGCTGGTAATTCAATAGCATGTCTATAGCATTCGATAACATGCACATGCTATGATTGGATAGCCATCCGATGATGGCAGTTCCAAAAGCATGCAAGACAATGATGGCCATCCATAACCATCCATAGCAAGCGGATGGCCTGCCCACAGCACGAATTATGCAAATGAGACATGCTATGGCGCAAAATATGCAAATTAGCATGCCATATAGCATGTGCATGCCTTATAGCATGTATCACTTGCATGCTATACAAATACCATGTGCATGCTATAAAAATATCATGTGCATGCTATAAAAAAATGGATGCATTCCACATAGCATGCAGATCTGCATGCTATTCAGCATGCAGATCTGCATGCTATTCATCAATAGGATTATCATTTCTGATCATCAATCATCAATGATGTAAAAGATCAACAAATCAGGTGCGTAAATTAAATACAATTACTATTAATATAATGAAATACCTTATTATGTTGCTCATGCCTTCATGCAAAATTATCATGTAATCATCAACCATATTAGGCATAAACCATCGTATTTTTAAGGGGTTTGCTATATTGAGACAATTTAATGCTTATGAAAAAAACCCACATAATATAGAAGTGTATAGACAAATATGAGTGTCATTAATTTTTGCATCTGTGACAACTGATCTGTGGTAGCTATAGCAATGGCCACAGGGGCAATTTATAGACTAAAATATAAGCTAAACACTGAGGAACTCCTCCACGAAGTACGAGGTACGAGTAGTTCGTACTTCGTGGAGGAGTTCCTCAGTGTTTCACTTATATTTTAGTCTATAAATTGCCCCTGTGGCAATGGCTAGTAGTGCAGGAATCATTATGTAGACATCACTATATCATAAGTGTGAAATAATGAATTGCTGAGCCTTAGCTAGGAGCACCCATTATCTGGCTATGACCTATAAATCTATGTAACATAACAAGTCTTATTAATTTATGTTGTACTCACAATTTCCAGATATTAAAGCACTTTTTGTAGAAAATATATGATAAATGAAAATGCCCACATGTGCAACAGTTTACTGAAATTACTGCAGTAGTCTACTGAGTAGACTAAATACAAACGTTAGACGTAACTTGTCTAGTCATTAATCAATATGGTCAACAAAGCAAATCAATATTTTTCTATAGCTACAAATAACATGCACCTTTCAGAATAATGGGGGTGGTTTATAAGGGGTCAAGAAATCCCATATCTCTTATTATTTTGGCCTTATTTTCCACTTCCCTAACTTTGGCCTTTTTTCCCACATCCCACAAATGTTCAGCCTTTTTCAACCACAAAATAGAATGGAAAAATAGAATCAACCCTTTCCCATGCAAATAGTTATTACAGCAGATGAAGAATTAGTTCTACCAAAGAATTTGTGATGACCATGCAGTAACAGGTCCTTTGACCTAAAACATTGAAGAGGATAACATAACATAATATAACATTTTCTCCCACATCCCACTTCCTTGAAATCCCACAGCCCTCATTATTTCGACCTTTTTTCCCACCCTTTCCCACATCCCTCTTTTTTTCGGCCTTTTCTCCCACATTCCACTTCCTTGGTTTGTATAGTATGTATACACCTACAAAAAATCAAACTTCAGCATGTGGCAAAAAAATTTCTAAGTTAAGCATGTAGCACATTTTTTTCAAAGTCTCTCACCGCATGCTATAGAGTAAAGATAGCCATCATCCCAAAGCATGTTGCATGCTATTCATAGCCTGCATATTTCAAAGTTTTTCACTGCATGCTTTAGAGTCAAGATAGCCATCATCCCAAAGCATGCACATGGCATTCATAGCCTGCATGTGGTTGTCATTGCAGGCCATCACATCAGGTGCATGCTATCAAGACATGTGAATTGTGTCTGCATGCTATGGCATGCTATATACATGCTACAGGACTGCCAGAGGAACAGTGTGGAATAGTGTATGAGACAGAGTGCCAGGTGTGCGGAGACATTTACATTGGTGAAACAGAAAGATTGCTAGGAGAGAGAGTAGAAGAACATGAGAAGTCAGTAGAAAAGAAAGATCAGAAATCAGCCCTCAGCCATTGAAATATTATACTTTTTTTTATAAATATCCAATATTCAGCTATTGATAAGATGAATTCATTTAATATATAATATCAAATACATAGCTAATGAACTTGTTTAATAATCTTTTATACTATATTTTTACTTCATGGTGAATTTTCATTTCCTGGCGTTTAACACTTCCTTAACTGGCTACACCTATGATATTAATTCTATTCTCTTAATTCTATCTACATGTTTTATTGTGTTTTATTGTGTATTTCTAGAATTCTAGTCAATGTTTTTACCATGGAGTGGATGTGACCGCAGCAATAAGCACGTGTGACGGCGTCAGGTAGGTGGTTCTCTTCACCTACTTAGTTGTAAAGAGAGTAAGTGCATATCTAAGATAGATTAGTGAAATTTAATTAATGAAGATGACCATTCTTTCTATTGTACTCCTTAACTTGAAGATGACCATTCTTTCTATTGTACTCCTTAACTTGAAGATGACCATTCTTTCTATTGTACTCCATAACTATATATAACTTCATCTCAATATATATACATGTATATACTAACTGTCTACCCGGCGCTGCTTGGGTTGAAACAGATGAGATCTGGAACACATTAAATGCTCCTCCCTCCCCAACCTTCCCTTTGTCCCCCGTCCCACACACCAACTCTCGTCAGAATACAGGTCTGTGACGGATAAAATGCACCTCCATCACCATCCTAATATGTGTGTGTTTGTGTGTGTGTTTGTGTGTGTGGGGGGGGGGGGGGGGGGTGGTATGTGTGGTGTATGTGTGTGTGTGTGTGTGTGTGTGTGTGTGTGCGTGCGTGCGTGCGTGCGTGCGCGTGCGTGCGTGCGTGCGTGCGTGTGTATGGCTGACGAGTAATGAGTTTGGGACTGTTAGCAATGGAGAGCATAAACTCTCAAAGCATATTTAAACCAGACCTGTGCATACTTGCCGGAGACCTCAAACTGCAGAGCATATATTATACTTTATGATATACATTATTTAATTTTCTAAACATATTTTTCAAATTTTTAGTGGATACCTTAATGTCGGAGGGGAAGTGTTTCATTTACAATCCATAGATGAGGGTATAGATGGACGGCATCATTTGTACAGAGACTTGCATAGGAAGCACACCAACTTGTCATGTGGTATGTTAAATTCTATATGCAAATACAGTCAGAAAATATATGGTCTTTACTCATCAGTCCTTACTCACTTTTATTCACGTGGCTAAAGGTCACATGATCGTTAACTATCAGTTGGTGTCCCACGTCCATCCACAAAAATAGATTTTTAAAATCTTTTCCGACTACGACTGAATCAAGTTGAACGAAATTTTGTATGTTGGCTCCTTAGAATATTATGCATGAAGTTTGTGCTTCAATTATTTATCTTTCCAAAGTACTTCGGGCTCTAAAGCATCAAGTTTAGTAACGGTTTTGATGATTAATGACATTGATACAAGAAATTGATCAATGGCAATAACTATGTCATACCGAGTGCTTTGAAACAATATAAACCTACATGTAAGGAAAATCCATGTAGTGATGTTGCTACAAGAGATTATTCAGACATTTGTGTTGCTCACATGCGGGTGACAAAGCGATGTCAACTTGTCACTAAGGCGATTTTTTGCCCAGTGAGCCAAAAAATCCCTTGTTACTTGAGGCAATTGTTAAACCATTCTGTTGTTTTTTATCCATCAGACAAAAAGCTGCATGAGAAAAATGGGTCAAAATCTCTTATGTGGACACAATTGCCAGTTGGTGTTTCGCCTCAAGTCCTGCAAGATAAACATCTCAGTGAACATAGGCTTTATAGCAATAAATATAACAGTAGCCATATATTGAACATTACTTTACAAGTCCAAATTTTACATTGTTATAATCTACTGAATTTTGTGATTTTTAGGTCATGAAGATCATCATGAACCATATGGCGTGGACAGGAGACTCAAGCAGAACCTACATGAACGGGTGAGATCAGTGTTACAAATATATTCTTTAACACAGTGAATATACAATGTAAGTCATAAATGTATTCCAAAAAGGTAGGTGGTACCTAAGGACCCCCTAAAGTATTTGTATTTGAGCTTGTAGTTTCAATATAAACATTTCCTCCTTGTGACTACTATGGCTTTTGGTGATTGGTGTGTTCAGTTTCTTGATCGAATCCTAACAACCCAGTGATCTCGATCACCTCTGGTGTTCCATCAATTCATCTTTAATTTGAAACTGCAATTTTATATTTCATATGATTTATAAGGAATGAAAGTAAAAAATCGATTTGAATTTCAAGTAAGAAGACCACTTCTGAAATGTCAATTTCAAATTAAAATCGAATCGACTAGATAGGATTGAAGGACCTTAAGTACATACTCTACTGATAGAGTAAGGAGCACCCCTCATCACTTTCGACTTTTTTTCTATATCTCTTACTTTCTCTTACTTTGCTATTCTTATTCCTACTTTCTCATACTTTCTTTTCTTTCACCAAAATTCACATATTACGTTTTTTACAGAATTACAATCCAGAAAAAGTTGCACAAAACATGACACTTCAACCGCATGTGTCTGCCCTT
>CM032668.1:23671743-23769397 GCA_019095985.1 Streblospio benedicti | reverse complement strand
GTATTATAACAATTTACAAAAAGGAAAAAAAACATAATACTATAATATATTGTAACCAGCCCTACCAGGGCTTATGAATCATCATATGAAATTAATAGTTAATAATTAATAATGCTCTCATGGTACCTAAGTAAAAATTAAATTTTTCTGTCACATTGAGAAAATTTAAATTATTACTTAGGTACCATGAGAGCATTATTAATTATCATTAATTATCATACATATTAATAAGCCCATGGTGACTTATATATGTTTTCCCTGTAAATTGTTATAATACTACATAGTCACATTCATAAAATAATAAGATTATGTTTTTCCTTTTTGTAAATTGTTATAATACTACATAGTCACATTCATAAAATAAATGACTAAATCAATTAATGATTTGTACATCAGTAGTTTCTAATTGATGTCTATTATATCTTGCACACTGCTATTTTCTACAGACAAAAACTTGCATTATATATACCATGTAAAAAGATGTAGTTATTGGATATGACACTAACATATCTTAATGGATAACAGTAGCTATCTAGTGAAAAGCTAAATAATTGATCAAATTTTATCATGTCCTTGAATGTGTTCATCTGTTAGAATACATATAATTGATCATGATGATGGCATGGGAAGTAGAGGAAGGAAAGGGGGCTCTTAGTCTGCTGGAAAAAGGGGACTGTGTTTGTAGTGTATGGCTCTGGAACCTGGTCAGTTGGACTCATTCTCTAGATCACTGAAGAAGAAATGATTGTGCTATGATCAGGTGGATTTGTAGAGTAAATTCCAAGATGACATTAACACACACAGTCTTTTAGAATGTTTTGAGATAAGAGACATTAAAGATGTTCTCTGCACAGAAGGGGTTGTGAACATAGCATGATAATTAGTATTATATTTTCATTACCATAATATTTTTGAACCCTTTATAAATTAAACACATCTTCATGGTAGTTCTTTTCTCCATTGCCTATGGACGGTATTAAATCAGTGATTTTCTCTTATACTTTTGTTACTTTATACTCTTATACTTTTATATTTTTTAGAGGTATTAAATTTCAAGATGGCGTGGTTGGGAAAGCCCCGATCAGTACATTGTGTAGTTGGCAGTATTCTGGAGGAGTGAACATGGATCACTCTACACTAGGTACATGCAACTATTGACACACACATTTTCTAGTATGAAATTCATTGCTTGATCCATAAATTGTAACATGAAATTGTAATGCTCTGTCAAAAAAGAATAAAAAAAGTCCAAGTAGAATGCAAGTAGTATTGATCACATTGTATTTATTGTTTTGAAATTTGAATTTAGAAAAATACTTTAATGATCTTATTGTTTTTATTACAGTATGCATGTCATTTTTGTACAATCTTTATTCAATCTATATTTTATTTACGTGTACTGATTTCAGTTGGTCCCACAGCCACCACCGTTGCCCATGAGCTGGGACATAACTTCGGTCTGATCCACGACCTCGACTCCTGTCAGTGTCCGGACGAGAAGTGCATCATGGCGTCCAGCAGCAGGTAGGTCCACGATGGGCCAAAAGCCAGCACTCAGTAATTAAGGTTTTGTTAGTTAACAAGACTTTCTGGAGATAAAAAATTTCTCAAAATGTGCTTGTTTTTTATTTTAGTATAAAAGTACATTCATTTCCCTTTTTAAAAATGTATAACACTTTAAAGGTTTCGGGAATGGAATTTGGTTTATGGACCATGCAAAAGATCATACAAATACAATGAAAAATTCAGTCAATGTTAATTTTGACTGTACCGAAATTGTATACATGATCTTTTGTATGGTGCATAAACCAAAATCTATTCCCGAAACCCCTAAAGTGTTACACATTTTTAAAAAGGGAAATGCTTGTACTTTTATACTAAAATAAAAAAACAAGCAACAAGCACATTTGAAGAATTTTTTATGTCCAGAAAGTCTCATTAAGGACCTCAAGATCTGCACAGAGACTTCTAGCTTGGCATCTGTTTGCATCCGTGTGCACAATAAGCAGGCTCACTGTCACAAAACCCTTAAAAAGCTCCAGTCTTCTAACTTGACGTGTTTAATAAAAGCAAAAAGGTCCCTCAGATTGTGATTTTCATGAACTTAAGAGACCGTATTGAGAGAATTAAGTGTTAGCAAACAGGGGATTACTGTAATTTGAATAACGAGCCCATTTAGATGAGGATGAACGCCTCCTTTATTACGATAATTACATAGTTTTATGACCATTTCTGCCTTTATATAATTATTTATTTGATATTTCAGTAATAAGAATCCAACCCATTGGTCCTCGTGTTCGTTTGACCAGTTTTCTGATGCCTTCCACCAGAGCATGGACTTGTGTCTGAAGGATCGCCCGCCCAAGATTTATGGCGGAGCTGTCTGCATGAATGGCTTTCTAGAGGAGGGCGAAGACTGCGACTGTGGGCTGCCGGAGGTAACACTATACAGGGTTTTGTTGTGTTTTTATAATTTAATGAAGATTTTTAATAAATCATGTATATAAGTGCATCACTGATAATGTACTGATATACCTGCTGTTTCAGGATTGCCAAAATAAGTGCTGTAATGCAACGACGTGCAAATTCACAGCAAACAGCACATGTGCAACAGGCAAGTCGTTATGTCTCTTTTTTTTTCAACTGTCACGTCTTTGTCTAATTTTCAAAGCAAGCACCAGTTACTCACAAGGACAAGCATGCATGGGCACCCATCATCATGGGGGGGGGGGAGAAACAAGTTTTCTGATGTATATTTTATTGTTTGCCCTTCTATCTGTAATCTGTAATCTGTAAGGTTACGTTGCCTCAATCAAACTGACATAAACTGGCAACGGAAAGAGAGAGCGCAGTGTTTAATTTAGTCTGTCACTGCGCCACCGACCAGGGATGCCTTGAATTGGTCGATGGACTCTGCAGTGACTTGATATTCCTGTAGCTGATTCCACTCATTGAATAGTTCGTGGAAAATAAGAGTTCTCAGATGGCTGGGTTCTACAGCGTGGAACAGCAAAACACTTAGAGTTGTTGGTAACTGAGCGGCTCACAATACTCGTGTTGACAAAAATCGCTCCGTAAATGTCTGTCTCGAATCGGACGTTTGTTTCTCCTCAGTGGTACAAGGAAAACATCCGGGCGCATGGCAGGCAGGTGTCCCTCCACGATTTTGTACATCAGGGTGAGCCTGCACGCTTTCCTTCGCTCCTGGAGTAGCGGAATGTCTAGCCGTAGCATCATACGCGTAACACAACCGGGGTCTCGCGAGCGGTAGTCGCCAGTAATAAAACGGATAGCCTGTCTCTGGACTCGTTCAAGACGGTCAATATCTCGAGCTTTGTGCGGGTCCCAAACTGGCGCCGCGTATTCTAAGATGGGACGTACAAGTGAGAGGTATGCAATGCGCTTGGTGTCTTCGGGACACATTCTGAGATTTCTCCGCAAAAATCCTAGCACGGAAGATGCCTTTTTGCAGGATTTAGTTATGTGTTCTTCCCAGCTGAGAGTGTCCGAGAGTGTCCTTATGCTGAACTCCTGTGTGACTCTGGCTGTCTCGCTGTCTAGACTCTCTAGGTAGAGAATGAGCCGTGGTGGACTTACTCTATACATTCGTGACATAACCGTATTATATATTGTCATGTGTTTGATAGTGTTTGTAAAGCGCCCTCTCTCATGATGCTGGGGCCCGTGAGACCATGACAAATTATTTCAATGAATCTTATTATTTTGGTTGAAATCCAGTCAACCTTCAGAGCTTTTACTGATAGAGAAAACTTTGATTTTTAAACAATAAATTGACTTACACTTGGGGTTAAACTCTGAAGGTAACGTAAAGTCGACAAAATAAATCCCACCAATCCACTAGCGCGTGTTTGTCTGTCAGGCGCGTGCTGTGACCTGACCACGTGTCTGCTGCGTGAGGCGACGTTCCCGTGCCGCCCGGCCGCGGGCGGCTGTGACCTGCCCGAGGCCTGCAACGGAACCAGCCAGTTCTGTCCCGACGACGTGTTCCTGCAGGACGGGAGTGACTGTCACGTGGGGGGAGAACAGGTCAGTGCTGGTGAAAGCTAACACCGTGTTTGTTAGGTTAAAGGAAACTTTTACAATGAACCCATGTTGTTTGCTTGATCCAGTCCGTTTGAAACTGAGTTTTAATCTGGAACAATAATTATTAGCCATTACTTACCATAGTGTTTACTCATATTTACTCTAAGTATTTTAAGAAATGTAATGCATTTTATAACATTGTATAATGTTTGTAATATGTATAGCCTACAGTTAAGTGATGATACTTTTTATAGCTTTCCTTTTTTTTATAGCTTTCCTTTCTCAGCATCAGTGGAATATGTTACAGATGTTTTTGACCATAGCCAATAGAATCTGAATCAGATTTAAGTTGATCGTGCTAATTAAGTAAAGTAATAGTTTAAGAGTTAATTATAACAATTTAATTTAGTACTCTAAAAATAATGTTATACTTATGCATATTACACGTTTTAAGCACTTACTCATTGTGAAAATTTCTCAATTTGCAATTGACATTTTATTTCAGGGTATCAGACCTACAGGATGATAGAACTTTTAAGGAAGAAAGCATAATAACAGAAATGAATTTCGACTTCAGTAGAATATTGATGTTTTCAGATTATGTTAACCGCACATTTTAAATAAAAAGCAAATCGTTTGTGCTTTGTGCCAAAGTTCTACAACATCAGATTTGAGAATTCTGTATTAACAAATTTTGTGTGATTTATTTCCAGTCTTACTGCTACCATGGCAACTGCCCATCACATAATAAACAATGCAGCAAGCTGTGGGGCTCTTCTGGCAAACAGTCTCATACCCTCTGCTTTGAGCATTTCAACCCTATGGGTGTGGCAAGTGGCCACTGTGGCTTTGACTGGCTTACCAAAGAGTTTGCTAAGTGCAATAAAGCGTAGGTTTTTTTCTTCAGGTTTCTTCTTGCATGGGGATGATGGTGAATTTGAATGTTGTTCAATGTGCATTTTCATCTAAATGTATTGTGCTGTGTTTATATTTCTTTGTTTTTGCCATTCTCTACCAATCAAATAAATCATGCAACAAAACTCTTTGAAATAACTGCAAATGTATTTTTGATAAGTAATTCAGGGTTTGGGTGAATTTGTCAGGGCATCTATCTATACAAAGTTAATCTTTTCATAACACAATAGTTCTTACATTGTTGACAGTTTCGAAAACTGCTGATGCCATTCTCAAAACGTCTCTCTGCGCATGACAGGTCAGGCAGAGCGAAAATCGCAGAGAGACGTTTGGAGAATTGCATCAGCAGTTTTCGAAACTGTCAACAATGTAAGAACTATTGTGTTATGAAAAGATGTTTTAAGGATGGAAGCTACATCTTAAAACACACCGTTTGGATCAACCAGAGTATTTAGTAGAGAAGATTTGAACCCCAATTACTTATTGAATGATAGCTCTTATAGATTTAGTGACAATAAATTTCTTTTATATTTCTTTAAATAAAGAGTTTTGTTGTATGTCTGGAAATAATTTGATCCAATTGATACAGGTGCATGGGTTAATGTTTTTTCTCAACCATATTTGAAAGTTGTTATTTTCTTTTTTTCTTGACCATCAAATCTATTTCAGAGGGTGAATGATTCTGTGCACCAAAATCATTTTCTTTGTTAAATCCTGCATAATTTGTGCCCTACTTTTCAGTCACATTGTTACAATGGCAAGTGCCACACAAAGTCATCACAATGCAAACTGCTGTGGGGAGAAACAGGAAAAGTCTCCCTACACGACTGCTATAGCACTTTTAATCTCCAGGGCAATAGTCACGGTAACTGTGGCTATAATCCCCTGTCTCAAACATACATTCCTTGCAATCAGGCGTGAGTTTTTATTTATAGCAGTTTTTATAGAAAAGAATAGTTAACTCTAACGTAGCTTCTTTCAGTGGTGACTTGAATTTAGCTAGTGCTCATGACATGCATATTTGACCATATTTGCTTATACCTCTAATCCTAGAATAAGTACCCAATCACCTCTTAAAGGTTATGCTCAGTGGCCGGACAATTATGCTTGTAGAGAAGCAATGTGATGTGTTCTTTGCATTCTGAAATTTTCCATCATTTAAACAGCGTATTAAAGTATGTAGAGTAATTTAAATACCACACAATAAGAGGCCGGCATATACCCAACAAAACACGTGAAAGCCAAAATGTCAACCGAATGATTTTCGTCAGACGTAACTTGGACGGTGCACGTAACAAGTCGCCTTTCTCTCCCATGTTAAATGTGGCGTCTGTCGTCGAAAATCCATGGTACGTCTGGCGAAAATCATTCGATTATGCAAAGTCACGTGACCTTATGTTTTAGTTAGCAAGACGGCATGGTATTTTTAAAGGTGTAATATGTATCAATGTGGAAAATCTAAATATTATTTTCCTTACACTTGCAATGGAAAAGGTATTGTTCATTAATACTGGGCTTTACAGAACAAATATTATTTTGGCTGAGTTTTATCTTTAAGCTTTAATGGTGTTGTACAATCTCCTATGCATTTGGACATTATTGACCAACAGAAGTTATGCTTTCCTTCACTGATTTAGGTCAGTGGCTGTCGCAACTATGCAAATTGCTCTTACATTTTAATTTGGCTTTACCTAGTCAAAATGTGTGTTTGCAAATTTAATGTTTGAAAATTTTGTAAGTGTGCTTCTTTGTCTCTATTGCATGTTGTAATTATAAATGAATGCTCCATTATTTTTTACATGACCATATCTTGTTACGTAATGCAGTCCTCATATTTTAGATGATGACAAAAAAGGTTATGAGGGATAAATAATTATTAATGAATTTTCAAAAATTACTTTCATTATTCCATTATTATGGAACAAAAGGCAGCAACAACGTTATAAATCAATTTTAAGTTGTTTAACCCTTTGCCGGTCGGAAAGGCATTTATGCCTTACTGCATGGCTTAAAATAAGCCTAAAACACACGTTCTTCAAACCCTCGTATCTATCAAAGTGTTTGCAACATGCATCGTACAAGACCACGTGGTGAATCAAAATCGTCTACTCCATTCATTAGCCATCACCTTATTACGATATAAACCACTTTTTATAGTAAATAATATATTTTTTTCAAAGAAGACATACTTAGAGATGAAATACCAGTTTTCGGTACTCAACTTTGATCACTAAATCTAATTATTTGTCGTCAGAAACCCCCATCGGCTTTGATGTCAAAAGAATCCGCATCCATTTTCCTATCTGTTTGTAAACATCTCATTAGCATGCAGTGAACCCTGACCTCATAAAAATAATTTATTCCTTCATTATATTTCGTGTGTTTACGCCCATTTCTGACGCTGTAGCCTCTGCCAACAGCGTTTAACAAGCATAGCAGCATTGCAAAACACGCATGCTGGGACAAGGCTACTGTTTCAGCCAATCAGAAGCGTTTCCGATGACGAAATGACAGCCAATTCATGTAAGTAAGCGAAAAGGAGCTTGGACTGAAAATATTTCTCTGTAAAATGTCGATTTTAACTATAATGATGAAATGGAAGCATTTATTAAGTCCACCAGTGTTTGGCGTATACGATATAGAAAACACCAGTAAAGTTTCTGGAATGTTCGATTAGTCTACGTGTAGCAATAGCGGGAGATTTGGCAGCAAGTACACCAGCACTCGACAATAGACACGCCGGCAAAGCAACATGACTGAAATCGCTCATTTTGTGAATGAAACGTATGTCCAATATTGATATTAACAATTTCACCGCATGCAGAATGCTCTTGTGCAGAGAATGGTAGGTTACATGTCACAAAACACCTTGTAGTCATACCATAACATGGGATCACCTCGGCTTGTCAAATGTCAATGTTTTGAATCGAGAGATGAAACTTCGGGTGGCTTCTATGGCCATTTCTTTAAAAATGCAACATATTGTGAGCTCTAAGTGTGAAAATAAGAATCTGCATCGCATGTCATGTCTCCTGTGTAAGTATTATAATATTTGGACTCTTCAGTATACCTGTAGAACTCGCAGTATCTACGACAATAAAATCTTAAAATCAATGACATTGTGTGATGTGAATGTACGTCATACGTCCAAAATACGGCGACCATCAAAGAGTTAATGTTAATTAAACTAAAAATAATGGAGAACTACATAATCAAAATCATTTTTTTCTTGATACCATGTAATGGTTTTACATGGTTTTCTGAATTTTCAAGTTTCAGATATTCAACTTTTTGGTGTGGGTATAATATTTTTCCGCGCACGCTAACATTTTTAATATCAGAATTTCACTACTACTGTACAGCTGCTTACTAATCAAAATTAATCTTTATTTAATCTTCATTCGCAAGAGTGCTAATGGTAGTCATTTTTCAGTAAAATG
This sequence comes from Streblospio benedicti, assembly GCA_019095985.1. Classification (NCBI taxonomy): domain Eukaryota; kingdom Metazoa; phylum Annelida; class Polychaeta; order Spionida; family Spionidae; genus Streblospio; species Streblospio benedicti. Next base: position 23,760,998 of record CM032668.1, on the reverse strand, counting down.
AAAAAAAAAAGATAAATGTGTCATGATTTTACAAAACAGCATACATGTATGTGACCAAATAAATAATTAAAAATGCAGTTAGGACTAAAGGTAATTTGAGACAAGATGATAAATTTTGTGCCTTAATTTTGTAATGTAAATATAGTGTGTTCTATATAATTGTAATCGTTCGATTGCAATTTCATATTTCCTACAATAACAATGAAGGAATGTGAAGGTTTTTGGCTTGTTATATTTGTTATTTCTTTTGTTTTCATTTTTTTCTTCCTGTTTTATGGTATGCATGAAATTGTTCTTCATGTATATGTTTTCAAAATGTTTTTACTATTGACTCTGTAGAGATGTGATGTGTGGGATGCTGCACTGTGACCACAAGAACGAGAAGTTGATGCTGTGGAAGGAGGCTCTGGCCTACACGATGCCCGAGGCCTGGGTCTTTGTCAACGGCACACGATACGAGTGTAAAGGTAGAGCCCACTTCATATCAATTGCAATTAATTTTTTTAATTCAGTTAAGTCAAATGTCAATGCATTGCTACACATATATGCCAGGAATATCACATGTTGCAGACCTGCCAACCTCTCTTGGTGAAATTTCAGTATCCCGAGGCCAAAATTTCAGTATTTTACCCAAAATTTCAGTACCTTTACCGTTTAATATTATTTTTAACTTATATTCAAATAAGACTATTTTATAACATTGTTCTGTGTTTACTTTCGAATGGTCAATGGACAGTAAAAATGTACATAAAAGTGTAATTAACTTGGTTTCAACTAACCACAAATGTCAACTAACCACACATAATATACAGTCCTACCAAAAAGATGGTCATCCTACTTTTCGCATAAAAACGTTCTAAGTAAAGAAAAATCAATGACAAATGTGTGTTGTTTTTTTTATTTTGAATCATTTTCATTTCACCTATATTAACTGGTACACAGTTTTGTAAGTCATAGAATGATTTTTGTTGGACATTTAAAAAACAAAGGATCTATGTACCTAATTTTGCTGAAAATTGATCAAAATTATTCACTAGATTACAGAAAAATGCATCACATTTTCACAATTTTTGGGAGATGTCCCCCCAAACCCGTCTCGCACTCTCCCTCTGTGGCACCTACAGCACCGCATACTCATTGACACCAACAATTATATTGAAAGACATATACATGTAGCTTTGGAAGAGCACACAGGATGTGCAAACATGTGCATTACTGAGTATCATGGAAATTGCAGCATGTACTACAATACTTATGCGCCTTATATTATGTCTTGTGTGCAACACGAACTTTCACCACATCCATGTGTTTTTTGGTGTGTGTTTTTCTGGTGCTACACAATGACAATGTCGTGTATAAGAGCCTAGATTGATAAATCTATTTCAATTAAATTGTACTTCGTACAACTGTATGTGTCAGAAGTATTCATATAATTGAATTCAAACACTATGCATACATTTTTGTGTATTAGCTTACCACTTTAAGAAATATATGACGGTTATATTATCCTGTTATCCTATATTGAATTATTTATTTACATCATTATGGTTATTTGTATATATTACATGATATTTGCACATAACAATGATTTTCAAGCGAGCCTAATTTGAGTATGTATTCCGCAGATATTTCTTTGAATGAAATTGTTCTTAGTAGCTAATTATATGTCTGCAGTATTCATGTAATTAAATTCAAGCACTATGACTTTGTTGTTTTGTCCACAGTAACTAAATTGAATAGAAGTCAGTTAGGTGAATGTCTTAACCAGTTGACCAATTAAGTTATTTGTTTGCTGAGAATGATTTATTTACTGGGAATTCAGAGTGTTACAAGAAGTGTCAATTCAGTTGTAAAAAAAAGACATGTATATCTTTTTAATACTTCATTGAATATTGACATTCAAAAATCATTACATACAAAAATTTCGTATTTCAGATGATACTAATAATACATATAGTTCATCATGTTCATACTTATATGAATGTAACAATGCATAAAACTTTCTATATTGACATTTTCATCAAATTAGTTTTTCTTTTCTACTAAAATCCACATTTTATTCTATGTTGTAAAAAGATGAATTAACTATTAATGACTATACATATATATGTATTCGAACACGATAAAAATATTCAATGGTACAATAATACAAGTATCATCTGCATACAATATATGGTTTTAATTAAGAGCCAACAAACATCAAATACATTGATGATGATTGATGATATGATGAAAGTATGTTTTTTCATGGTTCAATGAGTCGAAAGACTGGTCAAGCGCATCTCTAATAAGATTCATACTGCTTATACATGTACAGGCTTTTATATACTGGTTTGTCTTGCTCCCCTCCTCCCCCCGCCCTATGGGCTTACCCACACAAACTGATATGTTGATATGTATTTCAGATTGATAATACATGTGTTGTTTTACAGCTGCTATTCTCGATGTTGGATTGCATCAAGAAGATCCCGGGATGGTGCCGTCTGGTACGAAATGTGGCGATGGAAAGGTAAAATGCTCCATAAAATTGTTCATTTATTTAATTGGGTTGGCCTTAACTTGTGTCATAAATAATATTGCTTTTGCTATATTCACCTTGTGTGAATTTATCATGTGAGGGGTGTGTTTTTAGTGTGGTACTCCATGTTTTAGATGTGTTTGAACCACAAATGTGAGCTGATCAGTGAGCTCCCGCTCCCTCGCTGCCCCGACTGTCATGGCAATGGCGTACGTACTCTCAACTTCTCCAATGCTTCTTGTTTACATAGGATTCTATTGTGTTATCACATAAAGTTTAATATCAAAGTTGATTTTTTTACTCATAACTGACTTGCAATAATTTATATATGTCATAAGAATTAAGTATAGAACTTTCTGTAGAGCATCTACAATGTTTCACTGTGTGTGTTTAGGTGTGTAACAGCCTGGGCCAGTGCCACTGTGACGCTGGCTGGGGACCACCACTCTGTAGCAGTGCCGGGCCGGGTGGCAGCCTGCATAGTGGCCCCATCGCAAACTACTCAGGTATAGGCCTATTAAACTTTGAGAGATTTTCATCTGTTTACAAACCTATTGCAATATCCTCAAGAGAATTGTTTTGGTCACAAACGGGTGCACATTCTGTTCGCTGCACCAAAAAGTGACAGAGCCTCTGTAGTTGAGGCACTATGTGCAAAATGTCACTAGGATACTTCACAACTGGAAAGAATATTGAATTTTTGCACGGAGTAAGATATGGCCCTCAACAGTTGAAAAAGTCACGGAACCACGAAAAAATCAAAAACTTAAGCTTTTGAATGTGAAAGGTCGCATAAACATGTGTAATACCTCTAAATTGAGTAATTTGATGATGAACAATCCATTTCCGACATTGATTTTTACTTAGAATAATTATATAAAGTGTTAGAGCTCATTTAAATACAACATTTCAACAAAATCGACTAAAATTAGCAACACTTTAATCAAAGGTATGAATTAGGAATTTTATAAAAGTGGTGATGGACAATGCTTATTGTACAATTTCTAGCAAAATAGTATGTCTTCAATTGTAATTTATTAGTAAAACAATATGATCACTCACACTTATAAGATCACAAATACGCTAGATGAAAACTGAAAATTGTTTCTAGATATCGGATAGGAAAGCTAATAATAGCATGGCATACATAATAATACTAATAAAATACTTCAATCTTATAAACTGGTGAAATATGTATGTAGGGCCCATAAATTATAGGGCTATTTTGTGACATGTCTGGGCTCCATGGAGAAAATGACAAAATGTGTTGGTCTTTGTGTACGTACAAAAGCTGAAAAAGCACGACTGCTACATTTGTTGTCAACGTAAACGCTGCAAACGTACAATTTTGGCTGCTGAAAAAAAGTATTAGCCAGGACACCCCCATAGAGTCCGACCATGAATTACTGATCCTTCACGCACGCTCTCCAATTTATTGGCATTACCATGGCGCCTGTCTCAACGACAGATAATCACAGATAAAGAACACATAACTCGCATAATATACGTAAGATTTACATATAATATATGTTTGTATCACGGCAACATCACGTATAGTGTACACATGACATTAAAATACATCTGTGCCAATACTTTTGATCATTCCAAACAGATTACTCGGCTCCAGGCATGAAGTCATCTCACTCAATTCACCGTATGAAAATCGTACGAGATACCATTTAATGGTCATCACAAAAACACGTGTACCACAATGACAAAAATTTATCCATCTTATGTATATTTTCTAGGTGACAGTGCCTTAAAATAGTAAACCAACTCAATGTGATGATTACAATATGTATACATAAACGTTGTCCACAAGTCATGATTGCTTTTGTGAAACAACATCTTATTTACATAATAAGACCAGAGTAGCTACTAAGTGTCATTATTTACGCATCCACCTTCACATTAACAACTACAATTTAGGCCAGCTTTAAACACCCGCAATTGCCTACTCATGCTTTAGTACAGCCACAATGTGAGAGCACAGCAGAGGATTCACTTGCATCTGCAAAAGTCGTCAAAAATGGTTTCTACTGTTTCTTGTCATCTTTAATCTAACCCTAGTCAGATAGATCGGGAAGGTCTTAAACCCTACATCATTACTGGTATCAAATAAAAACTGCCTGAAATAGTGCCATTTTGATGTGTTGATAAGGGCAACCTGTGTAGGGGGAATATCATCCTGTGACTTAAGGCCATGTTTAAATAGATGCGTTCCTGCATCATTGACTCTAGAAATCCAACATCCCAATCTGTATATCAGCACTGTTAATCCCTCTAAATGTTGCATATGGACTGATTCTGTGGAAAGGGGCGAAGGGTCCTCCATCAACAGTTGGAAAATGTCTGGATAGCATTCCCATGGTGCCCATGCTGTTTTCTTAACAGCTGCCACTGGCTGCCATGTTGAATAGAAGAAATGACACTTGTTTTTTTGTACAGAGACCAATTCTGTCACTGACTGAAAACTTAGAAGTAGAGGGACACAGATTTCAAGTGGAGTTTGCATTAACATTTCGCTCCGCTGCAGTCTCAATCCAAGAACACTTGTGAGAAAAGATGAAACAAAGATATAAACACTGACTGGACAAACATGGCCATAGACAATCGCTACATGCAGTCAATCAGACGATCATGCATATGTTGATATGCTGCATATACATGCTGTAATGAGGTATTAGATTTGATAGACCACATCAATAGACCACAACTCTACACCTGGTGGCGCTGGTAAACATGTACAGTGTATAGGCGTTGTGACTGATTGTCATATATATCATTATTATATGACAATCCGTCACAACACAGACGTGTTTTTAACTTGTAGAATCATCTTTCCTGTGTATATTTCATAATGATTTTCAAGTGCATGGTGAAATTTTATACATGCGTGTGTTTTATTCTGAGTTTTATCATACACAGCTATGCTAGCTAATTGGTATTCAAATTTAAACAGTGTATTAACTTTACTTATGTATTTAGGTTCGGGTACTATAGTCCCTTTAGTGCTTGCGGATACATTTTCAAGCTTATCTCTCTCATGTCTTTTTAGCAAGCTTATTTCTACCAATGATGGATATAGCTGAACACAGGTTTTACAACCGTAAGCTCGCTGCTTGGGATGATGGTATCATTCTGGTCTCACAACCTTGGGGTCGTGAGTTCGAGTCCCACCAGGGTCACTTGATATGGTCAAATGGAAGCTTAGGGTTGTAAAACCTGTCTTCAGCTATATCTATCATTGGTAGAAATTAGCTTGCTAAAAAGACGAGAGAGAGAGAGAGAAGTCTGAAAGCATATATTAAGTTTACCTGAAAACCTGGTGATTTTAATTCATCAATATGGATTGAAATTGCAGTGTAAATAAGTAAGTCATTTAAAATTCAATTACAAAACAATTATAATTACGATCACTTACAATTACAACATACATAGAAAAGTCAATTACAATTATAATTACAGCTACACAATTTTTGAAAAGGTCAACTACAATTACAATAGTAATTAATTACAATTACGTCAATTACAATTATAATTGACCCCAAGTGTGCTTGGTAGGAGCACTCGGATAAACCTCAGATCCAAGAGGAGTTCTCAGTGAAAGTGGCAGTTGAAGGTCGACCAAAAGTTACTCTTCAAATGATCTTCACAGCTGTGAGAAAGATGAAAATGGATAAAGCTGCTGCTCCCATATACATTTTTATGTAATTGCTCAAGTCATCTTGTGAGTAGACTGGGACTGAACGTCTGACCCTGCAAATAGTAGCATCCAAGAAGGTCAAACTGGGAGGAGATCGGTACTGTAAATTTCTATAAAGATAATAAAGGGAATTACATGGTCTAAAGCTTCTGGATCAAGTCAGGAAGAACAAATGTATGTTTGTATTGGGTTCCATCATTCAGTAATTTGTACTCTTGATGAGGCTTTTGCTTATATGATGGCATGAGATTCATCGGGCTGAATGAAAAATCAGATTTTATAACTCTAAGAATCTTCCTGAACTCCACATACTTTGTCAACAAAGGCCAGTTTTATAAACAGACCCATGGAGCAGCGATAGGTTCCCGTCTCACCCATTGTAGCTAATCTTAATGTAGAAGAATTTGACACTACGGCTTACTAACAGCACCCAACCACACCCACCTATGGTTCCGATATGTGGATGACTTGTTCATGCTGATGCATCAATACTTGGTGGAGCGTTTCACTTACCACATAAACACCATCGAGCCTAACATCAAGTTCACAAACGAACCAAAGTGAACATATTTATTTTATCATTTTTATTGATGCAATATGTTAAAAAAGTTTTTTAAAAATGAAAGGATAATTTTAAAAAAAGTAGGACAGCATATTTAACAGAATTATATATATATAAACACAAAATGACACTAGCGATCTATATAAAACATGTAGGAATAGGTAAAGTGGACGATCCCCTTCCAGGTCACCTGCGTCAATCAAGACCAGTAGAAGTGTACCGCAAATACACCGACCAGCACCTGAACTTTCAGTCCAATCACTATCTGGACCATAAGTCGGTCATATGCAAAATTGTGGGTATTCAAATTACTGAAGCACAAAGAAATGTCAACAATAAATACTGCATAGTACACTTGAAAATGATGTCTGTGGTATCTGTTGCCTGTTATAAAATCAAACTGCATGTCATTAAAGAGACTTGTCTTATGATACTATATATGTGTATATATGTATGATACAATGTATATGCGTATTAGCACTGTTGACAACTGGCCTTGTGTATGATGCTACACTTTGCATTGTCAGGGGATTGGGCCTTCGAAGAGGGTAACATAGACTTGATCGTATTAAATGGCCTATTATGGTAGATGCTGATTCTGTCATCCCAAAAAATATGGGTAAATTTTTTGGATAATCTTCTATTAAGATAATCCTATACCAAAAATAGCAGGTGACAGCTGACATCTTGGCGCCATGTTTCTGTGGCGATGCTATCATAATCCTCAGTATACGTGATTGTAAGATAATAATTGCTTCCTATTATGGTTGGCCGTAGTGGACAAAATAAAACAGCACCTGAGGATTAAAAAAGGCTATATGTATTTATGTATGTTTGTTGTACATTGTCCTGGTAATAAACCCTATAGACTTTGCATTTCAAATACCGGTCATGATCAATCATAACGGAAAACCAGATTGCACAAAAAGAACAGGTCTATTTTGAGTTACAATCAAGAATAGCGTATCTGACTGTCATCAAAATTTGTTATCCTTTTTTCGGTTTATATTAGATCCAATATTTGAATTCTTGATTGGTAACTTATTGTAACAATGATATTCCTTTATTTTGAAAAATATTTTCCTTTTTGGTTGATCTTGAAATGATGCAATTTGCCGACTGTTCATGACGCAAGTGGTACGACTTTTATGAAATTGTCAACTGTCAGACATCCTACCAGCGCGCGCTTTTGTACAGATCTTTTTAGCTCATCTGTCGGAGACATTGAGACATGTGCGCAATATTTAATGTGAAGTGCATCATGACATGATAGGCAAACCAAATACGTGCACAGAATGGTGGCAGAACAGTATATTGGTGTAGAACAGTATATAACTTGCAAATGATAGAGAATGATTTAAAACACTGCAAGGAATATACGGGAGCTTAACACTCAAATCATGGACATTGCAATACTGTTATGGTAATTTTTTTCACATTAATTATCATTTTTGGTGGAGAACGGGCAGGCACGTCCCTTGCGAGCCCCCAGCCCTGTGGGAAGTTCATACATTCCTCAAACGTTTGCTCATCTAGTTTTGTCAGCATAGTAGCTCTTCTTAGAGATTTTATTTAAGAAAATTGAAAGGGCAACTGGGAGTTACATCTCAATAGTCTTCAACAGATTCCCCTGTGGTGTGCTACACGTGATCGTACAACATTGAAAAGAAAGCATCCGTCACACAATTGGAGATGACACGTTGATTATGCATCTAGAGTTAAAAAATAATTTGATTCAGGAGAAACTAAAATCAGTGGACATGTGTATAGTCAGTTCAACGGTGTCAAAGTTGTACGAAATTCTTACATAAGAAATAGCCAATGAAGCAATATGCACATCAAAAATCAAACAGTTATACAGTTACTAGTATATGGCCAATTCAGAAGAAAATAGCTGACTAACAGCTCCTCTTTCCCCGTCCTAGTTGATTAAAAGCCCCGTCTTTCCCCCTCCTAGCTGACTAACAGACCCCTCTTTCCCCCTCCTAGCTGACTAACAGGCCCCTCTTTCCCCCTCCTAGCTGACTAACAGGCTCCTATTTCCCCCTCATAGCTGACTAACAGCCCCCTCTTTCCCCCTCTTAGCTGACTAACAGGCCCCTCTTTCCCATTCCTAGCGGACTAACAGCCCCATCTTTCCCCCTCCTAGCTGACTAACAGGCCCCCATTTCCCCCGCCTAGCTGACTAACAGCCCCCTCTTTCCCCCTCTTAGCTGACTAACAGGCCCCTCTTTCCCATTTAGCTGACTAACAGGCCCCTTTTTCCCTCTAGCTGACTAACAGGCCCCTCTTTCCCCCTCCTAGCTGACTAACAGCCCCCTCTTTCCCCCTCTTAGCTGACTAACAGGCCCCTCTTTCTCCATTCTAGTGGACTAACAGGCCCCTCTTTCCCCCTCCTAGTGGACTAACAGGCCCCTGTTTTCCCCCTTCTAATGGACTAACAGCCCCCTTTCCCCTCTCTAGCTGACTAACAGGCCCCTCTTTCCCCTCTTAGCTGACTAACAGGCCCCCCATTCTCTTTAACAGGCCCCTCCCCAATTCTTAGCTGACTAACATCCCCTCTTTCCCCTCCTAGCTGACTAACAGCCCCCTCTCTTTTCCCCTCTTAGCTGACTAACATCACCCTCTTTCCCCCCCCTCTTAGCTGACTAACAGGCCCCTTCTTTCCCTAACAGGCCCCTGTTTAGTTTTCCCCCTCCTAGCTGACTAACTAACATCCCCTCTTTCCAGGGGACTAACAGCCCCCTCCTTTTCCATCATGGGAGTTTCAAGGGATTTAAGGATCAATAGAATAATGATATGATTTAATCAGCCCCCTTTTTCACTAGATAGCCCCTGGTTTCCCCATGCCATCATCATGGTCAATTTATTTTAATCTAACAGATGAACACATTCTTTGGGATTTTAAGGATATGATATGATTTGATAATTATTTAGCTTTTCACTATGATAGTCTACTTTTATAAAAACAATCGCTTTCAGACTTTATTTAAAGCCTGTTATCCATGTTAAGGATATATGTAGGATTGCACACCAAAGTTGTTTTCACAACCATTTTATTTTTCACAATGTATATATAGCTTTTTTGTATTTCCATAATGATGACTAATAAATAATTAAATGATTTAGTTATTTATTTGTAGCCTAGTTATAACAATTTCCATTAAGACATAATTGTTATATCTTGCCATATGCTTATAAATCTCACATAGATTAATAGTTGTTAATTAATAATTCTCATGGTACCTAGTAATTTAAATTTTCTCCATTGATCAACATATTTTTACAAGGTATATATGATGCAAGTTGATTTTTTGCCTGGTGATATGTAAAAAATATGTTTTTGTGTAGTATTTAATTATTCTTTCTGAAGAAGTCATGATCATAAAAAAATAAAATTTGGACATGATTTGTCCATGGACACAAGTGAGACAAGATTGCTACTACTTTGTACAAATGTATTTTATTTCTAAGCAATGTTTTAGTAATACATGTATTTTTAGTTTTTTATGAATGCACTGTATTATTTTACTGATTTAACCTGATCTTAATCATAAATACGGTGATTCCATTTACATTGAAATATGATAACATATATACTGGTAAACATAATATTATAATGGAATCTCAGCTTCTCCATACCTTTCATCATGAGAGTTATGCAATATGCACAAAGATTATTACAGTAACAACATTTATTCTAAACCAAAGAATTTTGCAAACAACAGATATATACCGATAAATGTACATATGAATATATAACAGATAATATTTGAATATGATTTCCCTGGGGGAAAGCCATAAGCCTCCTACATTGAGTGGCTAAAGAATCTAGGGTCCCAATGCTTGGGAACATCCAGTGGTTCTTTCTTTACATCTTCCAAATCATTCTAATTGTTGCATTGGTTGTGACAGTTTGTTAATTGGCAAAAGCCAGATGTTGATGTACAGATTGTACAATTGGAAGCTACATTTCTTCGAATGACAATGGGTTGTGAAATTGCAGGGTATGACATTAATCACACACTGTGGTGCAGCCTTTATATCGTTCATTCTAGGGCAGTAATATCATTTCCTTTTCCACTCCCATTTAGAAGGATCATCATGGTCATTTTCCATCTAGGCTAATACTTGGTAGTAGACCCTCAAAGAATGATATTTCCTGGATAATACTGTAGGTGGTAAATGCTCTTGTGAGACACATTGTTTAGAAGATGTCACTTTCTGAAAAGGCCGATGAGTTAAACCAGTTCTTTTAAAGCATCTTGACGAGAAAGGATGATGCCCCCCTCCCCCGCCTACCATAGCATAGCTTCATGGATGAACTTACAGACTTCCTCATCACCATTGAAATGGTTGAAGAAGCATCTAAACAGCCTCCACACTGGAAAGGCATCAGGTTCAGATGGGCATGCCAACACGTGTCTTGTCACAATCAGCAGAAGATCTTGCACAGCCCTTCACCCACCTGCTCCGGCTTTCCCTTGATACAGAACAACTCCCAGCTGAGTGGAAGAGTGCACTGCTTACGCCAATTCCAAAGAAGGGCAGTCAAACGAGAGCAAGCAACTATAGGCCAGTGAGTCTTACATGCATCCTATGTAAAGTCATGGAGAAGCTGGTGCGAGATCAGATGATGAAACAACTGCAAAGCAACAACAAAGCAACTTTGATCACAAAAGAAGAACATGGGTTCCTGCCAGTTGTGTATCACATAACTGCCTGAGGTCATCGATAACTGGACAAGTATCCTGGATGATGGCAGCAGTGTGAACATTATATGCATGGACTGTCAAATGGCATCTGACTCTGCCCCACACTGTCGTCTCCTGGCTAAAATACATGCTTTCACCATCAGAGGCAAAGTCTTCAAGTGGCTGAAAAATTTCCTCACAATCAGACAACAGAACATCATCATCAATGGCACCCAATCACACAAGGTGCATGTGAATAGTGGTGTTTACAAGGGTCCGTTGTTGGGCCGATAATGTTCGTCCTGTTCATTAATGACCTGCCAAGATACCAAACTGTACACACGAAGCAACACTGATGAAGGCAATTAAGACCTGCAAGTCTCATATCAATGAAGCAGACAAGGATCTTGGGGTGGTGATGGACAACAGGCTAGCATTCAAATACCACGTGGTGGAGTCATCCACAAGTCTTTTGACTATCTGATGAAATAAACCTTTGTCCAGTTGTACAAGAGTCTGGTGAGACCCATCCTGGAATATGGACCCTGCATCTGGTAACACGTGAAAATACTGTGCAGTGATATCAAGAACGTACAGCGCGGAGCCGCAAATCTTCTATCCCACCTGTACAACAAAAACCAACTCTGAAAGACTGAAGATTCTGAAGTAGAGCATCGACACAAGAGAGGTGACATGACCGAGGTATTCAAATACCTCCACAGCTTCTGTGATGTCCAACAGCCAACCCTCATACTCTTAGAAAACAACTTGCGGGGTAACTCTCTGAAGCTTCACAAAGACAGATTCTGGCTAAATATCAGAGGAAACTTCTCCCAGCCAGTCATCTTAATTTGGAACAGTTTACCTGACTCAGTAAACCCCTTTAAGAGCAGACTTGATGACCACTCGAAAAACTTATATCCTCACACACATCGATGTAGGTTTAAAAATAAAAAAATGTAAACTTCATGTCATAAGTGACAGCCATCTTGATTTGGAGGTCACGATGAGGTCAAATCATTAAAATGCTGCTGAAAATGGAATCAGTGACTCCTCTAACCCCTAAAGCCCAGGTATTACACATCGATGTAGGTTAAAAAATGAAAAATGTAAACTACATAGGGTAAGGGCAGCCATCTTGGATTTGAAGGTCAAGATAAGGTCAAATCATTAAGATAATACTGGAAATGGAATCAGTGACCCTGTTAACCCCAAATTTCATGTATTATACATCAATGTAGCTTGAAAAATAAAAAACATAATTTTTTACGATATGCCATGCGGGCCTTTTTGGAAAATGCGCGTAATTTGGATACGGGGGGTGATCTCACTTGTGTCCATGGACAAATCATTTTCTTTTGCCCTAAGGTATTTACCTGCCAAAGGAAAGCTTTGCATCATGACTTGCAGAAAAAAGTTGATTAAATCCTCTACTACGCAAATACTTATTCATATTGCATTAGCTAACAGTACAATGCTAGACTAATGTTGCTGCCTTATAATATTGATTTTTCATTAACTGATACTAAAAAATAATAATTAAATATTGTATTCATGAAATAAATTTGTTAGAATTCCTGAATATTGAAAATATATGTTTTGACACCAATTTCATGTTTCTAGCAAAGAATTTTGGGCGGCCATTTTGAAAAATTGGGCGTAATTTGGATATAAGGGGTGACAAATATGACACAAAATGATTATATATTGTAATCAGAGCTGTAAAATATATATATATTCGGATTTCTTGACATTAAAAACATATGTTTTGACACCAATTTCATGTTTCTAGCATATATAGAAGTGGAGATATCCAGTTCAAAGAATTTGGGGCGGCCATTTTGAAAAATCGCTCGTAATTTGGATACGGGGGGTGATCTCACTTGTGTCCGAGGACAAATCATTTTCTTTTGTCCTAAGGTACTTACCTGCCAAAGGAAAGCTTTGCATCATGACTTGCAGAAAAAGGCCTATTTTGTCTGATTAAGTCCTCTACTATTGTAGAAATATGTAGATAATGGTTGTGAGACTAATACTGACTGTTGGTCTGCACTATCCACATATGGCATTAACACATCTTAATGGATAAGAGGCTAGATTAAAATATAGCAACAGGCCATCATCATTGTGGAAATAAAAGTATGCTATCTAGTGAAAAGCTAAATGCTAGTAGAGATGATGACTGAAGGGGAACAAATAGAAGTAAATATTTGAGAGATAAAACAATTGGGGTAAATGATGATAAGTTGGGTAACAATAAGTATGAACATTAATGGTAATAATGTGTGTGTCAAAAGAGTTTGCAGAATCATTAACTAGACATAATAAGGGGGAAATGGGGGCCTGTTAGTCAGCTAGGAGGGGGAAAGAGGGGCCTGCTAGTCAGCTAGGAGGGGGAAAGAGGGGCCTGTTAGTCAGCTAGGAGGGGAAAGAGGGGCCTGTTAGTCAGCTAGGAGGGGAAAGAGGGGGCCTGTTAGCCAGCTAGGAGGGGGAAAGAGGGGCCTGTTAGTCAGCTAGGAGGGGGAAAGAGGGGCCTGTTAGTCAGCTAGGATGGGGAAGAGGGGGGCCTAGGAGGGAAAGAGGGCCTAGTCAGCTAGGATGGGGAAAAAGGGGCCTGTTAGTCAGCTAGGAGGGGGAAAGGGGCCTGTTAGTCAGCTAGGAGGGGCCTGTTAGCCAGCTAAAAAGGGGGGGCCTGTTAGTCAGCTAGGAGGGGGGAAAGAGGGGCCTGTTAGTCAGCTAGGGGGTTAGGGGAGGGGAAAGAGGGGCCTGTTAGTCAGCTAGGAGGGGAAAAGAGGGGCCTGTTAGTCAGCTAGGAGGGGGAAAGAGGGGCCTGTTAGTCAGGTAGGAGGGGGAAAGAGGGCCTGTTAGTCAGCTAGGAGGGGGAAAGAGGGGGCCTGTTAGTCAGCTAGGAGGGGAAAGAGGGGCCTGTTAGTCAGGTAGGAGGGGAAAGAGGGGCCTGTTAGTCAGCTAGGAGGGGGAAAGAGGGGCCTGTTAGTCAGCTAGGAGGGGGAAAAGAGGGGCCTGTTAGTCAGGTAGGAGGGAAAGAGGGGCCTGTTAGTCAGCTAGGAGGGGGAAAGAGGGGCCTGTTAGTCAGCTAGGAGGGGAAAGAGGGGCCTGTTAGTCAGCTAGGAGGGGGAAAGAGGGGCCTGTTAGTCAGCTAGGGAGGGGGGGAAAGTTGGGGGCCTGTTAGTCAGGTAGGAGGGGGAAAGAGGGGCCTGTTAGTCAGCTAGGAGGGGGGGTTAAAGGAGGGGGGGGGGCCTGTTAGTCAGCTAGGAGGGGGAAAGAGGGGCCTGTTAGTCAGCTAGGGGGGAAAAGAGGGGCCTGTTAGTCAGCTAGGAGGGGGAAAGAGGGGCCTGTTAGTCAGCTAGGAGAGGGGCCTGTTAGAAAGGGGGGGCCTGTTAGTCAGCTAGGAGGGGGAAAGAGGGGCCTGTTAGTCAGCTAGGAGGGGGGAAAGAGGGGGCTTGTTAGTCAGCTAGGAGGGAAAAAAAAGGGCCTGTTAGTCAGCTAGGAGGGGGAAAGATGGGGCCTGTTAGTCAGCTAGGGGGGAAAGAGAGGCCTGTTAGTCAGCTACGAGGGAGGAAAGAGGGGGCTTGTTAGTCAGCTAGGAGGGGGAAAGAGGGGGCTGTTAGTCAGCTAGGAGGGGGAAAGAGGGGCCTGTTAGTCAGCTAGGAGGGGGAAAGAGGGGGCTGTTAGTCAGCTAGGAGGGGGAAAGAGGGGCTTGTTAGTCAGGTAGGAGGGGGAAAGAGGGGGCTGTTAGTCAGCTAGGAGGGGGAAAGAGGGGCATGTTAGTCCGCTGGGGAGGGGATTGGGCTCTTAGTCAGCTAGGAGAGGGAAAGAGGGGCCTGTTAGTCAGCTAAGGGGGGGAAAGAGGGGCCTGTTAGTCAGCTAGGATGGGGAAAGTGGGGGCTGTTAGTCAGCTACGCGGGGGAAAGATAATAATAAGGATAACTTTCAACTAAAGTTTAAACCATTATTTCTCTGGATATTATTGGGAAAACTTACTAAAGCTTTCAACCACTACTGTGGTCTTGTTCACTATGACACCAATATGAACATACACTATGGCTTAGTTTACTATGAAACCAACAGATGGCGTCTCTCATCAGGATCTCCAGTCTGATCTTCGGCTGATGTGCCCCCCGTGGTCTGTTTCAGCAGGTTATCCAAGACGGTGGGGAGGTTGTGCCTGCAGCCATCTTCATTCATATTGGTGTCATAGTGAACAAGACCTCAGTAGTGGTTGAAAGCTTTAATAAGTTTTCCCAATAATATCCAGTGAAATAATGGTTTAAACTTTAGTTGATGTTATACAACCTGGATAGGTGAATCTACACAACTCTAAAGGATACCTTTGTTGTTGATAACTAATATGGATACAGAAGGAAAATATACATGCAAAACATGTGAGAAAAACTTATCATCAAAGTCTAGTTTAACAGTTCACATGAAAATTCACAGTTGGGAGAAACTGTATCAATGTGGAGTGTGTGAGAAATCATTCAGCCAGAATGCACATCTGAATGTATATATGAGAACTCACACTGGGCAGAAACTACATACAAGTACAGTATGTGAGAAATCTTTCAGCCAGAAGGGAAATCTAGATATACATACAAGAACTCACGGTATCTGTATCAGTCTGGAGTGTGTAAATCATTCAGTGAGAAGGGAAGTCTGACCAGACACATGAGAATTCACACTGGGGAGAAACTGTATAAGTGTATTGTGTATGAGAAATCATTAGGTCAGAATGGAGAACTGGAAAAGCACTTGAGAACTCACACTGGTGAGAAACGTTTTGGATGTACTGTTGTGAGAAAACAATCACTCAAAAGGGAAATCTCACAAGATGTATGAGAATCCATACTGGGGACAAACCGTATGAATGTAGTGTGTGAGAGGTGTTTTAGTGCCCCATCTAGTACCGTGATGTCTGCTACTTTGACCATCAGACACACGGGCATGGGTGCTAGTTTGCAGATTTGCCTATGATTACTTTTATTTAGTGAGTACAAACGAATGAATAATTGGGTGGGGGTTGGCTGAATGTCAGTGTTTATGTAAATGAGAATATCATGCTCTCCATGGACATATGAAAGGGACATGTTGGGTCAGTGTATGAAATGAGTTACTTTGCAGCACTTTTTGCAAATCACTTTGTGCAACATGGCAAAAAAGGAAGCATGTCAAAATTCTTTGAATTCTATGTTCCATTATTATATTGCAGAACAAAGTTTTAGTCTACCTCTTATGCAGAAAATTGAATTTCCACCCATTACAATTATACCTGCAATTGACACCAAGTCATCTTATGTGCAGTCAGTATGCTCAGGTACATTGTAGATTAACAGATTTCTTTTTTCCAGATGCTGCTCTTATCACTGGGCTCTGCATTTTCTTCCTGCTGGTTGTTCCAATCGTGGTGATTCTTGTGATTCTCTCGTATCGTCATAGAGACAAGGTGAAAGAGATTTGGTCGCAAATGACAGGTGCCAAATACAGGTGGGTGTTTTCTTTGTTGAAGTTGCCAAATGATAACATAATGCTCGTCAATACATTGGGTAGTTTTAGGCTTCATTTTGTGATTAGGTTTGAATGTAGAATGTTTTAATGAATAATCAAATACTGTTCAATTATCAGTGATTATTATAATTTGGTTTGAAATGATTTATGATTTATTGGACTTAGGAATATATCATTATATGTAATTAAGTCATTAGACCTATGACTCCAAGTCAGGTTAGGACTCTATCCGGTGGCAGAGTGGACTAGTGAGTTAGCCTGAACTGCTAGACAATTTGGTGCCGTATGGTCGTGGGTTCGAATCCCACCATAGACTATGTGATATAGTCCTAACCTGACTTGGAGTCATAAGTCTAATGACTTCATTACATATAGTATTATAATTTGGTTGCATCAAATGACATAACCAAGTGTAGGTAAGTTGCACTAGGTATGTTGATTGTATTCTAATATCTACAGTTTAGCAGCTCTAATGCTTTGATAGTCTGCCGGGGCAGCTGCCTGTCTTTATCAGGAAACGGTTCATGTATAATTTGATGTGTATTTCTATTGATTTGCCTCTTTTTAATTATTAAAAAAACACTTGAAAGCCATGAAAGTCGAAAAAAACAGGAAAAGGTTTTAGAACAAGATTAGCTTGTTGAACTGTTAGAGTTCTGCTTGGAAACAACTTACTTTTTCTGTAGTAGAGGTGTCTTCTACCAGCAAATTCACGGGAGACAATGTAGTCTCCTGCATCACCAGTCGTAGCTGACCTGATCATGGAAGACACAAGCACTAGCAACAGCATGGTTCTTCTACGTTGATGACACCTTCACAATAATTCAACTTTACATTGAAAGATTCAAAGACCACCTGAATTCCATCAACCCTCACAAGACGTTTACTAGAGAAGAAGAGGAAGACAATACCTGCCATTCCTTTTATATGATGATATTCGAAGGAGATGATGGATCATTGAGAAGAAAAGTTACACACTTGGATCAGTACCTTAACAAGAGTTCTAACCACCTCCTGGATATTAAAAGTTCAGTTGTGACAACTCTCCTACAACAAGCTGAAGATATTGTTTCTAATGCAGAAAACAGACTGGAAGAAATCAAGTTTGTATGGGAGCTGTCATTATTAAATAGGGGGAGGGGGCGCGCGCACGCTGTGTTTTGTTCCGATCACAAGCATGTAACTAGATCAAAAGTGTTCAAAGAACACTGCGTCGCTATAACAACGTTGACTTATTTGCAATTAAGATATATACTGAAATGATGTATACTTTATAATTAAGAACTTTATGACATTGAGAAGAAAACGGCAGAATGAATTTACAGCATTGATCGATTTCCAGCAAAATATATTGCTCTGTGTCTTGCATAATAATCAATAATAGTTTCAAAGCTATATAAGTAAGTACAGTGAACTAAAATAAAAATATTGTATCATTGTTCATATTGATTCATATTCAAATATGTTTACTAAAATATTAATGAAATCTTGATTAAAAGTACACAATTACAATCTACCTTGTCAGCCACAAATAGCCATTGTCTAATAGTATATACTAAAAAGTATTGGCTCCCTTTAGTATGGGACATTAATAGCAGCAAACAGCAAAGCTCACAGCTAAAGTCTATTTGGCGCAGTTTTCTGTCAGCTGCTATGTAGCCAAAGTCCTTGCACTGAAATTTTTCACCCCGCCTCCCATTCTGACCGCCCCCCTTCCCCTCACAAACAATGACAGCTCCCTAAGAGAAGTTCTGGGTATCAATAGTTACAAGAAGTGGGCAGTTATGATTCCAAAGAAGACAGACGTAACAACCACTGCAACAGAAAGCAGAGAAATTCCAAAGAATTTTTAAAAGCAATGCTCTCACTAACGATTGCTTCAGAGTGTTTGCCTCTATAAGGATCTCATAATCACGGGAGAGAAATGAAACATCAAAGGAAGCAGAAACTGGGAAAAGAGGATAAGATAACCAGAGGACATGTCCAATAAGACCTCAATATCCACCAGAAAGAACCAACCATAAACCAGGACAAGAGAGAGCAAATTATCCCATGCAATGCTCAAGCTTGTCCAGCCTAGTAAACTTTTGTCCTGAATGATTTCGTGATGAAGCGTGAAATGTCCAGTTCTGACTAAAATCAAAGTATTAGAGGTACTAAAATGTAGATATAGAATAATTCGTTTATCTAACAAATTTGAACGTTGGAAGTTGAATAAAACTTGTGTTTGGAAATCTAAATATGTGGAAATATGAAGATAATAGTCTCTCAATCGGGTATATAGAAAGTATATGTCCATGTGTGCGCGCTGTGTTTTGTTCAAATCACAAGCATGTAAATAAAGCTTCAAGACTAATCAAATCAATATTAAGTATTGTCCTGAGACCAATTTTATTCCACTAGCTTTTAACCAAGAACGTTTTTTTCATAAGACACTTAGTTTGAAAATTATTGAAAGTTATTCTAATTAAGATGCTGCACCTATGCAAAACATTTTTATCTTCTAAGAAAGCTAGAAAAATGTGCACACTTACAGAAATTTCAGCATTTTGAAACTTTAAATTTACATTTGAAAATAGATTCATTTTTCGGATATTTTCCATGTCCATTATCTGAAACTTGTTTCTGTCATGAGGTGGCAGTGCGTAACATAAAAGACCCATTACCGATCTGTTTGACTGTCCGAATGAAACCCTGGAAGATAACTAATCTTAGCAACTGATAAATGAGTTGGACGTCCAAACTAGTCTCTTTGCCATATGATATCTCATTCTTAATCAGTATTAAAATACATCTTAACATATGCTATGGTACAATATAGATGAATAGGCTATTAAACGAGAATGAATGAAGGAACCTAGGATGCTAGAAATTTACATTCTTTGAATATGCAGGCTGTTATTTGAATCTCCATTGTTCCGGAGGGAGAGTTCTAGCTTTGCTTTTGTCCGCATCTGTCTGCGTATAAGGACCACAGTAATTATAGAAAATTCCATTGAACTCAACTATTTTTCGCTGCATATGCATAATTTCCAGAAATTACTGTAAACCAGCGAAGCGAAATACCCTAAAATAGCGTGACACGTATTACACGAAATCACAGAAATTACTGGCAACACTGGAAAACACTGGAATTTCATTTTTGAGTGTGGTTTACATGTTTTTCTCCTACTCGTATAGTGGCAACTTGTTGATATGCAGAAAATTCGGATAAAACCTTAATTACAGAAATCACTGTCATGAAATCCTTGGACATGTCTCTATTCAGGCTAATCTAGTGTCTGTATACCCACTGCCCAGGCAAGTACTAAGAAAGAAGGATGCTCTCTATATACATGTATTGTCCTTAATGCTACCTGCAGAAATTCTTGTGTCTGACAACCTTGCAACATTTGAGAGAAACATACCCTCAGCTCAGAAAAAAAAATCTCCACGCACGGAAATGCTTTACTCTATACAGATTTACTGCCAATTTTACTCATACACAACCCAAACACATGCAGCAGAATATTTCCCTATTTTAAACCAGTTTTGTCCATTATGCACTTGAGTCTGAAGACATGGTCTCATAGCCTGACTAAGGAGTTAGGATAAATCTCCATATATCCGAATGTAGCGGTAATTCCTGGCCAATCAAGAGGTCCCAGTAGGAGAGCTCTGCTATTTAGTTGACATGCTGTCCAGTGGGACAGGCTGTGAAATATCTGCAACTAATAGATGGAAGATTGCTTGGGCTAAATTTTGTGAGCTTCTTCAAGTAACCACCAAGTACAGGGAATCTTACCAAAATGGCTATTTTACAAATTTTAGTATGAAAATTTTAAGAATTTCTGTCAAGTGTGCACATCTTTCCCAGTTGTAACACACATTCTCATGTAGGTGCTGCCTTTTGTTTTAGAACAAGGAAAAACATTTGTTAGCCACAGAATCGCGGAATAAAATTGGTATGGGGACAATATAATTCTTTCTCTACATTCTGATGAACATTTGTATCCTGTAAACTTTTACACTTTTATCCATGCAGCTTAAAGGTTCCAACAAGGTGACAAAGTAGACCTTTTTCAATTTACTAAAAGAAAAATGCTTTCCGATTTATCAAAATAATGTTGTCTTGTGCTTGCTATTGTAATAGCACTTTTCTGAAATTTTTTATAAATTGATTTCACAGTATAAATTACAGGGGTGGGTGGGGGCAGACGTGGGAGGTGGAGAAAATGACTGAAAAATGAGGAAAGTGGGAAATAAGTCCAAAAACAAGGGATTTACACATTTAATGTAGGATGTGGAAGGAACAATTAAGATTATTTAACATTATTTATTTGCGTTTTTTTTATTTATAGAAAAATAAAGGTACAAAAGCAAAACAAAGAAATCACAACAAAAATATATAAATGGACATTAAAAGCATTTTAGGTCTTTTTAGTCCATTGAGATAGCTTTCCCCATTTTAGACAAATAAAATCTAGTAATCCAATTATGCGTAATCCAATAATGCACCCTATGTTTGCACTATGGATGTAATTATTTTAACAGAAACAGCAATATGTCGAACGTTCAAATGTTAACACATTTGTTGGTGGTGATTTATTTTTGTTTTGTGATTAAAGCCATGCGAAACTTTCATTAGCAAGGTCTGATACAAATTTATCAAGTAACTTTAAGTGTAGAAATATCATGTAAAAAACAGACACTGTCCCGTGCATTTGCATGTGCACGTGGCGTTGTCTTCACCTGGCTGGTGTGTTATCATGTGACGTGTGGGTTTACTTGAGAATAGTGACAGCAACTGCAAAAATGTGTGATCTAAACAATGACTTTGATTGGCTGCTTTTTTATGTACCAGGTAATGCATAGAAATTTGCTCACCCAAGCTTAATTTTTTGCACATGATTTATTTCTGTCTAGAAATGAATGCGCACTCCCTGCCTCCCCTTGGAATAGGTTTGTAATGTGGACCCGATTCACTTGCTTGCAGCTTTTATATATGTACATTTACTTTAGAGACTTTTACTTTGTTTGCTCTTGCCACCAAATACACATTTGTTGTTATATGTTTAAACCAGTATGAACTATTTGTTTTTCATGAAATAAACCTAGGATGGTTGATCGTAGATACACGTCCATGTTATACCAATACTGATATTTTCTTCTCTTCTTGAAAGATGCCTGATTACTGCTACTTCATACTTACATTTTTCGGCTTTATTGTTCAATTCGCGGGTTGTTGGAAGTAACACGTGCAAAGTCCCCGTTTTCGCTGGAAGTTGTGTTAAGACATAAGACAATCAGAAGGTCTGAAGGCCAAGCCTAACACCTAGCCCTCAGTTACTTCAATCATGCATTCTAACATGCCAAATATTATATAATATGGCCCATTAGTATGCCGCTATCATGTTGAAACTATAAAAAGGTTCTTTACCATGTGAGAACGAAAAGGGTCTCTGAGACTCTCACCCAGTACTATACTGAATTTTGTTTATGCCAAATGCTCTTCCATTGTTTCACCAGTCACACTGCTATACACCTTTTGAGACATTTTTCAGTCAATGTGGATACAGCGTGGTAGACTGTCACAGATAAAACTGAGGGTTTCTGGTGAAACACAGTAAAAACTGAGCTGGCATGTGTTAAAAACTGAGGAAAATGGCTGAGAGATCAAATTTTGCAGTATTTACATCATCAAATATATGGACAAAAGTGGCATTAAAAACTGGTAATACATATTTCTAATTATGTGCAGGGAATGCACGAATATTCAACGTTTATAGAACTTCTTTCAAAATTGTCCTACGCCTCACGGTTTATTCACAGTCGCTCGCACAAATTTTCACATGCTAGATTTGGCTCATTTCTAGTGCACAAGACTGATGTAAACTCAATGAAGTCTACATGTAAAGTCAATATTATCCACATAAATAAGAAATGTGGTATTCTATCTACATCCATGTCAAGTGGCATGCATAAAATATTGTAGATCTAGATTTTTAGTTATGGCCAAATCTTTGGCAAATTTTGTCTTGAGTTTTTCTAACAAAAAAGCGGCATACGGTAAAAACTGAGGAAATCTGTTTACAAATGCAATGTTTACATGCTCTACATATAACTATGTGAATAGACAATAGTAGGTATACATTTAAAAGAAATCTTGATCTTAGCTCCCGCATTCCCTGCACATACTTAGAAATATGTATTACCTTTTTTTCTGCCACTTTTGTCACAGCGTGGGTAGACTGTCATGGATAAAACTGAGGGTTTCTTGTGAAACATGGTAAAAACTGATATATATGCCAATGTGGGATAGAACCTCAGAAGTGTGAAAAGGGACATGCATGAAATGGGTCAATAACGCTTTTGATTTTGCTTAAAAATAATGCTCAGCCCTTGCTGTGTTTTGTTGGGTTTATACCGATATTTTATTGCATGGTATTTAAATTGCTCTTCATACTATTAGGATAATGGGATGTTATAGGGTTGAGATTGCCCTATCTCTGCTAGAGTTGTGTCTCCTCGCGCAAGTGAGCGCTAGCAAACACATGCAGGCGAAGACATTTCAAGTGCAGAGATAGGGCGATCTCAACACTATAACATACCATTGCCCTTTTTCTCACCACTTTAACGGGGTTGTTTTAATTTGAAAACATTTCTCAAACTTCATCTCGATAATGCAGACTCTCGGTTCAAATGTTTACCTAGATATTACGTCTAAGTAAGTACATATCTAGGTGCTTTTAAAATGCATTCCTTTTTTGTTAAACGTTTCATCGATTTCACGATATGAAGCAATGAAGATAAGCATAGATATCCCAAAAATGTTAATAATTTAGACTCCTGTTAAAATATGAAGTTTGCATTGATAAATTTTCATGAAGGGCTGTTTCCGAGAATACAGGGCATTGAGCGTAAAATACAGTGCTCTTGACATGTTCATTGAAATGTCAACCCTCCAAACAATAACATTCACCACATTTCTCATATCGTCCCAGCACGGATTACGTGATCTCAGAATCGAGTACAAACGGCAAAGTGGTGAGAACAGTACTTACTTAATACGCCGTAACTTTCAGAATATACAGAACACATCATATTGCTTCTCTGCAAGCATACTTGTTCGGCCACTGAGCATAACCTTTAAGACATAGGTCTCATTTCAGAAAAGATTTTCGTCAACTAAACCTAAAGATAGCATATTTGCATTTTAAAAGCAATTCTCGTAGACAGACGATACTGGTGCTTTGGTCAACACCCAAACATTTTCCAATTTCGATTAATACTTTCATAGCATGCCGTTTTATCAAGCAGTAGAGAAAATATTGAATTCCAATACATCATAAGATCGACAAACCGAAGGGGCCTATAATATGCTAACAGTTAATGCTAACTTGTGTTGGTTGTTTTATTTTATTTTCTATTTTATTTTACTCATATAGTCTATGGTTATTCTAGTGTGGTTCTAATCTTTCTAATTGTATACTGAAAGTGTAAACGCTTCAGTATAAGCATAAACAAGTTAATAATTTTATACTCAAGAAAATTATAACATCCATGCTACATGATGTATCTTGCTAACTTTGAATTATAGGAATTAGGGATCTTACGAGTACATGTACTTCGGTCTGGTTTGGCATACTCGCAAATTCACATCATGTCAGGTTCTTGAATAATTGCTCCTACAAATTACAGATGCCCTGTACTGCATTTGAATATATTAATCCATATAGGATACTCATGTGTATAATATTTATGCTTTAATATTTTTCAAAATAAATCCTAAAGGTGTAGAAAACTGTAGCAGTTGCTCCAGCTGTTTGTATCGTGCAGTCATTATCCAAGCAAAAAACATGGCGAACCAAAATTGCCAAATGCATGATACATACGCAAGTTTTCTATCAGTACAAATGTCAAAATGGAACATGTTTGCGAGCACCCAATGTTTGAAGAGAGGTCAGTATGAATTAAAACAAAATATATTAACAAATGTTCTTTTTATTAAAATCTGTTATAATTGTATCATACATGTAAAAAATAAATACCAATACAGCATAAACACTAAACCTTTACCTCAAAAACATTATAATTACTAATAGATTTGATTAAACTGACATAATATTCTATTTATATAAGTTATTAACAAATTCTTATTTATCTTTTCCAAAATTACATAATAGGTATATAACATTCGTTTAATACTTAAAACTATATTTTCTAACATTAAACATTTTCTATTAAATTTGCAGTTTGAATTTTCTTTAAAAATAGCAGAGGATATTATAGAAAAAATAAAATCATATGCAATTATTTTATCAGTTAATTTGTAATTTATAAAGCCACATTTAATGGATTTCCAATTAATATTACAATCAATAGCATTAGGAATGTTTTGCCATAGCTGCCTTATGTGTGGACAATCATACATTCTATCATTCCGTGCAAAAATCACCGTCAATAACCCACGCTGATTGGTCAATCAGCGTGCTCAATTATACGATTGACTGCACGCTCCAGAGATTGACTGCACACTACGACATTACCACACTAAAGTCTAATCACTAACCTGAAGTTGTTGTATTTATTATTTCTTGGTGTCAAAAATCAATTGCATATTGGTCTTTTATCATTCACAAATGTTTTTACAGTGGATAATTTCGAAACTACACTAAATTCAAAGGTTTTAACCGAATACCAGGCTTTTTCTATCATGACTAAAATCCACACTAAATGAGTGTCTCATTCGTTTTTATTTTGAAATAAATCATATCATAATGGTCTCATTGCTATTTTGACCATATGCGAGTACCGTCACATTTTCTATACAGCTGCTGATGTCACAGGGTCAAATGACAATGAGACCGTTATGATATGATTTATTTCAAAATAAAAACGAATCATACACTCATTTAGTGTGGATTTTAGTCATGATAGAATGGTATTTGACCACTCAATTGTCGTGTCAATCGTGAAATTGAGCATGCTGACGTCTGATTTACCCTCACTTCGTTCGGGTAAATCAGACGTCAGCATATACATTATTTATTAGTTCATCTTTACACAATACACACATAATATTTACTGTTGACAGTTTCGGCAACTCCTGTCACCATTTTCAAAACGTCACTGCGCATGTCAAGGTCACTCAGCACGACTTCCGATGCCGAAAATCGGGTCGTACACGTGAGAGAGTTGAAAGGCCCCCTCGTCTCGGTTCATGACCTGCTTCTGTCCTCGTATCTTTATCGCCTCCCTGATGGGTCTTGTTCTCCAATCCCCCTCCCTATCCAGTACACTCACTTCCTCCCAGTCTATCTCATGATTGTTTTGTTTCACATGGTCTGTGATCGCACTCTTGTTGATCTGGGTGAGATTCTTTCCTCGCTGCTCTGGTGAAAGACCCCCCCCACTGTTCTGCTCCACATCCTTCATGTGTTCTTTTTACACGGGTGCCCAGTTTTCTGCCAGTTTCCCCAACATATACACTCTTGCAAGACTTACAGGGAATTTTGTACACCACTTCACATTTCTCTAGCTTATCCTGTTTGTCCTTAGGGTGAACAAGAATGTTCCTGATTGTCTGTAGGGGCTTCACCACTGTAGACACTTGGTGCTTATTGAGGATACGTGAAATACCCTCTGTTACCCCTTTCACGTAAGGTAAGATGACTAATCCTTTGGAGCCTGCAGAGTCCTTATTCTTTTTCTTTCTTTTGTCCTTTCCTCCTTCCTTCTTCTTTTCTATCTGTGCTTTCACTTTTTCAAAAGACCATCTTGGGTAACCACATTTAGCTAGAGCCCCTACTATGTGTTCTTCTTCTTTCTGTCTATCCTCTGTCTCTGTCACTATGTCATTGCACCTGTCAAGTAGGGTCTGGATCACACCTAACTTGTGTTGCAATGGGTGGTGCGATGAGAAATGTAGGTACTGGTCTGTGTGGGTCTTTTTTCTATATACAAGTAGTTTCACAGTACTATCTGCTTTCCTAACTATCAGAGTGTCTAGGAACGGAATGGTGCCATCTTTCTCCTCTTCATGGGTGAATTTGATGCTTCCTGTGGTATCCACTGTATTGAGATGGTCAGTCAAGTTCTGTGTTTCCCCTTCTTTGATCTTTTCCAATACATCGTCTACGTATCTTTTCCACAACTGCGGTCTGCATGTGATTGGTGAAGTGGCAATAGCTTCTTGTTCCAGCCACTCCATAAACAGGTTCGCGACAATGGGTGACACTGGACTTCCCATAGCTGTGCCAAACTTTTGTTGGTAGATAGTGCCCCTAAACTGAAAATATGTTGTGGTCAAAATGAACTCGCATAGTTCCATAACATCATTTGGTGTCAAACGTGTTCTTTTTTTCAATGTTGTATCCTTACAGAGTCTGTCGCGGATGATGTCTAATGCTCGGTCTATGGGCGTGTTTGTAAATAGCGACACTACATCGTGGGAAGCAAACACTTCATCATCCTGAATCATTATGGTACTCATCGTTTTGGCCAAGTCTTTCGAGTTCTTCACATGGTGTTGTGCCTAGAAGATCCGCTAAGGCTCTTGAGCTGTTGTATCCTATTGAGCCAGTATAATCAACTATAGGACGTAGTGGGTTTCCTTCTTTGTAGATCTTGGGAGTACAGTACATTCTGGGGACGGTCTCTGATGTAGGATATAAATGTATATTGAGTTTCTGTAATTTTGTCTTCTTCTTTGAATCTTGTTAAAATTGCTATGAGTTTCTTTTTGTAAGATTGGGTGGGGTCTTTTTTTATTTTTTCATATGTCCTAGCGTCACTTAACATATCAGTAACCTTATCCTCATAGTCAGACACATTCATTACCACAGTGGCCTTGCCCTTATCCGCTGGTAAAATAGTAATCTCACGACATTTTCTAAGCTCTATTAATGCTCTTCTCTCACTCTTGGGAAGTCGGACTTTCTTCAAGAAACCCAATATTTCTGCTCTCATCTGGTCTTTTTCACTGAAATCAGTCAATAATCCACATGCTTTCTCAGCGGCCACTACGAATTCCTCCACTGGAATTTTGTCCGGTGAAATAGCGAAATTCAGTCCTTTTGCTAATACCTTGGTTTGGTCTAGAGTCAGCTGCTTATCCCATATGTTTTTTACAAATTTTTTCAGCAATGTACCAGACAAATCCACGTCACTGTTACATTCCAGCACCTTTTTCTTGTTACAAAGTCGAACTAACTTCTCTGTGTGTTGCCATTTTGTTTGTTTATACACAAACTCACGTGACCGCCCGATGATTTCGTGCACTTGTATGACGTCATCTTTTTCCGGCAACAAAACTGACAATGCCTCCTTTTTATCCTCGATGGTCTTTTTCAAATAGTCTATTCTCCTGTTGTTTTCCCTAATTCTCTCATTTAATAGTCCTTTCCTAGCTCTCTCTACTATCCTCCTGGCATTCTCCGAACGAACTGGACACTTAATCCTGAGACTGGGTGGAATCACATTTTCATCTTTACATCTGAGCGAAAATACGAGATGATTCCGATGATGCGCTAAACTTTTTTCACACTTCTCTAGATCTCGTGCTTTCAACAAGGTCTCTTGACCAAACTTCAATCAACTTCAAATCGATTTTCGGCATCGGAAGTCGTGCTGAGTGACCTTGACATGCGCAGTGACGTTTTGAAAATGGTGACAGGAGTTGCCGAAACTGTCAACAGTAAATATTATGTGTGTGTTGTGTAAAGATGAACTAATAAATAATGTATATATATGTATTCCAACACGATGAACTCGTTCAAGGATACAGACGTCAGCATGCTCAATTTCACGATTGACACTCCAATCTCGTGGTCAATTCCTACAACTGATGTTTTATATTTTCAGTTTCTTTACATAAATCACAATATTTCAATATACTTTTTTACCACTTATTTAAACATTTCCACAAGGTAGAAAATTATGCATTATTTTGAAGTTGAAATATATTACTTTATTAAACCCTTTAAAACATAACTTTTGTTCGAAAAGGAAATCGTGTTCTACAGAATCATGTCTTTTCAAAATCTGTACAAAAAATGTCAACCATGTTTCGTATACTAGTTCCTATAAATCTTGGTCTAATATTGGCTGACTGATCAAAATCTATAAAATATAGTTCATAACTTCTTGAAATTTTTTCGAAAGTGTAAATGCTAAAATTTTGTAATCATAATATGTCATACTAAGAGATCTAAAATCATTGAGAATCATTCTGGAATCGCATTTGTGAATCAAGTAAATCTATTATCTATTAACATTATAATTAATATTATTACTCAATTATGAAAATAATTGACATAATACAAAGTCTTACAAAATATTTTTAATGTGTTTTCCCCAAGTTTGCAAACTTGGGAAAACAAATGACAAAGTCAAATGGAAGATGTGTCTTCAGCTATGTCAATATCAGTGGGTAGGAGCTTGCTTGCCATAGAAGAGAGATAGAGAGAATATAATTACAAAATATTATTTGCACAAACAATTAAATTTAAAAACGGTTGATCTTTCTCAGAGAGTGGGAATGGTCATCCTTTGTCTCATAGAACATCACACTACTAGACTTGAGCCTCCTGCTGGTTGAAGAGGTGTTAATAACGTGGCCTGTGTTGCCAGCACTCATCAAGTACTTGACCATAAGTCAGCTATGCATGTACATGTTCCGGCGCCCAAGTCCAAAATTTTGTACTCGTAAGACCCCTACTCATTATGTTCAACTTTCACTTTCTTGATCATACCATTGAATTTATGTTGACTTGAAATGGGCAGTAACAGAATAACGTTTGGGAAATATTCATGTGTTAATTTGTTCAATAGGATTTGTAGACGCAAAGGTAGATATAAGACTGATGAGTACATGTATTAGTAATTAATTACTATGGTAGTAAAGTAAAACAACTTAGGAAAAAAAAAACAAATAAACAAATCGAATGTGGAAACAAATGTTATGATGAGTCCATACAAAACAAAGAATATTTTGATTAATATCATTTGAAAATTGAAAGAAACACTTTATATGTATTTTGTTTCTAGATTTATTCAGCATGCCCGACCAGTACAAGCAGAGAATGCCAGTGCTGCAGTGACGAGCGGTGGAGCCGTGAGGCGAGAGGCGAGTGTGGCTGTGAGGCAGCCGTCAAAAGTCTCGCGACCACGCCCACCAGTCTTGCAAAAACAGCCAAGGTACTTGCAGTGTTCTGTCTCATGGTTACCACATCGGAATACACATTGCTTGGTATATCGCAAGGTGACTGTCACATAACCGTAAGATTCTTGGAAGTAAGTTTTTACTGATTAGCGAAGGGGCATTGGCCGGCTATCTGCCAATATACACTTGGTAATTTGCCGGTAGAGGTCCCATCAAAGATCGCCCGATTATCATATGGTTATCTGTCTGGCATTCCCCGGCATTTGGTGGCACATCGGAGGAAATGATATATCCTTTTGAAATAGACGCCGTACAGTCATTGACTGGTATTTGGACCGAGCCTGTTCTATCACCAAGCAATACCACCGATGAGGGGAACTCGGTACCTCGCTTCACCAATGCCGGGGACCTGACGGGTTATGTGACTTACGCATAAGTCATTTGTGCATTGTCATTTGATTATTTTTTGTCATATACTGTTGTTTTTAATGCCACATTTGTGCAATGCAAATATTAAGAAGTGTTTTATATTTTTAGGGAAATATTTGTTTTCACATATTTTATTTTTATTTTATATTTTCCATATCAATGATTAGAATTTTATATTTTTTTGTGTGTATCACCCATATTGATTTTATATATTTTAACCTGGTGAAGGCTCACTATAACCTACTTATGGCTGAGCCATGTTGGTTTAACATCTATTGTTATTAGAATAATTCTTGCTTATATGTAATTAATTAAATCAAATAAACTATATTATTTAAACAAAAAAATGTGTGAGTCAATCAAGTCTTTTTTTCAGTTTCACGAAGCACGATATAGGCCAGTTTCAGTTGCAACAAACAACAAATGATCAAATCCCAGTAATACCTGAACTTTCGCCGGAGTCCAGATCTAAAACACTAGAACAGGCGCGAGCCAGACAGCATCTACATCGGGGTCCATCAAATCCTGGGTTAGTATTAGATTTATATTTATATATAGATTTCATGGTGAGAGAAAAAGAAACTAATATAGTTTGGTGGATGACTTTGTTTCTTGTTTTCTTAGCTTTCTTCAGCACAAAAAATTACATTGATAAATATTGTGTACATACTTATGGTACGAGAAAAACTATGTAGAATGTTATGTACGAGTGTTGTTACATGCATCTATTTGTGTTATGAACAGCATATGGATTTTGGGTTGAAGTTATTATATTAGGGGGTACATTTGTATTTGTATGTCCAGTGTTTTAAGATGTGGTATATCAGGTATTTCCAAGTAGGTTGGAACTGTAATATCAACAAAAAAATGTCTACCATTAACAGAGAAGTTTGCGTTGTTTAACTTGCGGCAATTTTGCATAGATTATTTTTCTATGTATGATCATAATATAAATGGAGTTCACTTTCACATATTTACATCATAGGTTGAGATCAAAGCTATGGCGTATTACTACATGTATATGTATAATGTAGATTATATATAAATTGTTTATATAAAAATGCTATTAACTATCAGATCTGGGGCTGTTCCGACTAGAGCTGCTCCTCCCCCACCATATACATCGGTGGTGGAGCAGAAGACTGCGCCTCCTCCCAGACCGCTGTCACCTCCGGGTGCCGCCCCCATCCCCAATGTCCAAAGGTACGCGGACTAAGATATACCAACAAGTGCACTAGTTGAAGGACTCTGTGTTGGCTTTCTAGTGTGAAAACTGAAAGGCGAATCTTTAGCTAGTTTTCTATAAACTTGTCAGGGACGGTGCAATATTTATCCCTTGCCCTTGCCGGGAAAGCTTTGAACAATATGTCTAGGATATGGAAGTCTAACAGGAATAGAGAACTGACACTTCACTTCTTCATCGCAGCTATAGACTATATTGCTCAATGGATGTGAGAGCTGGACTCGACATGAATTGCAACAGAGGTGCCTGAATGGTCCCACCACTTAGCACATTGAACAAATATACCTGTCCCCTTACCATTTGACAGGTCCCCTTGCTTGATAAATATTGCACCATCCCTAAGGTAAATGCTACAAAAGAACATGTGCTAAAGAAGGGAAAAGTAAAATGTTGTTAAAGTAAAAATAAAATAAATGACAACTATACATTCGATTTACATTTCCTGTATATTTTAGGCCGACCGGTGCTAGAAATCACGCTAGTGGTGTAGCCAAGAATTTTGCAGCAGAGATAGCTTCTAGAAATAACAAACCATCATTGAATACTTCCTCCGTTACTCAGAATAGTACAGGATCAGGGTCGTCTTCACAGAGCAGGCCGCCGCAGGTTTGTAATATTCTAATTTATTATATTTTTACCTGGTATTTTTCTATTGGCTTCTATGATCATCTCAGCACAACAGATTCTTCTATAATCTTGCGGAAAAAGTAAACATCGTAAACATGACTGTTTTTGAAAATTCTTTTGTTTTTTTATTAGCTCACCTGTCGGAGACATGGTGAGCTTTTGTGATCACCCTTTGTCTGTTGTCCGTCCACAATTCATGTTTGTAAAATAATTTCTTTATTTTTTATTCAATTTTCATCAAACTGGCACTATCTTTTTCTATAAAACATAGTTTCTTTATTTTTCATTCAATTGTCATGAAACTTGCACACTATGTGTATGTCTATTATTTGTTAAACTTTATTGATAACTTATATACAATTGTTTACATAGAATTGTATGACGTGATACTATAAATAAAAATGTGATAAATATTTATGAATGTAGTAGATACATATAGTGACAAAAAATCATAATTCAGATTTTAATCTATCAATATAATTGATTTTCAATACATTAATATCTATATTTTCTAACATGAGTTTGTGATACAAAAGATTTTTCATTCGATTTTTACCAATTCAACCACTATGTGTATGCCTATATGGTTCCATTCTTTATTCATGTTCCTAGGCCCAGGGGTCCATCAACAATTATTATGAATTTAAAATGTAAAACAAAATGTTCACTTGCATTTTAGTTGTCATCCGTCCAATCCAACCCATTACCTAGTGCAGTATCACCAGGCTCACCCACAGGCTATGTCAATGTGCCGCGGCTGCATGGAGACAGTGATCATGCAGCGTACGCGGACATCGACCATCACTACGCCAACGATCCCCCGCCCCGCCCACCACCACCAGCCGTACAGGTCAGTGACATGCTCCGCTACATAAAATGCAATATTAAGGAGCATTGAAGCTAGGTTCTTCCATGATAAAGCCTACCAAGAGTGCTTAGATTACGATATCAGTGTAATAGTTCGTATATATGATTAAAAGGTCACACTTCTGTTTAACTCTTAGGCATGTATATATTATATTTTGTGCCTTTCATCCTATTATTTTTATGCCATTGTTTCAGAGACAACCCTCGTTTGGTTTGAATAAAGCACCAGTGACGTCCCCTGACAAACCTGTGTCTGGCCTTCAGCCTCCACGGCCCCTCCCCCGCCTCCGACACCGGCTGCTCAGGCGGTCGGTGGCAAGCCATGTGTGTCAAGAAAAGATTCTGCTGCACAATCATCTGCCTTAAAACTTTCTGGATTGAAGAATAATTCAAACACTTCAGAATCATCGAGTACAAAGCCAAATGTATCCAGATCAGGGAACATGACACCTGCTGCTGCCAGTAAATCTCGGCTACCATCAAATGCTTCCTTTTCTACTAGGAAAGATGGAGATAAAAAACAAGTTCTATTTCCTGAAAATGCTGAGCAATCAAATCGCATAGGACATTTGAAATCTATGTTTGATAATACCTCTGAAGAATCAGGTGCAACAATTCCACAAACTAGTACAGCTGGTGGTAGTGACAAGCCAGCGATACCAAACAAACCGGTTGTGCGGAGTAAGTCTACAGCGGCCAGCAAACCGCTGCCTCCCGCCAATAAACCACGGATAAACAGCAACAGGCACAGCACGGTGCAGTGATACCCCGCAATAATCATAAGCTAATAGAGGCAAGAACATTCATAATATGATATTATTAAGTATATGACTTAGAAACTTCCTTCTTAACTTGTAAAGTCATGAGAGCCAGACTGGGATCAGGACTATAAACATTTACATTGACTGTGAAGTTTGGTCAACACCGCTATGGCTGCACACGACGCAACAAAACGCAACAGTCGTGGAGTGTTGTAAAGAAAAATATTGAAAGTGTGTTGTTACTGCCGTTGCCTGTTCACACCCTGGTTCACACCTCTGCCACGATGCATGTAGTATCAGTATAGTCAAAGGAAAACAACTTCTATGTACTCACTATTGCTGACAGTCAGCAGAGAGACAAAGGACATGTTCATAGTAAAATAACTTAAATATTTAGTTGCATCATAGAGCTGTCCACACAGCGTCTAAACTTGACGACATCCAACCATGGACATGCTCAGTCGTAGCAATGGCGTATAAAGTGACGGATATCAATTGAATTGTACGAGTATGAGCGTCGGCACTGCTCTGATTTTGCTCGACAACACATTGCGTCACATAGAGTTGCAAGTAGCTGTAGTCATAGCGGGATGGACGGGGCTTTAGACGCCATTTCCTTTTATCAGGAAAATGTCACTACAGAACTTGCATTTTGCTGGATCAAATGCAAACATGTTTAACCTCAATATGACAATTAAGCTTTTAATATCAGTTTTTAAAGTAGCCAAAGCACCGGCAAATATTTTATCTAAATTGAGAATGGCTTTTCTAGCGTATTTTACAAATCTTGATGCCATTTGTTGAAATTTCAAAGCCATAACCCATTGGGATAATGATGGAAAAAGCAAGGCATTGTTGGAAAATATTCAGAAATGATGGATTATGGATGAATTTATAATTTTTGTACATAAATAAGGTCCCTCAATCTTGTGTACTTGAAACCTAATAGAAATACAACAATGTTAATCTGACTGAACTCTATTAATATAGTTGACTTTATTTATTATTTGCCAACTAGATAAGCAAACCATTATTTTTAGCTCATTTGTGACACAGTGAGTTATCATGATTTTCGTCAGCAGTCCATCCACAATTCATATTTGTACTAAAGTTTTTCTATTTTTCATTTGATTTTCATCAAACTTGCATACAAGCCATATGCCTATAGTATATGGTCATCATTCTATTCTTGAATATCACTAATGTCACTACTAAACTGTGACCTTCATTCACCTGATTGAGTATCAACTTGCAAAATATGTCTTGTCTATGATTGGCTTACATGTATAAGGATTGATGATTATCTGTCTTTGCATGAAACTTTCAGTATCTCTTGCAAATAAGCCTGTTGATTAATATTGACCACTGATGTCACTGATACAGTGTCGATTTATTAAATTATGCAGGTCAGTCCTGGTGAAGTTTCAATTGTACATGCATGTGATTCAGAATGTGTTAACAAAACAAAATATGACTTACTGAAATTATATAGATACCTATAGGAACCAGTCATATTTTTGTCTTTGGCAAGACTTTCGCTCTTATCGCAAGAGCTTCAGTATGTTTATATAATGGAACCCAATACAAACTTACATTCTGTGAAAATATGACTTGTTATTGATTATACATGCACTGTTTTGAACTAGCACAGAAGTATGTTTTGTAATGTATTATAACAGTAAGAAGAATGGGTGTATTTGAAAGCTCATAAAATCAAATCATATGACAAACTCATTATTACATGTATAACATACAAGTAGATGAAATTAGGTGACAAGTGAATATTGATATTGGCCCATAATGGCCCCCTTTGTTAATGAATGTTAGACAAAATGTATTTCCTTATGAAGATGGTCCATGCTCTGGTAACTCGGCTACCTTATGAAGGTTGTTGTTAGACATAAACAACAGATGACTATCTTTCTATTATTCAACAGACATACATGAAGAATCACTTCTAATAACAGTGCAAAAAAGTGCAAAAAATGATTGTAGCTTTTATTGTATTTGAGGATTAAAATATTTTTTTCTCAAGTTCTAATTAGATGATAGGTTTAAATATATTCTCTGTGAAATATGAAATCGGTTCAGCTTGGCAAAAATGAGGCATGAGCAATTTCTACAAGGTTTTTATCATGATCATTTAAAAAACTGGAATACATTTGGGTAAAACAACGTAACTGAGTTTTTCTGTGATTGAGGGAAATAATTCTAAGCAATCTTTGTAATTTGATGTTTTGTAAGGATATTATTTTCTTTATGGTCTTGCTCATATACTGACTAAAAACAACAATTTCATCCATAAAACATTACCATAGTTTATTTTTTAGATATTTAACCTGTAGATATTACAGATATTTAACCTTTTACATTGCATTTAAACATTTAAACATAGCATTGTCAATTCTATATAGGTTTGTGCATCTAAAATACATTGAAATATTAACAGTTTTAAATGTTTCAACGACATGTACTGGTAATATGACTTCTGGTTCAATTAGATTAGATTACAAATTTTGAATCCAAGAGAAAATCTACAAAGTTAAAAATTTATTTTGGTCCCTGACGTAAATGCTATATGATTATACGATGTATCTACTACATAACTCAAACAAATCTTAATAAATGTATTCAATTCAAATAATGAGCGATGTATATCAGGGTTACAAATGGCAAGAAGGATTTTTTCATTTACTTTGTATAAGTATTTCTACGTGCTATATATATGTGTGCATGTTATGAATCTCTCAAGATATGTAAAAAAAACATTGAGGATATATTTTTATTACAAACATTTCAATGAAGGTTTTTAAATGTAAATAGTCAAAATGAACACGTAGTGTAGTGCAATTCATCTGCAATAATACTCTGTGCCAATATTAAATTTGTATTTTTTTTTTTTTTATCTCCATG
Organism: Streblospio benedicti; assembly: GCA_019095985.1. Taxonomy (NCBI): domain Eukaryota; kingdom Metazoa; phylum Annelida; class Polychaeta; order Spionida; family Spionidae; genus Streblospio; species Streblospio benedicti. Next base: position 23,724,011 of record CM032668.1, on the reverse strand, counting down.
CAAACCCTGAAAGGCTATTTTCTTACATTCCATCATTTATATTCGCTTTTGTAATATTAAATCTTAAATGATATGGTAACCTTTGGATGATTTGTATTAATTTTTATAAAATATTAATATTGTATAGATAATAATAACATATACATGTAATTATAATTTTCAATGTATTTAATTTTTATAAGAAATGAAGGTGCTATTATTGATTAATTAGTATCTGTGTATACTAAAAATGATGTTATCGTTTATCTTGTTTAACATTTGTAAGAATCTATTTATGTAATCTTACTGTTAGCTATGATATAAATGGAATATTGATGCCAATCATGCAAGAATTTATTTAGAATGAAGTACAAACGTATGATCATATATGCTCAACATTCTCAATAGTGGGTGATAATAATATGAATCACTCCGTCTGCCAACGTCCGCACAGCTTCCTTGATTTGCTACAGGAAATTTTAGCGGAACGTTTAACTGTGAATGTTTATGCCAATCGTTGCATGTGTACCTCAAGACACCTCATCATTGGAGCATCATATGTGTCATATCACAAGATTAATTGAAAGTCATATGGACATACCGAGACTATGCATCAAGCATTAATTTGATAGACCAGGAGTTTATGAGAAATGTTGCTCAATCATTTTGACAACAAACACCCACATTCCAACTGAAATTACATATTCTTTATACATTCTCCTATACTTGTAAAGCCAATGTCACACAGGAAAAATTAATGAAACGCGTATGTAAGACACAGATGTGTTTTTTTTTTTTACATTGTTTCGATACGCCGGACTCCGCGTAGAAAAAAATGACAAAACATTTGCTGACAGATATAACACAAATGATAAAATCAAAGAACACTTAAAGAGCATGAATGCTTCACAGATTGTTCACTTATACCGTTTCAAACGTTCAATTTTGTTTTTTAACGGCATAGACTGAGATGTGAGAGAAATGATTGGCCAATTAAAGCATGCCAACCATCACAAATGTGCAATGGATGAATCGCGTAATAGTCGTAAGATTTATGTATAATTTATGCTTGTATCACGGTAATATCACGTAATCTATGCAAGAAATGAAAATCAATCTGCACAAATATATACACATGAACTACTTTTGGGCATCCCAAAAAAGATAAGCACGTATGGCACATATCATTCTGCGCGATTTGCTGTATAAAAAACGTCCGAGACACCGTGCTTGGCATCATTATGGACGCACCACGACAAAAATCTATCCATCTTATATACGCGTTTCATCAGTTTTTTTATTTGTGACATTGCCATAAGCAGAGCCAGAACTTCACATAAATCAATATTTGAGCAATTGTAAAAAATAAGTGTGGTAGATGATCTACCACTGTGTGGTTTGATTTTTAAACGTAAATCTATGAGAATCAATGGATTTTTCTTTGTTAGATGAAAAGCAAACATTGTCTGACATGAATCATAAACTCATAACCAATTGTATTATAATTACCATGAATGTGAATATACATGTGGATATTATTCAATAAAAAGATTGTAACAAATCCTAGAATTCACAGTGTGTTAGAATTCAATAGTAACCAAAAACGAACAATGTTAATTTAATTGATAGAATTTAGCTAAAATTTAATCACAACTCATAAATCACATTCATATTACAATCATATATAAAAATGAAATGTTGCACATTATTTAAGAAAAACCCTAAGAAATTTCCAAGTCCATGGCCCCATATTTAGAGCTGTTCTTAGTACTGTAATTAGAGCTTTAGCCCACGTTGGCACTGCGGTACGGTGAATTACAGTTTCTCCAAGAGATGGTGAGCTTAAAAGAGAGACACTAGTCGTTCTTGGTTGATGGAGTGCAAAGACCAGTATCTGAAAGCAATATTTTGTACATATTCAATAACGATTACTATGAGTGTATGATGATGTTCCACATGATTGTTTATAGCAGTACTTAATACAATAAAATTTAGGGGTTGAAATTTGCATTTTATATTGAAATTCAAAAGGTAAAACGTGAAATATTTTTCATATTTGTGTAGACACTTGCATGAATAGAAAGTAGGACACATTAAAATATCCATATCTACAAACTACAGTATGTAAATGTACGCACTGGCAAACCAACGCATTTTCAAACAGACACCAATGTAATTCATAGTCGTTTTACCGGCGTATGTTGGTTTGCGGGCGAGCGCATCTACCATACATAATATCCAAGAAGAAAAATACATGTACCTGGTAAACCCATAAAACTTAAAAATTTGGTTTTGTGCGGTATTATTTTTCTGAATTTTATACATTAAACAAAATTAGAAGCAAATAATTACAAGAAAAAAAAGAAAATCTAAAATAATTTACTGTATACCCCAAACCCAGCACTGTAAGTTGTTTTTCAAACCTGCAAATTACTACATTTTATGCTATGCAAATAGTACAAGTCAATTGTTATAAAAAGCAAAATAATTACAAGCGATGTAAAATTGTTGAAATTTTTATCAGTAAGTGAAATATGTATTATCAAAATTTGCTTTCTGTATTCACCTTTAATATGAAAAAAAAGATCAATTTTTATTGTCTTGCAAACCCACTCTTTAGTTAAACGTTACTTTTCCACACATATTGATATGGTACAAGCCAATAACTGCGGACATTTAATCATGGAGTGTTTGTTTCAACAAACAAACAAACAAACACACAATTATGTAATCATGAAATATCAAGCATTATGCCTCACAAAACTTTAACTTCAACTAAAAATTGGGTAAATCTTAAAATTGAAAATTTCATTGGTTCCGCAATAAATCTATGAAAATCAATATCTAAATAAAGAAAAAAATCAAACAATTGCAATTTATTTTCACAACCTGGTAATACATTCATGTGCAGGACAGTTTCACCAAGTTTTGCTTTTGCATCAAATCCGAATGCCTTAGATGATTTATGGATTTCAAAAACCAAAATCTGCAAAGTAGCACTGATGTATTACTGACTAAATACTGACAAACTGTTAAGAAAATTTGTCAAACTAAAATTGGTAACAAAATTTTGGTAATAAGGTAATAGGAATCATGTTATCCTGGCCAATAAATATTCTTACTCGATAATTAATTCTATGGTTGACCTGTTGACAAAAATACAAATATAAACTAGAAAGTGATCAATGGAGCACAAAGTCCCAGCACGTTAAACCATCTACAGTGGTAGGAGCTTGCTTGACAGAACAGTGAGTGTAGAATCCATCAGTAGGTTAAACTGATTTTTACGACTTGTTTCATTGGATTGTCGACAAATATAGCTATTGAAAGTAATACAGTTTACCTGATAAACATGAGAATTTCCATATGGTCTCTAATTTGAGCATCTCTATATGGAGACCCCCGACCCACCCGTTAAATAAATCCCTATTTGTCATCCCAATCAAACGCTGATCCTCCATATAGAGACTGCCTGTCTTATGAGACCACTAGGGACCCCTTTCTCTACTGTTCATGATAGAGAGGTTGTTCTATATGTCATAGGACATGGAAGTTATGCGGAAGCTGTGTGATAATAGGCTGTTATTGCTCAATACAAGGCTTTATGGATTCATGTAAGAAAATTGACGGTTTGCTGTTTTAAAAAATCTACACATTATGCAAAATGTTCTTGTTCTCACCGTTATGGGCGCTGCAAAGCCCGCCATTGCCAATAGCAAAGACCGATCAATACATTAGACTTACGCCACTCACTGTGCGCTAGAACCCTCAATAAGTTGAATATATTTCATCGTGTTTAAAAGGTATTTATAATGAATGTTTATAGCTAATTTCGGTACAGAACCTACAGGGAAAAGTTTATCTGTGACATACATAAGTGATAACGCCAACTTCCGCGCGTTTACTGAGCCACGCCCATTCAAAGTGGTTTGGCTGATTTCCTCCATTATGATTATACTACGAACGATAATAGAGTGCATCTAGTCTACATCGCGCAAAACTTCCAATATTTTACTCGTGCTCGCCGAATTCCTTTCATGACCTATTGATGTGCGATATTACACAATAGAAACTTGATTTCTTGTGCAGTCTCCGTTTCAAAATATTTGTTTTATATTACATTGTTATATTTACAGTCAGTAAGAATTTACACATTGACAGATGAGTTTTCATTTCTCATGGTGTGCACCTTTTACGCAAGTTTAGACGCTTTTAACCTACAATGTTGAACGTACCAAGACGTACACACCACCCCTAAGAAATACAGTCGAAAAACTTATCAATATTTTAAATAACCATAGGTGTATGACTGCCAAAAATGTCCGGTCTCGTCTAGAGCTTACTCTTGGAAGGATCAGAAAGCCTGGGGTCATATCACTTGGTAGTTTTCTTCAAAATGTCCGACGTAGGTTAAGGCAGATCGAAATACAGTAGCCCCTGTACCAGCTTACGTTGGTGCTGGGATTATTTAACATAAAAAAGTGGGGGGAAATTGTAACGCACAATCAAGAAACAAAAATATATGTGGGTGCCAAATTATGAAAAAATTGAAACAAAATGGCGTTTTAATACAGGAACTAGAAAATGTTAATTTATGAATATGGGAAGTTACTATACTTAAATTTTCAGTACCTCATTTTCTCCTTGCTTTAGCAATGGGCCTGGAATGTACAAGTTCTCCTGGGGGCCTTTTTCCCAGTATCTTCCAATGTTAAAGCCATTGACAAATATGTTGCCTTTAACCCAGCCCTGTAAATAAAGGTATGAATGGTTCTAAGTTTAACAACATACACTTATAATATAAAAAGTTATAATACACTTATAATACACTTATAATGCTTAGTAAGTTGTAAATTTTGCTCCACCATATAGGTATACCATAAATTACATTGAATTCCCAACCTTGTGGTTAGCCACCAGTACCTAAAGGCCCTTTCACAATTGATACATGATGCAAAAATTTCCTATAATAATGACAAAGTCAAAGTTTAGTTCAACATATCTCCTATAGCATTGGATACAAGCGGTTAAAATATTTTCAAAATTTGAAATACGAAATTTTATATTCATTTTAGTGCGTCTAAATAAATAGTCATAAGAATTCTTTCTGCTATTCGGTAGGTGCCGCTAACTTGCCGTCTATATTACTTTATAATTTACTTCTCTTAAGTGTAAACATGGGTAGTTGTACGGGTACAGTCCAGTATGGTTTTTGAAACCACAGGTACGGTATGGTTATGGGTTGAACTGTTACTGGTATGGGTTGGGTATGGGTAGTATTTCAGAAAGTTACATGGGTGCAGTTTGTGTACATGCACCACGGGTACGGTGAAGGGCTCTGTCGCTGCTTCCTTCATGATCAATGCTATATTTCAAGCAAAACTTACATTAGCATTGATGAAGGTGTCTTTTGGTTCGCCTGCCACCATGAGCTTGGCTCGGTACAGTGCTGGCGCCCGCTCACACTGGGCTGGTTTCCAGCTGTCACACTCACTCACTCTGCAGAAAAGTCAAATAGAAGCTTTATGTATTATCCCTGTTAACATCACTAACTGGCAAGCATAAGTATATATGAGTAAAACTGATTTTCAACATTATACTAGAACTATGACTACTTTTTATATAGACGTTTAGTTAATATGAAATTATTTTCCCCTATAAGTTCCACTTACTGCTGAATGTAATCCTTTTTAAATTCTAGAGGAAAGATTGTCCAGTCCTTCACAGCTTTACCATCAAGCAAAACGTCTTCCAACAACCCTGTTGAAGTAAGAAATCATTTTCAACTTTGAATGCAATATAGGGTACTAGTATAATAGTCTATGACATAGCACCCCATTTTCTAGTCATGATACATGTAGTCGATACCAAAGAGATGGATGCACAAACACATTTTCACCCAACATACTCAACCAAAGTGTTCAGTGCACAATTGACCCAGGATAAAAAAAATGAAAATATATGATAAATATACCTTAAAAATATTTAGCTAATCAATATTTCTATATAACACTGTACCCTTTCTTTGGTCATTAAGTACAGGGCTGTTGAAGTCCGCATAGTTCACGCGGCCCATGTTTTCCACAAGTATGTCCAGAACATGACCATCTCCTGCAGGGACAGCGATTTTATTTTAATGCAATATACATATACATGTAATTATATAAAATCTTGATTACATATCACAAACCTTACTCTAATATCCAAAACAATATACTCTGCTAGACATTTCAAAACAATCTCCAAATTTGGATTATGACGGGTAACTGACAGCTAATGTACACACGTTACCTGCCAGGTTGATTTCAAATGTGGACTTTGGTTTGGTCCACTCAACAACAGCAACTTCTTTACCATCAACCAATATCTGGACATAAATTAAAACAATGATACAATTATTGGCCAGAATCATGCTATCACTGCTACGAGGGTTGCTTCTTTACTTGTAAAATTGGCTTTTATGCAAGGACATAAAATGTCTAGCATAAAATTTAATGTGACCTAGTATTGGTTTGGGTCTGCACTCACCACAGCTCTATCGCGAACTCGACCAGCAAATTTTAACTTTTTCACTGCATTCACGTTGGTACGATAAAGGATGAAGCCAAAACTTTGGCCTCCATTATTGTTGATTGGAAGTGCCTCCATGGATAAAATTTTATCAGATGATATACCCTACAAGTGAACAGAAATAACACAAATAATAGAAAATATTACTTAATACCACGTAACCAGTCTATCATTAAGACTATCTGAGCGCTGGTCTTCAGTGGTCTCAATACAAGTGGTCTTTTTTTTATACATGTTTGGTGGCTCTATGAAGAATTGGTGCCATGAAAAATGATGTGACTACATAGGTCTCTTTATGAGCAGTTGTATGATTCAAAACATTAGCTGGTTTCTTTATATACGTAGTCTTAATTACAAATTATGCAATTATGCCAATTAGTATAGTCTAAACATTTACCTGCACAAAGCCCAATAGTTCATTCCACGGCATGTAACTGTCAATAGTGATATCACCTGTAAACAGAAGATTGCAAATATATATATTAGATATATATTATATATTAGACAATAGATTATTTATGGGTAAAAGATTTAATAAATTAAGATTTATTATGATTTTAAGTTTTCTTTCTGTTTCTGGTTTTCTGTTTCTGTATGTTAATTGGCCAACCTCTAAATTGAGTATCACTTCAATGATGAAGATGTCCTATCAGTCATGAAAGGTGGCAACTCCCGACATTTGTTCCAAAAGCGAATCCCAAATGTATACAACGACAAGCGAGACAGACCACCAGCGCACACCCCTCACAAATATTTTAGACACCACCTAGCATACGAAAACTGTAAGGCTCCACACTAATAAGAACCCACACATATCACCCAAACACTCACAGCAACTCCAAACAATGAAATACGAAGAGAATGCTTCCGCGACACATGCAAGGCTCTCATCGAATGTAGAATGTGAGCCAGAATATATTACTGACTTCTTTTGTGGGTGTGGGAAGGAATTCCATTCTGTGTCATGGTTCCTCTTGTTGAGTGCATAAAAGCTGCAGTGGCATATTATATGGGTCAACTGAAGGAAGATCAAATGTACAGGTGTCCTCTTTGCCAGGGCACAGCTAGACCCTTCATAATGGAAGACCAATGGAAAATATCCTTGTCAATGACCATCCGCTTGAGGTACTAGATACCTTTTGCTATCTTGGCGACACAGTATGTGCTGACGGAGCATGTACGGCCAGTTATGTCACAAGATGCAGATGTGCTTGGGGCAAGTTTAGGGAGCTACTGCCAATCCTTTCGAACAGGAGTCTCTCAATGCTCACCCGTGGAAGGATTTATGCTGCCTAAATAAGAAGTATCATGTTATACAGAAGTGAATGTTGGGCCCTTCATAAAGATGACCACTCACGTTTGATACATAATAACAAAGCGATGGTCCCCTGTTAAAGTCAGCGACAACATTAGCCTAACTTTGTAAATGACTGGGGATCCCTGATCTGCAAGACAATACAGGCTGGGCTGGGCTGGGCTGGGCTGGGCTGGGCTAAGAAATAATGCAGATTCAGACGCTTGTGTTGAACAATTTGGAATGTAAGTACACTTTTACAGCTTAGTTTGGTTGAAGCAAACTGTGGCAATGTTAGACTAAAACCATTTAGCAGCATGTTTAAATGCACATTATTATAAAACAGAAATTTTCACTAACACATGCTACATACCAAATCAAAGCTTGTACACTTTTGTGACCGAATCACGGGTGCTGCCAGGCTCACCACCGGGTGATGTGAACGTGGCAACCGCTGAGCTTGATATGGCTAACTTCTACTGTGATAGTGCAGAAGTGCCCATGGGACCTCTGCACCGCCTCTGTGAAGTACCCAAATTAGCTCCCACCCAAGGAACAGGTACATAGGTTCCATTGAACAACCCTACTCGTGGGTGAAGTGAACGCCTTTATGGACCATTGACTCGTTCCAGGAGTTAACATCTGGAATTAAGACCCGTGTCTAAATCCCATGATGTGATATCCGTTTCGAGCGGCGGGTTGATGAACCCTAATGTACCTGATGTCCGCCGAGTAAACTTAGTGGATTTGTTTTATATGGGCGATGAGGCTACAAGGCAACCACTAGTGGTACTACACGGAAGTCCGTCCTCCAGGGTCGTCTTGAATGAAGGCGTTGTTGGTACAAACTCGCCCTGGAAACCGTTATGGTGAGATCGCGGGGGTCTGTCAAATTCTGGAACAGATATGTTCTGGGGTAGTACAGTCTCCCCAGCTGTTTTAGGGTACCCGTGCTTTCCGGACGGCAGTTTGTGCACATCTCCTGGAGCTCCTGTGCTCCAGGATGAGGCTAGAAGCTTATCATCCGGAACTATTGAGTTCTCTAGTCAACCTCGTCATTCCTGAGCCTCCCTGCACGGGATAGTTTTCACCTTGCAGCCATGGGGTTCCCAGGTGCTGGAACTACCGCGTTACGGGTCAATTCCAACCACCTCGGGACTCCTGGGTCCCGAGTTGATGCCGTCCATCACGGGGGTCACACCTCCGGCGCAGGGTTGATGCCATAAATTCTAGAGGGGCAGCTTTCCGGAATGATGATGAAACCCCTTCCACTAAGACTCAAACCCCGGACCCGCGACAAAATGCCACACTTTGAGGTAGGACACCAGGGCCCTCTAGCTTGGGTGCTGTCTGTACACATGGTACAACAACTGATGCTAGAGGAGCTCAACGATTACAAACTTGAGCTTCAAAGCATAAGCAAGGATGGACAAAACCGCAAGGTTGTGTTGTACCTCGCTTGCCTAAAGGGTCGTTTGTGTAAATTGGTGGCGCCCATGGATCTGGCTACGTTCAGCACCGTCTGGGACAGTCTAATGGAGGTTATAACGGGTTGGCAGGACGCAGTCCTGGAAACTGGAAGTGGCCACCTGGACGTTCCGGACGGTACGGTGATCAGACGTCTGGACAGAAGTGTAACAGCCCCTCCATGGATAAGGACAGTTGGCACACCTCCCCGTGATATGTCACCCGGAAGTTGCGTCTCAAGTCCCAATTCTGTGTTTCATGTAGTATGGGCCCTGTCAACCGTATGACATCCATCCGATCCAGGGCTAGATCTGAGCGTTCGTCTACTGTAAGGGCAAGATCTGTGGCCGCAACCACTGGTCAGTCTCTAACGGATAGACGTAGTTCCCGTTATCTCCGGGCGCCCTACGTGGGTGCTGCGCAACACCACGAGGAACAAACCAAGCGATCTGCCCGTCCTACGTCCTGTTCGTTTGATTCAGAGGACAGACTGACGGTCCAGAAGAAACGTCGCCGAGTTGCCATCCGGTGTGGGTCACGCGGGGGAAGCATGAGTTTCAAGGATAGGATTAAATCCTTCCCCAAATTCTCACAAACCCAGGTCAGCCCATTCCCCACCGCAATAGTGTCAGGGCTGATGGACAACCTGGTCTGGATAAGCTCCCGCAGAGTAGTTCTTCGACCAGTGACTCACTTTGGCAACGGAGAGTACCTTCAGGAGACTGGGTGAGTCCTGGTCATAGGGTCCTGTTGTACGGGATCTGCCCTGGGACAAGTGGGCACCTCCATCCCCATGGAGTGTGCATGGGGTGGGCAGTACAACGCTGCCAGTGAACGAATCCTTGTCAATTTCAATGTCTGTAGACACTGGAGTTCGCGGGGGCTCAGGCAACGATGCAATCGATGGGCACATGCAGTATCGTCATCTAAAACTCAGTGTACCACCCCGCGGAGGGGTCACACTGGCGAGGAAAACCGAACACCTCCCACCCCCATCCCCAGGTAACTGGCGGATTGGGGCTAGTACGCAGACCAAAGACGGGCTTGAGTGCTCCACCAGCATTATTGCAATAGATAATTAATATTTATACAAATACCAAACAATTCGCCTTGATATATGTTCACAACATATGAAAATATCTATATTTGCAATAACTTGATTGAGTTAATTAGATTCAAATCATTTTTAATAAGATGCATATTGGACTTTGTAAAGCACTGATACATAATAAGACAATATCAGGTTAGCCTTAAATGTAACTGGTCACTGTGTATTTGCATAAGTTACAGAACCATGCTGCAAACCCTTTGTAAAGTAAGCCTTGCTGATTAAGCACATTTTGTTCAAATAAACACTAACTTTTAGGTCAGTCATTAGTACAGTGATGGGTTATTGGGTTAAATGAAAGTAAATAGCAAATTTTAACAACAGAGAAGATGCTTTTTTAGTAGGGTTATAGTTGAGTTTTAACATGCATGGTACTTTTTTTAGTACATTCAGAACCAAGTAGGCTCCATCAGAGTTTTACTACGGACCTCTGGGTCGACTGCGCCCGCTTAGCGACTAGCCAACAAAGCCAGCGCTATACCAACTACGCCACATCCACAAGGCTAAAAACCTTTGCTTCAATGACGTATTGATACCCACTACTAGCTCTGATGTCATGTCTTACGTCCAACGTATGTCCATGATGGTTAAGTATCTCCTTTATAGTACTGAGTAGATCTAGTGAAGTATTGTTGTGGAGATTCGCATGCTTTGATATGAAATTTAGTAGGGTTATAGTTGAGTTTTGACTAGCCAACAAAGCCAGCGCTATACTAACTACGCCACATCCACAAGGCTAAAAACCTTTGCTTCAGTGACGTATTGATACCCACTACTCGTGCCTGTTAGTCAGCTAGGAAAGTCGTGCCTGTTAGTCAGCTAGGAGGTAGAAAGAGGGGGCTGTTAGTCAGCTAGGAGGGGGAAAGAGGGGCCTGTTAGTCAGCTAGGATGTGGAAAGAAGCGCCTTTTAGTCAGCTAGGATGTGGAAAGAGGCGCCTTTTAGTCAACTAGGAGGGGGAAAGAGGGGGCTGTTAGTCAGCTAGGAGAGGGAAAGAGGAGCTGTTGGCCATATACTAGTAACTGTATATCTCTATGATGTTTGATGTGCATATTGCTTCATTGGCTATTTCTTATGTAAGAATTTCGTACAACTTTGACTCCGTTGAACTGACTATACACTAGGAGGGGGGAAGTGGAGCCTGTTAATCAGCTAGGAGGGGAAAAGAGGGGCCTGTTAGTCAGCTAGAGGGGAAAGTGGGGCCTGGGTCCTGCGAGGGGTGAAAGGGGGCTGTTAGTCAGGTAAAGGGGGGAAAGAGAGTGCTGTTAGTCAGCTAGCAGGGGGAAAAGGGGGATGTTAGTCAGCTAAGAGGGGGAAAGAGGGGGCTGTTAGTCAGCTAGGAGGGAAAGTGGGGCCTGTTAGTCAGCTAGAGGGGTGTTGGTCAAGGGGGGAAAGGGGCCCTGTTAGTCTGCTAGGAGGAAAGTTGGGGCTTTAGTCAGCTAGAAGAGGGGGCTGTTAGTCCGCTAGTCGGGGCTTTAGTCAGCTAGAATTGGAAAGAGGGGGATGTTAGTCTGCTAGGAGGGGGAAAGAGGGGGCTGTTAGTCAGCTAGGAGGGGGCCTGTTAGTCAGCTACAAGGGGGAAAGAGGGGGCTGTTAGTCACCTAGGAGGGGAAAGATAATAATAAGGATAACTTTCAACTAAAGTTTAAACCATTATTTCACTGGATCTTATTGGGAAAACTTACTAAAGCTTTCAACCACTACTGTGGTCTTGTTCACTATGACACCAATATGAATTTCACTATGAACATACACTATTGCTTAGTTTACTATGACACCAACAGATGGCGTCTCTCATCAGGATCTCCAGTCTGATCTTCGGCTGATGTGCCCCCCATGGTCTGTTTCAGCAGGTTATCCCAGACGGTGGGGAGGTTGTGCCTGCCGCCATCTTCATTCATATTGGTGTCATAGTGAACAAGACCCCACTAGTGGTTGAAAGCTTTAATAAGTTTTCCCAATAATATCCAGTGAAATAATGGTTTAAACTTTAGTTGATGTTATACAACCTGGATAGGTGAATCTACATAACTCTAAAGGATAACTTTGTTGTTGATAACTAATATGGATACAGAAGGAAAATATACATGCAAAACATGTGAGAAAAACTTCTCATCAAAGTCTAGTTTAACAGTTCACATGAAAATTCACAGTTGGAAGAAACTGTATCAATGTGGAGTGTGTGAGAAATCATTCAGCCAGAATGCACATCTGAATGTACATATGAGAACACACACTAGGCAGAAACTACATACAAGTACAGTATGTGAGAAATCATTCAGCCAAAAGGGAAATCTAGATATACATACGAGAACTCACAGTATCTGTATCAGTCTGGAGTGTGTAAGAAATCATTCAGTGTGAAGGGAAGTCTGACAAGACACATGAGAATTCACACTGGGGAGAAACTGTATAAGTGTATTGTGTGTGAGAAATCATTAAGTCAGAATGGAGAACTGGAAAAGCACTTGAGAACTCACACTGGTGAGAAACCTTTTGGATGTACTGTTGTGAGAAAACAATCACTCAAAAGGGAAATCTGACAAGACGTATGAGAATCCATACTGGGGACAAACAGTATGAATGTAGTGTATGTGAGAGGTGTTTTAGTGCCCCATCTAGTACCGTGATGTCTGCTACTTTGACCATCAGAAACACGGGCATGGGTGCTAGTTTGCAAATTTGCCTATGATTACTTTTATTTAGTGAGTACAAACAAATGAATACTTGGGTGGGGGTTGGCTGAACGTTAGTGTTTATGTAAATGAGAATATAATGCTCTCCATGGACATATGAAAGGGACATATTGGGTCAGTGTATGAAATGAGTTACTTTGCAGCACTTTTTGCAAATCACTTTGTGCAACATGGCAAAAAAGGAAGCATGTCAAAACCTAGCATATAGAACATGTGGCTGGCAAGCTAGATACGGTTGCTGACAGAGTTAGGGCGAGATTAGTTTTAATCGATTTATCAATCAGAATTTGCGTAATTTAGTTCAGTTTTAGTTAATCAAAAAACTTAAAAATTTCACTTTAGTTTAGTTTAATCATAAATTTACATTTTAATCATGATTAGTTTTGATTTAAAAAAATCTGCCAAAACATGTTATCAGATATAATTCTTACAGAGAGCTTAATTTATAGCATCTGCTTATCAATGAAAATTTGTCTATAAGTGACCGCTATGATGTAATAGGGTTAATGGCTTGCAAGCTCTCTTTGTGTTCAGCTATAGAAATAAGGCAATTTCCTGTGAGCTTAAATTCCAAAGGCTTTAGTTAAGATAAGATAATTATCAGTTTCTTTGATTCGGCCTTGAAATAGATTGCTTACCATTCTTGATGCAGTAAAAGGATGGTAGATTGTGTGTTTTCATTTATGATGTACTGGTTATCAAAGAGATATTGCCTACTTGAAACCTGTGCAGAAAATGTGCGCAGTAAAACTGGTTTAAGTTACCTTAAGATAAAATAGTTATAATAGAAAACAAAAAATGTGTTATTTCATTTCGTAAATCCTTCATTTGCAAAATTTAGTTTAGTTTTAGTTAATCAAGCAATCATTTAGTTTAGTCTAGTTTAATCATAACATTTGCCCGTGTCACTTTAGTTTAGTTTAGTTTGATCATGAAAATTGTCATTTAATTTAGTTTAGTTTTAATTAAAAAAAAATTTAGTCGCCCCAACTCTGGTTGCTGACACCCTCTCCCGGAAACGGGAGTTGGCTGACACGGAAGTGAAGGACCAGTTTGCAAACCGTCACGGCTGTAAGATACCTGATTGTCCTGACAAAAGAACAATTACATCAGGGATTCCGATTCTGACGACTCTCCAGGTGAACCCTGTGATCCTGAGGCCGAGGCACGATGGCATTTGGGCCAGACTCGGATGAAGGGTAACAGGCCAAAGAGGTTGACAGAGTCCATTTCAATCTATATCTAACACAACGAACCTACACCACACCTTGTGTTACTATGGTTACCCCGCCCCCCTGCCCAGACCTCCAGGCTGCAGCTGCAGCTGGCGCGGAGTTCTAGAACGCACGGCGGTCAGTGCATCTCTGAATGCCAGGCTCACCCAGTCTACGCCAAATCCATCTGTCCGTCGGTCCTGACCGAATATTTTGACTCATGTCCGACAATTACTTCAAGATAGTCAGTCCTGATGTCCGGGGTGATTTCTAGACATCCACAAAATACAAAAACTCAGGTAAAATCGTTGCTTCGATAGCGGCCGCCATGTTGTTGTTGTTGTTTATGATTCTTCCCCCTGTCATAGAAGCTTAAGTTGATGAATGATGATATTCTACTGGGTGATGAATTGGTGAATCCAGTGGATCTTTATGAATGATATCCTGTGATGTCCAAGCTGCATTTACACACAGGTATTATTATTATTATATATACAGTTTACAACTATCCTTTTGTGCTAGTTTTTATAATCTAATTGATATTATAGATTATAAAAACTAGCACAAAAGGATAGTTGTAAACTGTATACATGTATATAATGTAAAAACCTTGTGCAGATGAGTATTCAATATAGGTATTATTATCATCAATGAGCTAATTATTGTCATTAATGAGTAAAAGTAAAAGTAAAAGTTAATCTTCTGCACTACTGCATTAACAATCAAGGGTTTTATATATTGTGAAATTGAATTTGAATTTTATGGTTACAAAGGCACAGAGTTGGTATGGTAGTGTCCCTTGAGTTCAGTCTAGTGGTATTGATACCACGTATCCAAGCTGCGAGGCTCTGCAGCTTATAACATAACAGTCTGATGACCTTCTCATCTCCCATCAACTGAACATGTGATAAAGGCGAGATTTTACTGATGTCTTCATGAGAGGGATCTAGTATTAGTTGTGTCGATAATTCAACTGGTTGTTAAAAACATACACATCACGTGATCATCTGTTTGTCATACAAACCAGTATCGAGTTAATGAACGTTGTAGACAATATATCGAAAGTATTAATATCGATTTTTGTATATTTGTAGTACACTGCTGCACAATTATTGGAAATAGCACCACTTACTAGTACGCTTCAACAAAGTTTTAGTACGTATGTCACATATTCTTGGAAATCGTGTAATATTTAAAGGGAATCAATGACGAAATTTGAGAGGAGGCGTATTTACACATCTCAGTTTTAAGGTACTAGTACTTTTTGCCAAATATATAATGTCGTTTTTTTATAAATTAATGTATACGAAGGGGGCAAAGCCTTGGGTTGCTATAAAAAGAGCAGCTTCTGAAAAAGAGAAGTGGGAGAAAGCTGCACTGTATGAGCTTAAACTCCCCAAACAGGAATACAACAGCAGCTGGGATAGGGGAGGGAATGGCTGACGTATAAAGAAGAGAAAATGTTCTGTAACATATGCACAGAAGACGTCGCCCTCGATGATCCAGAAAGTGAACCATAGAGCACAGTCTCTGATTGTGAAAAATCTCTGAGGCACAATGATGCCATGATGAGCGTGTCCGCTCAAAAGAAAGATAAGACTGCAGAGCAAGAAAGTATTTATGTTAGAGTTGCTTACAAAGAAAGGATATCCATGCACTTTCTTAGCATTGGTTCACCGACATCAACCTCATCAAAGGATCTTTATGATTATGTCTTGGCAAATTTTCAAAAGATTGGCGTTACTGATCTTGCAAGTAAGTTAATTGATTGAATACATTAGGCATACCGGTACTTACCTTACCAAAACATTATTATAAAACACAATTGTAATATTGAAACACAAATCAATTAATTGCAGGTCTTGTTGCTGTTGATACTGATGGTGCAAGTAACATGATGGGGTGCAAGAATGGTTTCATGATGCTGTTAACATGTGACAATAATGAACTCGTGGCCATCCATTGTCTGAACCATAGACTTGAATTAGCATTTAAACATGCCATCAAATCTATTGTTAAAGAAAAAATATGACAAGTTACTCACTTTGTTAATAGGCCTGCACTACTTCTACGAGAAATCTCAAAAGATGAAGCATGGTTTGCTGAAAGCTTTTGATACAACAAAGATAAAAGGGCTTCTTATCCCAAAGGCAACTGGTACCAGGTGGCTACCCCACATTGCCAGTGCTCTGAATGCAGTGAAGAGGAGCTACAAAGCACTTGCATCACATCTGTCTACTGCCAGCCACACTCACCCCAAAGCCAAGGGTTTGTTGAAGATGTTGCTCAGTCGTGAGATGGTTTCTTTCATGTTATGGCTGATGGTAAGCATCTGATTACATATCCATACCAGCTAAATCTTTTGATTAATGTAATTTCTTATATACAGAAAATAACGGCAATCTATAATTGTTTTATGTATGGAAATCCTAATAACTTAGGAGGTATTAATTCAACTTGGTGGCCTGTCCCTTAAACTCCAGTGGAGGGATCTGACACAGGCAGATGTGCACATACATGCTGATGTGTTAGAAGACACACTCAAAGAGCTTAAAACAAGGTGTTTTTCAATGTTAATAAATATCAATCATAATACATTAATTTTTTCCACTCTATAATGATCGATTTATTAAATGGACATTCAAAGTTAGATATTACAATATTATTACTACCATCAGTGAAAACTTCGTTGCCGACCTCCAAATGGTCAGAGATGAGGGCACATATCAAGGTATCAAGCTGAAGGGAAAGAAACCAGAAATGAAATACTGCACCAGGCTGCTTGATGAATTCATCAAAGCAGTCAACATAACACTAGATTTGCTCTTCGCTCACATCCTGTTATCAAGGCTGCAAGACTCCTTGCTTTTAAGTTTTGGCCAGGGGATGCTGAAGAATTAAGAGGTTAAATTATCTAAGATGTTGAATCAATCAAGAGTTTTTGAATGATTTTGTTATGTTCTCTTCAAGTTCACAAAGATTCTGATACTTAATCTTTTCAGGTTGCAAAGGAGTGATGTTTGTGTCATTGGCTCATAACATTTTATTGAAATCCTTTAACAACATCAATTCTGGCTTTTTACCTTTTAATCCTTACCTTTAACAATCAAAGCTAATAATGTCATTTTTAGGCTTTGGAAATGAAGAAATCTTCGGCGTAATGCATCACTATGCAAGGACCTTGCAATAAAAGGGGGCGCCAGTCGATAATGAGGAAATCATCATGAAGGAATGATATAGTCTGAAAAAGTTCCTCTCCGAAAGGTACATACAATTATGGTTTTCATTTAACTGAATTTGAAACAAGACTTTCTCGTGAAACACACACACATATACTGTAAAACTTTAATTTTGACATTGCAGACATGATGACATCAAAGCACTGAGTTATGAGCAGGTCTATCCTGATTATTTAGAAATTCCATCCATCTTGCTAGTATTTACCCTTCTGAGATGCTTGCCCCCGCACTACTGTAGCCTGTGAATCATCTTTTTCTCACATGAAACTTATAAAGACAGCGAGAAGAAAAAAGATGAGAGCACAAACCCTGGATGCTCTGCTGATGGTCGAGCTGGCGTCCTGGTCGGTGGAATCGTTTGAACCTGAGAAAGCTTTCGAGAGTTGGGTACTAAGTATTTAGTGAGTCTAAATAAGAAAAAACATTAATTCTGCATTTTCATATTACAATGTATGCATGTGTAATACAATATATATATATATGAATTGCAGTTGGAAACTGAGGGTGACAGAGGGCCCACCTACAAAAAGAGAGCCTCAAAGACGAGTGCAACAACTTCTTTGCAGTTGTCATTGGAACAGGTCTTTGGTGGCTATGGGCACTGCAAGTAAGTTGTTTTATAATCAAGCTCACAACCTCTACTTACAAGAACACTGTGCGGAAGCGAGGAGGGTGGCGGTCGCCACCCTCCTCACCACCCAAACTAAACCAAAATGTCAACAATTTTATACAAGCATTTTTCTCACTGAAACACGAACTACATGTATTTGTTTAAATCTTAGCATGAGATGTTATTTTATTTTGATAATCTACCCAAAGACACCCAAAACAAGAGGATTCAATGCTTAATTTAGCTATTTGAGACATTTTTTTCACTCCGACTGATGTAGGTAACTTTTATCGAAGAAGAGAGTGACGGATCGGGGAAACTTACCAAAAGCCACCCGCCTCTGAGGTTAAAAATTTGTTGCTCAGCACATTAATTTGACAGATCAAATCGCACTAAAAGTTGTATGCAAAGTATATCAAAATTCAATATACTTTGATTATTTGTTGGACACAATAACGCTGTGAAAGCTCTAATAAAGCTAATAATAAAATATGTGCTTACCTTCCGCCATTTTGGTTTAGTTGGGTCGTGAGGAGGGTGGCGACCGCCACCCTCCTCACTTCCGCACAGTGAAGAAGTGTGCTAATAGACAAAGGACGTTTTAAATTGATATTAATGTCAGCAGAATAATAACATTTCTATATATATATAGGATGCAGCCCCACAACCTGAGTCTGCAGCCATTGTTGAGCCACCCCCAGCCGTGCCTGCTGAACCTGCTGTGCCTGCACCCCCACAGCCTGCAGCCGTACCTGAGATAGACTCAGACTCCGATGATGATATCGAAGCATTAAATTTCGATTATGATTCAGACTTCTCTTCTGATTTTCAAGATGATGAGATGAATGAGCAAATGATTAAAAGGTTTTCCAATGAGTATCTGCATAAGATTTGTTTGTCTGTTTTTAACGTTTATACAAGTCTACAGAAAAAGACAACATGAAGTGTATTTTAAAAAAAAAGACATTTATTGGTTCGTTTTGCAGTAGGCGCTTGTGCTGTACGGCTGTATTGTCCATCGACGAAAAAAAGTTCGGGCGGACAGAAAATCATTCGGACTGACAGTTTTTCAGGACCTGTCAGACAGGATGACTGACACAAAATTTTCACATTTGGCATAGACTGCTCACCCAACCGTCCCAGTTCTAGTCCTGACTGAGCATGATTAAGTCTGGATTGGATAGTGATGGTGAGTTGGCCAGCACGTCTATGGAAACTCCTACTCCACTTGGCAAGATACGTAGTACTTTGCAATCGCTGTATTGTAACTTCTCTGATGAGGAGTGGCATGAAGCGCAGCAGAGAGACATATGTATGGCGCGTATGGTGGAGTTGAAAGCCTCTGTGGACCCTCCCCTAAAGGCTTTGGTGAAGAGGGAAAACCCTGAAGTACAGTCCTACTGCCATTAGACTTGTCACAGGATGACGATGGTGTGTGGACATTGGTGGTGAACTGGAAGTGGTCACATCAGTCCATCTGGCGCCCATTGTGTGGAGGAGTATTTGGCGTGCATGTCCAGAGCTGCAGCCACCTGGGCTTCGAGAGGGTCTATGAGATCATCCTGGAACACTTAGTGAGGCCTAATATGTCTGAGGATATCCGCCTCAAGTGCAAATCGTGCCTAACTTGTCAGCAAAGTAAGTTTTCAATGAAACACGAATATGTTGGGAAACCTTATGGCCGTGTTGGAATTGACTTACAAGGCCTGTTGGAACTCACTGATTCGGCGAACCATTATATCTGCGTGATTCAGGACTATTTCTCGAAATGGAACGGTATGCTCTGCCAAACAAAATTGCAGAGGCTGTGGTTTCTGTGGTGTTCAAAGAGTATATTTCACGTCAGGTGATATGGAGACCATCGACCCCCAGAGCCCTGCTCTGCTTAATTGTTACATTTACTGTGGGTTTGAAATGCCTATGTGGGTGCGGGTGCGGGTTTTAATCCTTAAAAAAAGTCACATTGCGGGCTCTCTGTGGGCTAAAAATGATGAACAGAACCCGCAAAGTAACTGACATGTTACAATGTTCTAGTATCTTTTCAAGCTTTATACAGATTATCATCAATCATACACATTAGTGTATCCTTGCTGTTAAATGAATACAGTAGATTCATATCATTATATTTCAAATTGAATGAGTGCGGCTATTGACCAATTTCAAGTGGTGTCAGATGCTAATAGCTATATGCGTGCGCAGCCTGGACTCAGAAAATATACCAGTGTCACAAAACATCGTGTATATTAGTCATTTTGAAGATGGTATTATTGTGCTCTATGTTCATAATCATGTATCGTGACACACAAGAGAAATGTTTGCATTTTTCCATTTATGATACTCACATTTTATTTGGAATTGTATTTCATCAGCTTTGTCCATATTTCTAAGTTGTGTTTTTGCCGCAAGCTCAAGCCAGAGCCGATTTTGACAGTCAGTGTGTTTGACAAGATTATCCATAAATGATGTTTGTCCTTTCTAACTATATACCGTACAATGCATATGTTATCCTTGATATATACTTGTCTTTTACGTATATATTCCGTTGATAAAGCTCATATTTTGCTACAATTTCAATGTATAAACGCTCCTGTTCGACATTAGACGTACAAGTCTATATATATATTATATAGTCTATAGTCTATAATCTATATATATATATCTACTATATTTTTACAAACGTCATAATAATCTATATAAAGCCCATGGGCTTATAACGAAAAAACAGCACTTTTTGGACCTTTTAAAAATGGAAAAAGTTTTACAAGCCCAGGGGCGTATATTCGAATAACGCCCACCCCCTATTTGGCGATGAATAAGCATTGGATTTGACTATATAGAGCCACCAAGTTTCTTAACCATAAATACGTGTTACTATACGGTACTAGTCTATCTAAATGGCGATGATGAGTGTACTGACTTTTGACAACGTGCACGATGTTTTCCTTTAATCATCAATGGTAATTTTAGTTTCATATCTTTTCTAGCAATGCTGTCTTCATATTCGTCATTGTCACAAGAATTTTCATAGCATGGTAACATCATACAAACCTAATTTAATAAATATTTGAACTCGGAAGTTCGCCATTTAAATCATACTCAACTGGAGATATACCAAAAGCATTTAACACTTTAAGTCCGAGTCCGCTATTGATTTCTAATGCCTTTATAGAGGTTGCGTTGTGGAAAGCTCCCTAGAGAATCACGTTTTGTTTGCAACAAGAACTATGCCGGTAAAGTGTTTTGAAAAAAAAATATATTATTTGTTAATTCTCACTTTGGGTGTATTCTAGATGCAGATTAACACAAATATATATCTTCAAACATTGATTCAAGCTCCCCCCGAAGGTTTATATTGATGTTCATTCTGAACCATTGATGGAAAATAGTGAAAACGTGTCGGAGCTTCTAATATCGCCCAAAGCATGATCATGGTATGACCGTATGTGTGCGCATACGAGCACAGGATTTCTTTAGGTGTGTTAAGTTGTTTTCACGTGTCTTTGGTCACTCCATCTGGGTTCAGGGTGCACGTAACTATCAATTTTCATCGATTTTTTGGCAGGGAAAAATATTTTTATTCTCAATTGGCCCATGGGCTTATATTCGAACATTAAGCCCATCTTCGATGGCCCATCGGTTTGTTATTTAAACTCTATTCCATCTAAAACGTATTTGAAAAGAATCAGATGGATATGCTCACTGTTGACTTACACAAAATAGGCTCATTTAAAAGAACTTGACACATACTCACATTGCTGAAATTGTGACTAATAGATTTGGGTTAAAATTATGAAAAAATAGTTTGACTGTGTAGAAGCATGATACCCATGGTATCAACCCTCTTCAAAGAGGGGTGATTTCCTCTTCGGGTTATCAGATACCTCTGGGTCATGCTCACCTATGAAATTACATGAAAAAGAATGATAAAGCGAATTACCATAAGCTTCTGCTGGAATGTTGGGTGGTGGCTCCGGCAAATCTGCTGTCACCTGATCGGGCAGCATGGTCTGAAGAACTTTTCTTGTGGTGAACCATTTTGGTGTCAGGTCGCCATTCTCAGCGACTTGACAATCATAGTCTGTAATGGATTTGATTGAGTGCCAGGTGATATCTTTAAAAAATAGCATACATGTGTTATGCACATTTATTTTAGTAGTCATTTTAAGTTTTTTTGTCGGAAGAATTTCAAGAAATTGTTTTATGATTTTATTCAAAACGATTCAATATGACTTCATTCTATCCCAGAAAAAAAGTCTACCAAAATCACCCAATCCGAAATAGGGTTTTTTAGACGTTTTTTAAAATGGCCGATAGGCATATCGTAAAAAATTGTTTTTTATTTTTTGAGCTACATTGATGTGTACTGATTCCATTTCCAGTATTATTTTAATGATTTGACCTTATCTTCAAAGACATAAAAATGTAAACTTCATGTTGTAAGTGGCAGACATCTTGAATTTGGAGGTCACGATAAAGTCAAATCATTAAAATTATGCATAAAATGGAATCAGTGACCCCTCTAAACCCTAAAGCCCAGGTATTACACTTTGATGTAGGTTCAAAAATAAGAAATGTAAACTACATAGGGTAAGGGGCAGCCATCTTGGATTTGAAGTTCAACATAAGGTCAAGTCATTAAGATAATACTGGAAACAGAATCAGTGACTCTCTTAACCCAAATGCCTTGCCCCAGCTGCGTCTCCCACCCCACCCCACCCCACCCACCCGAGGGTCAGTCACTTTCTCGCGCGTACAGTGACGACTTGTGACGTCATCGTGATCAAGACAGGAGTTCCTGTTGAAAGTTCAATGTATTTAATTGGACTGTTATCCTGTTTAAAATAAATAAATATGTATGTATGTCTATTATATCCAGGATAAATGAACCTCCATCAAACGAAGAGATATTTTGTTATAAAGAATATCAACAGAGCAAGATTTCACGGTAAAACAATTGACTTTAATGATGAGCTGTTGGGAATGACATTAACACGTACCATAGCTAGTGACATCAGCCTGGTATGGTTCTGTTCCACCTTCGTTTGTCGCACCCAGGCCTTCGTTGGCTCCATTCATGAAGCCAAAGTTTGTGCCTCCGTGGAACATGTAGAAATTGACAGAGCTGTCTTGCTCCAATATCCATCTCAGGACCCGCTCAAACTCTGCAAAATGTGCAACAATCAAAAATATTACAAATTTATACAGATAACATGCACTCAACTTACACATACTTATCATAAAATGAGCATTATCCATCGTTAGATGGGGGGTGGGGGTATATACACTACAGATTTACCATAGAAACATCATTTTCGCTTATTAACTTCATCTTATAGGAATCATAACTTGTGGCACAAGATACTAATATTATGGTGGTAGGTATGCAGTTATTGTTTGGAGTGTGGACAATAGGCATGAGGTATTTATATTAATACTCAAGCCCCGATTGGGTTGGTTAAGACTATATGCACGAGGTCTGTAGGCTATGAACTCAACTCAGAATTCAGCCAAAAATTCAGCAAAACGCACCGGATGACCTGGTGGTTTTGAACGAATTACGCACATCACGTTCAGATAACTACGTCACATGTACGTTGATAAACGCGGTGGTTGCACCTACTGTACTCAATAAGGGATAACGTAACACTTTCATATCGGCTATGGAGAAGTAATTACACAAATAAAAACAGTTTAATGTGGATACTAGCTGTCATTATCCCACTGAACGTTGCCATTTGAAATCCGGTGGTCTGTCTGCGAATGTATGTTTATCAAAACGGGAATAGTTCAATATTTAAGGTTGTGGAGCTTATAAAACTGCGTAATTCTTCATACATCTAGGTAAAATTTTACTACTGAATCCGATTTCATGCATAATAGATGTTTACTTACAACATTTCTGAGTGAAAACATTTTTAAACATTGGTTGTTTATTCCCGGGATGGCAAAATATCTACGTAGTTGACACAATCATTTTATTCGTTTTCAAAGAAACACACGATATACGGAGCTCAGCTTTCATAAGACTGCTGTCAAACACCTTATCTGTGACCCGACATTTGAATTGTCATCAAATAAATATTTTAGAAGACACAAACCAAACATCTGTCCGTGTGCCGTGCAAGCATCATTGTACAAAAAAAATTGATACTGAATATGAACTTATATGAACTTATGGCTGGATTTTGCGGCCTATGTTCATCTGCTGGTATTCCCATAGTGCTAACATTTTATTAAATCACGAATCATGTACAGTGAAGTGAACCTGCACACGTGGACTTACATCAGCCATCATTAACAGCTATGAAAATGTGACAGACAGATGTTATATAGCTCTATACTTATTCTTCAACTTGTGTTTCATTTTTTTCTCTATTATACATGCGGGTAATAAAAAGAAGATATTTGATGGAGGTAGCCACTATCGGCTTATAGTGTCTATAACTATATAGAGTTCTCTCTATACTACTTGTGTGCATCCTCACACCAATATTTTCTATACTTTATGACAATCTTTCGTATTCATTTATCATATTCATTATCATAATAAAGAATCATTCATAATAATTCTTTTTCCTTAAATTTTCTACACATAAACAAGACATACGTGTGTAATATGAGGGGTTTGGGCCTTAAGCAACTGCTTATGTATACATATCTATATATATAAAGGAAGAGGCGATTTTTTGCGTCACAAAAGGCTTTTTAACCACAAGACGTACACACTCCAAATTATGTATGTACAATCCGGACAACTTGGTGGTCGTTATAATATCACATTTCAAAACAAATAAATTGGTTTTAATGATAAAAACAGGAAAAAAGAATTTTTATAGAAAGCTTGCTTACAGGGCCATGTTTTTTAAAGGTACGTAATACGTTAAACGTTTGTATATGTCAAACGTACGTGGCACGTCACACGTACAGTCGTACAACGAGGGAGCTGGGGTGGTGATGATGATGGAGACGCATTTTATCTGCTCCGCACCTGTTTTGAGGAGGGGTGTTGGCAGAAAGGGTGTGTGTGTCCATATGGCACGGTGTGTGTGTGGGGGGGGGGGAGGGCATAGCTGGTGGTGAGGCCGGGAGGAGCATTTAATATGTTCCAGATCTCATCAATTTCAACCCGAGCAGCAGCAGAAACATAAGAAAGGGGGTGATTGAGATGCACATTTAATGGTCGGCACGTGTTTACCAGGGGTAGGAGTAGCTGGAGGGAGGGATATTGGAAGGATCAAGCATTGCCACATACATGTAGTGTGTGTATGGCTGTCACATATGACTGTAGGAGGAAGGTGATGGGGGGGTATTTAATCTTTCCCAGATCTGTATAGTGACGGGAGCTGGTGTGAGGGATGTGAGGTAGGGGAAAGAATGCGAAGGGAGGAGCATTTAATATGTTCCAGATCTCATCCTTTTCAACCAGAGCAGCAGCAGGAAGGGGGTGCATTAATTATGGACCTGTTTAGATGGGGATGGGGTAGAGTGTTGGGGAGAGAAGAGGCGAGGGGTGGCGGTGGAAGGAAGGGTAGGGATGAGTGGGACATGTAATCTGCTCCGCACGTGTTTACCATGCTGGGGGAGCCATATTAGAGGGATCAATCATTGCCATATTTAGTACATTTAGTGCGTAAATGGCTGTGACATATGACAATGGGAGGACAGTGATGGAGGTGTATTTAATCTGTCACAGACCTGTATACTGAGGCGAACTGGTTCGAGGGATGTGAGACAGGAGGAAGGATGGGGAGGGAGGAGCATTTAATGTGTTCCGGATCTCATCTGTTTCAACCCGAGCAACACCGGGTAAACAGCTAGTTAATAATATAATTCTTCAGAACTATATGTTCTTTACATGTCGTCAGGTTGAGATTATTGCGCCATCATCTCCCTGACTATATGTAAAGATTGCCTTATACATGTGCAGCTACATCAATTTTTAATGTGACTTGCACACACAAATGCATTAATTCAACACAATCTCTAATACAAATATATGCAAAAACAATATTCCAGTAATGTTAAAGCAGGGGTATAAAACCTTGCAGCAATCACCAGCTTTGATTTGGTGTCACCGCTATGGAATCCCACCGACGACATAAGACCATCTAGCTAGTTGGTAGTATCTAGCTAGTTGTTAATTGCAAACAGCGAGAAGAAAGTGTGGAACTAGTATGATAGAACAAAGCCATCGGCCCCAGCATTGTGAGAAGGGGTTTTATATGTAGTATATTTATTATACAAACACTATTCCTACTCATGTAGTATTCTATAGGAAAAAAAATATTTTTATATAGTAAATACATGATGTATCTCCCCCTCTGAGTCTCCCAAACGTTTCCAAATTTATAGTCTGTCTTTCTGCTGTTTGCACCCACAACAGCCCTGTGCATTACCTGTACCTGTGCCGGCACATATGAAATATTGAAGCCAACTCCCAAGTCTGCATATTACTATTGGAGCCGGCACCAACACTCGGATCTGGGAGTTTTGGAAATAGTTTGAAGAGATCTTTACGAGGATGTTTCCAGAAATGTGGTTAACCCATTAGTACTTGATATATAAGCAAAATAACATTCACATATTGATTCAATCAAACTGCAATACTCGGACTATTTTTACCAGTTTTGGTTCAAGTAATTTACTGTTTGAAAGCCCTTGAGACCCTCTTTCTACAATAGGGTTTAATCATTTTTTGAGCCAATAGTTTTGTGCTACATGTATATATGTGAATTACTTTTTAATGGAGTTTCTGATCAAAGACAGACGTAACCACCACATAAGATCCTTATAAAACAATTTTATAATGATTAAGATTAGATGCAATTCTGATAGACATAGGGGGGTGGAAGATATGGAGGTTTGTGGGTTATTATTAGAGAGTGATTTAATAAGTAGAAAGTTAAAAGAACAAAAAATGATTGGTAGATTAGGATGTTTTTTAGGCAGAGGAATGAATACGGATTATAATTTTGTTTTTGTTACTCCAGATATGTAAGGCATTTTAATCATGTTGTCTTGTTATTGGTTGATATGTAATAGTATTTTATCATCTTATTGAGTTTTAATTATAATACTATTGTATTATAATGATAATCTATCTTGTTAACTATGGGTTTAAGTTAAACGTATACACAATACGTCTGACGTTTCACGTACATATTTTTACGTATTTTTTACGTATTTTTTACATAGTTTTTTACGTGTGTACGTGTTACGTTCTACGTAGAACGTTGTTTTGTATATTGTTTTCATTTGTAACTTGATAAAGGCAGTACATGCCGAAAATTTGTTAAATTTATTAAAAAAATTATTATTGCATCTAATCTTAATCATTATTAGGTAAATTGTTTTCTAATCAATGGATGCGGCACAGCAATTACTACATTTATTTTATAAGATCCTTATGCTCACACTAACTTGTTATTTAACTTTTACATGCTATAATGATAATAAGATAGGAATATTATGCTGGTGGGTATGCAGTTATTCTTTAAAGTGTGGACAATAGGCATGAGGTATTTATATTAATAATAATATCCTGTATATAAGAAATATAGCCATAATTCTTCATAACTTTATGTTCTTTAACTTTATTATTTTCATCTTTCACAACACAAAGAATTTCTAATTGTTTGACAGTTTCGTCTGCTTGTGCAGACATTTTCAAAAACACTACTGCGCATTTCAGGTCATGATTGACATCCGCCGTCCCCGCCTGCGGCAAGCACTGGGTCGTAGACTCTTGCAAGCTGGTGGGCCCCCTCATCTCTATTCGTGGTCTGACTGTACATCCGGATGTGAACTGCTCTAGTCCTACCATCACTCTCTCTGTCCAGAACTGACACCCCCTTCCAATCAATCTTGTGATTTTCTTTATTGACGTGATCTGTGATGGCACTTTTGTTGAATTCTGTAGCAGACTCTCTTTTGGCAGCCCTGGTAAAATTCAACTTTCCATGTTGTTCAACGTCTTTCTGATGTTCTTTTAGTCTAATTCCCAGCTTTCTTCCTGTTTCCCCAATGTAAACTTTCTCACAAGATCCACAAGGAATCTTATACACCACTTCACATTTTTCACTCATCTCTACTTTATCTTTTGGGTGGACCAACAAATTCCTGATTGTCTGAATGGGCTTTACAGCAGTTGCCACCTTATGCTTATTCAGGAGCAAGTACCATATTACGTTTTCTACTTTCAGTATCAACAAGATTTATTATGAAATATTCTATTAACATTTTACGTTAAAAAAGTCCGAGTAAATGACTGCCGCTCTATATACAAAATTGACAATTTTATATATACAATCGGGTCGTACACATGAGAGAGTTGAAAGCCCCCTCGTCCCTGTTCATGACCTGTCTCTGTCCTCGTATCTTGATCGCTTCCTTGATTGAACAAGATAAGAACAATCAAGGAAGCGATCAGGATACGAGGACAGAGACAGGTCATGAACAGGGACGAGGGGGGCTTTCAACTCTCTCATGTGTACGACCCGATTTTCATTATCGGAAGTCGTGCAGATTGACCTGTCATGCGCAGAGAGATTTTGAAAATGGCGACAGTAGTTGCTGAAACTGTCAATCAATGTAAGATTTTATTGTGTTGTGTAAAGATGAACTTTGTAAATATATATATATTCCAACACGATGAACAGATTCAAGGCTATAGTATATATATCAGTAAGCATTTTATAAGCGATGACTAATTATAGATGTACATGATATTACCTTCTGCAGGCCAAATGTGATGTTTCTCAGTCCAGTGATCGAACCAGCCGGACCAAAATTCCATCACCATGTGCGGCATGTCTGGCTGCTTCACATTTCGCAGGTACTCAAACATCAGGTAGCCATGCTCTTTCTCTTGGAAGTTGGACGTGACAAGCACTAAAATATCAGTATGGGACATTGGTTAACCTTTCACTGGATGATTAAACTTCTTGATTAACCCCCCCATTTTATTACTGAACATCCTCTGGGAATCTCAAAAAATCCCTCGAAAAATGGCAAAGTCCGAATCCGTGGACGATTACGGGCCGCGATTTTCAGGCTCCGCGCATTGAAATGGAGGATCCGAAATTCACTTCTCCTGAGAAGTGGATTTTTGTATTCCGTCCGGAAATCGAAATATCGATCGGCGTTAATTCCCTCCAGATGAGGCTCCGGGTGGACATAAATGCTCCATTTTGGTTCCGTTTGAGCTCCGTCCCGTAGTAAAAACCTCCGGATTGATTTCCGGATCATACCAGCGAGTCCGGCATTTTTGCTCTACAGCCAGCGTACTTTCGCTCCGGATGGCTCTGGCAGTAGTGATTGAAAGTCCAATTTGTGCTGGTTTTTTTAAATTACCGTCGTTCGACACTACAGCCGAACTATTAGACTACGGACAGCCGGTACAGCAGGACTTCATCAGGTACAATCTGGCCGGCGTGGTTTTTATGCCGTACGGAGTGAATTGTGAGGAATTGTGAGTGAATTGTCAGCCATAGTTTCACAAAAACTCAATCTACATTTAAATTCAATAAATGAGGATAAACTACATGTATACACGATTAACGTTCACTTATTTACAAATGCAGTCTGACTCGCTTAACTCGAAGAAAATTGAGGGATGACCTCGAGTTATCAGGATAGGGTGACTGACAACCCGAATGTGCTGACATGGGCGATTCGAGGCGTCGTACTTTTTTTTGGTCCATTGGTTTCTAACAATGAAAAATAATACTACCTATAAGTGTAAATAAAGTCCATTGTACAATCAAACGTTTGGTGACATTGGTTTTCGAGTGTTGAAACTAAACAAGAACATATTAGTTCATCTTTCTTTGCTCACAACACTAGATTTTTTTAAATACATTTACAGTTTCGCCAAACAACTGTTGGCATCCTCAGAATGTTCTTCCCGCGCAATGTCACAAGTCAAATATTCTGATCCTGAACGAGGATGGAATCATAAACTCGCGAGAGTTGGTGCCCCCCCTCGTCCCTGTTCATAACCTGCTTGCAGGTTCGGATGTGTACAGACTCTTTGATGGTCCTGGTTTTCCATTCACTTTCTCTGAGTGCCATCACGGACCATGCAAACCAGCACAACCATCAGATAGACTGGGAGGGAGCCAGAATAATAGACAGAGAAAGTGAATGGAAAACCAGGACCATCAAAGAGTCTGTACACATCCGAACCTGCAAGCAGGTTATGAACAGGGACGAGGGGGGGCACCAACTCTCGCGAGTTTATGATTCCATCCTCGTTCAGGATCAGAATATTTGACTTGTGACATTGCGCGGGAAGAACATTCTGAGGATGTCAACAGTTGTTTGGCGAAACTGTAAATGTATTTAAAAAAATCTAGTGTTGTGAGCAAAGAAAGATGAACTAATATATTTCATACCAACACAATGAACACATTCAAGAATAAACAAGAACATTTTTTAACTTAAACATTCATATAGTCTGTAGGCGTGTAAGGTCACATCCTACCATCCACCTCTTCCACCAATAGTAGAGCACCAAAATGGGTCAGTGTTACTCAACTTGCACTTGGTCTTTGGTATCGGATGCGCTTTTATCAAACAGAGCTTGCCAATTGGTCATTGGCCTAATCACAGTAGAATGAAAATTACGTATTGTCTTTGACCTAAATTTTTGTATCAACTCTACCTTGCTCTGGTTAAAGATCTAACGGTGTTACGCAATGTCTGTAAACAACGAATGTGTTTCGACTCAACGCTAATTTCTCCTTTGCTTGAGTAAGTGGGAGTGTGTGGGCCTTGACAGGACGTAATATTTTGCATAAATCAAAATGAGTTTGGCTTCTACGGTTGCTTGACTTATGCTAACTCAAGTAAAATGGGTCCAACTGTTATGCATACCATATTATGTATATGACACATATTTAATGTATACTACAGGATTTTCAACAGACTTCACACAGATGTTTCACACACCATATTTCTTCAGTAGTATAAATTAAATGTGTCATACATATCATTAAACTAAGATGTCTAATCTTCAGAGTCAGTGCATTTAAAACGGATTAAAACACTTACTTTATGGCTGTTAGTTTGTTTTTGTTTATCCCAAGAAATCTTTTCTTTATATAATTAGGAAGATATAATATCATACCATTAGGAATTTGTCCTTTCTGTATCCCTGTACCGTTGTCTGACGTAAAGAACAATTCAGTTATCCCATACTCAATAAATTTCTGCAAGAGAAACGTAAAACTCTAATGTTCACTTCAATAATATTCTTACATTTACCTACAGGATGGTCAGTTTATATAGAAAATATCAAAATTTTGTTTAACATCACAAGGATTGCTTTATATACAAATGTTTTGTGCTATTCCACTACTTTTTGACCTGTAACAATTTTTTTCCTAAGACACTTATTCTGTAAATTATTGAATTGATTCATACTAAAATGCCGCATCCACATTAGAATTTTTGTATTTTTATAAAAGTTGGAAGAATATGCTCACTTACAGAAAATTTCAACATTTTCAGACTAACCTTTTAAATACCCATTTTGGTAATAGAGATATGGATAATGATTGGAACAGCTGTGTTTATATTCCTTTGGCAACATTTAAATAATCCCTATATTACGGTAGGTCAAAATTTCACATCCAATCGATGACTGCATAAACATCAATAGTGTTGTATAATCTGCTTTGCATTTGGATGTTACTGACCAATGGAAGTTATGCTTTCCTTCATTGATTTAGGTCAGCGGCAGTCGCAACTGTGCAAATTGCTCTTACTTGATTTGATTTGATTTTAAATGTCTGTAGTGTGCATATCTTTTGAGGTTTTGTAGAAGCATGAAACTTTTGTGTAGTTGCGGCATTTTACCTTGAATCATTTCTAATCATTTTTATAAATATAAGTGTTTTAGGAAAAAGCTGAAACTCAAAATCCTAGATGCACCCTGGGTAGATCTGCTCCAGAGAAAATTGTGGATTAGAGATATCAGGAAAAAGGTGTAAGTAATATAATGTACAATACAGTATAAGTCTACAGTTAGATTATACCTTGTGCATAATCTACAGTACTATTATCGTGATGCCAATTTTATTCCACTACTTTTTGCCAGATAAAACTTCGTCAAATCCATTCCCGTTCAGAGCACAGTTCAAGAAATTAAGGAACAAATGAAACTAGGGAATTAAGAGAAATGTGTAAAGAAGAAAGGGAACTAACAGAACAGAGCACAAAGACAGAAGAACATTTAAATTATAAGATCTTTTAAAAGCCTGTGGTGTTTTATACATGATGGGGGGACTTTATGATTTCATGTCAATTTTAAAAGTACTCGGTGATGGGTTCTTGACCACTAACATTTGCTTATATTTGATGAAGAATATTGTTGGATTTACAAACTAGAAACCGTAAGCGAAGTCACATTCGCGACAGCGCTGAATCACTAAATTTTTCACTAGATTTATAGAGCTTTTTTATTAAAGCTGAAGGCCTTAAGTCACTGTCACATAGAAAAAACGGATGAAACACGTATGTAGGACGTACAAATGTTTTGATACGCGGGGCTTCGTGAAAAAAATGACAAAAACCTTTAGCAGATTTAACACGAATGATACACGGACAATACACTTACAAAACACAGATGATACACGGATCATCCACGTACACTCCACATACACTCACGCAAACATGATATTTTGGTTGCAAAGTACTGAAAAAACCCAGCACAGATGAACACCGGATAAATAGCGTATTGCGTGGACGTTTTACGGACAATGTACGTTTGTATCACGGTAATGTCACATACAGTCCACGTACGATATGAAAATCTATCAGCGCAAATACTTTTGAACATTCCAAAATGATTAGCGCGGACATCACGACCCGGAAAATCTTTTCACGTAATTCGCCGTATCAAAACGGACGAGGCACTGATGGTCGGTGTATCTCCATGGATTAACCACGGATGACAAAAATCTATCCGTGGTACATACATGTTTCATCCGTTTTTTCTATGTGACAGTGACTTAAGCGAGGGGCACATTCCACCGCAAGGTGGGACTACAGCCAGTCTACGACCAAAAACGCACAGAAATCGTAACGATCCGTGAGTGTACAGTGCGGCAAACGTACGTTTTTTCAAGGCCATACGGTGGCCGCAGAAGAAATTTGGCTTGCCAAACTTCTTCTACGACCACCCTGCGTCATGGCCTAACCGTAAGGAGGCAGTACGGAGACCTTACGTGAAACGCAGAGGATTTAACCGCACGTTGTCGGCACAGACACAGTACTGGGGCCGTGCGTTCCCTGTACCATGAACGTGCGGATCCCGTACTTTTGTAATCACACGGTGCGTAGAGCGTAAGTTGTACGCAAGTAAATCGCACGTTCTATGCAAGTTGATCTCACGGCCACCTCAATAAAAACCACTCCCTGTCCCGACGCATTCCTAACGCACGGAGCCCGTGCTGATGTGCCCACAACTGTACTTTTGTCAATGCATGCAGAAAACGCCGTAGACGCCGCAGACCTCAACACGCCTTGCGGCGACCACCGCCGCAAGGTGGAATGTGCCCCTCGCTTAAAGGAGAAATGTCTTCAGGGTTGCAGGGTAAATTTTGGAGTACAACCGGATCCAGTTTTGGGAAAAGAATCATCTAAATTTCACATGTATGGATGCCTCAAAGCCAGGTTTAATAAAAGTAATTAAATGTGTGCTGCCTAACAGCAAGTTCATAGAGTAACATTTTCTATCATACCAGGTAACAAACAAATGGTACTAAATATCAAAATAAAAATTAGAAGGAGCTCAATGTACACAGAGTAATGAAGCACAGATCGCCCAACACCTTATCAGTTCGTTAAACAAAATTGCTTTTTGTCCATGTGTTTTTTTGTTAGATTGCCAAAACCACTTGAATCCCTTTCCTCTGGTGATCATGAGTATGTACTGTATTGTATGCCATTTTTTTCTTTTGCTTTAAATTCCTTATTATGCATAAACTAGTGTTGTAAATGGGACACACGGGCTCACTCACTGTGCACAGTACTCTGTATGTTTTCATTGTATTTGTGTCTTTTTCTATCCAGACACTTTTGTAATCAAATTTAACAAAACTATTCAACTAAATTTATTTGACTTTTGAGACAGCCGTCTCTTTATACAGAGTTTTTATATTAGCCTTGTTCAACGAGACTCTATTGCACACTTGGTCTGGTTGATTGAGGCTATTTCTATATGTCTTCTCGGTGCACAAGTTGTACTTAAGTTTGGATGCTAATAACCTAGGACGTACGTATCAATCACGTAACTTGAACTCATTTAAATGTAAGAACAAGATTTATTAACAGAATATGATTTCACAAGTAGAGATGACGTGGACCGGAAATACGTGTGTGAATGACACGTGTCCATAAAGATTTTCTACAGTACCTAAACGTACGCTGTGCGTAACAAAACATGCAACGTTATATTGACATATATTGACACCTCCCCTTTTAAGATAAAACAATTACTGGATTATCAAAACTCCAAAGTAGCAAATAGTGAGCAAACATTAAACATCAAACGTCTAAACAAATTGTTATTCAACATCAAACATAGTTCTAAACAAATAGTTAAGTTATTAAACATGAAACATCAAGCTTCTGAACAAAGAGCTATTAAACATTAAATGTCAATTTCTGTTTGCACAAAGTTATACAATATGTCAGTTGGTTTCTCTGAAGCGTGCAGGCTTCACTATGGTTCTGCCACTTCGCCTTAGTGGCATGGATGGTGCTGATGGTTGTGGCACGGTTGCTGGTGACACTACTGGCGGCACAATGGGTGATGCCACCTGAGGTACTGGAGTCGCTGGCGCGACTGGGTGTGGTGCTGGAGGCAACTCATGCACTTGTGAAGATGGTACCATATTGGGTACCGGAGTTGGCACATCCTGAGGTTGGGCTGACATAGCTGGTGTTGGAACCGGTTTGAGGTGTTGACGGTTCCTTCTTAGAACTCCCTGTGGAGTTGCAACATGGTATGACCTGTTGGCAGGGTCTGCCAGAAGAACAACTCCTGGATTCTTCCAATTGTGCTGTTGATCAGTTCGGATCCGGACCTCTTGGCCTGGATGTAACACTGGTAGGGGGCGGGCCCCATGACGTTGGTCGTAAGCCTGCTTGTATATTTCCTTCACACGAGAATCCCTTTCCTTGATTAGCAGGTGGTTAGGAATCTGTGGGGCCAGGTTTTGAGGTAGCACAGGGATCAGTGTCCTCAATCTCCTCCCCATCAGGGCTTCCGCAGGACTGACACCTGTAGCGGAGTGCGGAGTGTCGCGATAATTCAGCAGGGCTCTATCACCTTTGGGCTGCGCCAGGATTTTCTTGGCGGTCTGCACAGCTCTCTCTGCCATGCCATTAACTTGTGGCATGTGTGGACTTGAAGTAGAGTGTACAAACCCATACTCGGCCGCGAAGTTCGCAAACTCTGCTGACGCGAACTGCGGTCCGTTATCGGACATCACAAATTCAGGTATGCCATGCATGGCGAACATGCGTTTCAGCTTGCCGATGACTGCTACTGATGTTGTGGTGGTGAGGAGGTCTATTTCAATCCATCGTGAGTAGTAGTCTACAGTTATCAGATATTGTCTCTTGTCATATTCACACAGATCGACTGCGATCTTCTCCCATGGTCGATCGGGTAATGGGGTCGGCTTCAATGGCTCCTGCCGCTGAGCTGGACTGACTTCAATGCAGTACATGCATGCATCTATCATGCGGTTGATGTCTTGCCCGATGCTGGGCCACCAGACAGATGTACGAGCTCTGTCTCTACACTTTCCTCGGCCTTGGTGAGATTCATGCAGTTTCTCCAATACATCTTCTTTCAGTACTTCGGGGATTACTAGCCTACTCCCATGGGTGATCAGTCCATCTATGACTGACAGCTGATCTTGGGCCTGATGAAATGGTTGAATTGCTAGCGATACTGCAGACTGATGCTTGGGCCAGCCATTGGTGATGTAGTTGGACACTTTCACCAATACAGGATCCCGGGCGGTTTCCTGCTTCACCCTTTGCAAGTATGATGCTGTGGTGGGCCATGATGCTTGTACAGTATCTATGTATTCCATAACTTCATCGACCTTTTCTGCGTCTTCCTTGGTGTGGGGAATGGGCTTTCGAGATAAGGCATCTGCGATGACAAGTTCCTTGCCGGGAACATGGCGCACTTTTGGGTTGAACCTCATCATCCTCATTAACAAACGTTGACACCTAACAGGACACTGGTTCAGTTCCTTGGTGGAGATTAGAGGTACTAGTGGCTTGTGATCTGTTAACAGCTCGAATGTAGGAAGGCCAACTAAATACTTTTCAAACTTTTCGCATGTCCACACTGCTGCTAAGCACTCTTTCTCAATCTGTGCATATCGTTTCTCACTGTCCGTCAGTGTGCGTGAGCAGTACATGATCGGTACAAGTTGCATATTAATACGCTGCCAGAGCACTCCCCCAAGCCCATAACTTGAAGCGTCGGCACTGACTACCGTCTCCCTCTCGGGTCGGTAGTACGCTAGAGCTGGTAGTTTGGACAGCTGCTGTTTGATGCTGTGGAATGCTTGCTGTTGCAGTGGTCCCCATGACCAAACATTGTCTGCTTTCAGCAGGTCTGTAATTGGTTTGAGGGTTGTGGACAGGTTTGGTATGAACCTTCCGAGATAGTTCAGCATGCCAACCACAGTGCGTAACTGGCTAACATCATTTGGAGGCTCCATTTCTTGAATGGTTTTTATTTTCTGCGGACTGGGCTTTATACCATCTGCTCCGATGATGTGGCCAAAGTATTCTAATTGCTTCTGTTTGAAGTTACATTTTTTCATGTTCAGCTTAAGTCCAGCTTCCTTGATGGTGGCAAGCACGCTTGCCAGGTTTGCATCATATTCCGTCTCTGTTCTACCGAATACCAGTATGTCGTCCATTATTACTACGCACCCGGGCAGGTCTTTGAGCATGTCGGACATTTTCTGCTGGAATATTTCTGGCGCACATGAGATACCCATTGGAAGTCTATTGAACCTGAACCTTCCAAATGGCGTTATAAAGGTCGTTAGGGCAGCACTCTCTTCATCGAGTGCAAACTGGAAGAAACCGCATTCTGCGTCAAGTGTGCTGAACCACAGTGCACCGGCTAGCTTGGGCGCCACATCTTCCAGGTTTGGCAACATGAACTGCTGCCGCTTCACTGAAGCGTTTAGTTTTTTGTAATCAACAGTCACTCGTACCGTTTGGTTGCGTTTTAGAACTGGAACCATTCCTGCACACCAGTCGCTTGGCTCGGTCACCCGGCTAATGATGTTACATTGTTCAAGACGTTGGAGCTCTTCTTCTACCTTCTTCAGGAGCGGGAATGGCACTCTCCGAGCCGTCATGATGGCGTGAGGCTTGGCACCTTCCTTGAGGTGGATCTTCACTGGCTCTGACTTGACCTTGCCTTCTACTGCAAACATGTCGTCCCGAATGATTTCCTCGGATCGTACCACCAGGCCCATCCTCGTAGCTACACTGCGGCTGAGAAGGCGGCTGCCTCCTGGGACTACGATGACTTTAAAACAATATTGATTTCCTCTAAATGTGGTTGTAGCATAGAATTCTCCTATACTGTGTACTGCACCTCCTGGTGACATTAGCTGGGCGGTGGTGGGTGAAATGGGTGGTTTGCTTGGTAGACTCCTATACGTTGCCTCATCCATGACGGTGATGTCTGCTCCCGTATCGATCTTGAAGCTCACGTGGGTGCCACCTACTGCGAGTGACACTTCCCAAGGTGGGGTACTGTCTGGACATTGAATGGAATAGAGCCAGAAACTGTCTTGGTGAAATGTTGGCGCTGGAACTTGTGGCTGTGCGCCTTGATAGGGCACAGGCTGCTCAACAGGCTGAAGCTGCATCTCTCTAAGGCTCTTACGTAGCTTCTTTTGGCAGACTGAAGCATAGTGTCCTATTCGGTGACAGTAGTTGCAAGAACGCCCTGAGGCTGGGCATGAACTATTGGGGGCATGGGCGCCTCCACACTTGCCGCAACCTCCTCCTGGCGCTGCTGGAGGTGGGGGTCTAGATCCTTGTCCTTGGGCTTTGCTTCTGTGATTTTGTTGACCCTTGCCCTTGTTGGCACCATTAGCTCCACGGCCTCTCCCTTTTCCTCGCCGAAAGCGCACTTCATTGACACCTGTGTTAGTCTCAGGTACTTTCTGCTGCTCTTTTTGTTGTTGCTTCTGGGTTTCAACTAACTCTTGCTGACGGGCCATTCGAACTGCATCTTCTAGAGTCAGGGCTGCTTTGAGCTGCATTCGGCCTGACAAATCCTTGTCAAGTAATCCTATGACGAAGCGATCCAGAACCTGGTCGTCGGGGTCGGTGTAGTCGCACGATTTCACTAAGATCTGCAGTGCACGTAGAAATTCTTCAACTGTCTCTTTCCTGGATGTTTCTACACCTCCAACGACTGCTTTGACACTAACTAGCTGTTTACGCTGCTGGAAAATGAACCGTTCATGGCGAATGTTCTTCTTAGGAACGAAATAGCTAGTAAATTTCTTTACAACGGTATCATATTGATCTGGCTTCTCTTCAAACTCTTCTGTACCACTGCCGTCAGCCTTTGGCACTTGAATCTTTTCATACTTGAACGTTTTCTTGATGGCTGATGCTTGTACCATCCCCATGCAATAACAGAGTGCATTTACTTGTGTTTTGCCATCATCATTTTTCAGAGTTGTTGCGGCTTTGAAGCCTTCAAAAACTGACAACCAGTCTTCCCACTCATCTGCTATGAAGGAGAATGGCTCTGGCTGTTTATACATTGGTGTTGCCATGGTTAATTTGTTTAACAAGAGGACGTTACAGTAACAAACTTACAATCCAGCAAGTGCAGTTCTAGAACTATCACGAAAATGCAATTTGCCACCTTACTATTTTCAGTCTCAGACACTGCCTATTTTGCTTCTTAACACTGGATACTTCTGTCTATTCCTCGTATTTTGTTTTAACTTCTGACACCATATCAATCACGTAACTTGAACTCATTTAAGTGTAAGAACAAGATTTATTAACAGAATATGATTTCACAAGTAGAGATGACGTGGACCGGAAATACGTGTGTGAATGACACGTGTCCATAAAGATTTTCTACAATACCTAAACGTACGCTGTGCGTAATAAAACATGCAACGTTATATTGACATATATTGACAGTACGCACCAAATTTAAGAAATAAACAGGCAAAGAACTCATTATTATGAATAACCACAGGTCATATAAACACCAAAAATGTCCGCTCTCATCTAGGGTTCATTCTTGGAGAGATCAGGTAGTTAATCTCAAGCACCGAAAAAATAATGAAGTTAATCAATTTTTACAATTTTCAATTTAATTCTTACAGCAAAGACCAGGCAATAATAATCATGAGAAGAATTGCTGCTGCTGAACTTGTAAATTGAACAAAATTGAACACCATTGATAGACAGCCAAACCAGAAGTTGACAAGTAGCCGTGGTCGCGCAAGGCAGACAGACAAGAATTGTGGATGGTTTCAAACCTGACCCTGACTTCATGTGTCCAAGATGTAGGGGCAAATCCAGGACAATTGATGGCATCCAATCAAGGAGGTCCCAGTAGGCGAACTCAGTTTAGAGGTGGTGACAGAGTTCAGCATTTTAGGTGACATGCTGTCCAGTGGGGATGCTGTGAACTAGCTGCAAGTATTAGATGCAAGACTGCTTGGGGAAAATTCTGTGAGCTCCTGCCAGTCCTTACCAACAAGCGTGCACCTTTATCATGCTTCACAATGTGGGCAACATCCTCCAGTACTTGTGAATTGGCTGAGTAAAATGACAATCATGATTTGATGGATGTGCCGTGTGAAAGCCATTGATTATGTCAGCTCAGACAGCTTACTACAGAAGCTGGGTGTTGCAGACAATGATCAGTGGCAGGGGCAGACTGAGGTGGCTCTGTCATGTTGAGCACAGCTCCGCATTGATCAATAAAGTGAGAAAGCCCTAGATAATGGGGAATAAAGGCAAGAGAAGATCAAAGCAGACATGAGAAGCAGGATATTGATGCAGGATTTGATTGATTGATGATTGATATTCATTTAAATGTAATAAATTTTCACATGTTACCTCTTTGAGGAAGTTCTTGTAGACTAGGTCATTGCCATATGAGCCGTACTCATTTTCCAGCTGCACAGCAATGATGGGGCCGCCCCGACTGTACTGCAAACACAACATACTCGAGCCATACCATGTGATACGTTTCCTACACATTACGTATAAGTAAATTAATAATAAAATATTTGAGAGAATGAGATTGCTACAAAACTGCATGCCAGAGGGCAGGTTCAATGATAGGTCAGTAATCTATGTTATTAAAGACACACACTCTTATTGATCCACTGTTAACTTTTCTTTCAAACTTTCCATTGTGCATATGAAGGTGTCACAGATGTGGAAAATAAACTGTAATGTAGGAGTCACCAGCATCACTCAGGAAATATGGGTATATAAAAACGCACATCACTTTGGCAAGCAGTCATGCAAATCTTGCTGATCGTAGAAATATACTGACTGCACGTATATTTGTTTACTATGATTGTGAAGTTATTTTTCTTGGTTTTGTTAACATATATATATGTTCTCGTGTACTATCTCGAGTAGTTAGGTTTCTACCTAACTTCTAGCATTAATATTAAAATAATCCAAACTAGAACAGAATTGGTTAAATTTTACAAATAGAATAAATATTTTTAGGAGTCATAGCATACCTGTAGGTCTTCTACTAAGGGCAGCAATTTGGCCAAGTATTTGTCCACCGCATTTAAGTATGGTTGGTACGAACTCCGAACTTTCATTTGAGGGTCAGCAAGAAGCCAGCTACATGTAATATTCAATTCTTTCTTAATATAATACATCCATCAAAGGCTAGGATCATATGTTTTCGTAGAAACAAAGTGAATAGGTCTATTGTGCACTTCAGTTTAATAAATGTTAAAAAAAGCGGGATTCTTTTCCTAGTCTATAGAAGTTGCTGAGCACCAAGCACTTAAGGAAGGCACATTAGACTACTCTGCCATCCTAACAGAACTATGGATGTTAATGATCGTGTTTTGTAGAAATGAAATATGCTACTTGGAAACTAAAGGGGTCATTTAACAACACAATTTTGCCACAAGACTATAAATGTGCAACCTCAGAGTGTAACTCCACATCCTACATAGTCGTTGTATAGTTGAGTTAGTCTTAACGTAGTCATCTATAGTTGCACAGATACGAGGGTTTGTCTCCTCTGAAAAAAGGTCATACCTCGGTTTTTGAACATGTTCAAAAACAGAGGTACACTCTACAAGTCGTGCAGACTGAAAGAAGATCGCACATTGTCGTAACAAAAATGTATGTGTTGAAACTCCATCGTAACTAGAATGGGTGGGATTGATGCTATGTTTTCATAAACACAAACTGATAGCGCATGCGGTCTTTCAAGAGTAATTTATAGAAGGTTAACACCCTGAGGCTCATGACCCAAAGCTCAAGTCGCACTATGAGGTCGCAGCTTGGTCTTAAGGAAAAATCATGTGGTGAAATGACCCCTTTAAGATTCCTCCTTCTAAGAAGATGAAGTCACAAAGAAGTTAGTATTTGGAAGAATATTTGCAGTATGTCTCATTTGTACCTGGGCAGTCCTCCGAATTCCCACTCTGAGCAGATGTAGGGCCCTGGTCTGAAGAGAACATACAGGCCGTGCTGCTGGGCAATCTGCAGGTACCGCCTGCAAAAAACACACACATGGCAGCAATCAATGCAATATGTTCCGATAATTCTCAAGATACTCCTCACTTCCTTTTGGGTGACAAGAAACAAGAAAACGTGTGGAACGTGTACTATATTTCTAAACAATGGAAAAGCAGCATTTGGCGTACAGGTGTTTGTGTGTGCATTGTGATTGTTTGGCATCCGACTGTCATCAGCAAACCTAAAGCCACAAGAAAATTTTATTATCAGCCTCTGCTCCAAAAGCTGTCCAGTATGTTAATACAATTATGAATATGAAAGGCGTTTTAATTCATGGCTAATAAAATATAGCAACTTGAAGTACAGAAATGTCACTTCAAAAAGGCCACATTCGTTTGCATTTGTATGGGCATGGGGTAATGCTTTCACCTCGCAGGTGTGACGTAGGACGCGGGGGTTAACGTGAGAGGAAGTGTTATCATTCTCAATCAGTAAGTATAGTTGGACATGTTGTACTCGACCTCACGTAAGTTGATCCACTTAATAATCTCTATTGAATATACCGGTATGTAAAAATGCTGTTTATCTCACACCTCTTCTGATAAAATATCTCATATGAATAAAAGATCATAAAAGGGAAAAATACAAAAAATCCTATTGAATATCTTGTGACTATGGTGCATAAAGTAGTCATTTTCATTTTCCATTGAATCATTTCTCATGCCATCTCCTGTATACACACAATTAAATGTACTGCACACTTTGATATAAGCTTTATTCAAACTTGCAGCCATGACATGAAAACATTCACATTTCATAATCTTAAGAAAGTTAGAATACATGACAATGATACACAAGCATACAATTATATACATGTATTTCCCTATTTTGGTTTTAAAATCACTTGTCTCCAAACACAAATATATCAACATATAATATCATTCATTCAAAGAAATAGTTCATTTTAACCATTCTAGAAATAATAAAACATCTTTGAGTACTTTGCTTGTTTTTCCAAATAACTCTCGGTCCTTTTGCAAACTATCAGAAACAAGTATTCTAGATCATTATGAAATTTTGCATACTTATAGGTACTAGCATATTGTAAAAAAAAGTAACACCCACTTTCAGGCT
The DNA here is from genome assembly GCA_019095985.1 of Streblospio benedicti. Lineage (NCBI taxonomy): Eukaryota > Metazoa > Annelida > Polychaeta > Spionida > Spionidae > Streblospio > Streblospio benedicti. The sequence goes on along the minus strand of CM032668.1, from coordinate 23,680,936 downwards.
ATATTTTAATACAAAAAATATTTTGTGCCGATATTTTTATAAATCTTTTACAATACAAATTAATGAACTTGTCAGAATTCCAGGGTTTGACATAAGTGGTAGCCCTGTAGCCCTGGTCTACCTGAAAAGTGGGCGGGCTACCAGCTTTTGCCAGTAGGTCGACCTGTGGTCTACCTGTTTTGGCAGGTGCATTTTGAACAAGTTTGTCATTTTCCTTTTAATTTTGTACAAGTTTTATCTATTATCTAAAAATAAATTACTTTGTCAATGCACGCACGCACGCACGCACGCATGCATGCATGCACGCACGCACGCACGCATGCACGCATGCACGCGCACGCGCACGCACGCACGCACGCACGCGCACGCACGCACGCACGCACGCACGCACGCACGCACGCACGCACGCACGCACGCACACACACACACACACACACACACACACACACACACACACACACACACACACACACACACACACACACTGTTCAGTGACCTTACGTATTGAAATCATTAACATGAACACTAATGAAAGAACTATCTTTTTTCTCTCTGGTATGAGAACGTACGTACCTGAGTGGGATGATGTATATACATCAATTTTGAATTATTGCTATTCTATATATGTAGCAAGAAGGGAGATGAGAGAAATGATTCTACAGTGATTTGTTCTGTTTGTGTCCCATCCAAGACTCTCAATTTAATGTTGTAATTGAATTATTTGTATTGTATTATTTGTATTATTGTATTATTATCATTTGTATTTTATGTTTGTGCAATGTATATCATATATATCTTCTCAATGAAGGCAAAATAAAATATATATATATATATGTGTGTATGCATAATATTTAGTCTTTAGAACTGGATAAAGATACAATGAAATGGCCTACTTATTGCAGATCATAGTATAATGAAAGACTTCTCATTCATAGGGTATACAATTTGAGACACTACTACTCACATAATAATACAAGTTTAAATAAAGTCAAAAGTGGAAATATTTATTAAATACAAATTTTTGTGCTCCATCAGAGCTTCATCAGGTATAAATAAACAATTGTTTATTTATACCTGATGATTTTTCTGATGGAGCGAAAATTTGTATTTAATAAATATTTCGCACTTTTGACTTTATTTAAACTTGTATTATTATTTATTATGGTACGAGCAGCACCTAGAACATTTTGTAATACTACTACTCACTTTAAACGTAAAACTTTGTTTGTTTTGTTTTTTGATGTTTTTGTGTGACATTGTTGGCTCTGTTGGCTAGTCGCTAAGCGGCGCAGTTGACCCAGAGGTCCGGGGTTCGATGCCCAGGCCAAGTAGTAAAACTCTGATGGAGCCTACTTGGTTCTGAATGTACTAAAAGTACCATGCATGTTAAATCGACACTATAACCCTACTAAATTTCATATCAAAAAGCATGCGAATCTCCACAACAATACTTCACTAGATCTACTCAGTACTATAAAGGAGATACTTAACCATCATGGACATACGTTGGACGTAAGACATGACATCAGAGGTAGTAGTGGGTATCAATACGTCATTGAAGCAAAGGTTTTTAGCCTTGTGGATATGGCGCGAGTTGGTATGGCTTTTGCTCTGTTGGTCCGGGGTTCGATCCCCGCCCAGCTTAAGTAGTAAAACTAGTAAAACTCTGATGGAGAAGTACTATAAAGGAGATACTTAACCATCATGGACATACGTTGAACGTGAAGACATGACATCAGAGCTAGTAGTGGGTATCAATAACTCTCATTGAAGCAAAAGGTTTTTAGCCTTGTGGATATGGCGTAGTTGGTATGGCGTTGGCTCTGTTGGCTAGTCACTAAGCGGCGCAGTTGACCCAGAGGTCCGGGGTTCGATCCCCGCCCAGGCCAAGTAGTAAAACTCTGATGGAGCCTACTTGGTTCTGAATGTACTAAAAAGTACCATGCATGTTAAATCGACACTATAACCCTACTAAATTTCATATCAAAGCATGCGAATCTCCACAACAATACTTCACTAGATCTACTCAGTACTATAAAGGAGATACTTAACCATCATGGACATACGTTGGACGTAAGACATGACATCAGAGCTAGTAGTGGGTATCAATACGTCATTGAAGCAAAGGTTTTTTAGCCTTGTGGATATGGCGTAGTTGGTATGGCGTTGGCTCTGTTGGCTAGTCGCTAAGCGGCGCAGTTGACCCAGAGGTCCGGGGTTCTACTTGGTTCTGAATGTACTAAAAAGTACCATGCATGTTAAATCGACACTATAACCCTACTAAATTTCATATCAAAGCATGCGAATCTCCACAACAATACTTCACTAGATCTACTCAGTACTATAAAGGAGATACTTAACCATCATGGACATACGTTGGACGTAAGACATGACATCAGAGCTAGTAGTGGGTATCAATACGTCATTGAAGCAAAGGTTTTTTAGCCTTGTGGATATGGCGTAGTTGGTATGGCGTTGGCTCTGTTGGCTAGTCACTAAGCGGCGCAGTTGACCCAGCAGTTGACCCAGAGGTCCGGGGTTCGATCCCTGCCCAGGCCAAGTAGTAAAACTCTGATGGAGCCTACTTGGTTCTGAATGTACCGGTACTAAAAAGTACCATGCATGTTAAATCGACACTATAACCCTACTAAATGACATTGTCTTGTAGGATATGTCTTAAATTTTCTGCATATAACATGAACCAGACATAACATGAGGGGTTTGAGTCTTAAGCATATGCTTATATATACATATTATGTTTATATAATGGAACCCAATAGAAGCTTACATTCTGTGATATCTAAAGAAAGGTGTTGCATATTCTTGTATTCATTTAGATTCACGAAAATATCATATAACTCACTATTGATGATGGTTATTTGACTTTGGTACATTAGATTTTAGTACAACAAGTTCAAGGAAGTAAATACAAAATTTGTAAACATGTACAGTACTGATATCGGAAGAAGGATACAGAATCGTAAGCGAAATTAGAGGAATCTGCGTAAGAAAGCATAATAATTCGTAACAATTCATAACAAAGTTACAGCTATTACGATTTTCTTGGAACTGCTTAGTCACCGAAACTATGATACTTACGATTACAATACAATACAATACAATACAATTTATATAGCGTAAATTCCACTAAATGTTCATGTACGCTTGTGGGCCTCCTTAAACAAATGGTGCTTTAGTTGTGATTTAAAGGATGCAAGAGTTTTGGATTGTCGAATGGACAGTGGAAGTTTATTCCATAATTTAGGTGCTGCTGTTTTAAATGCTCTATCACCATACGACTTGGTTCTTGATCTAAATTCTTTGAGCAATCGATTATTTGATTACCGCAGTAATCTAGATGGTGAGTATGGTTGTAAGAGTTCAGACAGGTAATATGGTGCAAGTCCAGTGAGGCATTTGAGAGTAAGTGTTAGAATCTGGAAAATTATGCGATGCTTGACAGGGAGCCAGTGCAGGCTTTTCAAAACAGGAGTTATATGATCATGCTTTTTTGTTAGAGTTAGGATCCATGCAGCAGTGTTATGAACACGCTGTACATGTTGGATTTGACAGATTATTGAAATAAACAGAAAAAAATAATCAGAACATTTTCTCATACTTCCTGTCAATGGCGCCTACCTTTCGCTCATAAATAGTCGGATTTGTTCGACCATTCTTGTTTATTTCCGCCACAACGATAGTGCCGGAAGTGCGAATGCCACACAAACACCCGATTGAAATGAAAATCTGTCAAAATGCCGGCGTGGTCTTGTACTTTTAGAAATATTCTTTTTATTACGGGATCCTCTGTAAAATGCGTAATATAAGGGGATCAATAGGAATAAACGTAACTTCGGGCGAGTTATGAAGAAAGCCATAATTTGTTGAAGCTATAGAACCTTTTTACGTTCGTAATAGTCGCAACAATGAGAAGAAATAGGAAAAAACCGTAAGAAATCGTAGCGTAATTCTCGAAATCTTTCTTCTGTATCCTTCTTCCGATATCAGTACTGTATCATATTTTTATTCAAAATATGACTGATGTTTCGGGGCAAGACAAGCAGGTTAAAGGCTAGGGCAAAAATAATAATTGCATGTGATATAAATTAGGTGCAATTGCTTTGAGAGCCATTAAAAGTAGAAGTGTAAATTTAAGAGATGTACATAGTGTTAAAGGTGGCATGATAAAATTAAGAACTGTACTTCATAAAATTAATTTAAGTTGTCGATATCTATCTATATGATATTAAACATGTATAGAAATTATTATTAAAATGATTAATATGATGTTTTTACCAACTTTAACAAATTTTGGTACGGATTATTATAATTATATAATATTATATTTATGTAATATAGAATTTTTAAAGATCAAGTAAACATACAAACATACAAAATCGTTTGCATATACATAATCTGTATATATTAGGTATCCTTAAGCGATATATTATACTCACCGCCAGTTCATAGTATTCATATATATTGCTAATCAATTTGAGAATTTCTCTGTTATTTACGATGTCAACAAAAACACGAGCAAAAGTGCCCTAGAAAAATTGTGACATAATACATTTAGTCTCGATCATCCTCGTCCTCTTGTGGCGTTAGCCCACGACGTATGCAACAAAGAGTGTGATTGAATGAGGCTAGCGTGTAATAAATTATGATAATATTCGCACATGCACATAACACCTATTTCAACAGCCCTGTAAAACCAGTGAAGTTTGATGACATTTTGTATAATGATGTTGTGCGTATTCTCATATCCTTTACTCATGTCTGAAACGCATTTGAACATCAATTCCCGTGGTGTAGTTTATTTCTTTCTAGCTCTAATATTAAAGAAGTTATTACCAGTAAACAGACTACTCATGTCGCAGCTGTCATGCGCATGCGCAATCCACGACGTGCTTAGTCACCATTTTGGTATTCGTTTTCTGCTAATAACTTGGTTAATATCGAAGCTACAAATGAATTAAACACACCACTGAAATCCTCGTCAAAATCCCCTTCCGATACATATAATGGATATGGCAGTTCGACCGAGCAATAGCATTTATTTAGGAACATACTTTCAACGTCACGTGACACCAGCAAGTGCAGGTGCATTTAGACTTTCAAAAGTTCAGTTACTGTTTAAGAATGTCGTTTTTTATTGCAAACAAATGTGTTAAGGTTTATACAACAATAGAAAGAGTGAAAAGATTAAATCTTTAGGGCAATATTTACACAACGAAACCGAGCGGAACTGCCTAATCAATAAACTAAACTGAACTAAAGCAGACGGCGCCGGTTTATTTGTAGAGCAGGACCATGTGATGTTTTATTTACAACAGATTAAAATAAGCATTTTTACGAATATTCATAAACTTTAATTTACATTTCTACATGCCAGTATGATGGGAATAGAATAAAGATTATTTGGAGACAAGGTACGCATTCATAACCCATATAATTTTCGTACAAACACGACATATTTTTAGTCATATTTCTACGGGAATGAACACAGAGTTGTAAAACTGACGTCACAGGTTCTACGTCACGATTCTGATGTTTTTGTAAGCTTTTCGAAGGTAAGACTATTTTGCTATAAAAAAAATTTTTTTTCTCATTTAATATTGGAATACCTTTCATAAACGTTATTGTATAATGTTCACAGAATCCAAGTTATAGAACTGCCGAAAATCACCCCCGACCTTGTTATTTGATCTTTAAAACAATAATCCATCCATAATTTTACTCAAATAACCTTGGTTTATGAATCATTGATTGATTATTTGATTGATTTTGTATCCTATTCAAGGCGCATCACATAAGTCACCGCCCATGTCATAAAGCACCCGGAATATCAATAAGACAATAGCGGAAAAACGAGGCTGCACAGCAGCGAACAGACGGCAGCTAATCTCCTACTGCGATATTGTGAGACCTGCCGTAATATATTCGTGTGCTCTCATCCAATGCGTGGAGAGTGATACAATATGGTGGCCCCCAAGGCCAAAATTGAACACATTCTATATTCGGGGTAAAGCCCAGAAAATAAGTGATTGTAATACATATATTAATTAGCTAACTGTAAACAGATGGATGAATTACCTTATATCAAGCATCCCTTCAAAATTAAACTCTCCTTTGATTTCTTCATGTAGATTCCATGGAACATATCTGTAAAACACAAATTATGTGCCCATTGTTTCATGAATAATGCAACTGCAATTAAGATAGCAATAGTCCTATTCCAAAGATAAGTCTTTCAAACACTATTCCAACTGCCCTTTTTCAAGAGCACATGCATAATATTAATTATCCAACTAAAAGACATTGTTGTTTGACAAAAATGCAAACACTGATGATTTATATACATTGAACAAGAAATACAGCCCTTGTTTAAGGTTTTTAATCCATACTAAGTAAAATAACTTGTTAGTAGAGGATAACTTTAAGTCCTCTTATTGAAAACATCATAGGTCTACGAGAATCTCTTATACCTCAAAAATATATAAAGTACAATGTTTGATATCTAAAACAATATATGCCAATAAGTTGCAAATTGAATAATAACTACGAGATATATGATGATGAGTGAATCAGGCACAAGGGTAATAATGAAGTCATTATTATGCATAGGTAATGGGTAACTCTAATACTCTTGCATATGGTTAATCTTCAATTACAATGTACTATGTAGCACAATGCCATTATGCGTATCTCGAATATTAGCGGTCTTAAACTTTTATTCACATCCCTCCAACTTCGAGATAAACGGTACCCACTGTATATTTTAGGGATGGTGCAATATTTAACAGGCAGGGCGGACCGGTGCATATTAAAAACTTGTCTGAAAAAAGGTCATGTCCCATGCTGATGTGATGAAAAACCTGATGTCCCATGACCTCTATTCATAAAAAAGTCTGCGTCCCCTCCCATGAATATTCGAGTGATTAATTTGTACCAATTTCCTTACGTGAAGGTGGGATTTCAGCAGCTGAAAAAAGTACATGTTCCATGCCCAATGAGAATCAAAAATCATCCGGTCCCCCCAATTTTGCACCTTGAAAAAAGTACCTGTCCCCCTACCAAATGCACCGGTCCCCCCTCCCTGGTAAATATTGCACCGTCCCTTAGTATACATCTAGAAAAACATGGCCAAGATGTTGCTCACATTATCCAACCTTCATCTGGTTTAAAGCTGTTAGTCGTATGTTAGCCCCCTGGTGGAGCTAAAATTCTGTCTTAAAAACAAAACTTGCCAGCTTCAGACCAGGGGACCAATGGACCTTTCCGATTCATGCGTCTAACATATGTCTAATGAAAAAAAAAAAACACGCACAGAGGCGCGTTCTCACAAAGATTTACAGCATTTTACTGACACATTTCTTGTGCTAACTGATAAATGAACTCTAATGATTTATTAATTGCATGCTCTTACTGTTAGTTATATGGACATACTAATAAGGACATGTTAATTATTTATAAGATAATTATTGTCACTTAAAGATGTAAAGTTTGCTGGAAGAACACAAACATGGGTAAATTCAGGGCCAAGTTTGTGGCTATTATACAACTTAGTAATCAATTAAATATTGATATTATCTACTAAAACGTAGAAAGCATCCAAATAACAGTAATAATTCAATTCCTAGTCGAGAATATGCTGTTGTGATAGTTACCTACATTGGCTTAAAATATCTTCCTTTCGAAAACACCACATTTTTCACAATGTTAACGCATAAAAATATCATGAAAATAAGTATTTGTCATAAAGCATGTTATATACGTATATAATGCCAAACCTTTTCTCTTTTCAACACGGCTATTCACAACCATGTATATATCATTTACAATGACTTTCTATCACTTTCTAACACATAGTTTTACATAGTATGTCCAAAAATGACAACCGATTTTGCACTACTTTATCAATGAATTGGGTACCCAGTACAGTACTGACACTTTGTGTGGATGTCAGACAAACATTTTCCAAAAACCCATACAAATGTCAATACCTATACACATTCTGTTTCATAATCACAGACTCTTGAACATGAGCGCTACATTTCACCAAACAGTATGTGCGTTTGTTAGTGAGACGGACTTGTGATTTTTATGTTAAACATACGTTATCAGAAAGGTCCATTTCAACCACTGTGAATTGCCATTGAGCGGTTAAGTAAACGCACTTGCACTCATATCTGTACATCAAACTTTTCAAACACTGTGTCTAAATCATGTCTTCTGCTTGAGCAGCAACTGCAGCAATTTCATTTTCTGGATCGGCAACAACAGCCTGGTCAGCTGGCACCCACGTGAACGTATCGTACACCTCAATAGTGGAAGGCCTTATGTGCTTTCGTGTGCATTGAATGAAAAAAGTTGCCAACATGAATTTTTTGAATCTTTATAGCCTACGCCAAAAAAACGTACATGTTGGCAATTTTTTCTATCACCCTAATGGGATCATAGGAGGGGTCAAACGGTCAATTTTTCATAAAAATGGGTTTATCTCCTTAAATATAGCAATTACCATGAGTGGACACACCGGGTATCCAAAGCTGTGGCCGGAAGTCAAGGTTCCCGCCTCGCAGCTGCCCAGCGACTGGATCACCAAGGCCCTGTACACCTCATGGCTGGAATCTGGGATGCACTGCCCCATCATGCAAGGGTGTGAGCCATGGGAAGCTCTCGATCAGCCCTTGGTCGCTTTGCCCCAACCACAGGCGCTACGCAGTAAGGACGGAGGTTTGTTCCGTCGCGATGTTTCCTACTGCAGCAAGTTTGACCCCGTACTTCTCTGTTCCCCTCGTTCAGATACGCTGAAGGAGCACGTATGGAAGAATCTTGAGCGGGTAGTAGAGCACTGGTGCCATTTTCACTTGAAAGCAGGCAAGTGTTTATCTGCCTCCTGTTGCAGCAAGTCGCCGATGGAAACCTTAGACCCCTGGTGCCGACAAGCGATGTTTCCCTCAGTCTCTGACACAGTGAAACATCTCGTCAAAGAACACGGCGCGGAGGTGCAACAGATGCAGAGCAATCTACAGCAGGAGATCGACGGTGGTACCACCGCAAAGCAGTGGAAGCAGCGGCGATCGCAACTTCAGTACGACCTGAAGGACTTGCGTTCGATCGCTCAGAAGATGGTGATTGAGGTGATGGAGAGCTACAACAAGCTTGTAGGTATCCCATGCCTGATAGG
>CM032668.1:23656987-23671643 GCA_019095985.1 Streblospio benedicti | reverse complement strand
ATAGATGTGGTCTTGTATGTTGTTGAAGATGACAAAACAAACTTATTTCAGGACATTATATAGTGCATTTATTAATATTCTAATAGACATTTTGCATAAGGGATTAAAAAGTTTGTACACTTTTGCACTTTTGGAGTTCAACCAATCGGTGGCCAGGAAAAGTACCAGCATATTCATGAGGTGTGTCTAATTGAGTTATAATAAGGGTCAAAATTAAAATGATGCTCCTCCCACTCCTTATTAGGGATGTTGTTAAACAGTGGCATGTGGTGTTCAGAGTATGGCTGTAAACATATGATATGCGATATTCATGAGTTATGAATTGACATTCATGGTAATCTGATACAGTAAAATATTTTTAAATGATAGTATGATAATATTACATAAAGGAAAACATACAAATAACATTTTTCATTATTTCAAATTGTATTAAAATGGCAGTCATCTTTCATATTACATTTCGTAATGAATGCTTCAACTCCCAAGATGCGTGTAGTACACACTGTACTTTATGAGGTCCCAAATAATCCTTCATTAATATAATGGATTTTGACGGCTTTTGGTGATGCAATATCATGAGTTCAAGTCCTGTTGGATACCATGGGATATGGATTTAGGAACCTTGCTAATGAACTATCTTGGGTAATCCTTAAAAGTTTGATACACAATTAGAGTTGGTATTTACTTAGTTCAGTATTTAATGGCTGTTAGGAGAAGGGCTGCATTTTAATATACACTGACAACCTGCTTTACTATAAGAACAAAAAAATAATAATATTTATGAATAGGACATTTGATGCTGTGTGATTGGTTAGGGCCAAAAAAGTGCTAATCATACATAGTAATGAGTGAGAAACTACTACTTATTAATAATTCATGATTGTTACATTTCATGTACTTTGAAAGGTCAAAACCAAAATTGACAAACCAGCATTATTTAGTAGTTTGTTACTTTGGTACAAGTATGGAGCGTTGATTGGCTGAACATGAGTTTGACCTTTCCTATCTATTGATATGCAAGAAAAAGTGTACAACTTTGTCATTATGACTTGTGCAAGATGTCTACTACAAGACAGTGTGTAGTTCCTTGGTTTCATAATATAAATAATACTGTCTTGATAGAAACTCGGCAAGATAGGCCTAGACTAAGCATCTTGTTACACCTGTCAAATCCACCAACGATAGAATGCCCATTTTTGACCCTCAACGTTTAGTAATAAAACATATGCTACTAAATTTTTATAATTAATATGGTTGGAAACGCATACTTCTGTAGATTATATATGTAGTTATAAAATATTTCTATCAGGTAGGTGTTCTGAGAATAGAGGCTGAACTTATTGCAAGGTTTTCTAAGGGTTTGTATATCATCTGTAGGGACTTTCCCTAAGTTCATGACGTCACAGAGGCTATTTTTAGAACACGATCCAAATCATGAAAAAGCAAGCTGGCATGAACGGTTCTTATTTTAAAGTCGAATTATTCATTAAATGGAATGGGTTCAGGCCGAAAAGAACAACGGTTGGACAGATAGTGGCACTGAGGCGTCTACTCGAGGGTGTTCGGGCTGAAAACCTCAGCTGTGTCCTGACATTCATTGACTTCCGGAAGGCCTTCGATACAATTCACCATGGGAAACTTATGGAGATTCTACGAGCCTATGGAGTACCTGGGAAGATCGTGTCAGCCATTGCCGCCACCTACTCTGAAACGTGGGCCAAAGTCAGAACACCAGATGGGGACACAGAACCATTCCAGATCCTGGCTGGCGTGCTGCAGGGCGACACACTAGCTCCATTCCTGTTTATTGTAGCCCTTGACTATGCCCTCCGATGCACAATCAATGGCAGAAAAGAAGAATTAGTCTTCACACTCACTAACAGAGCCAGTCACAGGGTTCCAGCCAAGACTCTTATAGACCTGGACTTTGCTGATGATATCTCACTTATCTCAGGCTCTGTCCAGAAAGCCTGTGAACTGCTGGTAGAAGTTGAACGCAAGTGTCTGAAAATTGGTCTTGGCATGAATACCAAGAAGACTAAGGTCTTGGCTGAAAATGTGGAGAACCCAGAGATCAGAACCCTTGACGGAACTGCTCTAGAAGTTGTCAAAGACTTCAGCTACCTGGGTGCCTCGATAGCCTCAACTAAGAACGATATCAGGATCAGGAGAGCCCATGCATGGTCTGCACTTCACAGCATGAACAGAGTGTGGAAGTCAGGGATGAATGACAACCTCAAGCGAAGACTGTTTGTCACCACCGTGGAAAGTGTGCTGCTTTATGGATGTGAAGCCTGGACCCTCACTGCCAAGGATGAGAAAGCGCTCGACGGGGTATACACCCATATGCTGAGAGCTGCCCTCAATGCTTCATGGATAGACCATGTGAGAAGCCCTGAACTATATGGTTATCTTCCACGACTGTCGGACACCATCAGGCAGAGACGAATGAGACTAGCTGGACATTGCGTAAGACACCCAGAGCTCACCGCCAGCGAGATGATTCTGTGGGAACCGACGCATGGAAAGAAGTCCAGGGGAAGACCTCAAGCAACGTACATTGACACGCTGAAGAGGGACACTGGGCTCACCAGTACCACAGAAATCAAGATGCTCATGATGGACAAGGATGAGTGGAGGGCTGTAATCCGGAGTTCCCGTGCTGGGTGGACCTAGCTCGTCGAGTAGTAGTAGTAGTAGTAATTCATTAAATTCAGTTTTGAGACATACAAATGAGTGACAGTTACATCAGAAATGACATATAATTTAATTTGATATGAAACATTATTAGATAACATGTTTTGTTGAAAAATTCGTAATAATTCCTTTATACCCCCTTTAACACATATATTAAAAGCATTGCTTCAGAAAATGACCAAATATTGACTGCATGAACAATGATCCACAGTGTGCACTGAACGTCAATAACATATAACCAAGTTAATGCTACATCAACGCACTTTTATGTTTTCAAATGTTACTTGATCGCTTATCAATAATAATAGGAGTGGTGGGACTTCAAGGGTAGAACATGGACTTAAAAGGTGTGATGAATGATGACAGTAATGAAGAAAATAATTATAATCACAGAGTTATATAAACTAAAATGTCTTACGTTTCGAGGCAATTCAAACCACAAGCTTTGATTCGCTTCATTCTGTCCTCCCAGTATTCTGGAACTATGCGGAAATAGTGCATGGCACCACTAAGTAAATGAATTTCTTTCCCATCAAGAAAAAACTTCTTTTCCTTGGCATCTAGTCCCATGTTTTCTAATTTTTACCTGTCGTATGAAGTAGACATTTAGTTAATAAGAGGAAAACATTAGAGAACAATTATACAATTCACTACCATTCAATGCACTACTTTGTAACATGGACATGGGGAATGCATTTACATAAGAGATCATTCAAGCTTCTGAATGCCCTAATTTTGAAGTAAACATCAACATACTTCATCCGCCCCCATTATCAAACAACAAAAATTTCTTACATAGCACAGGTCTGGAGCATCCAAACTGTCCTGATACCTCACCTCAGTTTCATCACCTCACGCCAGCCCCAAAAACTGTATCACTACATTCTAGCAGTTACCTCTAACCATATCCACCACTAAAGTAATAATGCCTACCCCCACCCCCATCCTCATTTCTGACACTACAACTACAGTACTGACTAGGGCAAAAGGATACAGAACCATAACGAAATTTGAGAAATCAGCGTAAGAAAATGTATCAATGCGTAACAATTCGTAATAAAGTTACTGCTATCACGGTTTTCTTGGAATTGTTCAATCACTGAAACTACGATACTTACGATTATCGAAATAAACAGAAAAAAACGTAATAATCAGAATAATTTCCTACACTTCCGCACATTGGTGTCTATCTTTGTTACTTTTATTGCTCATAGATATTCAGATTTATTCGGGCCTCCTGGTTTATTTCCGCCACAGCAACAGCGCCGATTGGTTAAAAAGTGCAGACTTTGTACAGACACCCAATAAAACAAAAATCTGTCAAAATGTCTGGCATGGTTATGAACTTTTAGAAATATTCTTTTTGTTACAGGAACCTCCGTAAAATGCATAATACAAGGAGGAAAAACCCAGAATAAACGTAACTTCAAGTGAGTTATGAAGAAAGCCGTAATTTGAGGAAGCAACAGAACGTATTTTAGTTTGTAACAGTCGCAACAATGAGAAGAAATGGGAAAGAATCATAACAAATCGTAGCGTAGTTCTTAATATTTTTCTTCTGTATCCTTCTGAGGAAGTCGGTACTGTATTTAACAACAAATATTGCATTGCACAGGTCTACAGCATCCGCACTGTCCTGACAGCACCCACTACCGTAGTAACAATGGCAAATCCCCATTTCAATGCCATCCCAAGTCCCAACAGCAACATGTTGTAAAAAGAAATCAATGGCTAATGCTCATTAGATACGTTGTTCATTAGATACGTTGTAACGTTCTCTGAATACTAAATAAAGGAAGTCAGTCTCTTTTTGCCATGTTGCCTGTGTTGTCGTTTTTATTAATAAGTTTAATATTTCAACAATTTCAACAGGTTATGGGCCTAGAATGTGTATGTATGTTGAGTTTTATTGTAAGTTAGTGTTCAGAGAAGTGGAATACTCTACTCGGTAAAATTGGTATTAGAAATATTGGTTCTTAACTGGAAATTTCTGTAGATCTAGATCTATCAATTAGAAGTTAGAACGTTCTGGAACAACGTGGACACTAGTAATTTGAAAAATAAACTCAACAGTGGAATAAATCTTATTGAAAGGAAAAATGGCAACGGCAAGCGACCTGAAATGGTAGGTAGAAAAATTAAGTGGTGAAAATTGGTCAACATGGAAGTTTCAGATGAAACATGTGTTGCTTGCAAGAGACCTGTGGAAATGCATCGACGGAAGTTACACATTGCCAGATGGTGTAAACGCACAAGCAGAATATCACACTAAGCACCAGAAAGCCCTAACAACCATCGTGATGAGCGTAAGTACGCCACAACTGTATTTGATCACTGCAAGTACAACAGCGAAAGAATCTTGGACTGCCCTATCCAATCACTTTGAATGTAAAACTCTAGGCAATAAACTGATCATTAAAAAACAGTATTTCCGATCACAAATGAATGAAAACAATTCAATGGAAGAACATCTCAAGGAATTGAAAGGTTTGGCTGAAAAGCTTGCAGCGATAGAATCCCCCATCTCAGAAGATCAAGCTGTGACGCTTTTAGGTAGCTTACCGGAAAGTTATCAGAATGTGGTGACATAACTGGAGGCTCGAACTGATCTGACAGTCAGTTATGTTCAACAGACACTTTTATATGAAGAAAAAAAAGCGTAATGGGGCAGCAAAAATGGTTGGGCAAGGTGATAGTGCGCTTGTAGCAAATAAAGGAAAAGGCAATGGAAACAAAAAAAGGTTCAAGTGCTATCAATGTGGGTCTTTTGGGCATTTTCGTAAGGATTGCCCCAAGAATAAGAAAAATGCATCACAAGTTGAAGTGACAGCACACAAAGCTAAGGCTGTGGTGGAAGATGACGTTGAAAATACGATGTTTGATGATCTTGACCTCTTCAGAGCAGCTGTTGGGAAAATTGACGTGTCAAATGAATGGCTGATAGACTCTGGTGCATCTTGTCACATGACTCGTCAAAGGGATCATATCATTAATTATTCACACTTTGATGAGCCGGAAAAAGTGAATCTTGGTGATGGCTTTGCCCTGGATGCTATTGGTAAAGGAAATGTGCGATTGAAGATGTCGTTAGCAGATGGAATGTCAAGGGAAGCAGAGTTGACACAGGTTCTGTATGTACCAGATTTGAGGTGTAACCTGTTTTCAGTGAGATCTGCTGTCTCAGGGAAAAGTTGTTAGTTTCTCTGGAAAGGAATGTGAAATCAAAGATCAAGATGGAAATATAAAAGGACATGGTATTCTTGATGGAAAGTTATACAAACTGAAATGTGATTCTCTGCTAGAATATGCATCTGTGGCAGAGGATATACAATGTTGGCATAATAGACTTGGTCACATGAGTGAACAAAGACTGAAGCACATGATAAATAATGAGATAGTGAATGGTGTCACACTCAAGAAATCAAGTTCACTAAAATTGTGTGAGGGATGTGTTGGAGGGAAAACTGCTAAGAAGAAATTTGAGCCAGTGGGAGAGAGACGTTCAACACAGAAGCTGGAACTGATTCACACTGATGTTTGTGGCCCTATGAAAACCACATCTCATGGGGGAAAGAAGTACTTTGTCACATTCACTGATGACTACACAAGGTGTGCTGCAGTTTATTTCATGGCACATAAATCAGAAGTCTTTGAAAAGTTCAAAGAGTATGAGGCCAAGGTAACAACAAAAACTGGGTTGCAGATCAAAGCTTTAAGAAGTGATAACGGTGGGGAATATTTATCCGAAAATTTCATGCATTTCCTCAAGATCAAAGGCATTGAACATGAGCTTACGATTCCGTACACCGCAGCAGAATGGAATTTCTGAAAGACTTAACCGTACACTTGTTGAGTCTGCAAGAGCTATGCTAATTCACAGTGGATTGCCTAAGTCCTTCTGGGCTGAAGCAATTTCTACGGCATCATATATTCGGAACAGAACTCAAACGTCAAGTCTGAAAGACACCACACCATACGAAAATGTGGTATGGGAAGAAGCCTGACCTAGGAAATATGAAGGTGTTTGGCTGTGAAGCCCATGTCTTGCTAGACGATTCTTTAAGAGGAAAACTCGATTCCAAAACTAAGAAGATGGGGTTTGTTGGATACAGCTTGCGTCCTAAGGGTTATAGGCTGTATGATCAAGAAAAAGGGAAAGTATATGTCAGAAGAGATGTTGTATTCAATGAGGAAGCATTTGGTAACAAACCAAGTCAGGAATTCGGAAAGAAAACAATATCGGATAACAATAATGCAGCGGAACCTATGTTTACTGAAGAAGATGATGACGTGAATGAAGAGAATGTTGTGATCCCTAGCAAGAGAGACCTCAGCGAGTGAGACGTAGACCTGTGCGTTATGGCTACGATGAATTTGCAAATAGCGTACATTATGTACTTAATGTCAACACGCTTGAAGAAGCTTTAGAATCTGAAGATGCAGATAACTGGAAGAAAGCAGCTGATGAAGAGTACAACTCTTTGAAGGAAAACAACACATGGAACCTCGTAAAACCACCACCAAGTGCTAAGATTATTAATAGTCGATGGGTGTTTAAAAAGAAGCATGATAGTGAAGGAAATGTTGAGCATCACAAAGCAAGACTTGTTGCTAAAGGCTACTCACAAATACATGGAGTGGATTACAATGAGACATTCGCACCAGTTGTTAGATTCACTACTGTTCGAGCTTTGTTAGCCTTTGGAGTACAGCAGAAAAGAGTGATACACCAAATGGATGTGACAACCGCTTTTCTAAATGGCAAGTTAGAAGAAGATGTGTATATGCATCAACCTGAAGGTTATAAAGAGCCGGGAAAGGAAGATCTAGTATGCAAGCTTAACAAGTCACTCTATGGATTAAAGCAAGCTCCAAGATGCTGGAACACAGAATTCCATGAATTTCTATCAAATATGGGATTTCGTCAAAGTAATGCTGACCCGTGTGTATATTTGGACGAGAGAATCATTATAGCTATCTATGTTGATGATCTTATTATTATGACACACACAGATATGGAAATGATAAGCATCAAGAGAAGCTTGGAAGAAAAATTCAAGATGAAGGACTTGGGCGCTATTAATTTCTTCCTAGGCGTATCAGTAAAAAAGCTTGATGATGGAATCTTGCTTCATCAGAAGTCATACATTGAGGAAATACTTGCTAAATACAGCATGCAAGAAGTTAAACCTGTGTCCACCCCTAGGGACATGAATGTGCATCTTGTTAAAGAGGATGGCAGTAACGCAGTGGATAGAAATCTGTATCAGTCAATGGTGGGAGCATTACTGTACTTGTCTATGGCAACCAGGCCTGACATCTCTCAAGCAGTGGGAGTAGTCAGCAGATTTAGTGCTGATCCAAAGCAAACACATCTCACGGCTGTCAAGAGGATATTTTGCTATCTGAAAGGAACAATAGAAATAGGACTAGAATACAGATGTGTGGAAGGCTGCAGACTCACTTGCTATAGTGATGCTGATTGGGCAGGTGATTTAGATACTAGACATTCTACCAGTGGTTATGTTTTTATGTTCAATGAAAGTGCAATCAGTTGGAACAGCAGACTGCAAAGAGTGACAGCCCTATCAACAGCTGAAGCTGAATACATTGCACTTGCGGAATCATGCAAGGAAGTGATGTGGTTAAGGAAATTGTTCGATGAATTAAATGTGGAATCACCAGTGATAGTGATGGAAGATAATCAGGCAGCAATTGCAATGGTGAAGAACCCTGTTTATCATGCCAGATCTAAACATATTGACATCCGGTTTCATTACATTCGTGATCTCTGTAAGGAAGGACAGATTCTGATCAAGTATTGCCCGAGCAGTGATAATCTGGCAGACATCATGACCAAACCGATTCCAAGGGTGCAATTTGAGAAGTTACGTGGAAAATTTAGTGTAATTTCAAAATGATATGGAGTCAGAATAATACTCCAAAAGGATGAGGGTAGTCTACCCCTGTGATTCCTCTATGATCAGTTTTATTGTGATAGTCACACATATACAATCATGTCTCCATTCTTATATGTTTGTAAGTATTTTATCCTTTTGACTTTTATTTCTATTTATCAACAGATTGTATGTAGTTAGTATTACAATAGTTTAACATGGTATTAATAACTACGTATTATGTATTATTTCAGGAAATGTAAATCATCTTTTTAATTAAATAGTAAACACAAAGAGGAGTCTTTCTTCATGATTTACATTTCAAAATGGTCGTCATCAAGTGCACCCTACAAAACTGTGACTTCAAAACCGATGATGTATCCGAGGCTCTCGCCATTGCCCTCCTCACGAACCACGGCCTGGCCCACCAGAACACGCCTGTGTCCGCGCCTACTGCCCGTGGGGCCCTAGACTGGAGAGGCCCACCAGTGAATCTCGCTGTATCGATAGAGGAATGGAACGATTCGAAAAACGATGGGAGATATTCAGAAATGGGTCAGGCATAGATGAGCATTCAGCACCATCACAGCTGTTCCAATGTGCAGGAGATCTCAGCAACAGCCTACTTAGAGCAAATCCTCAAGTGGCCTCAAGTAGCCAGGGAGACCTCATTACTGCAATGAAGTCACTTGGCGGTGATCCCAGTGGCAACTCTGTGTCTCAAACTGAAACTTTTCAACTCTCTGCCAAGAACGCGATGAGCCATTCCTCAGACGTTTGCGGCACGTGTGCGTGTAGGCAGAAACATGCTCATTCTCTGCAAAATGTGAATGTTTGAAAGAAGTGGATTATACCGACCACATGATTCATGACGCCCTCCTGCATGGAATATATGACTCAGATATTCGCGGCGTGAAGTGCTCGGAGTTATCAACATTCTGGAAAAAAACAGTGAATGATGTCATTGCACTGGTGGAGAATAAAGAAAATGGCCCGTAATGCCCTCCCATCAGCGAGAGTGTCATCAATTTCCTCATTCAAGAAGCATCAGGAAACACCAAGAACCTGACCCACCCAGAACGTCTGAGCAAGCGACATGCCCGGACTGTAAAAAGCCTATTCAGCATCTTCACAAAGGGGACTAGAGGCTTTAATAAAAAACCACATAAAGTCTGCCTCCACTGTTACAGAGATCGTCGGCGCAAGGATAGGCAACAAAACACTGCTACTGCCCCTCCAGCCATACAATCACTATGTGAAGACCTTTTGCAAGTAGGCGTAATTTGAGTTCGACAATCCACACCACAATGATCAGCACAACAGCAGCTCTGGGATGGTCAATACAATAGTCCGCACCTGCGATAGTAGGCCATCAGGTGTTCACAAAGGGCGAATGGAGAAGAGCGTGTCAGAGACCCACCCAAAAATTGCAAGATTGCCATGGACACAGAAGGGCAAGCTAAGTACGGCGGTACATCACACTATCACCATATCCAAAACAGACGTCTCAGCGGCAGAACACTGGTGCACAATCGGATGTTTGGTCACTCTCTCAGATTTCCTGGCATGTGGATTCTCACAGAAGGACTTAATTCCTGTCAGCATTGGCTTATCAGCAGCAAACCGGTCACCAATCAAGATTGAAGGTGCTTTCTTTGCTAAACTATCGAATGGTGACAAGGAATCCTGCCACTCTATGGTGTATGTGAGTAGCTCTGTGCAGGGAATGTACCTATCATATATGACTCTCCCCTCAACCTTGGTATTCTGTCAGCCATATACATCATCCCAATAGCGCCAGTTAGTGAGACAGCAGATGGCACAGAAACGTGTGATCATGACCCAAAATCCGCCATTACTGGAAAGCGCTTTCATAAACAATGGATGCATCGCATCAAATGTATTGGATGATGGTTCTTGTTCATGCCCCCAGCGCGCAGTGACACCAACACGGCCATCTCTAGCTGCCATTCCCATGTATACCTGCGAACAATGGAAAAATGAAAAAAAATGGCTGCTGACAGATATGCTGCATCAACATTTAACACGTGTCCTCATCGCAAGACTCCCTAGCATGGAAGGACCTCCAATAGAGATCCACATTGACCCCTCAGCTCCACCTAAGGTATGCCATACTCCTGCCCCAGTCCCACTCCATTGGCAACAACGAGTACATAACGATCTCCCTCACGTGATGAGGCTCTAGGTGTTATCGAAAGAAGTGCCATATGGTGAACCCAATTTACATGGTGCCACAGAATGGTAATCACAAAGGAAACATGATGGCTCACCTCGCCGCACAGTTGATCTCTCACCCCCCAATAAGTATTGTCAACGAGAGACATTCTCCAATGGAGTCGCCCTTTCCATCTTGCTAAATTCCATTCCCAGGAACACTTGGAAAACCGGGCCACCGGCCTGGAATGGGTATCACAGTGTGCCACTGCGAAATATCAGACGGCACCTTACAACGTTCATAACACCATTCGGCAGGTGGAGGTACATAAAAAGGGCACCTCAAGGCTTCCTATCGTCAGGTGATGGATATAACAGACGCTTTGACGCCATACTGTCATCGTTTGAACGAAAGGAGCAATGCGTCGATGACACTATTCACTATGATGCTGAGTTAGAGGATCATTGGTGGAGAACTATTGACTTGCTGGACACGTGTTGGTCAGGCTGGTGTAGTGATGAACCCCGACAAGTTCCAGTTCGCAGAGAGAAGTGTTGATTTCGCAGGATTCAGGGTGTCCGATTCATCTATTGAACCACTACCTAAATACCTGGATGCCATAAGAGACTTCCCCGCCCCAAAAATCCACAACTGACATCAGGAGCTGGTTCGGCCTGGTGAACCAGGTGGCAAAACTATGCTCAGCTGCGGGACTCCATGGCCAGATTCAAACCCCTTCTTGAGCCCCCCTCAGCTGTAAGTTCAGCTGGTCCAAATTCCAGCTTTTTCAAAAGAAGCCCCAGCTATCTAAGAAGGCCATTGTGCTCCCATTCGTGAAGGAGTTGGTGATTTTTGACCCACACAAGCTCACCTGCCTTCCTCCTCAGATTGTCACAACGTGGTATTGGCTGGGCCTCCCTGCTTCAGCAACATTTCTCCAACTGCCAAGCCTCCGCAGATCCCCACTGCTGCACTTGGAGGCTGAGGATCACTCTGGCTGGTTCACGATTTCTTGCATCAGCTGAACAACGGTATGCACCAATTGAAGAAGCGTTAGCTGTCGCTTGGGGACTAGAGCAAACACGCCACTTCACCCAGGGCTGTGAACTTTATTGTTGTCACTGACCACAAAACCTCTGGTTAAGATTCTTGGTGCTGTGGACATTAGATGAAATCTCGAACACACGCCTGTTCCAAAAACAGCGCACACTCCCCATGGCATTTTGAGATCAAACATCTTCCCGGCAAGTCCAACCATGCAGCTGATGCGACATCACGCAACCCATCACCATCAAGTGAGGGAGACAGTGACAGACCAACCCTACCTAAACCACGATGAAGAATGTGTGCTCTCATGGCTGCTATACGCACTGACAATTTTAAATGATATAAATAACATTGTCATGGTCCAAAATTGCAAAAGAGACCGCTTTAGATCCAGCCTCAGCTGTTTGGTAAATGCGATCACAAATGGTAACCTACATCTTGCCCGCTGGGAACCCTGTCTTGAAACTCTGTGGCCTGTGTGTGATTCCATATACCTGCAAGAAGGCGTGCTAATACTGTAAGACAGAGTTATTATTCCACCGTCACTGAGATATCAAGTCCTGCAACACCTTCATGCAGCCCATCAAGGGACATCAGCAATGGAACAGTAGCACGGGCTATAGCCTATTGGGCTAGGGATGTCCAAGGACATTCGTAAAACCAGAGACTCAGGGTGCCGACTGTATCAGGAACGCACTATCACAGGCAGCAACACCACCCACACCATCCTCACCTCCCACTACACCATTTGAAGCTGTGTTTGCAGACTTCTTCTCTCATGCTGGTCAGCACTACCTGGTAGTGGGTGACAGGCTCTCTGATGGACGGAAGTGTTTAGCCTCCAGGCTGGCATGATCTCGCAGGTGCTGCAGGGATTACCAATTAGGGCACCCACGATGCCTATTTGCCACTTTTGAGTTCCGAAGAGCTTTTCATCCAGTGATGGGGCCCTGAATTTTCTGCAGGCAGTACGGGAGCCTTCTCAAACTGTGGGCGTGAACCATAGAATCTCCTTTCTGCTTACTTCCTCAGTCAAAATGCAGGGGGCCGAGGTAGCAGTTAAAACAGTGTGAACTCTCTGATGTCAAACACGGCCCCACTGGCAGTCCCAACTACGACCGATCTTGCACGAGATTACTGCAACTGCGCAACACGCCAGATCCCGACTGCAAACTCTCCCCCGCACAAATTATATTTGGTCGGCCTCTGGGGGACAGACTGTCATTTGTGAACGTCTCGAGAAATATTCTAATCCATATTCACCCAACCTGGCGTCAAGCATGGGAAGCAAAAGAAGAAGCCTCATTTATCTAGAATTACCTGCACAACCGAATCGCTACAGGCTCACACACGCCTTACGCCCCTTGCCTTGGGTGATAAAGTTTTCATACAAAACCAGCAAGGAAACCACAATCTCTACCAAATGGGATCGATCACTGTAGTTGAATCTGTTAGGCAATGATCAGTATAGGAGAAAAGTAGATGGTTCTTGGACGCAGCTGATTACTACGCAAATCCGCCGATTTTTTGCATTCCTACTGCAGTTTCACAATCAATCTGTTATCCTGTTGCAAATCCTACCAGACTGCAAATCCTGAGGGTAATCCCACGGAAATCCCAGCTCAGGCATGTTCAATACTGGTTCTAATGACACCCCCAAATGAATTGTCAGCCTTCTGCAGCGCCCACCCCAATATGAGGCTACCGCCAGTCCCTCACCGTTGGGGGAAGATAGCAGCAACGCTTCGGGATGATCATGTGAGCCTGCAACCACACTTCACAAATAAGGCAGTTCCCAATCAGACAGGATACAACCCTTCAAGCTGGGTCAGGATTACCCCTCGCCAGAAGTTAATCTACATGTGGCAGAACCACATAGTCGCCCACGCCGGGAACATCGACCCCTAAAAAGTGGTAGCCTGAATCAGGAAAATGGATTTTTTGACATTGAGTCCGCAAAACTTTCTCCAAGATGAGTTTTCAGACTGGGGGATGTAGTGATATGGGTTATTATTGTAATATATGGAAACTATTAGTTACAGAATAGTTTTTACAGAGTATAAACCAGTAGATGCAAATTATGCAAGCATGAGGATTATTATGGAGATTAATTAGGGTACTATATACTGTTGAATTGCATTAATGGTCATTTGATTTATGTTCACATATACAATCATGTTCCATGCTTATATGTTTCAAAGTATTTTATCCTTTTGACTTTATTTCTATTTATCAACAGATTGTATGTAGTTAGTATTACAATAGTTTAACATGGTATTAATAATAACTACGCATTATGTATTATTTCAGAAAATGTAAATCATCTTTGATTAAATAGTAAACACAAAGAGTGTAAAAATCGAATGTACCTGGTATGCAGCATAAGGTCTCATTTTATATACAACACTATTCTATTCACTGCCTTTATTTCCAAAACTCTAAACAATAATAATAATACAAAACTAGTTTTCGAGATCCTTAGTCTCCTTTTCAATAACAACTAATGAAATTAAATTCATGAACTTACATATCAATAACTATGTCAAATTTTACATAAAAACCCCTCAAGTATTTTTTACATTATTAAATTTCTATTTTGTGTCTTAACACTCTATATAAATCCATCTCCTTTAAACTAAAAACTATATTGTTAAATTCATTACAATTGAAATTACTACACAATAAGGATTAAAAACAAAACATAGTAAGAGCTCCCTTTAAGGTATCCACACAATGTACACTAAATTTGTTCTACAATTTATATATACAACCATAAAGTACAGCAACGCTTACCCTTGTCTCTACTCTAACAAATTTTGAAATGTCATTCGCCTGATAC
>CM032668.1:23634343-23656887 GCA_019095985.1 Streblospio benedicti | reverse complement strand
TGATTGGAAGGCTACTGTGTAAGTTATGGTTGGCTGTATGAATGTGTGTAGGTGGTTGTACGGTGTACTGCAGAAAGATCGCCATAATGTGGTGATGGTAAGCGTATGGTATGGTGCCGGGGGTACGGTGCCCTTCCACTGCTGGATATGGGCACTGTCTGCTGTGAGAAAGTGTGTGCTTTGTAATGTACATGTACGTGGCGCATGAACCTGTATGTGGCTTCTGCATGTGACTGTACCTATGTGACTATGTGTCACTATCGATAATAAAGATGAGCACACGAGCATAACGTTGTAGTCGTGTTGTTTATCGTTTATTGTATGTTGAATATCATTTTTATTTTCTCAAGAAAACCCTCGCTTCCGTTCCCTGTATACACGGGTCTACGCAATTACAACAAACGCACGTGTGCAGTATTGACGCAAACAAGAAAACGTTATATCACGTTTGCATTGGTTTCATGCTGATTGTAAAGACTAACTCAATTGTAGTTGATATTATGTGCATGTAAGCACTTGTAAATTACAGTATGAGTTGTTGTACGTTATTCGACGTAACTTTGTCGCGTGTGCTGAGTATGATTGACATTGCCTGTGTCCATGACATGTAAAACATGACGTTTGATGTTTATACGTCACTATGACTACGTACATGTCTGTCTTTTCCCAGACAAGTACCGTTCGTACGATGGAAGCTGTAACAACCTGGAGTCGGGCATGCTGGGCCGGGCCTTCACCCCGCTCCGACGCTACTTGCCTGCTGTGTACGCAGATGGTATGTGCACACACATGCACGCACATACACACGCACGCACGCACGCTCACACACACATGCACATGCCCGCCTGGTCAGCATGAGTGTTATGGAGAACCCCATCCTTGCCTAGTTTAACTCAACAACCACACTATTCTACTCAAACTGCAAATTTACAATGAAAACGCTTACCTTGTAGCCAACCCTTACAACCGTCATGCATTCATCACTGCAACTTAACTATAACCACTTCCTTTCAATCACACCTACGCCCTGCTTCAGAAGCAAAATTCTAAATATGAAACAAGACATGCCCAAATCTGACCTACTGCAAGACTCTCAGCTCTGTCACACACACACACACACACACACACACGCACACACACACACACACACACACACACACACACACACACACACACACACACACACACACACACACACACACACACACACACACACACACACACACACACACACACACACACACACACACACACACACACACACACACACACACACACACACACACACACACACACACACACACACACACACACAAACACACACACACAAACAAACAAACAAACACTCACACACTCACTCACTCACTCACTCACTCACTCACACACACTGCTCTCCCCACAGGCGTGTCGTCGATCCGTGAGTCTGTGCGGGGCGGGCCGCTGCCCTCCGCGCGTCTGGTCAGCATGAGCATCGCAGAGGACCGCAATATCCCCAACCACGTGCGCACCCTGATGCTGATGCAGTGGGGACAGTTCATCGACCACGACCTCAGCCACACCGCCATCTCCAAGCTGTCTGCCAGCCCCAATGGTGAGATACACTCTTGCACCATCTCACACGCACGCACGCGCACGCACACACAATCATCTACAAATGACCACACACCTGTCCATTAATCACGACTTCAGCCATATCGTCATCTCCAGACTGTCCGCCTTAGTTAACAATGAGAAATCACAGTGTTATAAAAAATCTTACTAAATATGCTTCACTAATGGAGATTGGAGAGGCACCTCAGTAATGGGGACAGTTTCCGCTACACCCACCGGTGTCCCTAATAGCGAGGATTTACTGTACTTCTTGCGTGGACACGACTGAGACCATACAGTGCATGTTTCACTTATTGATGAACATGTCACTAAATGAGGCACTGTTCTCTATTCCTCATGGTGCCTATAAAATGGAGGTTCTACTGTATTCATGGTCCACAGCGAACGCACCATGGATACAGTAGAACCTCAATTAACGAGCTCTACAATAACTGTTGCCCGATTGTCAGGTACATGCATTACTTTCAACGTGTGTTAGGTTGACGACTGTAGATTTAAGAGGGGATCATATAGCAAAAATGTGATTGGTGATTTGCCCTAAATCTTGAGCGTGAATTGTGAATTGCCTGTATTTACGTGTGTGAAATGTGATGAATCCTATTCAATTTACAATTTCTTGTGATTGGTGAAAGACAATGAAATGTATTGGCGACTGGTGATTTAGGAAAAAAATGTTGGTGAATTGATTTTCATCAAAACAATTATACCCCCCTCATTTAAGACTACCTGTTAACACCCACTGCGCTGTACGTCAGGTATGGGTAAGACGGAGAACATCGAGTGCGGCACTGACGGTTGCTCCACGGAGCACCCCGACTGCCTGCCCATCGCCGTGCCCCGCGAGGACCCCAGTTTCACCACCAAGACCTGCCTGGAGTTCGTGCGGTCCGAGGACGTGCCCAACACCAACTGCACCATGGGTGAGTGACGCTGGAGCATGATCCAGATTGCTGGTGTGGAGAGCATAGGCAGATTCAGGTTTTTGGAAAAGGGGGGGGGGGGCGCACTTAAGGAAAAGGGGGGTGGGTGGCGCACTTAAGGAAAAGGGGGAGGGGGCGCACTTAAGGATTTCATCAAAAACCCTACGAAAATGAAGTATTTTGGTGGGGAAAGGTGGGTGGCGCACACACCCGCCCCCTGGATCTGCCTATGGGAGAGTCATCTTACCTGTTAACACTAACTTTAACAACATTTCCATGAAAATCAAACTGCCTCATGGGTAAGTGAAGCAACCACAGATGTGGGCAGGGCCCGATTCTTTGAGTGACATGAAATATATCAATAGGGGACACTTAGTATTGTATCTGAAATGCTTTGTTTATATAAAAGATTTTTACTTTAAATTTTAAGATCTGATGAATGCTTAGATGGGTAGTAGAGAGTCCTGTGTTTTAGACTTGACACACTTTGGATTCAACTTCTCGCTTGACACTAGATTTTAAAGCAATTCCTCACTTCACATTAGATTTTAAACCCATTTTTCACTTAATACCTAGACCATCATGCAGGTCTTCACAAATGGATAGAGTGGCTAAATAGTGAGTGACAGCAAAGGGAACAAAATAAGTGGTTACTTAGGCCTACAATATTTACCATACAAAACATGCAAATGCTACTATTCTTGTCCTTTGATATTTAAGAGTTACATTAGAATTTAAAAAAAAGAATGCTTCTTTGTATGACTGGCCCGTTTCCACCTTGGTTCCTTGAGAGACAAAGGGCTAGTTTATCAAATGCAGTGGAACCTCCCTAAGTGACAAAGTGCTCTCAAGCTAGAAAAGGCCTCATTAAGAAGCTCGTAGTCGTCTCTTCATGAAGGCTTGTCTCTGCTGTTAGCCTAAAACTGTATCATAAAGACGATAGTAGAACGTGTGTTGATTTTAAGATTCTGCTGTATGATCCTTCCTTCTGCTTCAGGTGCCCGTGAGCAGGTGAACCAGATCACGTCGTACATCGACGCCTCCATGGTGTACGGCTCCTCACAGAAGGCCGCCCTCTCCCTCAGGGACCTCGCTCACCCAGGTACGTCCAGATGGGGTGTAAGGTGTCAAGGCAGCCCACACATCCCTAATTATGTTGGCCTTATTTCTCAATTGTCTTTTAAATACCTTCTTTCCTATATCCCACAAATTTTAAGACACGTTTTCCCCACAATCCACTACCCTATGACCCCCCCCCCCCCCCCCCACACACACACACACTCACCAATCTAGTCTTCTAGTCATCATACGGTTAAAAACATGTACTCCAGTGGCTAGGGAGGTGTCTGTGAACAAAAAAGCGCCGCTCCTGATTTTAGTATTTTTTGAAAGATCATACCATTAGTATTTTAAAAAAATTAGGTAGACATGTGGCATGTGGTCAATATCAGAGAAATTCAAGATGGCCGCCATGATGGCCGCCGGTGCCCATATTGTGGTAACTTTGTATCTAATTGTGCTACAAATATAATTTCATACTCTAAGAGTAGAGTTTTTGGGGTCAAGGAATTCAAAGAAAGCAGTTTTGCAAACTGATTTGAGCTTTAATTAACAAAATAATATTTATATGCTAAGAATTGAACGTTGAAAGCATAAAATTTGTGTGTATATAAATCACACTAAAACCTACAATAGTTTCACACAATCCTTATTACTCTGGTTTGAGCAATGTAGTGCATTATGATTAAAATTATATCTTATATGAAATGGTTGAAAAGATTGTGTGCCGGGGCAAATAGAATTGACTTCATATTTGACATTTCATTCATGGTTCTGTAAAGGACAGTGAGAGATTGAGGAGGTTAAATGTAATGCCGATTGGAGTTGAATGTTATATCATCTGAGACACCATTGCCAGTTCACATTGAAGCATTTTGGGCCTCATCTGACAACAAACAAAAGTTACTCACATTTTAAGATCTCTCATACTTTCTGAATCTTCACATGTATTTTCAAATGTCAAGGTCGTTGTAAGTTCCTCAGATTATTACAAAAGACAGACGTTTTTCCTTGTCAAGTGATCAATGCATTAGAAGATACCATTCCTGAGCTAGACCTTCAATTAGAAGAAGCAGACCTGCGCATCATGGCACATGCTTTGAATGCTGCAGTTGATGGCATGTCCACCATCATTTTGCTGTCTAATGACACTGACATTCTAGTTGCAATGTTGTACTTTGTACGGGAAATCAAGGCTCATGGAGGACAGACCATTTGGATGAGAGGAGGAGTAGGAAATACAACCCGTTACATACCCATTCACACACTTGCTACTAAAATGGGGCCTCCCTGTGCAAAACAATTCCAGCCATTCATGCATTAACGGGGACTGATGCAACCAGTAAGTTTGGCACAAAGGCTGCCTCTGTGAAAATGGATGACGCAGTAGGCTTTTTAGTAGAATTTGGAATTGATCCCATAAACATAGACTTTGTGAAAGCAGAACAATTTCTTGCAAGTTTGTGGAAACGTGGTTTCAAAACAATGGATGAGCTTCGATATTATCTTTACCATCAGCAGAAAAAATCTCTTTGTGAGCTTCCACCTACTAGTCGGGCTACAAGAGAACATATTCTTTGTGCTTTCCATTACACATACAGTGTAATACATTCCCCTGACTGCTGCAAGTCTTGATCCCACAAAATTTGGATACTATGAAGAAGATGAACTCCTCAAACCTATTGAAGGACATGTTCTGCTACCACCTGATTTGCCATTACCCTGCACATGTTTTAGTTGTGTTACTTCTAGATGCAATTGTAGACAACATGCTATCCCTTGTTGCATTTACTGCAAGTGTGCATTCAATGGTGAATGTAAAAACCCTCATGTTGCTGAATGTACCAGTACAAATGTAAATAATAGTAATCAAAGTGTTTGATGATGGGAATATCAAATTCAGGCCTACAAAATAGCAATGTTTTTTCAATTGATGAGTTTTTGCATGATATGATTCTTGAGAAACTATTCTCAATGACATACATTTATTAGTTCATCATAACACAACACAAATACAATTTTACAGTTGACAGTTTCGGCAACTACTGTTGCTATTTTCAAAACATCTCTGCGCATGTCAAGGTCACTCAGCACGACTTCCGATGCCGAAAATCGGGTCGTACACGTGAGAGAGATGAAAGGCCCCCTCGTCTCGGTTCATGACCTGCTTCTGTCCTCGTATCTTTATCGCCTCCCTGATGGTTCTTGTTCTCCAATCCCCCTCCCTATCCAGTACACTCACTTCCTCCCAGTCTATCTCATGATTGTTCTGTTTTACATGGTCTGTGATTTGGGTTAGGGATTCTTTCCTTTGCTGCTCTGGTGAAAGATCCCCCACTGTTCTGCTCCACATCCTTCATGTGTTCTTTTACACACGGGTGCCCAGTTTTCTGCCAGTTTCCCCAACATACACACTCTTGCAAGACTTACAGGGAATTTTGTACACCACTTCACATTTCTCCAGCTTATCCTGTTTGTCCTTAGGATGAACGAGAATGTTCCTGATAGTCTGTAGGGGCTTCACTGGTGTAGACACTTGGTGTTTATTGAGGATACGTGAAATACCCTCTGTTACCCCTTTTACGTAAGGTAAGATGACTAATCCTTTGGAGCCTGCTGAGTCCTTATTCTTTTTATTTCTCTTGTCCTTTGTTGGGGAAACTGGCAGAAAACTGGGCACCCGTGTAAAAGAACACATGAAGGATGTGGAGACAACAGTGGGGGGATCTTTCACCAAGCAGCTGAAAAAAGAATCCCTGACCCAAATCAGCAAGAGTGCGATCGCAGACCATGTAAAACAGAACAATCATGAGATAGACTGGGAGGAAGTGAGTGTACTGGATAGGAGGGGATTGGAGAACAAGAACCATCAGGGAGGCGATAAAGATACGAGGACAGAAGCAGGTCATGAACCGAGACGAGGGGGCATTTCTATCTCACGTGTACGACCCAATTTTCGCATCGGAAGTCGTGCTGAGTGACCTTGACATGCGCAGAGATGTTTTGAAAAAATGGGAACAGTGGTTGCCGAAACTGTCAACTGTAAAATTGTATTTGTGTTGTGTTATGATGAACAAATAAATGTATATATATGTATTCCAACACGATGAACTCGTTCAAGGATATTCGCAATGACATGAGAACAATGAAAGTGTGAATGTATTGTTTATATGGATGGATATAATTCATGTATACTGATGATGCAATGATAACAGGAGACATTCTTGTTCAAATATAAACACTTAAAACTTTTACACACACATCATTTATGTATCTTAGATAAGTAGTCGATATGTATGATTTATGCTTTGAATATATAATTGAATTTTGATGTCATTAAATCCTTATTTTATCAAAAAATCTAGTTGAGTTATTGCATTTTCACTATCTCCAATGAATTCCTTGACCTCAAAAAAACATACTTTTAGAGTATAAAATTATATTTGTAGCATAATTAGATACACAGTTACGACAATATGGGCACCGGCGGCCATCTTGGCGGCCATCTTGAATTTCTCTGATATTGACCACATGCCACATGTCTACCTAATTTTTTCTAAATACTAATGGTATGATCTTTCAAAAATACTAAAATCAGGAGCGGCGCTTTTTTGTTCACAGACACCCCCTAGCCACAGGAGTAATGGGGAAATTCATTTTATCTCTAAAAATTGATGTGATTGTTTGTAGATTGAAAGGTTGCAGCCTTGGGATACATTGCTTGGGCTACATTGAACTTTGTATGATAACATGTCACAGGTACTTCAAAGGGTAATGAAAATGCAAATTGTATGAAATGTATGGTCAAAACGTGCTCACTTATGCTAATTAGGCGCATGCAGAATGACCTAATTTGCATAATTCATACAATATTTTGAAGGGTTTTATTTTGATGTGTCGTACAGTATGCTACTACTTTTGGTATTGAATTACACCAATAAAAGTTTTAATTGTGGATTTATATATTTTACCCATGTTACCAACGGAACCACCTTTTTGGCAAGTCTCTAAAGCATGTGCAAATAAAATATGTCGCTCTTAACTGTCTCATGGACGAATCATTGGACTACTAGATTATTTCACAGACGATTCGTCACCACACGAAATTCCAGATAAATTAATAAGTTTATGCATTTTTACTATAAATTCGATGTCAATACATGTATTTTCAATCCGTTCTAAATGCAAGCATTGAATATACCATGTATGCACAGACATGGCGTCGTTTATAGGAAAGTTAATTCCATTTGATTATTTGACTAAGCGGCATATTGCGATAGAACCTCTTTAAAGGGCCACCTCGCTGAAAGGGACACCTCCCTATTTATCATATATGTATTCTTTCGTAGTTGACTTTATGCTGTGACTGCAAATGTTTCACTAATACAGACACCTCCCCAATTGGAAGACTATTTTGCGCTCCTACCTTTGTCCCTAATTCCAAGATTTACTGTATGTGGATTACGTTTCTAAAGAGCCCCTCTCATAATGGTTCAGGTAATTTCAAAGTCTGCTATCGTTATGATTAAAACTCTGATTAAAACAGGCAGTCGGCTTTCTTACTTGAAATGCGACAGTTGGCTGTTGTTACAGTATCTGCATGGCTACGAATCTGTTTTATATAAAGCTTCTTTGTTAATGTGCTTGTTGATTGACAGGATGATAAGTACAAATAGTAAACTTCGGAGCAATTTAACAGCATTTCTTCTCCATATAAACATTTGAATAACTTTAAGATGAAACTGGATACTTTAAATATTAGTTGGATTATTGGATAACTGAAGAGCAATCAGAGCGTTACTAATATGAACTTAAGAAGCAAGCCATAGTAGACAAAGTTGAAAAGATTATTTCTCTATACTACTCAGCATAAGCCCTAGCTTTCTACATTTATTAAAGCCATGCGACAACGGTTTTAATGTAAGTCCAGCGCTTATGTTATACTGTAATAATTATCCAGAGAAATTAAGTGTGCTTACTGTAGTCAATTCTGGTTATTCAATATACAGTATACATGTAGTACACGAATGGAAAACTCTTACTTCAAGCACAAAGTTCTAAGTAAAACTTGGTGAAAGCAACTAGAAGTAAAAATAGTCACGGTGTCTGTCATTTGGATCACGGATATAGCATGGACAGGATTGAATATTGGTTAGATGATTGAAAGTATTAAGATTACTTGGAGGAGGCTTTGTGCATTATTATCATATTATTGAAAAGTTGTCTAAAGTAACAATCACTTTACAATATTAATGAGTCTATTGAATGGTATATCATGGATACGGAAAGGAGATTCCAGTGCAACGAGTGTGAATGGAGCTTCACATTAAAGTCTAATCTGAAAAGGCATTTGAAGAGACACACTGGAGAGAAACCATTTAAGTGTATTGTGTGTGACAGATCATTTGCTGAAAAAGAAAGCATGCACATTCATCTGAGAATCCACACTGGTGAGAAGCCATTCAGTGCAAACTGTGTGAAAAGTTATTTCGTGTGAAAAGTGAAATGAAAATACATATGAGAATCCACACTGGTGAGAAACCTTATGAGTGTAGTGAATGTGGGAAATGTTTCAGTTGTAATAGTGGCTTGAACAACCACATGAAATATCACACCAGGGTTAAAACTCATCAGTGTACCGTGTGTGAGAAATCATTTCGTGGTGTAGGTCATTTTGATAACCACATGAGAACACATACTGGTGAGAAGCCTTTTAAGTGCAATGAATGTGGAAAAGCTTTTAATGTCAGTGTAAACTTGAAAAGGCACATGAAAATCCACACTGGAGAAAAGCAATATCAGTGTGCAGTGTGTGATAAAGCTTTCATATGCAACACTTCTTTGAAAAGCCATATGAAAATGCACACTGGTGAGAAACCATTTAAATGCGAATTCTGTGAAAAATCTTACCGCAGTAGTGGACACTTGATCAGGCACAAGAAAACTCACACAGGCGAGAAGCCATATCAATGCACTAAGTGTGAGAAATCGTACAGTGAGAATTCAGAACTAAAAATCCACATGAGATCTCATACAGGTGAGAAACCATATGGTTGTGGAACATGTGGAAAAAGTTTCTCTCGAAGGTCTAGTGTTAGAAAACACATGTGCACACATACAGGTGAGAAACCATTTGAGTGTGATCAGTGTGGCAAATGTTTCACTCAGATAGGTAACTTGAATAGCCATAAGCGCAGACACTCTGGAGTGAAGCCATTTTACTGCCATATCTGCCACAAATCATTTACATTTGGAGACAACTTGAAAAGTCACCACTTAAGGGTACATGCAAAATAAGGCTATTTATAAAGGTCAAGGATCTTTTGTTTAATAATTCCCATGCCAATCGCAAGACATTATATGGTTGTGAATGTAAATGAATGCTACCTTTGATATTAAGACAAGCAGATAATAAATGCACTCATTGATAAGAATCTTATTTACTTCATATGAGGATACATATTTTAGTTATTTTTTTCTTTTTTGTAAATAAAATACAATTTTAGCTAATGCTACCAAAGGAACCTCTATTACGACCACCTGGACTGAAGTGGTCTGAATTAAAAGGTGGTCTGTATATGAAAGTTTGTGACGGCAGCAAGCAGTTTTTTTAAGAGGTTCTACTGTATTTTGTAATTCTACAAGTTTTTGATGACCTGATTTTGGAGAGTGTGGTTGTGAACTTATGCAAATTGCATGGCAACATAGATATTTATATTTTTGTCATAATTTTTAGTTTTCTAAATCAGTATTGTAAATTATGAATGTTTGATACTTTAATGTTAACAATTATGTATATATTGTAATGTTGTTAAATTCAATATGCAAATATCAACCAGATTTTTGTTTTGAATTTACGTATATGTACAAGTTATTGTTACAAGAGCTTAATAGGATGTTATTATGTGCCCATTATGAACAAATAATATATATCCGATATTGAATTTGCCCTCGACATGTTGAATTTTGATGCATTATTGAGTTTAAAAAGAAAATCACCACTATAGTGAGAATGCTGTCAGACAGATTCAGATTTTCGGAAAAAAAGCTGGGCACATCCAATGTACCACTTCACATGTTTTTTAAGAGTAAATATTTGCAGAGGTACCAAAAATACTATGTAAATGATTTACCATGACACATAGAGTGTTTTCCTTCTGCACCCTTGTACAAATCTGGCAGTTGATGATTTCCAATTCCTATGATAAATGTATATGTTTTACACATTTTAGTACTCGTGTACAGCAAGCATTTATACTTGAAAGAGACTTGTAGTTGTTATTTAATGAAATAACTAAGATTGATGTAAAGTTGTTTATTTTGTATAATTGTATCATATTGACTGTAAAATTGAATGTACCTGGTATGCAGCATTAGGTCTCATTTTAATACTATATATATTTTTTTTCGCTGCTTTATTCCTCAAACAATTCTTTCATTTGTTCCAATTCTTGACTTGTACAATCTTTCTAATAAATTTAAGGTTAGTCTTTTCCTTTGTTTGAGGAATAAAGCAGCGAAAAAGAAAATATAGTATTAAAATGTATCATATTGAAATGTCTGCATATCATTTTCTGGATATATAATTTATACAGATTATTTTTATAATAACTATAATAGCTTTATATATCTTTTATATATTGGTGTAACATTCCTAGATTTATTAGGTAGTCTCGCGATAAAAGTATCTGTATATGGCATGTGTAAGTTCCTTCAAGTTAGTATATTAAATATAATATAGTTGCTCCTTTATAAAGATTGACAATTTGATGCAATGTGTATACATATGCTTGAATATACTTGACTATTAATGTGAATGCTGTGTAAAAATATCCTGAATTATTGCTTTGCATGATTATAAATCTAGTTTGTTTGAAAAGTTGGTCTCTGATTTTACTCATATGCATATACCTTTTAAGGAAAGTTGACTTCTGAAAAAAAATAAGCAGTAGTATCCCTGAAGAGAATTCAGGCCTGTGACATCAAATTTGTACACTTTTCCAGTTGAATTAGATTCTTAAGATTACATGATATTAATAAAAATAGCTTGCTTCTTTGCATTATAATGTTGATATTTTTTATATTCTATCTTGCTTTTTGATTGTAACTATTTTTTTCTAAATAAATGTTTTTGTAAAAGTCTAATTTTTCTCTTGTCTTCAAAAGCAAATCATTATGAAATAAAATCCTGTTTTGATAAAAGTACATATGCCTCAATGGTAAACAATATCGTAGCTTCCCCTTTCAAATACACGCATCTAAGCTCTGTTACTTCCAAATAAAATAACACACACAAAGTATTTGATATGATGAATACTTTGACACTAAAAGAAATAAAATAGCCAAAGATATTATGATATTCAGAATATTGCAATCGCAAGCTCATGCAATAATCACATAATTCAGGCAATGAATTCATGTACATTGACCTCAAAGAGATGACATAATTCCTCAATATAATAATCTATGTAGATGATTACTTTTCCTCTCACAGAGCGCGGGCGGCTGAACATGACGTCACACCCCACGTCCAGCAAGCACAAGCCGCTGCTGCCGCCCACACACGCTGACAAGCAGTGCAACCGGCTGGGGGCGGATGGAGGACCAGCGTGCTTCAGGGCAGGTATGTCTAGGGGTAGGGGGACTTCAGAACGGGTATGTCGGGGGGGAAGGAGGTTTCAGGGTGGGTATGTCTGTGGGGGAGAGGGGTTGTCTGGATGGGGGGGTATGTCTGGGGGGGAGGGAGGCTTCAGAACGATATGTCTGGGGGGCGGGAGGATTCAGAACGGGTATGTCTGGGGGGGGGAGGTTTCAGTGGGGTATGTCTGGGGGAGGGAGGTTTCAGTGTGGGTATGTCTGGGGGAGGAGGTTTCAGGGTGGGTATGTCTGGGGGGGGGGAGGTTTCAGGGCAGGTATGTCTGTGGGGAGGGAGGCTTCAGAACGGATATGTCTGTATGGAGAGAGGCTTCAGAACGGGTATGTCTGGGGGAGGAAGGCTTCAGAACGGGTATGTCTGGGGGGAGGGAGGTTTCAGGGCAGGTAGGTAAAGTGTCAATTAGCGTATGGATATTCGCACTATACATAACTCTATATATTATATGGTGTATGTCTGGGGGAGGGAGGCTTCAGAACGGGCATGTCTGGGAGGCTTCACGGCGGATATTTCTCAGTTTGGTTACTAGCCTATCACATCGGACTGATGAAAGAGCCAATATGCAATATTAGGTATTGGTATGCTATGCTCTGACACCAATAAGAGCTAGACGGCGGCATACGTCTAACTTGCTCTCCGGCTATACATTTAATACTCAATTACTGGCATGAGTGGTGTTGCTTTTGCTATGATTCATTAGGAATAAAGTAATTAGGCAAAATTTCTTGAAAAGACACATAGGCACGCAGACACATCATGAAAAAAATGTTCATGCAGGGCCAAAGACTGGGTAAGTGTCAACAGGTTTCTTCAGGACGAGTTAGTCATATGTCACATACAATCCATAAAATGCGCCTCCTGATTCAAGTACGTGCCTTTTGTGCAGGCGACGGGCGTGTGAACGAGCAGGCCATGCTGATGGTGATGCACACGGTGTGGGTGAGGGAGCACAACCGCATCGAGGAGCAGCTCCATGCGATCAACCCGCACTGGTCGGGAGAGCAGCTCTATCAGGTACGTAACCTGGACTCACGTACAGCTTAAATGTATTGTAAACTGGACCCCTGTTATTAGGTATTAGGCTTGTATAATGTAAGCTGTGTTTAACCCTCATCAGTACATTTAGGAGAACACCTTAATCAGTACAATAGGGCTCCATGTGGACCCCAATCATTTGATGTAATTTTCTTTTCAATTCATGATCTTTCCGTGATATAAATACATTCATATAATTTTTATTATCAATAATGTCATGGTATGGCATGACAACTTCATTAAAGGACTTCCATCAAAAAATGTCCAGTGCACCCTGCATTTTCTGTTCTCAACAGGTGTGGGGTCCATGCGGACCCCAAGCAAATATTTTTGTATGTACGTCCTAATAATTAACCAAATCAAATATTCTTCGGTCCTGATAAAGCCAAGATATAGGGTGACAACTATTTAAAAGGAAAAGAAGAAATACCAAGCGGATGAAAATATGTCACAAAAAGTTAACCCCTGTGGTCTGAACGGATCCCTAATGTACTGATTAGGGTTAACCTCAAGTGGACTGATATGGCTGGGGACTTTTCTATCGGGTAGATACTGGAATGGAGGGGTAAACAAATAACACTGTGTGCAAGGGCAGGTACTCATATTCTTACGAGCAGTATTAGAATCCTCACAGACTAATTCCCTCCAATTTTCCAACCTCTCATTTTAAGCTTCGGGACTGAAACAAAAGATGTTCATGGAGGTCCCTTTTTACCGATCTAGTTGACAGACCTGTCTAACGTCTTCTACCTCTACCTCTACCTAACCTCAATCTGTATGACCATTTAACATTGATCTCTCTTCCCGTCGCCACCTTCAGGACACGCGGTACATCATATGCGACATGGTACAAGCATATAGAACTGTCTCACTGGACTCTAGGAAGCATGATCTACTCTCTAATATTAAATCAGAGACCCTGTTTCACACAAACACCTGTCTAACTTGCTTATCATTGTGTGCTTCCGTGGCCGAGTGGATAGGGAGTTGGACTCGGGACAAGTCGGTCGTGGGTTCGATTCCCGGTCGGGTCTGATGGTAAGTGTTGAGCAAACTTACCTTTAACAGGTTGCACACTGCTCCGTGGTACCTACACGTTAAATAGGTACAGGTCGCAAATGTGGGTAATAAGCACGTGTGCGCAAATAACACAATGCCGTATGCAGCCAGTGTTGTATGCTCCCCAAGGAGTTGAGAAAGATATATGTAGTGTGAAAATGATGCCACTGACCTGGTGTAGATGTAAAGTCGCTGGAAAACGGCATGAGCTGTTCATTGAGACTATAAATCAATACATTTACATTTATTAACTTGACACTGTTTGTGTTTCCCTTGTTCCAGGAGACACGGCGTATTGTGAGCGCCATGCTGCAGCACATCACGTACGCCGAGTTCCTGCCCGTGGTGCTCGGTGCTCAGCAGATGAAGCAGCACGGCATCGAACTGTTCAAGAACGGATACTACACAGGTGATTACAGACACTACAAAGACAGATCCAGGTTTTCAGAAAAGGGGGGCGCACTTAAGGAAAAGAGGGTGCGCACTTACGTGATTTCATGAAAAACCCTATGAAAATGGAGTATTTTGGTGGGAAAAGAGGTGGGCGCGCGCCCCCTGCGCCGCCACCCCCTGGATCTGCCTATGACACAAGTGATGACAGGCACTACATGGGCATTGACGGACACTTCACAGGTATTGAAACACACTTCACAGGGGACAACCGATACTACAAATGTAATGACAGAAACTACATCGGAATTGACAGACACTGCACAGTGGACAACATATACTACAGACAATACACCAGCATTGACAGACACTACACAGGGGATGACAGACACTACACATGTAATTACCAGGTTTTCGGAAGGGGGGGGGGGCGCACTTAAGGAAAAGAGGGGCGCACGTTCGGGATTTCATGAAAAGCCCTATGAAAATGAAGTATTTTGGTGGGAAAAGAGGGGGGCGCCCCCTGCGTCCCCTGGATCTGCCTATGAATTACAGACGACACTACACAAGTGATGACAGACACTACACAGGTAAAGATTGACACTACACATGTAGGATACATGGATTCTATAGGACAGCGAAACACTAAAATCGTTGCTAACTGAATACAATCAAATGATGGATGACTATCAAAGAAAACCATGGCTTAAAATAAATCTGAATCCTGTATTTGTCCTGTCCCTGGAGGCTATCGTGCTATGCACACCCCAGCAGCATCCCCATCTATATGTGATCATACACCCCGAACCACAAGCTCCCATGTAAAACCTGTATTCCCACTGCCAGGTTATCGCGCAGACGTGGACGCGAGCATCAGCAACGTGTTTGCCACGGCCGCCTTCCGCTTCGGCCACAGCATGGTGCAGCCCAGCGTGAGGAAGGTGCAGAAGTACGACCAGAGGGCTGGCGACCAGGAGGTCAAGCTGCTCAGGGAGGTCAGTACAGTTGAACATTGCTGTATAAGACGTATCAGGGGACCGACCTCAACCGCAAGTGGATTCAATAGAGAGGTGGTTGCTTTGTGAAGGCACAGCCGTATGATCAGAGGACACACGATAAGGTGGTCAAATTACTCTGGTTACTGGTTACTTAGAGTGAAACATTGCTATCTAAGACCTCCTAGGAGATTAAAATAGGGAGGTGGTCGCTTTACAAAGGTTCAGTCATTCACGTACCCTTATACAGTATCGCCAAATGTGTAATTATTTAATGTGTATTACGACCTGATCGGGATGCATTTGCCCACCTAACCGGGACTCCACCCCACGAACTCGGCCATGGAAGCACGTGCATTAAAGGTGTTTTATACACTTATTTTGAATGCTGTAAATTCGAGTCTAATACTGGTGTCATGATCTGTTGGTTTCTATTTTCTACCTTTTATAACACCTTTGTAGTTAGAACGTATGGAAAGAAAACGAAAAACATACATTCTACCGTAAAGTTCAGGTGATGCCTGATTTAGATGTGCAAAGAGCGAATTGGTTGAAACACAATGTAAACTTATTCTGCAAATTAGGTAGAATGGTACATAAGGGTGCGTTGTGTGATTCATATGGACTGTCCTGGATGCACAGTTGTGTCCTAAAAATACAAACGTTCAAATTAAATCTGATGCTAGCACACCCTTTGATACTTATGCTACGGATGTGTGCCGTTAGAAAACATATCATCACTTTACAAGCATGACCTTTACAGTTTTACATATCCAACATCTCAATACTCTGAAGACAGTGGGCGAACATAAAGTCAAGGTATGAATCATGAGTATAATATTCAGCAGAAGGTCACATCTGTAACAAGACTAATTTTGATAAAACTTCAGCCCATATCAAAATTAACAGACTTCGCTTGAAGGCTATTTCCATTGCCTAGTACTAAGTGAATTGTGGCTGTTAAGTCTAAATGATGTACGAGCCTACTCTGGCATGATAGACGCCAACCTGGGGTCGGTTTCACCAAATATTAGCTATAGCGAGCATTTTTAGCGATAGCCGAAGAGTTTGCGAGACGTATTTGCGTGAGTTTCACCAAATCAGTAGCAAACGGTACTTGCGTTTTTGCGATTGCAAGACATGGTGTATTTAAGAATATAGTATCACGGCTGATAATTTGAACTGATGGAGGCTGATTCTTCTTAAAAACTTAAGTCTAGTGATAGTGTTCAAACGATTTCTTTTCCTTATGATTCAAACGATGCATGTAAAAGATCTGGTCACACCGGCTTAAATTCACGCACACGCATGAAACACACGCATGAAAATCTCTGTGCGTGCATGTGCGCTGAGAGTTTTGACTGTTTATGTGATGAAATATCACTTTTGATTCACGCATAAACTACAGAAAGATCGCGGCTAAACCACTGACAAACTACTAACAATCCACATATACAAGAAAGTTATTTATTTTTGTATGGGTGTATCATTAAAAATATGCTAAATACAACCCCTCGTACGATCACTAACAGTCCACTACACTTCCGCACGGTCTGTGCAAGTATCACGTTAAGCACTAATGAATTGTGTACAACAGTGGAAATACGCTATAGGGTCTTGCGGGTTGTGGTGATTCCTAGTTTTGAACAGTTCAAAACTTGGAATCACGCACAGTATCGATTTGGCGCACATCCCCGCACAGCGACGTAAGATTCACGTGAGAAACACTAGCTGACAAAAGCCGTAGAGCACGTATTGTACACTGATGCATCACGTAAGGCTGTAAATTTACGTGTGATTCATGCGTGTACATAGCTTTAAGCCAGTGTGACCAGCTCTTATATTTGTAATGTGTTGGATGACTTTGATATCCGTGCTGCCAGATTAGAAGCAGAACATTTTAATAAAAGCATATTGGTTGAGTTAGACAGTCATAGACACTCTTGTCACTAATGTTCAGAATAAAGCGGACTTATTGTTTGGGGCATTTGATGTTTCTAAAATCAGATGAAAAAAAAGGAACATGTTTGGCAAGATATATGCTGTAGAATATGAATTGCCGTATGTTTTCCTGTTAATCTTAAGAATCTTCCTTTCTTGTTTAGCTATGCTTGGTTACTGGAATACTGTTTGCGGCCAGGCGACTATGCTCGCTAAATTTGGGCTAGTTAGCGTGAACGCACGCTATTTGAAAATGGTGGTGAAACCCAATTTTTAGCATATTAGCATTAGCGATGAAAATGCAGTACTTAGCGATTGCGAATGGCTTGGTGAAACCGACCCCTGGGACGCCAACTTAGCCGGAGATCTACAGACCATGATATATTTTCAATCGGCAAATTAGAATAGATTTATTTTCAAATATTATTTCGGGTTACGAACACCACGTTTAATGGTCCAGACAGACAGTCACAAATATTAACTCTGAGCATGACTGTATAGTATATTATACATTATACATTCTTCTGCTCATAGACTTTACTGCAAGGTCTCCTCACATCATATAGATCTACTCAATTTCCAGGTTATAAGCATTTCTAGTCAATGTATTTTCTGGTATTCGCGGTTACAGTTTCGTAAAGTGTCACACTTGTCAAATGAGTAGGCTAGGTCTGCATAGTCAGATCCAGGGGGCGCAGGGGGCGCCCCCCCCCCTTTTCCCACCAAAATACTTCATTTCCATAGGTTTTTTTTCGTGAAATCCCGTAAGTGCGCCCCCTCTTTTCCTTAAGTGCCCCCCCCCCCTTTCCAAAAACCTGAATCTTCTTATGGTCAGTGAGACAGTGTGTGCATGTTAAAGCAGGATATGTAAGAAATAAGATAGAATCACGAGAGTATGTTGAGACACCATAGGTCAGGCGACATCAAGGCGCACGTTGTGCTGTATTTAACTGTCCAAAAATGTGTTTTCTCTTTGCACCTCCGCTCATTTGACAGTGTGACTCACTGGATAATAAAAAGAAACGTGTCCATCAACGTTAGCAGTACCCGAAGAACACTAGGTGTGGTGTGATCAACAGAAAATATCCACCCCATCAATGAAAGCAGGAAAATATGCTGTTTTGTCAATACATTTTGCCCCCCACAACTCTGTTTCTTATTACAGTCGAATCTTCCCATGGAACGACCAAATGACATTATTCAAGTGTATGTTTTTGCACACAGTTAGGAATACAAGATGTCTCCGTCTGATAGCATCTGGACTGTCACTCTGTAACATTAATTTGCAAGGGTTCGTCCGCCCAAACATTCAGCGGGTAAATAGTCGTCTGAAAACAAACCAACCGTAGTTTGGAGAGAAAACTGTGAGCCATTTGCAGGCTGCAGTGTGCGCACGCGCATTGGAGTATGCTACTCCGTCGACCTCGACTGGGCGTGAAACGACTCCAGGCGACTTCGCCGCGGTGGACGCGGAAACGTTTGGCAAACATCCTCTGTTGGCTTAGGGACCATTCAGTATTTATGACAGGGTGGGGTAGGAGGATTTTAGGGCGGGCCATGAACTTTTGTCACAATGTTTGGAGGGGGACTATCATTTTTTTCACACACATTTGAGGGTGGGCTATGAATTTTTTCACTGCAACGTACACCGATTTTAGAGAGATTTTCGACTAAAATTTACTTATTTTTATATGTTGATATTGATCAAATAGAATTTGATTTAACTGACAATGATTGTGCTAACTGGTGAGGGGGGTCATCAATTTTTATCACATGAAATTGAGGGGGGTCACCAATTTTTTCACAGAGATTCGAGGGGGGCTATTAATTTTTTCACAGCATTTTTTGAAAATCCTCCTACCCCACCTTGTCATAAATACTGAATCATCCCTTAGCTTTGTCGAAGGCTGGTTATCAAAGGAAGATTCTGCAGTCGAATACACTAGACAAGCAAGACAAGGTTGATGGGCGTGCTGTTATGTTTTACACTTGTTGTAGGACGCGGTACCTGGCCTATCGGGTACTCACGATAGTCGTCGTGACGCCCGGAGGTTCTGCGCCATAGACATGGACAGCCTCGATCAGGTTCTAGTCATACATAAATGTAAATGTAAATGTCTGGTCTATAGTCTTCATCCAAGTTTTACGATCTCACGGCTTAACAATTTACACCAGGTCATTGGCACATTCAATGATCAGCAATTGATCATTTCTGCACAGTGCTAATCACTCACACAATCACTCACTCACTCTTTCAACCCAATGACCTGTACCTAATTAACGTGTAGGTGCCACGGAGCAATGTGCAACTGTTTAGGGATGGGTTTGCTCAACACCCACCACCAGACCCGACTGTGAATCGAACCCATGACCTTCTGGTCACGAGTCCAACTCCCTAACCACTCGGCCACGGAAGCACATGGGCGTATGGCAGTGTCCCCGTGTTTTCTGGGCGTTGCAATGACCAGTGAGTCAAGCAAGAGACCCAGCCTAGGGTTTTACTCTGTGTGGGTACCAGGGTAAACCCAAAAGGCCGAACTCCGATGTTACCCGATTAAGATGATGGTTGAGTCTCTCCGTACAAATGTTTTCGCGCATATTCTAAGCAATCAATCCGCATTTGTCTATACAAATTCTATTCGACTTCAAATTCTTCAAATTTTATTGTGAGTACTCATTTGCCAATCCATATGAACCGAACTACTTTTACAACAATCAGCATATAATCCGTGATTTTGGTCTAATTAAAGATGAAATAAATTGAAATGTACGCGGTAACTCTCGACGGTGTTGGCTTCATTCGTAAATAAAGTTATAGTAAACATGATTGTAACTTGAAAATCCGAGTTGTGAACCCATTGACTCGTTTACTACGTCAAAGTGTGTAATCCATTGTTGCACGCGTATTATTAGTGTTATGCTGATACATGTCCATTAAAAACAAAGGGTTCACTTATTTGTCTATATTGTAAGAATTGCCCATTGCAACATGTCTACATAGTCTTTGTCTATTGCAATATGTCACAAAACAAATATCATGTAATTACTTAATTACATACTCAATTACTTATTTAATTACTTACGTTATTACTTAAATTGTAAGGGTCAACAGAAAAAACGGCCATGCAACATTTGAATCGAGAGTCTCAACCTTCATCTTTGTTGGCGTAACTTGGGAGTTACCCCATTTGTACCCGGGTGTTAGATGCTGCAACTTCACACCACTCCTATCATCTATTGAAGGCGATTATTTACTATTGTATAACATTGTCGTGTGTAACATTCCACCACCTTGCTCAATAATCAACGATTGTCTAAACGCAATTTCAATAGGCCTATCAATTTTCTAGTTCAGAACCCTTGTTATCAATTCAACCTAAAATCACAGTTTCTAGATTTACGTTTAAAAATTCCACCATCACCTACTTTACTAATGTGTGAGTGCATATATCATTCACACCC
Organism: Streblospio benedicti; assembly: GCA_019095985.1. NCBI lineage: Eukaryota > Metazoa > Annelida > Polychaeta > Spionida > Spionidae > Streblospio > Streblospio benedicti. The sequence continues at coordinate 23,635,762 of CM032668.1, read as the reverse complement.
ACGTACATATTTCATAAAGTAAAAAAAAATCTGAAACACCATTGTAAGGACAGTTTTGCCAAGGCGTTGTATACCATGGATTTGCTACATCACAAGTACTTAAAGATCAAACCGCAGAATCTGGGGCCAGGTTTGCCATTTCGATAACTTGTATCCCGTGAACATTATGGAATAACTTTTCATAAAGGTATTATGAAAGGGGCCGACTAAATGAGGAAAAAAGACATTTTAATGGAACATTTTCCACTTGCATTGACTTCCGCCTGTAGGAAACTCCCAAATGATGACATAACACGTTAGATCTAGTCACAATTGTGTGGTCCTCAGTAGCTCAGTGGTTAGAGCGTACGACTTGAAAACAGGAGTTGTTTGCGTCGTAAGTTCGCGCCCCGGTCATGGCAGACACAGCGTCGCCAAAACCGATACGTCGTACGTCTGCCACTGAGTTGCTGATTTCCACCGAACACGTCGCCACCGTACAGTGTTACTACTAGACGGTAGCGACGCCAAGCGGAGGTTTGGAAGCCTCGTTAAAAGGTGTGTCCCGTGTAGAGGAGAGCCACACCTCTGCACGTAAAATAACTCACCTAGTTTGAAAACTATAGCTAGTGTGATCCCCCCCCCCACACACACACACCCCTGAGGCTCAGTTGGCTACCTAGCCTGCCTCCGGAGGTCCATGTACCAACAACACGTGCTATAACCATCAGAAATTGATGGCTGCGGAGTATAAACAAACCAAACAATTGAAACCAAATAATCTGATCGGTACAAACACCTTGTTTCTGGTCACAACCTAGTTATTTAGTGCTTGAAAAAAACTTCAATTGACTTCACACTCGGTTTATAATTGATCTGATACGTACATTTTTTACTAGTATGTTATTGTGACGTTTGTCTTCCCACATTATTACCAAAGTGATAGGCAGATCCAGGGGGCGGCCCCCCCCCCTTTTCCAACCAAAATATTTCATTTTCATAGGGTTTATTACACATCCGCGATCGATTGCGAGTCAGAAACCCATGAAATCCCTGAAGTGCACCCCCCCCCCTTTTTTTTAAATACCTGGATCTGTCATTAGAAGTACTCTATAATACAGAAGGCAACGCACGATGATAGTCAGCAAATGTTGCACAACAATTATGCCCCTATTTTATAACCAAAAGAAGAATATGAATGATGATGAATGAAAAGTTTCATGATCTGGACCCTATAGTTAAATCTTTTATATATCCTACAAGAATATAAATTATTCTCATTTTACTTGGAATTAATAAAATATTTTTTCCTTAAACTTCATGAATATTAACTTTGCAAATTCTATAGAATTGATCATTATATTTCTAATAACTTTGTCTGTTTCCAATAAAATTTCAGAATATATAAACATATTTGTTGCACGAAAATCCTACAGCACA
>CM032668.1:23615042-23634243 GCA_019095985.1 Streblospio benedicti | reverse complement strand
AATTTTACGTAAAATTTTTGTAAAAAAAAGGGCACTTTTTCTTTTTGAAGTACTGCCCGTACAGTAATTTATTGTCTTAGAATTTTAAATTCCCTAATTTTAAATGTTTAAAGGTTAGTTACATGAGGGAATATCCATAATGCCATGTATCAGTTTACTGCAACCAATAAACAACTCAACATACCTGCCATTAGAATTTTTCATCCCTCTATTATTAGAGATGGTGCATTAAGTTGGACGCTCATGAGGAAGCGACTGTCCCTCAAGTAACTTCATAGAAACACCGCCACTCGTCCATTGGTGTAATACTAGGGTATCAATGTGTGAACCATTTTGGTACTTTATTTATGATTTATTTTACTTATTATAGTGACATTGTATATACATTACATTTACAGAGGAATGTTATTTAATACAAATTAAATACAAACTATGCCCAGCCTTTCTAGAGGCTTATGCGTCACCTTAAACCTCCATATATCTATATATATAAAGGAAGAGGCGATTTTTTGCGTCACAAAAGGCTTTTTAACCAGAAGACGTACATACTTCAAATTATGTATGTACATTCAGAACAACTTGGTGGTCGTTATAATGTCACATTTCAAACCAAATAAATTGGTTTTAATGATAAAAACAAGAAAAGAAAAAAGAATCTTTTAGAAATATTCGTCATACTGCTTACAGGCATGTTATTTTAAATGTACGTAGATCTAATACATAAACGTTTGTGTGGGTCAAACGTAGCAGTCATCTATATTGCGGAGGGGTGCAGAAAGACTGTGTGTGTTCATGTTTGGCTGAGGTGGTGGTGGTTTGGGGGCTGGGGTGGGCTGGGGTGGTTATGGTGGGCTGTGAGGAAATGAGGAGAAGGGGGAGCATTTAATCTGCTCCAGATCTAATGGGTTGCAACCCGAACAGTAGCTTGGGGGAGGGGGTATTAGACGGATCAATCATTGCCAAATACATGTAGTGTGTATGGCTGTCACATACGACGATGGAATGAAGGTGATGGAGGTGTATTTAATCTGTCCCAGACATGTATACTGACGGGAGTTGTTGTGAGGAATAGGGTATAGAGAGATGTCTGTTCCAGCCCAGATTTGTTGGGTGGTGGCGGCAGATGATATGTTGATGAGGAAGGGAGGAGCATTTAATTTGTTCCAGATTTAATGTTTCAACCCAAGCAGTAGGAAGGGGGTGAGGGAGACGCATTTCAACGGATCTGGACCTGTTTATATGGGGATGGTGTAGAGAGGGTTGGGGACAGAAGAGGAGGTGGCCGCCAAAGGAAGGGTAGGGGAGGGTGGAACATTTAATCTGTTCCACACATGTTTACCAGGGGTTGCAGAAGCTGGTGGGAGGGATATTAGAGGGATTAATCATTGCCATATACATGTAGTATATGGCTATGACTTATGACGATGGGAGGAAGGTGATGGAGGTGTATTCTATCCGTCACAGACCTGTATTTTGACGGGAGCTGGTGTGAGGGAAGAGGTGTAGAGGGAAGGGTTCTTCTGTTTCATCCCGAGCAGCACCGTGTATACAGCTATAATTTGCTATAATTTATAAGTTACTGATACTCCTGTATCATGTATACTATTGATAGGCGTGGTCCTCAAACTTAATAGCATAACTTCAATGAACATTGTTTATGCAGATGGGAAAATCTTTATAAAAATATATTAGTCAATTGTTTGGCTCTAATTCTTTCTTATAGAATAAAATTGCTTTTAAGAAGCCTGAAACACCTAATTTTTGCTATTCTTAGAGAGTGTGTATTGAAGAATAGTGTGTTACAAAGAATTTTAAGAAATACTATTTTTTACCAGAAATAATAAATACAGTAATTCTAAGGACCAATTTTATAACGAAAGTTTGTGTTACATTGGTCATTATAAGATGTGTAACTGCCCAACTGTCTTCACTTCATTTAAATTTGAATCTATTGTGTGTGGTGACGTCACTCAATGTATTATCAGGACAGTAAGTCGGTCAATCAGTCAGTGACCAGCTGATGTGCCATGGTCACACACGCATGTCTATGGGGAAAAATCACACTTCAATGAACACACGGGATCTTCTCATTATTAGGATGCTACACATACGCATTCGTTATAACTGGGATTTTTTTTACTTAGTAAGTTCGCTTGAGGGTGCAGAATTTCCTGTGTCTAATTACCTTGAAAACCACAAATGCACCATGTTTAACCACAATACATCATAAGGTCAAACAAAGATCTCTCCATGTGTAAAAGTTTCACATTCTACAGATGTGTTACCAATAATTTACTCATAGTACACAACCCAAACGAGTGCAGCAGCAAACTTACATATTTTAAACAAGTTGTATACATTATGCGCGCGAGTCTACCCTCTGCTATATACCTATGTATACCCAGTGTATTAGTCCTCCTGAAGATTTCAACATGAGTGACTATGTAAAGTCACCTGAAACGCCGTTTGCAAGTGTGTGATAGTGCCACGAACGACACACGCCATTGCACACACGAACACGTTTTGTTAATTTTTTGTCAGCAACCAACAGACATTTTGGAGCGTTTCCAAGTTCTCCTACAAGCAGAAACCAGGGCCCACCCCCTCACACACCACACCCACGTCCAACCCAATATATGTAGCCTTTACCCGCAGAATTTTCGCGGCCGCAAATAACGTGTGGCCGCGAGTTAATATTGTGGCAAATGAGCCACATATAGTAGATATAAAGTCCATTTCATTTCAAATCCACGATTAAAATATGTACCTTTTATATTCTCAAAGAAAGAAATGAAACACACTTTGAAGAATAAGTATAGAGCTACATAATATCTGTGTCAAATTTTGATTGCTGTCAGTGGTAGCTGTTACAAGCCCACCTTTGTAGGTTCACTTCACTGTACATGATACGTGATTGCTATTAGTTTCCTCATATGTACCGTAAAAGTCACAGCACGTCGGGAACTTGGCAACCTTCACGTCTACAAACCTTTCGTGTGTATAGACTTAACCAATTCCAATAGGGGCTTGGGTATAAATCGGTCCATAATATTTTTTTTTTGCCTTTTGATTTAAAAGACGCCAAACAGTCTGACTTCTGTATTGGTACAGGGAGACTATTCCAATATTAATGCTACAATAAAAAACGGTTGCTGTCCATGAGACTTAGCTTTTGGTATCATGTACAACAACTCTTTTTCCCCTTGTATTGTATAAGCTTAACATCGTATAGATATGCGGGGGTGTTTTTGATATGTATTTCATACATTAAACATGAAGCCTAATATTCAAGTCGATCATTTACATTTAACCATCCAACTAGAACAAAGGTGGTGCCTTCCAACATAGTTTAAAACGTATCTAACTAATCGAGGTCCATTATGGAAACAAGACTTCATTTTAAATGGATATCTTTTTAGTTTATTGCTCCTTGTTTGTCACATGGTTTATTTTTCTATTATATTTGTACATCTCTATTCAATTTTATTTCTATTTATATTTTTTCATCTATCTGTAATCTTTTATTTACTTTGTAGTATTAATATGCCTGTGATATACTAATTCGAAGTGAATCGAATCAGTCTAATTAGTGGAGATTTTGAGTTGTTTGAAATCTTGTTTTCACTTTTGGGGGTAACCCTCTACACCAGCTGTTGGCACCAATTATCTTGAGTTTCTTTGATATAGTAAACTTTAGACAAGAAATCTATTATATGGGAAGCCAAGCGTTGACAGTTCCACAGTGGGAATCGTATACAGTGCAGACCAGTTATATACACAGATGACGCACACACGCACGCACGCACGCACACACACATAAACACACATCATATACAATAGGAATATAATGAAAACACAATTGACACTATAGTAAACTTCTGTCTTTATGAAACTTCTACAATGTTCGATATTCACCCACTGCGAGATCCGACCAGACAAGTGACAACGACCAGAAGTGCCGAGGCCGCAACAGAACCTCCCCACCAGACTACCTCATTAATGACACTACCTTTCTAATAATTCCATTTATCTCTCAGCAGCGACTACAATAAACCTTTGTAATGAGACCACCTCTCTATTGAGAGCACTTGACGTTAGTCAAGGCATGGACTTATTGAGCAGTTCTACTGTAGTGAGTTGTCTGCTCAGACACATTGCAGCGGCTGTGGCGGCCGCCGCTGTCGTGTGGGATGTGTGCATGTGGGTGTGCGTGCGTGCGTGTGTGCACGTGTGCGTAAAACATCTGATAAAGAATTCTGCACACAATTGAGTAGATTGTTACGCACCAGAGAGCTGTCGTCTGCAGTTATTCATATCATACCAACGGACAGAGGTTATCACTTTTGCAACTAGAAATGGTGAAATTTACTGTAATTACTGTAATTACTGTAATTGCTGTAATTATTCAATTTGAGGTGAATTGCCATTTACTAGTATTGTCCTATCTGCTGAGGAAATCTGCACACAATGGAGTGGCTTGTCAGACCTGTCGTCTGCAATGATTGATATCATATCAACCCGTAGATGTTGTCAGTTTTGTTAAGTTATATATAGGCGTGCACATGAATATGCTCATTTAGCTAATTATGATGATAAAAATGGTGCTTTGCATTTTCTTTCGGTGTGTCTTTGAATTAATGATGAATTTTCATTAACTAAATTGCTCCTCAATAACGCATAAAATGCTGCTGTGTTCCCGGGACGTTTTGCGTCTTCTGTGCCCCGTGCCCACACAGGCCCGTAATCAATATCATGCGTGACCTGTATGAACATTGTATTGAGTTAGGAGAGTTGGTCTCCACAGAGGTTGATTTTGGTAGCTTTGTGACCATTTGGGAAAATGAAAAATGGTCTAATTATCGAGGTGGTCTCAATAGAGAGGTGGTCCTTTTTGGAGGTTTTACTGTAACTGTCACCGAATGCGTATGACGCATTTCCTATTTAGCTGTGTTAATCAGTGCTTTTACGTTTGCACACAACATAACGCTCCCTTGTTACGTGGAGTTAAACATAAGTCACGTATTCTCTCAATTAGTAGCAACATCTGCCTTCACCTTTAGAGTGGTGGTAACTTCATTAGATTTCCCTGAATATCTTAAAAGATTATATTTCATAAGAGCATATATTCATTTAGCTCTTTAGATTATATGGTAACCGATAAATCCTGTTCCATAGATTATTTGACACATGAGAACTAGTAATGTAACAGGGGCCATTTAAGATGTGACAAAAATACCTTTAGCGTAGATCACTGAGGAGCAGCCCATTTAAAAGGTCTGCCAGTGTAGTTCCACTGTAACACCGTCACCTACGTTTAGAGCATCCCACGTTATCACACTTAGGTCGGACTTTGTTGTGCTTATGGATGATGTACATTTGGTCAAGCTCCGCCAAAATGGAACAATGTTGTGTGGTTTCTTGACCCCCACCCCACCCTTCCCCCAAAGAGGTAATATCAGATGTGTGATATAATCGAAGAACATCTACAAAGTGTTTTGCGATATTTGTTCAAATATTACTTACGTATGCCATAAGATAATATTTATTTTACATGAGGAATATACCAAAGGCGTTAGCGGTAAAACGTTTACACATGTTTCTACTACAAGTAATATTTGACAGTTGTAATACTGAACAAATATTGTAGAAATTGCAACTTTTATTCACTATATTTTTATTGTATCTCTATAACTATGCAGTGTGTGAAGATTGCATACTATTTCTTTTTGCCTAATGTGACAGAAGTGTGAGAATATACTCAAATGTATGCAGTTCAGAAAATATCTACACAGATATGTAAATGAGAGAATTAGTAGATTTTGTAATGACAATAGGACAGACTTTGTAATTAGGATATACATATCTCTACTGCATTCAATGTGTGCATTTTCATTTCACTGAGCGGCGCAGCATGAGAGCCCCCGAGCTGAAACACCTCACACGAACACCTCAAACACTCAATAACACAGTGTTGTACATTAACTATGCATAGGTCGAGTAAGTTTTTTACACTACACATACCTTGGTGCTGGAATTCACGTAGGCCGGTAGCAGCCGTGGGCTGTTCACGTGGACAGGAGTAGGATGAGGTGACGCGGAGCGCCAATCATTGGACGAAGCTTTGTGCAAAACAAGAAATGGGTGGGTAGAACAATAGGTTGAACATACGTGACGCACATGATACCGTAGCGACAAGACACCTAGAAGACAAAAGTGTCAACAAACACGGAATCCTTTAAAAGCACGAGCGCGGGGCCAACAGTTACCTTCCACAGGCTGCGCGGTCCACGAGCATCCACCAACGACAACCCAACAACAAACCAACAACAGCATGATGAAGCTGAGAAGATCGGGTGGCCGGAGCGACGCTGCAAGGTAGGAACATGGGCTCCGCATTGTGAGGGGGACAGGGGTACATTTACATTGCTACATTTACTACACAAACACTATTCATGTGGTAGCGTTTTGTAGTAAAGAAAGAATAAATACCCCTGTTCCAGCTCTCAAAGCTGGCAAATTACTTTTATACGGTTAGGTTAATAACATTGCTAAAAGAAGCAAGCAAGGCTATTTTGAAATGATAGTAAAATGACCATGCAAAAAACATATGTATTAGAATCTGAAATTAAATGCTAGTTGCTGTTTGGGTATGGCGTTCATAGCATAAATAGTATGCTAGTTTGCAGAATTCATTTCTGGGGATAAAAACTTGGCAGTGCTCTTATTGGTGCTATTTTTTGCTTTTTCTTTTGATTTATCATGATCAGCACTTTTTCTTTGGAAATAATTCTCGCAAAATGCAGGAGTGTACATGAAAAAAATGCAACTGATGTGCTCTGAATGAAGTAATAATTTAATGCAATACATAACAAGTCATTGTTGAGCGCTTGTGATATTGATAAAAGTGGTGGCTGGATTAGCAGAGTAGGTTATATATAGATATAAAAACCTAAAATCGCTAATTGATTCATCATAAAAATTTTTTGATGGTCGATTTTTCATAAACATAAATATACCCTCAAGGGCAGCTATAGGATTTTGGGAGATTCTGTAAAGTGATGAATGATTTTCCAAAGAAATGGTCGAGATATGTATTAAAGTGTGTGACCAAATGTAAATTTCTATCTTTCCGTTTTGGAACCTTCAATTTTAATACTCGTGCTGTAGTGACGTCCATGATGAAAATGCGCTTTGTCAATACCCACTATTGCACTTTTTGATTTTAGCAAAGAAAAACTACAAAACACGCATTATGATAAATATGTGAACATGCTTGAGCTTTTTCAAATGCTCCTTTGGCATTTTAGATCAGTTTTGGAGTTCATAGTTAGACCAGAAATTTAACCAGCCGTAAAATGCAATCAGCCATAACTGACGTTAACCTACATTGTGATCAAGCCCCAAAACAATGTTGTAACTGCCGTAAAAAGTAAACACTGTAATCGGTTACATGATGCCTTGTTATCAGCGACAAGCCATCACACCCCATTACCGTCATGACAGGCCTATGGGGCAGTGAGAATGACACCACAATGGTCTATCGTTCACAATCCAAGCCTGATTTATGCCTCGTTAAAGTTGCACGAGGTTGAGGGTCTTGTATCACAACAAAGGCACGACCTTGAACACCAGCTTTCTCGGCCACTTTTCAACGAATTTTATAAAATGCATCAAACAGCATCTACTCGTAAAGTTTGTTCTATTTGATGCCATTGACCCACTCCAAAGAATTAGACATATGCTATTCCTGAGCATGTTTGCAATTTAACCTGTTTACATGTTACGAAGTTATGGCAGCCATACCATTATTTTTGGCCGTAAATTATAACCTGTTACTATATGCAGCGTATGCACCAGCCGGCATCAATGGGCGGCGGACACAGTGACTGTTTGTCACTGTCCAGACTATCTACTCGTGTCTGCACAGAAATGTGTTTATCATACGAGTGAAAGGACTTTTATTGAGTGGATTTATACAATAATCATGGCAAAATAGTTGTATGCAACAGGGGCATAGAATAGCGTATTTAAAAACAGTGGGGGAAAGGTGAAGCGCATTGGCATATTGCGGTGGTGGCTTGTAAATTGCATGTTTATACTTGTGTATGCCACATGTCAGTATGAGAAACAATTTTCAACATGTTAATTCAACGTGTTAAGATGAACATTACAACAGCTGAAATGATATAGAATATAAAATAGTCAAACAAAACATGAAAAAAAAAAACTTGAATAATACTGGTCACAGGTGAACAAAAACTGATATTAGCGACAATAGATACACATAATTGTGCAAAAACATGAAAATTTCATTAAAAAAAGTAGCAATAAAAGTGTGTGAACTAAAAAGCCCCAATTACTTGTTTCCATATTGACCTAATAACTATTTGTAGTAGGTCGCATGCCCCCACTGTATGATGATTATTACGCTTGGTTATCCAAATGTAATTTGACACGTTCGCTCAAGTGAACAAGGTCTCTTTAATCATGTGCTCATACATGAATGGATGCACATTAAATATTCATTGTTACCGAGGAAAACACTCAATATGATCAGAGAATTTATAGCTCAATGCTCCACATGACAAAATCAAAATTGTCGTAAACATTTCAAACTTTGATAGAATTATCTTCCTCGCAATTATGTTAAAATCCAAGTTTATTTCAATAAATTGCCACTTTTAGTCACAGCTTAGACAGAGACAAGTGTCCCGATTGGTGCCGTCTGCCTACACAATTCATATGCCTCATTTTCAAATCACACAAAGCTCTCTATTCTAAAGAGTTAATATAAACACATACTACAAGTTCAAATTGTTTTGTCCTGTCTCAAATGCTATCATGCAATCAACTGATCTTATAGGTGCTCCAAACATAGATGCTTTAAGATGGTGTGTTGATTTTACAGGTCACTGGTTAAGCTGATCCCACAGTTAGATAAAGGTGTTTTGTTTGTGGGCAGCACAGTAGCGCATTTTGTAGATCAAGTCATGCACGCCCCAGCGCTAACTCCCTGTGGGGTTATTTTACATGATGTGAACTGACTCATGACCATCTAACAAGTTGCAGCTTGGCAACTATAGCACCTTGGTTACATATGCAACAATGCCCACATAACGGGGGATTTCAAAACAATTCTGGTTTACTTGAATCTCGGGTGGAAGGATATTGAGAAACCGGAGGTAACACTGTAACAAGGACAATAGCTGTTGGCTGACTGCCATAAACTCGATGAGGGGCACATGTCCCCATCCCGTGTCCACATTTCAGAGCGATCCAGAAAAGTGAAATATATTTTGCTAGCAATAATAAGCAATATTAAGGGAGTGAAGGAAAACGTGTTCCCAATTGCAAGTGTCCCATTTGCAAGGTTTTACTGTATGTGCGTATTAGGGCCCACTTTCACAAAAACAAATGTTGCATTGCATATCATTTGCGCTGTGATAACATTTATGTGATGATCGTGGACATGTTTTAACATGAAATACAAATATATAAAAATGGTTATTGAACTAGAGTACGATGCTACTAAACAACTTTTAATCCTATTATTTGCAATAGATACGTTCTCTTTAATTACTAATATAACTACCTAAACTTTGTATTTTTTGGTTCACAATAATCAAAATATTTAAAATATTTTTAAGGAAACAAAAATTATAGAACAAGTCCAAAAGTTATTATTCATTTGTGTACATAAGCATCATGTAAATATGCGTATAAAAAGGGTAACATGAAAAAGGTAAAAATTCACTCAGCATTCACATGAAAGCCCATAATTGCAGTTAGAAAATTTGCTTGTAGAATCAGTGTGTGTAGACCGTGAAGATACAGTAGAACCTCTCTATTAGGACCAACTTTGGAACTAGTGTTAAATGGTCTCAATAGAGAGGTGGTCTCTATACAGACGTTCATTTTGATAGCTTTATGAAGCTTTGGGACCATGAAAAGTGGTCCTATTATAGAGGTGGTCTCAATAGAGAGGTGTTCTTATTATAGAGGTGGTCTCATTAGAGAGGTGGTCTTAATTGGATGTTCTATTGTACTAGGAATGTAAGACTGTGACCATCCAATACTTTATAACATATGTCTGTCTTTACAATAACATTGACTCTTAAGTATATGCTGCCAAATATGACATAGGCCTACACAGATACACGCTACGGTTATCAATCTATACACTGTGCGTTGAGGTGAATGATTTTATATAATGTTGAGCCTTTTGATGAATATGGGCACCAGCGCAAATGTGTAAGTGTTAATGAAAGACATGACACCATGACACCACTTGTACATCATACAAGCTAAACTTTAACTACACTTATACAATACACTGCATAATTTGATTGGAAATCTCGTCTGTGACGCTGTTTGCGGCACCCTTTTTCCCGGCGCATTTATGCGAGCCGTTTTACGACAGAACTGGGGTGGTTATTGTTTGTGAAACTGACGTATGTGATGGGATTAGTTTGCGTGCGATTTAGAGAGTTTGCAATAGAAAGTTGATGCATATTGGTTGGTGAAAGTGGGCCCTCAGCAGTCTAATATCCGAGTTGGTTGTGGGTGGGTGTTATGGAAGATATTGAATTATGATTTTCTGCATAGTGAATGCCACATGTGAAAGCTGTCAGCTAACTCATTAATGTGAGATATCAAACAATAGTCTGTACTCTGTATTGCAATAGTCTGTATTGCACTGGACAAATATAAAATGCATGTTTCAACACAGTATGTCAAATTTATATCTGCTTTTCCTATTTCATGCTCTGCACACTGAACATTACATACCACAGTGACATACGATTGACCGTTTGCTTACCATTTCAGGTTGGCAAGATGCATTCTCACCCTTGTTTTCGTGGTGATAGCTGCTGGTCAAAGCAACTTCATATGTCCGGGGGTCAAAACCATTTTGGACAAGCCCGAGGAGCTGAAGAAGATGACCCTGCGCAACACTGCCTGTCTCAAGGGACACAGTGAACAATGCCAACCCATTGCCCCGGCCTTCTGTTCCCCCAAAGGTATAGTATGGCAGTTCATATAATCATCATATTAATGAATGTGTTAGGCTGATGTTCATGTTTTAGTGCATATGAAATATAATTTCGCACGTGTAAACCTGAATATACACGAATACCGATGAAATGACCAGAATCGTGTTTGATACATTTAGAATTGATGCCAAGCTTGATCAGTAAATTGGTGAATGTAGCAGTATACTAAACCAATGTTATATTACCTGTATTTGTTTATGATGAGGATTGCTCCTTTTTGTTGACAGATCGCTGCCTGATGGCACCGTGCCTCCACGGTGCGACATGCCACACAGCCCCAGGATACACCTACTACTGCTCCTGCCCACCTCTCTACACCGGCGATAACTGCGAGACCTTTGGTAAGTGACCAAACAGAAGGTACAACATGCATTTTAACTCAATCTAGTCATGGTAGTGGACAAAACTACCTTTCTGGTAAGACACATATATTTGTTTAATGAGCTAGTCTTTTTAGTGGTGCCAATAACTTGGGCACAACGTTTAAAGTATATATCAGAAAATGTGGGAACATTCACCATTTTTGATGCTCAGTCCAGGTGAAAAGAGAATATTCACGTCGAATATAGTATAGTGTCTAACTGAGTAATTTGCAAAATAGTTACTATAGATACTTTATCATCTTTAGCACAGGCCCTATAAAAAGTTGAGCATGTTTATGAGATTTTAACGTCTGACGTAATTGCAGGTTGAGTTAAATAGTACTGGTTATGTACTGTAGTTGGTTTAAACATTTTATACAAAGACAAAGTAGACTTTTAAAAGTAGGTCTTCACTTTTTCATGCATTATTACTATATTCGATCACGTTAGAGCAATAGACTCACAGCTGAGAGGTTTTGCATATGAAATATGTGTTCATATCTATATTAAGCGGTACTAAATGATGCTCTCATGTCATGTAAAAGACTTGCTATTACTTTTTAATCACAACTGACGCATATGTGCTTCTTCTAGGAGTTATTCAATGGTTAAGTCTCACAAATAAATAGTAGAGTGCATAACATATATGACTTGATCTTTATCACTAAATGTTACCCCTTCTTTCAAAATAGAAATCTAACCCAAAGTTTCATCACTCCTACGGGTTAAGGGAATTCACTGTAAATATTAACATAAGAATTGTTGTCAACAGATTCATGCATGTCAAGCCCGTGCCTCAACTCGGGCACGTGCATCACTGACTGTGGCGGCGACTTCATCTGCTCATGTCCGACCAGCCACACCGGGCTGATGTGTGAGACCCCAACTGGTCAGTATACAGCCACATGGCAACAACCTGCTTAAGTCTGTAGTGCTCTTAAATAATGGTTACTGAAAAGTATGTTAACTAAACATTAAAAAATGCAATTGGTGTTGAAACGTATGTTAACAAATATTTGGCTTTTTTATGAACAGTTAGAGTTGTCTACTGGTGACCAAGCAATAAAAAAAAAGAACACAATCATGTACAAATGATTTTAGCTCATGGCATACATCATGTGATTGAAGTGTTTTTCTCCGTTTGAGTAGTTATGGGCTTTAATTATAAACAGAGGTACGGGGTCAAAGCTAGGTATCAGTGTTTATCAAAATATGAGATTCAAGATGTATGTACTTGTCTATATATGCTGGTGCTGTTTGAGCCATGTGTTTGAGTGCAGACAACACCACTCATTAACATCTGATTGTATTCTACTATCCTAAAATTCTATGTAGCTGGTACACAGCGCTTGGTCTCATTTTTCAGAAACAAATATTCTACTGTCAAATGGAGTTAATATCCTCCATTTACAATGACTTGGGTTTTGTTTTGTTTTTTGTTTTTGTTACATGTTTTGTTACATGTTTTGTTAATTGTCCTTTCAAAACTCAAAATAAAATGTGTTATCTTTACTAATAGACCCCTGCCTTACAACTCCGTGCCAGAATGGTGGGACTTGTACCGCCAGCGCCGACGGTTCCTCATACAGCTGCTCATGCCCGCCCGTATTCACTGGCGTCAACTGTGAGACCAGACAAGGTCAGTACACAACCATTATCATAAATATGAGTGTATGTCAAGTATTAAAACTGAAACAAATGGCACTAAAGCTCGTATTAAGTGTCACAGAACACACTAGTGCCAGGTACTTAAACCTATGCTCAGAGGACAAAAAAGTATGCTTAGATAAGAACTACTTGATAGCAACATTATGATGTGGGCTTTTGCATTCAGAAAATTCCATTCATCCAAACAGAGCTAATAAATGAACTGTAGCAGTATAAATATAACACTATATATAAAATGGCATTTTTCGCATACAAATTTCATGTGCACTTGCATAATATTGAACTAGCATTCAATTCTAATATGTATAAAGATATTGAATGTTATTGACACTTACAGATACAGTGGAACCTGCCCAATGAACCCTTTGGGCCACCATCTGTCTAAATATTTATTTAGAAGGGCTATTTACTGATTTCAGGTTTCACCACATTTTTATATAAGAAGCCTGCGTTCCGGGTGCAAATCCCTTGATTGCAAAAAATCCTGGATTTGCTGGTGAACATGTTGCTGTATGCTCCCCAGGTGCTTGAGAAAAGGAATTTAGTGCAACAAGGATGCCAATGACCTGGTGTGATTGTAGAGTTGCTAGAGCACAATAACAGTGCATGGTAAAAATGCACAAAAATGTGAATATGCATATGTTACAAAAATGTCTAGTTTTTGGTTATAATATGATCAGCTATTGCATTCACACCAGGTCATTTGGACATCCTTGTAACACTATATCTTTCTCCACTCTCTGGGGAGTATACACCACATTTTATTGTAGTTATCAATCAAATTAGTAGCTGCCTCACCTGTACATGAAGGATGCCAAGGAGCAGTGTGAAACAACTAGAGATGAGTTTGCTCAACACCCACCAATTGAATCCACGACCTTCTGGTCATGAGTCCAACTCCCTATCCACTCGGCCCCATGAGTAGTATGTCATCAAGTATGCATATGTGTTTGTGGTGTTTCAGAGTGGATCATGAACGGGGGACGTTCTTATCACGTCTCTTCCACCACCAAGTGCACCTACGATGACTCCCGCTCCATCTGTCGGAGCAAGGGCGCCAACCTGATCACCATCAACTCTTACACCGAGCAGTCATTTGCAAGCAGCATAGCCCCCGGTGAGTCTCACATGTTTATTACTTTACTAGAAAAAGTTGTCAAATCACCAACACAGGAATGTTTTTTCCATGTCACATTCATTGCTGTATTTTAATTACTTCATGATAACAAATAACTAAAGGTGTGCAGTATAATCAAATGTTTTATAACTAAAATGTTGAATATGGTAATAAAAATAGTGTATAAACTAAGCAAGTAGGTCACATATTAAAGACATTCAAACATACTATGTAAACATACCATATACGACCATCCAAGTACCCACCCCCGTGTAACAGCCCTCCTCCCTCTTTTTTTAATTGTTAAAATTATGTAGACCCTGTGTAACACATGCCCCACTAGGCTTATGAAAATTTCAATTTTAACGGCCCTGGGTGTTGTGGTTGGTCCATTTATGGTATGTGGTGCCTTCATACAAAATTATGTATAATGTTGCCAGCAGCATTATAACTTATGCCAAGACATGCATTAATGATTGGCAACACTTACTATTACATCTGTGAGAAGTAGGCGCTAAGCTCATCTTCGCTGCCATCAATACACAAGCACATGGCTCACGGGTGATAAAGGGGCTCAGGTTTCACTGTCCCTATGAAGGCAATCAAATAATTCAATATAATCACCGGGGGATGAATTTATGCCTTTTTTCTAGTAATGTTTTGGGAGTGTTTATTGAAATTTGTAATAGTAATGCAAAATTACTGCTTCTGGGTTCGTTTTTTTCGTTGGGAATTTTTGCTAAAGGTCGCACCGTTTGAGCTAGGATAACCAAATTTAGCATGTCGGTTGGAAATGGTGACCACAGAACTATTTCACATGGGCGGCCCAAATGGTCCCATATTTGGGCCCATTGGGCCCATTAATAAATCCCATTTACTAGTATTCAATATGCTTTAGCCAGCATATGGAAAAATCAATACCATAAAGGCAACATGCATGTCAAGCCCGTGCCTCAACTCGGGCACGTGCATCACTGACTGTGGCGGCGACTTCATCTGCTCATGTCCGACCAGCTATTCCGGGCTTTTCAGGTATAAAACACTGGTCCGCAGTATCAAGCCACGTTGGCATCAACCAATAAGTCTGTAGAGCTCTAAAAAATCAATATGAAAAGGCAGTAATTGTTATGATTGGAAATCTTTTGAGAAAAATGCGCTTAGGTGTTTGATTTTAACTAAATATTTGATCATTTTCAAATTTGAGTTGTCTACTGGTGACCAAACGACCTGTAAGAAAAGAACACAATAATGTACAATTTGATCTTAGCTCATGGATACATCATGTGATTGGGTGTTTTCTCAGTCTCTAAAACATGGGCTTTGATTATAAACAGAGGTACGAGGATTCAAAATCTAGTTATCAATACAATATCAAATATGAATGATTTCAAGATGTATGTAAATAAAATCTATATATGCTAGTGCTGTTTGAGTGCAGACATCACCACTCATTAACATCTGATTAAAATTCTACTATGCTAAAATTCTATGCAGCTGGCCATGTTTAGCTGAGCTTTAAAACATTTTCAAAACAAATATTCTACTGTGAAATGGGTTATTATCCTCCCATTTAAAATGAAACAAATGTTTTTTGAGGTTTTTTAATTCACTTGTTTTTACATGTTTTGTTAATTGTCCTTTCAAAACTCAAAAATAAAATGTGTTATCTTTACTAAAGACCCCTGCCTTGATCCGTGCCAGAATGGTGGGACTTGTACCGCCAGCGTCGACGGTTCCTCATACAGCTGCACATGCCCGCTCACCACAACTGGCGTTAACTGTGAGAACTCTGGTCAGTACACAACAATTATCAGATATATGAGTGTATGTCAAGTACTAAAACTGAAACAAATGACACAAAAGCTTGTATTGGGTGTCACAGTGTACACTAGTGCCAGGTACTTAAACTTATGCTCAGAGGACAAATAAGTATGCTTAGATAAGAACTACTTGATAGCAACATTATGATGTGGGCTTTTGCATTCAGAAAATTCCATTCATCCAAACAGAGCTAATAAACGAACTGTAGCAGTATAAATATAACACTATATATAAAATGGCATTTTTCGCATACAAATTTCATGTGCACTTTCATAATATTGAACCAGCGTTCAACTCTAATATGTATATAGATTTTGAATCTTATTGACACTTACAGATACAGTGGAACTTGCCCAAGTGGGCACCTTTGTATATATTTTAGGTTGATTTCGTTTTCGACATTCCTTATATAAACCATATACTTATGTTGGTGGACACTTGCCAAATGGTCATTTTGCTGGTACCTTACGCAGTGGACATCTCCAGGAGAAACATTTGGCAAACATTTCATCTTTTACTGTACTGTATTTACTGATTGCCAGTGCTTCCATTACTTTTTAGACACCAATGCTTATCAATCAATGCTTGCCTCACCTGTATTTTGTTAACCACAATGATGCCACGAAGCAGTGTGAAACTAACTAGAGATGAGTTTGCTCAACACCCACGACTTTCTGGTGACGAGTATAACTCCCTACCCGGCCCAAGAAGTAGTATGTCATCAAGTATGCATATGTGTTTGTGGTATTTCAGAGTGGATCAGCAGCGGGGGACGTTCTTACTACGTCTCCCGCACGACGTGCACCTACAATGACTGCCGCGCCATCTGTCTCGGCCTCGGCGCCAATCTGGTCACCATCAACTCTGGCACAGAGAATACATTGGTTGCCAACATAGCAAGAGGTGAGTCTCGCATGTTTATAACTTTACTAGAAAAAGTTGTCAAATCGCCAACACTGGAATGTTTTTTCCATGTCACATTTATTACTGTATTCTAATTAAATCATGAAAACAAATAACTAAAGGTGTGCAGTATAATTAACTGTTTTATATCTAAAATGTTGAATATGGTAATAACAATAGTGTATAAAGTAAGGAAGTAGGTTACATATTAAAGACATTCAAACATACTATGTGAATATCTGAGGCATTTCATACAGAATTATGTATAAGTATAATGTTTTTCCACTTTCTTATAACTGTTAATTACATTAAAGATATGCCAAGACATGCATTAATACATGCCCGTGTATATTATGAAAATGTGTGTTGCTGTAAGATGTTTACGACGCCGCCATGTTTGTGTTGTAGGTTCCTTCTGGCTGTCCATTTACGAGACAACAGGGAGGGTGCCTGGCACATGGGTCGTCGACAGGTACAGCAGCAGCAGGATAACGTACACCAACTGGTACAGTGGTGACCCCAGCAGCACCAGTGACCGGTGCGCTTTTTTACATTACGAAAACTGTTGCCATTGGCATGACACGCTGTGTGGCAACACTTACTATTACATCTGTGAGAAGTAGGCGCTGCTCATCTTCGCTGCCATCAATACACAAGCACATGGCTCACGGGGTGATAAGGGGCTCAGGTTTCACTGTCCCTATATGAAGGCAATCAAATAATTCAATATAATCACCGGGGATGAATTTATGCCTTTTTCTAGTAATGTTTTGGGAGTGTTTTATTGAAATTTGTAATAGTAATGCAAAATTACTGCTTCTGGGTTCGTTTTTTTTCGTTGGGAATTCTTGCAAAACCATTTGCTTGTGTATTGTACTTCTGCAGATGTAATTTTTACTGCACAATGAACATACGGACACTGTTTGCATTATAGTTTAATACGAATGTTTGAAAAATTAATTATGGTAGTAATGTACAGTAGAAACTCTGATGACAACCTTTTACATAAACACCTATTAGCTTCCATAACGGTCACTTGCAACATAGAAACTTATTAGCAACAAGTTTCGTTCATATATGACAAGTCATTGTCATAACATCAGACATATAATAAAGCCAGTATATAACGAGAATATTTTGCACCGAGTGCTTACTAATAACCAATTCGCATTTGGTTCACTATCTATTGAAGACAGTGTTGTAGATTCTACTGTTATTTTTAATATATATCAATATTACAGTGGAACTGTACATGTCTTATGTGACACCTTTGGGAGAAGTGAAAAGTGTCCACATAAGACAGTTTTGACAAGTTTTGACAGTTTGTCTCTGGAAAATGCTTTAACAGTCAATTAAAGTAATCTATCTTTATTGTATGTGTATAATGAGTATATATAAGTATAACTGGAATAAAAATATTAACAAATTGAAATTAAGTTTGATTGTAATTTCATATTTGGACAATTAATATAATACAAAGTATACATTGTGTTTACTGTATATATTAATCTTTAGGGTCAACGTACATAGCTTAGAACTCTATGGGTCTTATTGTAGTGTAATAGAAATATGATGTTTCATTAGAAATTTCTCTAAAGGTTATAATTCAATTTGTGTTAGTTGTACCTGCATTAAAACTATTATGATTTTGTTAAAATCAATTGTTTGTTGTTCACAAAATATAATTTAGAAAATTGCAACTGCTTTGTTATTTTCATTGTCATTTAATACCAGCCAGCACAAACAGTAATTCATTCATTCATACAAATATTCTATTCATGCATTACCATACAAGTATAATAATAGTTCAACAATATATACATATTTCAGTATAAGCATGTGCTAAAGTAACCAAATAAGGTTGACTGCTAACTTTTATCAATTCAGTGTAACCTTCAACTTCACTATCTATGTGTTTCATAATCAATTCACGTGCACACACATTTCGACTATATTAGCAGGGCCGGATCCGGGGGGGGTCTATTCTTCATGTTTTCTTTTACTATAAACGTCCTTTGGGCTTAATCTACGCTTTTGTACATGTAGTATGGAGATAGAATCTATTGAAATAAGCACAGTATCAATTACATTCTCGTAACCGGGCCCCGTAATAATCTTCCCGTAAAAATAGAATTGGGTTTATATTTTAATACGGGCCCGTAAAAATAGCCACTCCATATCATGACAGTCAAGTTTTCTTTTACTCTTTCTTCTATTTCTGCTGCTCTAATGCAGTCTAAATTAAAATTATGTTGTTCTAAATGTTTTATAAAAGT
>CM032668.1:23603375-23614942 GCA_019095985.1 Streblospio benedicti | reverse complement strand
TTTGTATATCTTTGAAGCCCAAATGACAAATAGGTAATATCATCAGCTCTGCGATTATACTAAAATGATATGGTGCGTGATCTCGCAGAATGCCCGTGGGACTGCAAGACGTGCGTGTGGAACACCACCCACAGCCGCGTCCATTGTCTGGACTGCTACTTTGACAACTACATTGTCAGAGAAGATGGCCGGTGCAGGTGTAAGTACAGTATAACCTAGCTATCAGGACCACATTTGGAACCACAGCTATGCGGTCTCAATACAGAGGTGGTCTCTATACAGAGGCTCATTTTGGTAGCTCTATGAAGGTTTGGGACGGTGAAAAGTGGTATTATTATAGAGGCGGTCGCAATAGAGAGGTGGTCTTAATTGGACGTTCAACTGTACCCGGGTCTACTGTGCAGGGGCCATATATCAATGACACGCTCACGACACATCCAATCAAAGCAAGCTAATTTGCATTTTGTAAATTTTGAAAATGAGTGTTTGTTTACATCCTTGAAATATGTCATCAATGGGGATTCCTCAGATCACCTGCTCATTGTATTTAAAGCTGTATCCATTGCTCTAAATCGTTGGTTGTGAACAGAATGAAGTGAAGTCGGGGAAACCCACCTGATATCACCGGTCGCACACTGCTCCATGGCCGATTCACCGTACGTGGCCTATACACCCTAGATAAGGGCAGGTCTAGCTAATGGTCGTCAATACATGTGATGGCCACAGCGTCAGCAAGTGTTGGTTTGCCCTTTATGGACACTCGCCCAGCGACTTGACAACGATGTTATGACCTGGTGTATATAGTAATTTCTGTCAATGATGTGTAACTTTCATTGCCCAATACTTATGCTCAACAGTCGACCTAATATGCAGTGATTAATTCATTGAGATTTTGATATCAAGGGGGTATGTACCCCCCTCTTGCCTGCTGTCTACTGTTGCCAGTACACACACATTGACATACATTGACAAGTGACATGCCCAGTCCGTCCCTGGTACTACCCTCTGCTCAGACCGCCCTGGTACTAACCTCCACTCAGACCTCCCTGGTACTACCCTTCACTCAGTCTGCCCTTACTGTTGCAGACTGTCCCTGGTACTGCGCCACGTGTGCCTACAACCAGGCCGAGCGCCGCAAGGAGTGCACCACGTGCGAGCGCGGCCACTCACTCGACCCGGCCACGGCACGCTGTGGCGGCAAACACGGTCAGTTCTCTACCTTGATTTCTATACAAATCTATGTAGCCACAAATAGATATACTGTAGAACCTCTCTATTAAGACCACATGTAGGACTGACCTCAATTGATCTCAATAGAGAGGTGTTTTATTATGACTTAACTGTTTCTTTAAACAATAGGTCACCGAGACCTAATTGTTACACCATAGCTACTAGGGGAGGAAGGAGGGACACTTATTTTGTTATTCACCATGATATTTAATGTTACTAATTATATCAGTATGCTCAATTTTACGATTGACATTCCAATCTCGCTGTCATATCCTCCATTTTCCTAGGCTTTTGGCATGTCCTCCATCAATCGCGCGCACAAAACCCTTGAAATCTCTTAATAAATTCTGAATGATCCCTAAGTGTGCCCCCCCCCCATTCCAAAAACCTGGGTTACTAGATATCCAGATAATTTTTGGCAGTACCGACTTTGGCAGGCACAAATGGAGTGCATTATGGATGAATTTAAAAGAGAATAATTATATTTGTGCCAAATCATAAGTTAAGATAATCTAGGCAAAGGCACCAAATTCATCCAGCGATTTTAATTCAAAATCCAACAAATGAGAAACAATGTCATGATTTTTCATGATTTAAGTAATTATTTCGTCGATAAAGTTGAGAATTCTTGGGAAAGCGTAACAATATAGAATTGCTGCCCGCCCACAACTGCAATAAAAACAAAAATACACAATTTACTAGACGATTTTTTGGGGTGCGCCATGCGCATAGATTTAAATTCATATCAATCTACTTATTGCCCACGTGCAAATTTATCATACTATTAACAAAGAAAACATTAAGTTAGATTCAAGAAAAGCATCATTGCAAGACCAGGGATTGACACAGATGTGACGGCACTCACTTGTTAAAAAGATAAATACGATAACATGAATAAATATGAACACGAAGTTAAATTATATTGCTCTAAGTTAAAAGATAAATCAATTTAGATTGCTTTGAATTTCATTATTTTGGAAGAAAATTAAAACTGATAATAGTAAAATTCAAACAAAATGTTAAAAATGAATTTTGAAATCTTGAAACCGTCCTTTCTTACAGATCCATAGACTGATTGCTGTTGCTGATGATGACCCAACTCTTCCACTTGCCAGTAGAAACCACAATTCACCAGCTCCTGAAGTTATGTAGAGGTTTATCAAATAAAGTATCTCATATATATGTCTGAAATAAATGAATAAGTAAGTAAATAAATAAATAATGAAAATGAATGTTTTCTTATTTCTTACATGTTTTATATTAACATTAATATGACTTAGGCAATGTCTAACACCAGCCGCAGGTAGCTTACCCAGTAAATATTTCAAGTACTGAGATTCCTTTTCAAATGTCAAAAGTTATTCTAATAGTTAAAATAAAAATAAAAATGTTATATAAATAGTTGTTAATTATTTTTGACGTTTCAGTAGCAGAAAAGAAAATTACAACTATACTATAAATGTTATTGGAGGACTTTTGCTATTTAATTGGATACTGAACACATACCGGTAAATCATAATGACACCAGACACTAAAAAGTATATCTTCAAGGCATTCCTACACATATTTTACTAATCCAAATACAGGTCATGAACCATGTTTTCAAAAATGTACCGCAATTTTATGAAATTCCCACAAACTCTGGATCATCCAGATACTCACGCCACCAGCTAAATGGCAAGGCAGCATAGCAGTGAATGGTCTGAATGCTGGAGACAAATTCATCTTAGCCTTGAGAAAAAGCCTAGCAGATTATATTTACAGTATTTTCTGTATTAGGCGCCTTGTAGCCTATTGATATACTGCCGGGTGTAGCAGTTGAATTATTGTCTTAAGTGCTGTTCTTGAAGTACTGCCGCAGCTAATAATTAAATGTTAATAGTTAGTTTTTAGTTACATGAGGGAATATCCATAATGCCACGCATCAGTTTACTGTAACCAATAAACAACCCATTCTATCATTCCGTGTAAAAATCACCACCAATAGCCGACGCTGATTGGTCAATCAGCGTGCTCAATTATGCGATTGACTGAACGCGCAGAGACCACTACTACGGCACTAGTCTAAACTCGTCACATTGTCAATACAGCTGCTGACGTCGCAAGGCGTGTCCCGTGTAGAGGAGAGCAAAAGTTTAGACTAGTGCCGTAGCAGTGGTCTCCATGCGTACAGTCAATCGTATAATTGAGCAGGCTGGTTGACAAATTGACTTGCAATGAGAACGTTATGATATGATTTATTTTAAAATAAAAACGAATCAGACATTCGTTTAGTGTGGATTTTAGTCATGATAGAATGGTATTTGACCACGAGATTGGAGTGTCAATGGGAAAATTGAGCATGCTGACGTCTATTTTCCCATTGACACTCTAATCTCGTGGTCAATTCCTACAATATACCTGCCATTAGAATTTTTTATCCCTCTATTATTGGAGATGGTGTATTAAGTTGGACACTCATGGGGAGGGACTGTCCCTCAAGTAACTTCATAGAAACACCGCCACTCGTCCATCGGTGTATTACTTGGGTATTAATGCGTGAACCATTTTTGGTACTTGATTTATGATTTATTACTTATTATAGTGACATTGTATATACATTACATTTACAGAGGAATGTTATTTAATACAAATTAAATGCAAACTATGCCCAGTCTTTCTAGGGGCTTATGCGTCAACATTTAATCTGTTCCACATATGTTTACATGGGGTAGCAGAAACTGGTGGGAGGGATATTAAAGGGATCAATCATTGCCATATACATGTAGTGTGTATATGGCTATGACTTATGCCGATGGGAGGAAGGTGATGGAGGTGTATTCTATGCGTCACAGACCTGTATTTTGACGGGAGCTGGTGTGAGGGAAGAGGTATAGAGGGAAGGGTTCTTGTGTTTCAACCCGAGCAGCCCCATGTATACAGCTATAATTGCTATAATTTATA
Organism: Streblospio benedicti; assembly: GCA_019095985.1. Classification (NCBI taxonomy): domain Eukaryota; kingdom Metazoa; phylum Annelida; class Polychaeta; order Spionida; family Spionidae; genus Streblospio; species Streblospio benedicti. The sequence goes on along the minus strand of CM032668.1, from coordinate 23,610,769 downwards.
AGTTACTGATATTCCTGTATCATGTATACTATTGATAGGCGTGGTCATCAAACTTAATAGCATAACTTCAGTGAACATTGTTTATGCAGATGGGAAAATCTTTATAGAAATATATTAGTCAATTGTTTTGCTCTAATTTTTCTTATAGAATAAAATTGCTTTAAGAAGCCTGAAACACCTAATGTTTGCTATTGTTAGAGAGCGGGTATTGAAGAATAGTGTGTTGCAAAGAATTTTAAGAAATACTATTTTTTACCAGAAAAAAAAATAGATATAGCAATTTTAAGGACTAATTTTTTAGTTTTAATGAAATGCAATTAGGGTTGTTATTTCATTTATTTGTTTCTAAATATTGTTCAGAGTGTCTGTCTTTCACAGTAATATTGTTTTTATTATTTATCTTTGACCCAATAAGAATAAAAGTAATATTAATCACTATATAGCAATTACTGGTCCTTAAGTCGCAAAAAGTCAAAACTTAAATTTGCACAATTTCATTTTGATTACGTTTAATAAATGACAGCACATGTACGAAAACCGAGCACAACGGAAACAGAAAGGACTTATAACTAACGATGCTGTTTGCGTTATAATATCATGACCGTCAAATTTTCTTTTATAAAATTTATTATTTCTTTTATTTCTGCTGCTTTTATGCGGTCTAGATTAAAATTATGTTGTTCTAAATGTTTTATATAATTTTATTTACCCTAGAACATGTTTCAATACCATTAGTATCCTTTTCAAACTTAATTTCAAAATTTTAGGTCACAAACTCCCTATTCCATATTTATTCTTGCCTCGAATATAGCTGATGATAAATCTGCCTCATAGTCGATAACATGGCTTCTTCAGCAGACGAAGTGAATGAAAATGGAGATTTAGAAAGCAAATTAACTCGAACCATATTGAATTTAGAAGAAATCGACACGAATCTTTTCAGGCAAGTATTCACTCATTGATACACATAACTTTGGTGCATTGAAATCAACACGTTAATAGCGATTAAACCCCTGGTCTATTTATTGACCCAGGAATTTGACACTGACAGTTGGCATATGCACATGGCTAAGGCACATAACAAGATATTGCCATTTTTATCCTGTACTCTCGACATCCACAGTTTTTCTCTAATCATATATCTCTGAAAATACACCTGCCGGAAGGGAACATGGACAATAGCCATGTCCATTGTCAATGTCCAAATGAAATATAGAAGTGGTCTTTATAGACCACAATTTAATTGATGTGGCGTCTTATAAGTTGGCACAATGACTGAAGAAACTCACGGGTGCAAGCGTGTTGCAGAGGGAGCCACCTGTGGAAGCCGATCGGTGGCCGTGCTGTGTTCGGGGGACAGGTGGCGGGGCAAGCCCTGGTGGCTGCCAGCAGAACCAGGACGTCCGGCGACTACCACATCCACAGTCTTCACTGCTACTTCATCAGGCCTGGTGAGTTCGCGTTAGTACAGTGGTTAGAGCACACAACCAACAAACAGGAGTTGCCTGCGTCGTAAGTTCGCGTCCCGGCCTCGGCAGACTTCGTGTCGCCAAAGAGTTAAATGTACGTCTTGCGTCTGCCACTGTACTGCCAATTTCCACACAGCGTGTCGCTTCTGTCGAGTATATCATACAAGACGGTGAAGACACCAAGCGTGAGGTTCGGAAGCCTCGCGTGTCCCGTGTAGAGGACAGTCATCCCTCTGCAAGTAAAAGAACTCACCTAGTTTGAAAACAATAGCTAGTGTGATCCCTCCACACACCCTTGGCTCAGTTGGTTACCTAACCTACCAAACAAACAAGGACCACATCGGAAATAAGCATTACATATATATGTACGCTTTCATGTGCTATCCTAGGAGCATTAGTTCCTGAAGAATATCAATCAATCAATCAGAAATAGATTGGGGAAAAAGAAAATATTGAAACATTTGACATGGTTTAGACTGAACGTAACATAGTGTTTTTTAATATTTTATGGAATAGAGGAAGTGCACACACTAATTACACTTATAAATAGAAAAAAGAAGAGCTTTTCGTTGACGAGAGTAAATGTTTGCTCGTACGACTTTTTATTTCCAAGTAGTTTCCCATTTTTCAGTAAAAAATAGATTTTGATAGGGGACAAAAACATATTATTACATCATTTTCATTGGTCTCATCGTGTGGCAAGCTCTTTTTATTGAGTTGCATGTTACTTGTAGGTAACCCAGACTGGCCGATTTTGTACCATGTGAATCGTTCGCGAGATGGGGACAGCTTCGCCAGTCGCCAGGTAGGAACACATTGAGCTTATCCCATCAGCCACAAAATCACAACCTAATCACAGTATTGGTCGCTTATTTCGTGTGCAACAAAAAAGTAACAGAGTGCCATTTATTATCATCTCGGTACAATGATTTGCATGGCCATGGCATCAATGCTTTGCCAAAACAAATTCAAATGTTACAGTACTCTTTAACACTGATAAAAACGTATTTGCATAGTTATTTTATGCTTCATATTATATCGATGAATTTTCAATTGAAACTGTATCATAAATCTCGACTTAACAGCAGCATCAAAATTCACAGATCATTTGTCAAAGAAAGAGGCATTTTTCAAAACCGATCTGGCATACTTTTATTTCAATCCATATTGCTTGTTTTTTGTATTTCATTTTAACTCCAGATACGGATCCAGTCTATGACGAATCCATTGGTCCTGACTTATTATTTTGACTTATGTCAGACAGTTATTTGCAGGTAGTTGATACTGATGACAGGGATGATTTCTAGACCCACAAAATACCAAAAATGAGCTTTAAAAATGGAAATCATCATATTGTTTAATGGCGTAATTCACTATCTTCTTTCAAGAAGATGCACGTCACATGATTATTTCTGAGGCGTACAAATTACGAAAGAATCAAGATTTAACAAATCTACTGAAATAGATGCAATGAAGGGTATTTTTCAGAAGAAGAAAAAAACAATTATGTGGCACCTTTTTCAACTAGAAAGCAATATATAAAGCATGTCTCCAAACACTCCTTAATCCTGGCTGGCGCCATATTTTCAATCCATGGCAAAAAGTTCGGACTGAGAAAATCATTCGGTCGGACAGACTTCAGGACCCGTCAGACCGGATGATTGTCTCAAAAATTTCACATTTGGCATCGGTCTATACAACGAAATTTTTTTTTATACAATGAGTGCATAATGATGAAAGTGTGATATGTTTCTGGAATAAAAAGTATATACAATATTGAATGTAGACTAAATAATGGAATCCAACCATGACTTTGATTTCCCACCATGTGATTTCAAACATTATTGAATGTATATGTCGATATGCGAAATAGATACTGTCAACATTTGTAAGTTGTTCGATTGATAAATGTTCAAAACCACCTCTGTGGCTTTGCGCAGGTGTCTGCGGTGCAGCAGGGCGACACCATCCTCACCATGCTCGTTTCCTACCACAAGCCCGAGCCTGCGCCCTTCGTCTTTCAGTCTCCCATGCCACAATGCGCCCCGCCTAGCGCACTCCGCAGCTACGATGATATCCTCCGCGACTACCTTGCGTGAGTCACAATGCACCCAGTCACACAGCTTCAGTGATTAATCCAAATGTGTGCATCCTGAGTCCAAGACTCATTTTTCACTGCAAAGAATGATAAAAAGTGCATCCCATGGGACGCATATGATATGGTTACTTTGTAATCATAATGGTCGCAGACTTGTTTTTTGCAGGAAAAATGTTTTCACTACTTTATGCAGTATGACTGCAGTGTAAAAAGGTTTGAAAATGAAATCTATCAAAGTCTTCTGTAAATGTATTTTCATTGCTTTAAATCAGTAAAACATTCCTTTCTTTTGTATATACTTTCGTATTCACCTTATGACCCATTGTTTTGAAATAAGTGTGTCCTAGGACTCATTGTTGCCAATTTCTAGATTAATAACTGCAGCTACTGTGTCTTTGTTACGATAGACCGTTATAATGAATTCTGTCAACATTGAGTCCTAGGATTCACATATTTTGAAGCAATGGGTCCTAGAGCGAATACAAATCTATACAATAGAGAGGCTTTGAAAAACCTTTGTCTATAGAATGAGTAAGTTCTTATGCATCGTGTTGCTTTAATACTAGTCTGACACAAGTACTAGTGTTGGGACGATGATCGACTATAATCGGTGATCGGTCATTTGTACCAAACGATGCAGGTCTCGATTAGCGTGAGGCATAATCGATTGTGTAAATAATTGCCTTTTTTTTCGAACACGATTCAAACTCGTGTATGATCTATTAGTAACGTTATTCAATCAATCTATTACAAATGCTTGCCAGAAAAAAGAAACTTGCCAGAAAAAAGAAATAACTTACTTATATTTTGCAATGTGAAAAATATACACACGCATGTTTCTGGGCGTCAGCACGCATGCTCAGTAGTTCAAATGTCGAGCCCGCGCAACGAGAAAACAAAAGTAAGTTTGCGCCCATAGTTAATGCATCTTATTGTGTGTAACATGGTCGCGCCTATTAAAGCTCCTACGACATGCGGACCATATTCAAATGGGTGATTACATATAAATATCGTATGAAACGATTAACTCTGATGATCGGTCACTTGGGCCAACTGATTTTAAGTGATGATCAGTTGTCAAATTCCAACTGATTCCCAACACTAACAAGTACTGATGTCCCCGTTTTCCCGTGTAGATCCGAGGAGCTCCCAGAGACACAGCGGCGGCAGATCACACGCTTCCTGGCGCAGGAAATCCCGATCGACGTGCGCCCGGTGGACCCGGCTGTGTACCTGCGCCAGGTGGAGCAGGCGCCTCCGAGGCTACTCGTGTGGATGCGCGCCAAGGGACACGTCGGTACCGTATTCGTTCTAATAAGCGCACAGTGCGCGTACAAAAACAAATTTCAACAAAAAAGCAAAACAAATAAGCGCACGCCAACAATTTTTTCGCGGTTTATGCATTTTTCTCACTTTGACCCCACAGAACATGATAACATGACACGCCCGGATGGTTATGTGGTTATCTGAATACGGAATAATACCGGTGTGTTATAGTCTACATTATGGCACCGGTAAAAAGAGCGAGATTTGTACAATTTGAAACATACATTTAGACACCAAAATCACTTACGTAAGTGTTATAATAAGCGAGATATGAAGCTTTTTGTGAAAAATCGACCATTTTGGCGGCCATCTTGAAAAAATGGGTATTTGACCAGCTGCGAAGTGGCCACCCTTGATTTTTGTAATGCTGGTATCATGTTCTAATAGAAAATAAAGTCAAATTCCGCGGACCTATAAATGCATACAGGACCTACCTCAGCTGTTGGACTATACAGAGATCATGATGATTACGAAAATCATTTGGTTTACATTTCTTGCCTACACTTGCTTTGATGGTTTACAGCTGGCTTGTTATTGCTTGGTATTTAAATTACTCTAGATATTTTGATATGCTGTTGAAAAAAAGACATTTTCAGGATGCACAAAACACATCATATTGTTTCTATGTATACTTGGTATGTTCACTGAGCATAACCTTTAACCATTTGTCACTGATTTTGCTTGTAACGCAAAAATCAAACTCCACTGCATAAAAAGTTCTTGGAGCTGCTCGTACCATAATATATCAAAACGAAACAAATTATTTAGTCCAAAAGGTACTAAATTTTATTGAAAAGGTCTTGAGAAGAAGATGAGCAAAAATGTGATAAATGAGCCTGTACAAGCCAGTGGGAAATTTTGGTTTAAACGTATTTAGAAAATAAGATAAATTACAAAGGAAAATACAATGTTTATTGATACTGGACTTTAAAAAACAAATTTTATTTTTGGCTGATCTTTATCTTTAAAGATATTAGGCCATGTAAGGAGTAGGCACAGGTGAACCGAAGGTTCCTCACTTGTGATTGGTTAAAGGTTTGAGAAGGCTAATCAAATTAAAAGGAGATAAAAACAAGATATTTCAATAAGAGTCTATGAAAAGAAGACAAATCAAGTCTAATCTTGCCACTCTACCTGCTCGTGTTGACTGTAGTTGACATACGTCTTTATGTCTCAAGCTCAAACGGCGCGTGATAATATGGCTGTGTGTTCCTGTAGGTGACGACCACAACATCAACCGGTGCGTGGCCTGCTACATGTCTGACTGGGCCCTGCTGAGGACCGCCACGCTGCCCTACCCCAGGTACAACAAATGTTTATATAAACCTTAATCACAATATACGAGTGTCCAGAGTATACAGAGTCCAAGTATACAGTGTCTTGAGAAAAAAAAGAGAGCAAAAATGTGATAAATGAGCCTGAACAAGCCAGTGGCAAATTTTGGTTTCAACGTATTTAGATATAAGATAAATTCAACGTATAAGATAAATTGCTGCCCTACCCCAGGTACAACAAATGCCGTGTTTTTATATGAATTTGTGTACGACAAATGCTGCCTATCCAATGTTTACTGAAGTCCGCCACAATTTACGAGTGTCCAGGAAAAGGTCTTGAGAAGAAGATAAGCAAAAATGCGATAAATGAGCCTGTACAAGCCAGTGGCATTTTTGGTTTAAACGTATAAATAAAATAACTGATTTTGCAGAAAATCCATAGAAACTCACTGTCTTAATATTTTCGGATATTTTCAATGTCCATCTTCCGAGACTTCTCTTTTTGTCACCAGATGGCAGCATGTGACATTTTATTTATATGAAAAAGAAATACAATGAATTTATTCACAAATTTGGTTTAAACGTATTTAGAAAATGAGATAAACTGCTAGTCCCTGTTGGTGAGCATTTGCTGCCGGTTGCAGGTTCCGTCCGTCGATGATGGCATCGCTCGACCACTCCATGTGGTTCCACTCACACTTCCGCACCGACGAGTGGATGTTGTACGAGTGCGACAGTCCCATATCAGGTATCACAAACAATCGTCAGGTACACACACACTCACAAACACACATAGTAAAGTACACAAGCACTCACAGATGCTTGTATACGAGTGTGTGAGTGCGGATCCTTAATCGGGTACACATGCATTCTAAATATAAACTTTTGCTGAGTTCTGACAAATATTACAAGCAAAATAAATCATTTTAAATAGTTGGCCATGTTAGGACGGACGTTTGACGTTACTGAATGTTTGGGCTCCTGATTAGTTACAGTTTTAAGACGACAGTCATCATAACTGAGGCTTTTCAATGAAGGGTTATATTTGAGAACTTGTGAATTGAATATTAAGTTAGCAATATATGATTATGTTTGTGCTTCAACGTTATTCCATGTTATTTTGTATACTGCTTTTTATTCTATGAGAATGTTATTTTGTACTTTGATGTCTTTCCTTTTAACAATTACCCTAATAATTCAAAATTTCTGAGCACTCAAATCTTTTAA
>CM032668.1:23576984-23603275 GCA_019095985.1 Streblospio benedicti | reverse complement strand
TTATTTAATCTATATAATGTTTCAATACCATCAGTATCCTTTTCAAATTTAAATTTCAAAATTTTAGTTCACAAACTCCCTATTCCAAATTTATTCTTGCCTCGAATAGACCTGATGATAGATCTACCTCATAGTCGATAACATGGCTTCTTCAGCAGACGAAGTGAATGAAAATGGAGATTTAGAAAGCAAATTAACTCGAACCATATTGAATTTAGAAGAAATCGACACAAATCTTTTTAGGCAAGTACTCACTCATTGATACACATAAGTTTGGTGCATTGAAATTAGCACGTTAATAGCGATTAAACCCCTGCTCTATATAATGACCCAGGAAAGCACATAATTTGACACTGCTGACAGTTGGCATATGCACATGGCTGAGGCACATAACAACATATTGCCATTTCTATTCTGTACTCTCGCCATCCACAGTTTTTCTCTAATCATATTTTAAGGATGTCTCTGAAAATATTCCTGCTGAAAGGAAACATTGAGAAATGCCATGTCCATTGTCATTGTCCAAATCATGAACGTGGTGGTCTTTATAGACCACAATTTGATATAAAGTGGCGTCTTATAAGTTGGCAAAATGAATGAAGAAACTCACAGGTGCAAGTGTGTTGCAGAGGGAGCCACCTGTGGAAGCCGATCGGTGGCCGCGCCGTGTTCGGGGGACAGGTGGCGGGGCAGGCCCTGGTGGCCGCCAGCAGAACCAGGACCTCCGGCGACTACCACATCCACAGTCTGCACTGCTACTTCATCAGGCCTGGTGAGTCCTCGGTAGTACAGTGGTTAGAGCGCACGACCAACCAAACAGGAGTTGCCTGCATCGTAAGTTCGCGTCCCGGCCTTGGCAGACTTCGTCTCGCCAAAGAGTTACATGTATGCGTCGTGCGTCTACCACTGTACTGCCGATTTCCACACAGCATGTCGCTTCTGTCGAGTATATCATACAAGACGGTGACGACACCAAGCGTGAGGTTCGGAAGCCTCGCGTGTCCCGTGTAGAGGACAGTCATCCCTCTGCACATAAAAGAACTCACCTGGTTTGAAAACAATAGCTAGTGTGATCCCTCCACACACCCTTGGCTCAGTTGGTTACCTTACCTACCAAACAAACAAGGACCACATCGGAAATAAGCATTACATATATATGTACGCTATTCTAGGAGCATATTAATTCCTGAAGAATATCAATCAATCAGTCAGAGCTGGGATTGAGGGAAAAGAAAATATTGAAACATTTGACGTGGTTTGGACTGAATATAACAGTTTAACATGTTTTTAATATTTTATGGAATAGATGAAGTGCACACACCAATTACACTTCAAATTAGAAAAAAAAAAGAGCTTTTGGTTGACGAGAGTAAATATTGCTCGTACAACTTTTTATTTCAAGCAGTTTCAAATTTTTTCATTAAAAAATAGATTTTGATACGGGACAAAAACATATCATTGCAATATTTTCATTAGTCTCATCTGTGTGGCAAGGTTTTTTTTATTGAGTTGCATGTTATTTGTAGGTAACCCAGACTGGCCGATTTTGTACCATGTGAACCGTTCGCGAGATGGGGACAGCTTCGCCAGTCGCCATGTAGGAACACATTGAGCTTATCCCATCAGCAGCAAAATCACAACCAAACCACAGGACTGCATGGTCACTTATTTCGTGTACAACAATAAAGTAACAGAGTGCAATTTATTATCATCTCGGTACAATGATTTGCATGGCCATGGCATCAATGCTTTACCAAAACAAATTCAAATGTTACAGTACTCTTTAACACTGATAAAAACGTATTTGCATAGTTATTTTATGCTTCATATTATGTCGATGAAATTTCAATTGAAGCTGTATCATAAATCTCGACTTAACAACATCAAAATTCACAGATCATTTGTCAAAGAGAGAAGCATTTTTCAAAACCGATCTGGCATACTTTTATTTCAATCTATATTGCTTGTTTTTTTTTTTGTATTTCATTTGAACTCCAGATACGGATCCAGTCTATGTCAAATCCGTTGATCCTGACTTATTATTTTGACTTATGTCAGACACTTATTTGCAGGTAGTCGGTCCTGATGACAGGGATGATTTTCAGACCCACAAAATACCAAAAATTAGCTTTATAAAAAGAAAATAATCATATTGTTTAATGGCGTAATTCACTATATTCTTTCAAGAAGATGCACGTCACATGATTATTTCTGACTACAAACTACAAAAGAATTAAGATTTAACAAATCTACTGAAATGGATACAATGAAGGGCATTTTTCAGAAACACCCCCTGCCCCCCCATATTATGTGGCACCTTTTCAACTAGTTAGCAATATATAAAGCATGTCCCCAAACACTCCTTAACTGGCTCGGTGCTGCAGGCGCTTAACTGTCTGGCCATATTTTGAATCCATGGCAAAAAGTTCGAATTGATAGAAAATCATTCGGACGCACAGAATTCAGGACATGGATGAGTGACTCAAAATTTTCACATTTGGCATCAGTCTGTAGAACGTAAATTTTTTATACAATGAGTGCATAATGATGAAAGTGTGATATGTTTCTGGAATAAAAAATATATACAATATTGAATGTAGACTAAATAACGGAATCCAACCATAAATTTGATTTCCAATCATGTGATTTCAAACATTATTGAATGCATATGTAGATATGCGAAATAAATACATTATATATACCAGGCCCGTAACTAAGCTGAGGCAGAGAAAGTGACTGCATCCTCGCTGTTTTCGATGCCTCCTCGCTTTCAGATTTTGCCTCCTTGCTTTTTTTGCTAAAATATTTTACAAGTTTGTTATGTCTAGTACTGATTGGTGAGCGATTTGGTTAAAATATAGCTATTAGTATATCATAGGATATGATTTGTGAAGACAACCCCCCTCCGCCCCCCCCCGCCCCCATATAAAATCAAAAATTTGCCTGCTCGCCTTTTTAGCTCTGGTTGCGGGACTGTATACTGTCAACATTTCTAAGTTGTTTGATTGATAAATGTTCAAAACCACTTCTGCGGCTTTGCGCAGGTGTCTGCGGTACAGCAGGGAGACACCATCCTAACCATGCTTGTGTCCTACCACAAGCCCGAGCCTGCGCCCTTCGTCTTTCAGTCTCCCATGCCACAATGCGCCCCACCTAGTGCACTCCGCAGCTACGATGATATCCTCCGTGACTACCTCGCGTAAGTCACAATACACCCAGTCACACAGCTACAGTGATTAATCAAAATGTGCATCCTGAGTCCAAGACTCATTATTTTTCACTGCAAGGAATAATAAAAAGTTCATGCATTGGGACGCATATAATATGTTTAGTTTGTAATCATAATGGTTGCAGACTTGTTTTACATTTTATGTAGAATAATAAAAAAGTGCATGCATTGGGACGGATATGATAGGTTTAGTTTGCAATCATAATGGTCGCAGGCTTGTTTTATGTAGAAAAGCGTTTTCACTACTTTATGGAGTATGACTGCAGTGTAAAACCGTTTGAAAATGAAATCTATCAAAGTCTTCTGTAATTTTATTTTCATTGCTTTAAATCAGTAAAACATTCCTTTCTTTTGTATATACTTTTGTATTCACCTCATGACCCATTGTTTCAAAATATGTGAGTCCTAGGACGCATTGTTGCCAATTTCTAGATTAATAACTGCAGCTACCATGTCTTTGTTATGAATTCTGTCAACATTGAGTCCTAGGATTCACATATTTTGAAGCAATGGGTCCTAGAGCGAATACAAATCTATACAAAAGAAAGGCTTTGAAAGTACTTGTTCATCTGTAGAACGAGTAAGTTCTTAATTAATCATTGCATTGGTTTAATACTAGTCTGACACAAGTACTGAGTGTCCCCGTTTTCCGCTGTAGATCCGAGGAGCTCCCAGAGACACAGCGCCGGCAGATCACACGCTTCCTGGCTCAGGAAATCCCAATCGACGTGCGCCCGGTAGACCCGGCTGTGTACCTGCGCCGAGTGGAGCAGGCGCCGCCGAGGCTACTCGTGTGGATGCGCGCCAAGGGACACGTCGGTACCGTATTTTTTTCTAATAAGCGCACAGTGCGCGTACAAAAACAAATTTCAACAAAAAAACAAAACAAAAAATAATAAGCGCACGCCAACAATTATTTTTTCGCGGTTTATGCATTTTTCTCACTTTGACCCCACAGAACATGATAACACGACGCGCCCGGATGGTTATGTGGTAATCCGAGTAGGGAATATAATACCGGTGTGTTATAGTCTACATTATGGCGCCGGTAACCCCCCTGTCAGAGTGGACGCCCGGAGTCAACTCCGCATCATTTTTAGGTCGAAAAAATGACAAAGTCCGTAAAAATGGTGAAAAATATGAAAAATTAACACTTCCATTGTCGAATCGACAACGCGATTCGCATGGCTCCGCAGCGGAGTCTGGCGGTCTCTTGCGGACTTTTTTGGCCTCCGTGAAGGCTTCGCGCTACCTCCGCGCTATCTCCGCATCCAAAAATGGCGCAGACTTTCTCCACTTCTCTTGAGAAGTGGAAATTTGAGTTCGCGTGACCACTCCGCGCGTGCGGGGATTATTGATCGAATTCCCTTTGATCTTTTTGAGTTCGCTGGTGTCCGCACGAGTCCGCCAGCGTACTCCAGCGAACTGCAGTTCGCAAGTGCTGTCCGCGCCAAGGTTCGCGCCGACTTCGTCTGCCTCCATGTTGACTCCGCAGTGGACGTCCAGTGGTGCCCTGCGAACCCACTCTAACTTCGCCTGCGAAGTTTGGCGATGTGTTGCGAATTGTGTTGCGTACTGATGCGGAGTGACTTTATCATGGGATGGTAGGTGTTGCGGAGTCAGGCGATGAATTGTTATCCGCCTGCGGAGTTGTGTGGCTTGTGGTGAACCTCATTACTCTCCGCTGGAGCTCCGTTTGACTTCGTTTGACTTCGTTTGCCTCCGCGGCGGATCCGTCTCTCGCCAGAGGGTATACAGCATATGGATTCATGTTACCTTGTCTTTTCTTTCTTTTGCTGTTCACTTATTCCAAAAAACAAACTTTTCATTTACATATCTTTATTAACATGTTTTCAAGTCAACAGACTCCTTTTCAAATTTGCTAATGCTTACATTACCATGATAGTACTAAATAGACCACCATATACAAAATATTAAGAGCTATTCAGAACTCTTAATATTTTGTATATGGTGGTCTATTTAGTACTATCATGGTAATGTAAGCATTAGCAAATTTGAAAAGGAGTCTGTTGACTTGAAAACATGTTAATAAAGATATGTAAATGAAAAGTTTGTTTTTTGGAATAAGTGAACAGCAAAAGAAAGAAAAGACAAGGTAACAGAAATAATATGATGTGTACTGTGCACCCTGAAATTTTTTTTCTTTTCACCAGCGTATTAGAATATCTAGAGTAATTTGAATACCATGAAATAAATAGCCAGCTGTAAACCATCACAACAAGTGTAGGCAAGAAATGTAAACCAAATGATTTTCGTAATCATCATGATCTCTGTAACTTGCATGGTGCACTTTTTTGTATAAGTAGCTTATCTTCCCAATATTAAATGAGACGTCTGACGTTGAATCAACACAGTACGACCGTACGTCTAGGGAAAATCATTTGATTATGTAATGTTCATATTACTGTGTGTTTTAGTAACAAGATAGCATGTCATTTTTCGTAGGTGTAATATATTAAACGTGAAGATTATATATCTTATATTCTTTACAGTTGCAAAGGAAAATACATTGTTTAGTGATACTGGACTTTAAAGAACAAATTTTATATTTGGATGATCATTATCTTTAAAGATATCCATGTAAGGAGAAGGCACAGGTAAACTGAAGGTTCATCACTTGTGATTGGTTAAAGGTTTGAGATGGCTAATCAAATGAAATGGAGGTAAAAACAAGATATTTCAATAAGAGGCTATGAAAAGAAGACAAATCAAGTCTAATCTTGCCACTCTACCTGCTTGTGTTGACTGTAGTTGACATATGTCTTTTTGTCTCAAGCTCAAATGGCTCGTGATAATATGGCTGCGTATTTCTGTAGGTGATGACCACAACATCAACCGGTGCGTGGCGTGCTACATGTCTGACTGGGCTCTGCTGAGGACCGCCACGCTGCCCTACCCCAGGTACAACAAATACCTTTTTCTTGAATGTATGTTTAGTTCATCCTGGGTTTCTTTATTCATGATTCAAGAATTTGATGGATACCAATAGAAACCTTAATCATTACCATTTTGGCGAGACTTTTGTTGTTTTCACAACAACTTCTTCAAGAGATCAGAGATTTTTCATTCGGCCCGAAGAAGTTGCTGTGAAAACAACAAAAGTCTCGCCAAAATGGTAATGATTAAGGTTTCTATTGGTACATGTATCCATCAAATTCTTGAACAAATACCTTGTTTTTATGAATTTGTGTGCGACAAATGCTGCCTTTCCAATGTTTACTGAAATCTGCCACAATTTACGAGTGTCCAGGAAAAGGTCTTGAGAAGAAGCTAAGCAAAAATGCGATAAATGAGCCTGTACAAGCCAGTGGCAAATTTTGGTTTAAACGTGTAAATAAAATAAACTGATTTTGCGGAAAATCTCCATCTTCCGAGACTTCTCTTTTTGTCTCCAGATGGCAGCAGGTGACATTTTATTTATATGAAAAAGAAATACAATGAATTTATTCACAAATTTGGTTTAAACGTTCTTAGAAAATGAGATAAACTGCGAGTCCGTGTTGCTGAGCGTTTGCTAACGATTACAGGTTCCGTCCGTCGATGATGGCGTCACTCGACCACTCCATGTGGTTTCACTCACACTTCCGCACCGACGAGTGGATGCTGTACGAGTGCGACAGTCCCATATCAGGTATCACAAACACTCGCCAGGTGCATACGCACTCACAAACACGCATAGTTAGGTACACAAGCACCAACAAACTGTTATATAAGAGTGCGCGAGTCAGGATCCTTAATCGGGTACACACGCATTCTTAATATGAAATTTTGCTGAGTTGCGACAAATATTACAAGCAAAATAAATCATTTTAAATAGTTGGCCATGGTAGGACGGACATTTGATGTTACTGAATGTTTGGGCTACTGATTTCTTACAGTTTTAAGACGACAGTCATCATAACTGAGGTTTTTGAATGAAGGGTTATTTTCAAGAACTTGTGAATTGAATATTAAGCTAGCAATATATGTGTACATTTGTGCTTCAATGTTCTTCCATGTAATTTTCTACACTGCTTTTTATATTCTATGAGAATGTTATTTTGTACTTTGATGTCTTTCCTTTTCTGCATCTCTTCCTGCAAAATAATCACCTTGATAATTCAAAATTTCAGATCACTCAAATCTTTTAATCACGTCTTCAACTTTGAGTTAAACATGATAGCCTGTAGCTCCAATAGCTGCTATCTCCAGTGTTCACTACAGGAATTTGAAAACTGGGCCCAGGGCCCACAGTTCTGGAAAAAGTGGGCCCTGGTCTCACAGATGTGGGTCCTGATTAGAGGCGAAGGGGGCATTGCTTTGTTTATCGATAATTTTGCAAAAGCGCCTCTGTGCTATGCAATTTACCATTTATTTTGAAATATAAGAGAAAAACAATTTTATTCATAGAATTCTTTAATCTAATATTATGATACAATTAAATAAAATACATCACACATCACACACTGCTATTAAAGGCATATTAGACATGTATACATGTATGATCAATTCCTACATTTTGAAAATTATTGAAAATGATTCACCAAAAGGTAGCAAAATAAATCTGGTGCCAGGATAGTGTCAAAGGCAATAATTAATCAAATAGCTAGTACATTTTATTATATCAATGCTATACACACATGATTTGGATGCATTATTTTTCTAATTTGAAATAAATTATTTTTCTTGTCTTTTTAATCTATAAAAGTATAATAAAAATTATAAATAATAATCTAAACACTTATGTGGCTAATAAATTGATATGTGGTATACCTTCATTTTCACCCCCTATCAACTTAATCATGTCAATGTAAATATGCATGCAAGCCGAACAATATACATTGCTGCTAGTCTAAAAATAGCCGGCTTATACCCGGGCTTTGTTTAATATTGCTGCTGTGTGATAGCGGGGATCAATATTGTAGACTAGTGACTGACTCGTCAGCAGTATATAATAAGCAAGTACTGTTGTCGCATTTGGCAGACGATATAAAAAGGTATTTTTTATTACGCCTTAGAAAGCAAGAAAGCTGTAATTATAATCTGTTTGAGCCTGTAGCTTGTCCCGCATTGACAATGTGCAAATGCGCCCTTCCTATAATAAATGCGTTTTATGGCCGCAGTGGTATAATGTTTTTGCGGCTTTCATTAATAAAGTGTGGAAAAGCCGCAAGGCCGCAGCCTAGAATGAACACTGTATCTCTACCCTCACCCTCTCAGATCAAAGTATAATAACTAGAACCAATGAGTGTAGATTAGCACTAATTTCAAATAATTTTTTTTTTTCACAGCTGCATTTTTGAGGGGTCAAAATTCTACATTTTTGCTGATAGTACACTGATGAAGCTGGCCAGTTTGGTCGAATTTCAACCCAAAACATACAAAACATGTAACTGACATAAGTAAAGCCTACATTCATTCCCCCTTGCAGTTGGCGCTCGCTCACTGGCGCTGGCCCGTCTTTGGAAGCAGGACGGAACTCTGGCTGTGTCCGTGGCTCAGGAGGGAGTCATCCGCGGAACCATGGCTCAAGCCAAGCTGTGAGCCAGGCTCAGAAGGGCGACATAAATGGCAGGTCAAGATGTGATCTAGTCAGCTATGTGGAGGGATATCAAATTATGCAAAAATTTGGATTTCTACTGATTTTTCACAGTGATTCCGAGGATTTTGAAGTAGTAGAACCTCATTATCTCGATATTGCTTATCTTGTTTTTTGTTGTCTCAAGGTTACTTTAATTTCCCTTCAACTTTATTATGAACATGTATCAGTTGTTTATCTCGAGCATTTTACTACTGAAATTACAGCAGCTATGTGGGATAATTGACTGAAATGTGTTCATAATTTAGTTGAAATGAAACTATACTGCAATTCGAGTTTAAAGAAAATTGAAGAGAAGTCATGTGGAGATAACAATGTCCTTCGTAATTAGATCAGTAAAATATGATTTGCTCAGGGAATTTTCACTAGAAAACATGACCAAGTTCATTTTTATCAATAGTAAGGTTTATTTACACAAAAACAAAATTTTTTGATACCAAAATCTAGATTCTGTTATCTACATTGTAGTTACTTTGTTTTAATATGTTTTCAAGTATAGATTATGTACATACATGTAGTCAATGAACTTGTTTTCCATCAGAAATGTAATTTATCATGGGGCTGCCTGTACGCACACTTAGTTAGAAAGTCTTGAATTTTTTTGATGTTAGAATATAAACTTTCTTAGACTCACTTTTCCATGGTTGATCTGATAATGTGCAAACAGAACTAAACAACCCACTTTCTCACCTAAATATGAAGATTGTCTTCTAAAAATAGAAGGAAACAGGAGAAATCTGACAACACAGAATGATCTAAAGTATAATTATGCTGATTGAAAATATTTATACTTGTATCCAGGTAAAATTGAATGGACATGATTCAATGACAGCTACAACGTAAGCATATTCTTTCATTTTGTAACAAGTGGAGTAGTTCAGTCAATTATATTATGCTGAAATGTGAGTGATTTAATTGTGTTTAAATTTAACGTATTTTATATTCTAAGAAAATTTATTTGACCACAGGATGCATGCATGTTGAATACATTATTTTATATTAAAATTTTATATTTTATTTGTATTATTTAGATTTTTATTGAGATCCACTTGACACTGCTGTTGAATGATCAAAGATTTGCGAATGTAGTGTTAAGAGGTTATGTTTATAAATAACATGATAAAGTGTTTTTTTAATCAAAGTTGTCATGAATGTAGTCAGTAAATAAATTAATATACTGAACCAACTTGAGTGTCATTTGTAGGAACTTGTTTTTAGGAAATTATGAGTTAAAAAGTCAATGACATTATAAATATTTCTGATAGTAAAAACTTTGTATCTATGCTTTTAAAAAAAAAAAAAAGAAAACAAGATTTTTTCCAAATTCTTCGTTCATTTCTACTCTTTATACAAACACATACTATTTTTTTTTGCACAGCATGAAATACATATATGGAAGTGACTAATTATTACAACATCAAAGATCCAGAGTGCACAAAAACACATTTACTCTACACAAATAAATTACCTTACAAATTAAACATATTTTCTCTACAATCTCTGTTATTTTTCATGTCAAATGTTTTAGTCCATTATATAAACCTTTAATTATTAAACAATTTTATTACAATGTATTTGTGAAAACATCACACTTTCTAAATATCAACCTTCGAAAAAAAATCCTCGTACAGAGAGCTAAAAATAAATAGTAACATATTGAAATGTTTTTAACCAATGACATGGAAAAAACACATTGAAATTGCTTCTAGAACTAACAGTGATATTTTACAATTGAAATTGGCAGTCATATTTTCTGGCACATCAACAATATAAACACACATGGAATGGAAAATAACACAGTGAATTGTTTTTTTACAATCTCTTAAATCTACAAAATATGGAAAACGGTAATACAAGCTTAAAACATTCTTCAATCTCCAGTAAATAGAATTTTCTGGAATATAGTCTACATGTAACACTAAGGAATTGGATTTTAACGCTATACAACCATCCAAGGGCCGATCCCACTTTAAGGTCCATCCCTCAAATTTGAATCATATCCAAATCATAGAAAATCCAACGTAATATACACAATTTTTAAACCTAAATTCCCTTGTGTTTTTGGATGATTGTATTTTGTATATGTATCCAATTGAATCTTGTTACGAATTTACAAAAGTGAAAAATCCAATATTTGTCATGGAATACTGTTCAAAACACCGGTGTAAAAACGTACATTTGCATACGTAAATCACAATGGCTAGTCATCAACCACCAGGCATTGAACAACTCTACTTGGAACTCTACTACACAATGCTGAGAAATGATTATTTTTGTAAATAAGGTTTCATCATTTAAACATCACGACTGAATTTTAGATGGTATTATAGATGATCAATCAGCTTCGCTTTGCTGCCTCTTCCCATCAATCCATTGATACTTTACAAACTCATACACTAATACTCATAGTTTTATTTTAATGATGAATAATATTTCACACAATCTTACAGCTTCACCCTACAGAGGAACAAATAGAACATTTACTGAATTAACACCATTTATCAACTTCATTATTGTTTAACAGTTATTACATATCATGACTAGAGTTTCTTAAATCGGATATATTGAACTATTTAAATTGCACAATAATTAATGCTAAAATGTACAAGTAACATAAATCTACTATTTTTAATATCACATGTTTTAAAATAAAGAATTTGAATACAATAATTTAGACATCCAATAAAAAACGAAGATTAAATTACTTGTTTGCACAATAAATAACTGACAGAATGAACATGTACCAAGTAAATGTACTTGTCCCTAATGATTGCTTTACAAATTTTCAATCTCATGCACTCAAAATGTAACCGAATATCTATAGTGGTCTGTAGTCCGATTGCAATGTTTTGAAAAGCAAGACCAAAATCACATTATTAATCATGTGCCTTGCTGCTGCACAGAGCACGAGGGTGGGAATACAGCAGTTTACGCAAATGTTTTTCAGCATTGGCTCTAGCTATAGAAACCATTCTTGTTGACACCTTGAGATCATTGTTTCAAGACCAAATATTCATCAGAGGTGACAAAATCGCGCACATGCCAACCACTGTCATTGTGCAGCATGTGAGGGAACCAAAATGGAAATCTCCACTTTTGTGCTCTGCTTTATCATAATTCACTGTGAAGAACCATCATGGGACTCCAGCATGAAAATTGATTTCTTGTAAAATATTAAAAAAAAAAAAATCATAGTTACAATTCATAGGATAAAATAAGACAATTCCCTATCCACGTTTCAATAATTCTGTTTATCAACACACACCATCAAACAGCGTAAATATATCATACAGAGATTTTACGCACAACTATACAAAATTACAAAGTATCAATTAAAATATATAACTGGGTCAAAGGCTATCCTTTTAGAATGGTTAAACACAATGCAACCAGAAATTCTGAGTCCCGTTACAGTCCTTAGAGCAAACACAATGCAACCGGAAATTCTTAAGCTTCTCCCCCCCACCCCCCTTTTTTTATTTTTATCTATTATCTGTTTTTTCATTAACATGATGTGAATAACCAATGTGGCAACAACAAATGCTTGTTTTTCCAGAACATAGTAAATGCGTTCCTCACCATCTATTCAGCCCTCTCCCTGTACACTCTGCTCACTTGACAGTCCCGCAGCAGACAATACTCTAACAGAATTAAAAAAACAACAACCAATATCGCTAAAAAACCCACTTTTCATTCCATAACAAACCAAATACAGTGAAACCTCCAATCAAGTTCACCACCTCTCTATTTAAACCACCTCTATTATAAGACGACTTTTCACAGTCCTGAACCGTCATAAAGCTACCAAATTGAGCCTCTGTATAGAGACCACTTCTCTATTAAGACCACCTAACACTGGTCTCAAAGGTGGTCCTAATAGAGGTTCTACTGTATGTGGTCATTGCTAGAAAGCGTTTGTTTTTCTTTTCCATAACAAACCACACATGCGTACAAGCAATTTATAGAGATATATTGGTCATTGCTAAAAAAAAAACGCTTCGTTTTTCTTTTCCATTGAACAAGCAAACAAACCACACATGGTCAGTATCACGGTGCCGTCTCTCTCACGAGTCTTAACAGAGCCCTCCTGCAAACTCATCATCCTCCTCCTCTCCCACGGCATCCTGTGCCCCCCCGTCGGGAGCCCCCACGGCGGCGTTGTCGCCTGCCGCGGCTGCCGTCGTCCGCGGTCGTCCGCCCGGAACACGCAGGTCACGCGCCAGCTTCGTGAACTGAGAATACAATACAATACAATTTATATAGCGTGAATTCCACTAAATGTTCATGTACGCTTGTAGGCCTCCTTAAACAAATGGTGCTTTAGTTGGGATTTAAAAGATACAAGAGTTTTGGATTGTCGAATAGGCAGTGGAAGTCTATTCCATAATTTAGGTGCTGCTGTTTTAAATGCTCTATAACCATAAGACTTGGTTCTTGATCTAAATTCTTTAAGCAATCGGTCTACACATCAAACGGAGATTCCACATCAAACTACAATGCTTTGAATAGTTTTTTTTAATAACCATTTGTCTGAAGAGGTAATGTGTATTAATATGACGAAAATATTAGATGTTGAAAATTAAAAAAAAAATTAGATTATAGTGACGTTAAAAATAAAAACATCACTTATTTGGCAATATATGACTTTTAAGACCAATATTAAGTGAAATTAAAGGAGTCCATAAGAATGCGATATGAGACTTTTGCACTCCGGATTCACAAAAAATTGAAGTTAAAAGCTTAACTTCTGGTAGGTATCATAATATCTATTTATGAAAATCATTTAGTCATATAGATTTAGTCCAATTTATGTAATTATTTTCACAGTCTTATTCAGGTGGGGGGGGGGGCGCGACCACTAAGGGAGAATCAAGGAAATCAGGGAATTCGTTTCATAGAAATTCCCTATGGGGAGTTTTCAGTGAATTTCTTTTTTCAGGTAAAACTTCCAGCAGAATAGAGTTCATTTTGAGAAAAAAATAGTAAATAATTTTTTTAGATTTTCAAATTTCAAACAATTCATCTGTAAATTGTATGAAAGACTTAGATGAGAAAGGACTACGTTATTAACAATTGTTGTTATCATTGGTAAAAAAAAGTATTTATGCTACTTTGCAAGCTTGGAAACAAGAAATCCTTCTCTTTGGGGACTCTTTATACTAAAATATCGGGGACTTCTGAGAAATTCAAGGAATTTGAAATGAGAAATTTAGCGGCTACCCTGTGTTATAACAAAAAATTGCAAGTGTTAGAACTAATAGTGACTCAACGCAAGTGCAAGGTGCACAACAACAACAGTTGCACTTTTCCACCAGAAACTGATGAAGGAAGAATGTCCTCCGAAACTTCTTCGTTTAAAGAAGCATCTGAGTAAGGATTTTATCCTTTCTTTACTAAGATGAATCTAGATGCTAAGAAATCTCTACTAGATGATGTTAGAATTAACGAGACTTTCTGGAGATAAAAAATTTCTCAAAATGTGCTTGTTTTTTATTTTAGTATAAAAGTACATTCATTTCCCTTTTTGAAAATGTATAGCACTTTCGGGGTTTTGGGAATAGAATTTGGTTTATGGAACGTACAAAAGATCATGTATACAATTTCGGTACAGGCAAAATTAACATTGACTGAATTTTTTTATTGTCTTTTGTATGGTCTTTTGTATGGTCCATAAACCAAATTCTATTCCCGAAACCCCTAAAGTGTTATACATTTTTAAAAGGGAAATGAATGTACTTTTATACTAAACTAAAAAACAAGCACATTTTGAGAATTTTGTTATCTCCAGAAAGTCTCCTTAAGGCCGTGCCGACTCACGTCGTTCTCCATGTATCTGAACAGCGGGTCCTTAACGACGGATGCCACGACGTCCTCATCCCCCTGATCGTACGCATCGAGCAGACGCTCGATCGGCCCTGCCTCCTCCGACTCACCGAAACCACGGTAACTGCAAACACACGGGGATTTACAAACACAAATCAATCAATTTTGACTAGCTTGAGAAATCTCAAAACTGCCAAAAATGAACATACAGTAGGACCTTTCTATTAGGACCACCTTTGGGACCCGTGTGAGGTGGTCTCAATAGAGAGGTGATCTCTATAAAGAGGTTTATGTTGGTAGCTTTATGAAGGTTTGGGACAGCAAAAAGTGGTCTTATTAAACAGGTGGTCGCAATTGGAGGTTCTACTGTAAAAAAACTAACTTATGAATCCATTCGCCAGATACCAAATCGTAAGCAATACTGTAATTTTAAATCCAATTTTTGTTGATTCTAGTGCAAGATTATGATAAAAATAATGACCGACCAATGAAGTGAAGCATGTTTTGAGGATATATCCCTAACGAGGTCAGTGACCCTAATGAAACAATACTTTTTAGCGTATTTTCCTCTTTCTCGGGCCGAATGAAAAATCTCGGAGAGTCGCATGAATGCTGTCACATGACTGCCGCCACCATGGTGGTCATGTGACTCTGAGATTTTTCATTCCGCCTGAAGAAGTTGTTGTGAAAACAACGAAAGTCTCGCCAAAATGGTAATGATTATGGTTTCTATTGGTATCCATCAAATTCTTGTATTATGAGAGGGCTCTACCTGAACGCGGCCTTGAACTCCTTGTCTGCGGCCACGTAGTCTGCGCGGTGCAGCTGCAGCAGCACCATCACCAGCACCAGCTTGTGCAGCTGGCCGCAGCCACCATCCTCCAGCGACGCGTAGAACGCCATCTCCTTCCGCAGCGCCACAATCGCCTCCTCGTACCTACAACACAGTCAAGATAACGCTTTATCTCTATGTAACGCCACTTCATACCTAAAACACAGTCGTCTAGACAACGCTAATTCTCTACGTAGCGCCACAATCGCGTCCTCATACCTACTTAACTGTCGCCAGTCGCCAAGACAACGCCATCTCTACCCAGTGCCACCTCGTACCTAAAACACAGTCGCCAAGACAACGCTATCTCTTTAAGCAGCGCCACCATCGCCTCCTCGTACCTACAAAACTGTCAAGTCAATGCTATCTCTCTACATAGCGCCACAATTGCCTCCTTGTACCTACAAAACAGTCGTCAAGACAACGCCATCTCTCTAGGCAATTTAGTATATACATGTATTTTCAGTTCGTACACAATGTATGTAATGAAATAGATGGTAATCAAAATGCCTTGGGCTCATTTATAACACCTGGATATGGAACCCAATTGACGTTATCAAGAGGGGAAGAATCGAATCGGTGTCTGAACATCAAGAGGTGCATGAATGGCAAACACCATAAAGTTTTTTTAAAAATCTAATCATGTGGAGAGATAAAAAGGCAATCGTCATATGTGCAGACAAGACACCTCTTGTGCATAGCTAGTGTTATCTTTACACTAAAATGGGCCATTACCTGTCAAGAAAAGCAACATAGTTCCAAAATGGATTCCTCCCGATCACGTCAGAGGTCTGTTAAGCTACGAAACATTGCAAGTAGTTCTGAGTGGGTGTACAAAACGACCTACTTTTTCTGGCGTATGTAGAGTCGTGCCACTTTACCAGCCATCTCAGCACACTGACGCACGTTGTCTTCTCCCTGCAAAATCACAACGCCTTCTTGGTAACAAACACAACAATGAGAACGCTTTTTTCCTGGTTTCAAAATTATGATAATTTTGCAACAGAAAGCTAGAAATCCTATAGAATTTAGAAATGGAAGGATGCCTGTAAGATTTTTGAACAAGGCATCCATCAAGAATTGGTGATTTTAAGTATTGAAGGTAAAAAAAATGAAAAAATATTCTCTCTATTTATTGGACACGTCTTTTTTAGGTCATTTAGCAACTTAAGAAGTCTGTTAAGGCCGAAATATTGTGCAAATAAATAATTCCATGTATAGTACCTCTACATACTTTCTATTACGATCATACCTTTATGCGGTATAGAGTTTTCCTATTCTATCTGACATTGATTAATCTAGATGCAAGTTCCCAAGTCCAAGACTCATTATTTTTTAACAGGATATAAAGAATTAAAAATTGTGCATCCCACAGGACCAGTAAAATATCTATAGCTTGTTATGGTTATGTATGCCAAGATTCATTGTATTAGGCCTCGAGCCAATTGTTTTAAAACATGAGACTCCTTAGGGGATCATTGTTGCCAATTTCTAGATTTATCACTACCTGAGTGACTATTTCACCTCTACAATATCGACGCCGAGTCTGTAAACATTGCCCAAATAAAGAATTATAGCTCCTCAACATACTATCATACTTTGGTTGATGTGGAACCAATTTTTCCTGTCACTATATCATTTTCCTTGTTTTCTGTTCTATTTCTGCTGCTTTATAATCAAAAATAAAATCTAATTCATTTTGGTTATTTTCATTTAACTATTTCCAACACCTCCAGTGTCCTTTTCAATTTAAATTTTTTGTTTTCAAATATCAGTTCATAAACATAGAATTTTGTTAAAAAGTATTCTATGTTTTTCCACTCAATTTTCCCATTTACCGAAAAGGACACTGGAAACATGAAATACTTGGATGAGCTAATAATCGGGTTAATCGGTGGACCAACATGAATTGACTTTATAAGGCGATTAACCGGTCTCAATTTCTCAAGTCCACACACTGCATACCATGTCACAAATCTTGTTGTCACTGTCTCACCTCTGCGATGTCGACGCCGCGGATGTAGAGGCGGATGGCGCGGTCCGCCTCGCTCGGCCTCAGGGACTTCCCTGCACGTTCCAGGGCGATGAGCGCCGTGTCCGGCGTGCCGTGCGTCAGGTACAGACTGACCGCTTCCTCCACCAGGTCCGCGCACTTGGTCAGGTCGCCCCGCTCACGGTACATCCCCGACGCAGCCTCCATCGACCTAAGGGACGATTCAGTATTTATGACAGGGTGGGGTAGGAGGATTTTCCAAAAATGCTGTGAAAAAATTAATAGCTCCCCCTGGAATCTCTGTGAAAAAATTGGTGACCCCCCTCAATTTCATGAGATAAAAATTGATGACCCCCTCTCCACAGTTAGCACAATCATTGTCAGTTAAATAAAATTCTATTTGATCAATATCAACATATAAAAATAAGTAAATTTTAGTCCCTCTAATCTCTCAAAAATTGGTGAACGTTGCAGTGAAAAAATTGATAGCCCACCCTCAAAAGTGTGTGAAAAAATTGATAGCTCCCCCTCCAAACTTTGTGACAAAAATACATGGTCCGCCCTAAAATCCTCCTACCCCACCCTGTCATAAATACTGAATGGTCCCTAACCACAGACACTAACTAGTACAGCCCCGATGCAGCCTCCATTGACCTGTTTCGTCAGCACTTAGTTATCCAGGACTTGACACTGATTAGTCAGTGGCCTGGAGGGGGCCTGTTTTTGCCCGAGTCTATTGGTTTCAAAAGTTTATGGCCCAATATGCAGGCTACTTTTTGGAAGTTCTAAATATTAAATTATTTCAGGGCCGGACAATTTTTGTCAGGGTCTGCTACTTTTTACAGTTGCTGCCCTGGGGTCCATGAGCAAATTTTCATGAGTTTCAAACCCTAATAGTGCCAGGGCCTGTGTAACTTCACTCAAGGGAGTCAAGGCACATCAAAATGTAGATTTGTTTGTCTCATTGGACACGAGTCAGAAATGACTAAGCATAAGTTAAGTTTTATAGCAAGTAAAAATAAGATTTACGTGACTGCCTTTAACATATCATGT
Source organism: Streblospio benedicti (assembly GCA_019095985.1). Classification (NCBI taxonomy): domain Eukaryota; kingdom Metazoa; phylum Annelida; class Polychaeta; order Spionida; family Spionidae; genus Streblospio; species Streblospio benedicti. Next base: position 23,584,746 of record CM032668.1, on the reverse strand, counting down.
CAGAAATGCTTTTAATAAAGCCCTGATATCTTGTGCAATTAAAAGTGATTGGGAAATCCATACAGGGTAAGTTTCTAACACTACTACATTTTGAAATGAATTGAATTGTGATACTGTGGTCACAATCACAAAACATTTATTAACTGAAACTAAACTTGGAAAGCATTATAGTTTGAAAGGTTATTGTAAAATTATTATTTCTATGCTAATACATAATCAATAGTTAAATCTGAAGTTCAGTATATGGAAAATTACTATAGAAAATGTAATCAATTTTTTAGTTTCCTTGCATTTATGGAGTAAATAGAAACAAAACGGACGTTAGTTTGATAAACTTCCAAAATGCTCATTTTGGTACTTACTTTGCTGCATGAAAATGTCTACAATTGGTTAAGGTATTTTTTTTTCCTTGCAACTCTAAATTCTTTACTGTTCATGCACTGGAAACAAAGCTGTTAATCATGTACAAAAGTTCATAATTAGGATTTGAAACACTTTGCATGTTACCTTCATAAAATTAAATAAAAAATGAGCGACGACATTATGCTATATTGTAAATAAACCTAAGCATTTTTTTTAAAATAATACAGTAGAATCTCCAATTACAAATTACTCTATTGAGACAACTTCTATTATAAGTTTTGTATTTAGTCAAATAACATAACATATTCAAACAAATCAAGTGTACTTATTTTTTCCCTCCCATTAGGTTATTAATATCTCATCCCCCCAAATAAGTCCATATTGACTAGCGAAAAATTACTTAATTTTTATTTTTAACCTATATTTTGCCAATTTCGCATTCCTGTAGATGCCTCTTCAAATTCAAATTTTGTATCACAAATAGCACATATAATATTGAGAGAAAAAAAGAGTGATGTGTCATTTTAACCTACACTGACTTTGGAATAATTTTAAAGCAACTAATGTAATAAGATAAGATCAAGTGCTGTTCACTGCATGAGACAATACTGCGGAGGCAAAGGTAACAGACAATGTAGTACTGTTTACAAGGATACTGTCCAGCCTCTTTCTGGACTTCAGCCGCCTTCAGGTAGCTCGCCGTTGCCTGCTCCCACGACTTGGCATTTTTAAATGCAACGGCTACAAAATAACAATAAACCAGTTTGACATGGAATCTTTGATAAAGTAAGACATTTCTCAACCAATCCCTGTCATTCAAACAGGAATAATTATTGTAACTATGTCAAAACCTGGATCCAGTGAGATTCAAATACACTTCAATAGCTAGAAATAAGGTATAAATACGGTAGGACCTTTTATGTAGTTATGTGATCTGATTATGAGCTGTTTCAGATTTTTTTCTATAAACTCCCTTTTAAAAATGGAAGTTAAAAAGTTCCGACTGGAAATGAAAAAGAGCAAAATATATAAACAATTTGTTTATCATAGAGTAAGACCTGCGTTGGAACATTAGTTTGTCATTTCAACATACATTATTATGAAAAGACCAAAAACAAATGAGAATGTGACAGAAAATAGACTTTCGAAAATTGAATTTAAAAGGAAAATTTTCAAGTTAAAAAACACGAGTTTGTTGGGGTCCAGGGTTTTTTCATATATCTGATAGATGCTATCGCCAGAGTCTCGACATACGTCAGAGTCTCGTCACACGTACATTTAGTGACATGATGAGACTCTGATGTATGTGGAGACTCTGGCGACCACATCTACCTCAAAAAGTGTTGCTATTTCGTGAAGAGTTCTATCAATTTACTTTAATCGTTGTATTGCTGTTCTGACCATTAACAACATAATTTTTAAAGTGTATCGTTAGAATACATATGTAAAATATTCATAAAAATACAGATTCTATTACATCAGTTTTTATCGATCTATCTCATTATTGTATGAGTATATTTTTCAAGCAAAAAACATTTACCTGCTTTTGTATACATGCTGATAGCTTCATCATAATCTGGTTTCCACTTAAACAATCCAGTTTTCATACTGAAAAGAAACAAACAGCAGAATTCAAATTTAAAGCTGGACCTTTAAACGTGATTTGCCTGCGTCGCAAATTCGCGCCCTGGCCATGGCAGACTCAGTGTCACCAAAACCGTTACGTCGTACGTCTGCTACTGAGTTGCTGATCTCCACCGAGCGTGTCACCACAGTACAGTGTTACTACTAGACGGTGGCAACGACAAGCATGAGGTTCGAAGCCTTGTTAAAAGGCGTGCCCCATGTAGAGGAGAGCTACCCCTATGCACGTAAAAGAACTCACCAAGTTTGAATACAATAGCTAGTGTGATCCCTCCACCCCGGGGCTCAGTTGGCTACCTAGCCTGCCTCTGGAGGTCCATATACCAACAAGGCTCCATCGGTGTGATGCCCCAACCTGGGGCCCTGCCGACTATCAGCGAGATCCAGAGAGGGTATGCACTTCAACCCAAGGAAATGCTACATACTCCCAATCACCAAGTCCGGAACCCATGTTTCGGTCCATTTTTACACGTTGTGTGGTGAGATCCTCACATCAGTCGCAAATAACCAATACCTTGGGATAAATCTCAGTAGTGACCTTTCATTTTTACCACACATCTGCAAAGTCTCCGCCAAAGCTAGTCGCACCCTGCATGGAGTTCATCCGCAGAACACTTCGCGGTGGCCCTGCCAAACTCAAAGAGATGGCGCACTTTGCACTCTGCCGTTCAACTCTAGAGTACGCTGCACAAGTATGGGACCCGCTGTCGAACAGTGCCGAGGCTAAGAGTCTTGAAAAAATACAATGCTGAGCAGCTACATTTGTGTTAAACGACTGGGTAGTGTCACAGCCCTTCTCCGTTCCCTGGACTGGGAGCCACTATTCTCTCATCGCACAAACATGCGCCTTACCCTCCTTTATCAGATACTAAATTAGGACGTACAAGTAGTGATGAAACGATTATCGATGAATCTTCGTTCACAGTGATGCGATCCAATAATCGATTCCAATTTACCAGAATTGATTCATTGCTAGACATCGTATTTTTCAATATATTGGAGCTTTACTCGCACCAATAACCTGAATTACCCGGGGAAGAAGTATCTTTTCATCTTTTACTAGTCCGCGTTTCGAAGGCTCGACCACGTTACGCAATAAGATGATCTATATATGGGTGCGAACTTTTGCTTTCGTTTTTGCTGCGAATGCGCCAGCGAGACATTTGAACAACTGAGCATGCACACTAGCACGGAAATATGCTTGTGTATATTTCTCACATCAAAATAAGTAAGTTATTTCTATTTTCTGGCAAGCATTCGTAATAGATTGGTTGAATAACGTTACTAATAGATTATACATCGCTATATTTGAGAATGACAATCAACAAATGCAATGTTCAATCGATTTGACACCCAGAATCACGGCAATACGTGCACACTTAGACATGTCGCCGATGATGAAAGCAATAAATCAATACAAGTGATTGAAGTTTCTTTCATAATAAATGTTGTGATGTATATGCCCAGGAAAGTTACTTTCGATGATATTACCGTGCCAAAATAAATTTTGGCTAAAAGATATCTCATATGCTTTGCCAAATTGGCTATAGGATCAATTATCTTTAGACTAATTATAATCATCACCTTTTTTAGGATGGGGACATTTCGATTATTAATTGATTAATCAATCGGAAAGGTGTTCCGATTATTCCGATTAATCGATTCTTGTTTTCTACCCGATTCCCCACCACTACTTACAAGTCCAACTACGCTAGGGCCTAATCACTATATATATAGGGGTCGCCGTGGGCGTCTTATATTGGAATAGTCTTAGACTCTTAAGTCACTCGATACACAATTAATGTGAGTGTTGAGGCATTCAGGCGTTGTCTGCCAAGGGAAAAATACTGACACCACGAGCACGCGCAAAACACCAACCTCAACGTTTTTTGTCAGGCTTGGCCTGAACCTAAAAGAAGAGATCCTATCCGTCTGACTCAGACTCAGTCAGTGACTGTCAAATATGAACGATTAATGAAATTACAATCTTTGGTAATAATTTATTGGTGAAATATTCCACACTGAAGATAAGCTAGGTCATATACCTTATTGCTAATACATCTATCTATGAATGGGTATAGTTAAGAAATGGAGTAACCCTCACCTTTTGTCGCCTTTAGCTAAATATTCTAGTCCTTCAGCAATTTTCTTGTTGGCGAACGCCATGATTGCGGATATGACGTCCTGTTTAGGGAAATAACGAGTAGTCTACACTGCGATGCATTCGTCTCACAAAATGACGCTAAATTTACGGAACACCATCGGCTGAGTCAGGAGTCCGCGAGAATCTCCTCTGTCTCTCTGGTGTCGTGGCAGTAACCACATCCCACTATGGGTTAGCGTCTTTCTCAAATAGACACCCCCCAGTAATTGCTTTTCTTAAGTGGGCTTCAAGGGACCTAACTACTAGGTTTGAAAGAATGTCAACTATTTTGTGGTTTTATTGAAAAATCGAAAAATAGATGAGGAATCAAAACAACACACACTCGTAAAATTTGAGAACAAAGACGGCAGTGAAAATCTTATAGACCTAGGGCATGTTTTGGATGACGGTGAGTGTAAACAGTGGCTTTGAATAGGGGTTATTTTCAAGAACTTGTAATTTATGTAGTCTATTTTGAAATAGTTGAGGATGATTTGCATGACGGCCCACATAATCCAAGAAATGATCTCCATCCACTTTGTAGACATGGCGCATTGGCAGTATATGCGCATACTTTTTTCCAAATCCATTAGATACTATAAGCAGTTAATGTTGAGGTTTGATGTTCTTTATTTCGAGGTAAAACGTCAACTGAACCAATACAATATAAGAAACAGTACTATATACATTAAACTATGGTATTGCATTATGTACACTGGAGGTTGGTTGCTTTATACACTGCGACTATTACGACATCTCCCCTTTTATAAAAGAATAAAGAATTTATATGTAGTCCCAATCCATAATACTTTACACAAATTCTTTCATTCAAACATTGAACCACAAGTTTACACCAGGGCTATCATAAAACACGTATAAAATAAACATACACTAAATTTCACAAAATATGTCAGTTCTTAACTTCACACAAAGTTTCAGACCAAATTAAGACACTATCAGTTTAAAACGTCAGTCACTATTCATTTACATATAAACACGAATTCACATAAACTTTAGCATTCCTCTATATATCTCCTTGGTCTCCTCGTGACCCTACTACTAGTGGGGCGAACAATGTTCGGTACTGGTGTTTGAACTGGTTGTGTAGGCGGATCAGCAAATGAATTAAGTGTTTCCTCTTCTTGTAAATCGACATCTGTCAGTTCAACTACAGTTGGTAGGTTTGGTGCTTTCTGCAGATGAACTCTATTCCTCCTTAGAATTCCACTGGGAGTGTCGACTACATAGGTGCGATTGTTTTTATCAACACTAACAATTCTACCAGACTTTCCCCATCTGTCTCCTTCAGCACTACACACTAAGACTGGTTGGTCGGGCTGAAGTGTGGGTAGTTCTCGAGCCCCGTGGCATCTGTCATTGTTCATTTTATATGTCGACTTGCTGCGTTCATCTGACAAACGAATACTTTCATGATCAGGTTGTTTTGGATTTAAATTTTTCTGCACCGTAGGGATTCTTGATTTCAAACGTCGACCCACGAGTGCTTCAGCAGGACTAACAGCTGTTGCCGTGTGTGGTGTATTCCTGTAGTTCAACAATGCAATGTGTACATCAGGTTGGCTCAGAATAGATTTTGCTATCTTGACTGCACTTTCTGCAGCACCATTTGCTTGATGGAAATGTGGACCTGATGTGCTCAAAGATATCCCATAGTGTTTTGCAAACTGTTTGAACTCTCTAGACACGAACTGGGAACCACAGTCAGACTTAACTTCATCTGGAATTCCATGGGTAGAGAACATTTCTTTGAGTTTGTGTATTATCGATGATGTGTTTGTAGAATGCAAATACCTATACTGAATCCATCGAGAATACATGTCAGCCACCACTATGTACTGCTTTCTTTTCACTTCATAGAGGTCCATGGAAATACTGCAACCAAATTAACGTATTTCCATGGACCTCTTTAAAGTGAAAAGAGCTGATTTTAGGGTTCTTGAACAGAATGCGACGGGCTTCAAACTACCTCCGTGCTCCTGCATGATAACACCCCCAAGGCCAAAACTGCTGCTATCGGCACTCACCGTTACAGGTAATTTGGGGTCAAAATATGGGAGTGCAGTTGCATTACATATCATTTCTTTTGCATTTTTGAATGTTTCTTCTTGTTCAGAACACTATTGCCAGCATACATCCGACTTCAGTAGGTTTGTAATTGGCTTAAACACAGTTGACATATTGGGCAAAACTTTGCTAAGTAGTTAAACATGCCTAATACAGTTCGTAATTCAGACACATTATTGGGTTGATCAAGTTCAGCTATGGCTTTAACTTTTTCGGGATGTGGTTTGACTCCATTAGCACCTATCAAATGTCCAAAATATGACACTTCACATTTCCTAAGGACACATTTTTCTTCATTGAGACGCAACCCTAATGTCTTCACTTTTTCCAACACTCTAGCTAACCTTCTATCGTGTTCCTCTAAATCTTTACCATGCACTAATATGTCATCTATTATAACTTCCACACCATCAAATCCTCTAAAAGCTTCAACCATTCTTATTTGGAACTCATCAGTTGCAACCAGACTTTCTCTATCTGCTTTCTTTTCAATTCATAGAGGTCCTTGGAAATACTGCAACCAAATTAACGTATTTCCATGGAGCTCTTTGAAGCGAAAAAAGCTGATGTTAGGGTTCTTGAACAGAATGCGACGAGCTTCAAACTACCTCCATGCTCCTGCATGATAACACCACCAAGGCCAAAACTGCTGCTATCGGCACTCACCGTTACAGGTAATTTGGGGTCAAAATATGGAGCTTAACTGGCGGGGTCGTCATTAAACCAATTTCAGGGTCAGTACTATTATCAACTTCATCAGCCCTGATGACCAAACCCATTTTACTTGCAACTTCTCTTGAGAGTAGGTTTGTTTGAGTTGGGCCCCGTATTAATCTGGTTCTCAACTTGTGTTTCATTTTTGTGTTCAATTTTAGCTAAAAATTCACCAACAGTGTTAACTTTTCCACCTGGACTGGTAAGATTTACATTAGTGGATGACAAAACTGGTCTTTTGGGCAAAGTATTGAATGATTGTTCACACATTACAGTGATATCAGCACCAGTGTCTATTTTGAAACGTATCTTTTTACCCATTATCATCAAATCAATATACCACGGATCACCAATCTTACTGTTTATTTCACCCAGATAAAATTGCACTTCATCTTGACTTACATTTTGTTTGACTTCATCCTGTCTGGTTTCCAGTTTCTTGAGCGAATAACACTGGAAAAGTGCCTAATTTTGGAGCATAGATTGCACGTTTTTCCCGTTGCAGGGCAGAGACCACTAGTGTGAGAATCAAACCCACACCTTGAGCAATTGGGGCTTGGCCGAGCATCCTTGTTGTTGCTGTGTCGACCTCTACTTTGACGGCCACTGAAACCTCTATAGCTTCCTCTGCCCCTATTGCTTTTAATTTCATCAGCTTTGGCAATGCTTTCATCTTGGTTGTGTACAAGTTCCTGTCGTCTCACAATCTTCATTGCTTCGTGCAATGTCAAGTTGGTCATGAGTTCTAACTTGTCACGAGTAGGTTTATGTAGTATACCTTGTACTATGCGGTCCAAAACCATCTCATCTTCA
>CM032668.1:23549595-23576884 GCA_019095985.1 Streblospio benedicti | reverse complement strand
GCCTACCTTTTCATCCAGTCCATCTGGAATGTGTGTTAGCCACAAAATATGCACCCGAGCACCATAACAAAGCTGACAATATTTTTGTTTCTCATTGGCGTCTTGTGGGCTATCATGAGGGGGTCATATAGCAAAAAATGTGATTGGTTTTGGCCTAAATCTTGAGCGTGAATTTGAATTTCCTATATTTAAGTGAAATGTGATGGAGCATATTGGTGACTGGTGATCTGCTCATTACAAAGACTTTGATTGGTGATTTGAACCTAAATTTTGAGAGAGATTGTAAATTGCCTGTACCTCTGCGTTATGTAGGAACCTATTCAATTACCATTCCTGGAGATTGGTGAAAGACAATTAAATGTATTGGTGACTGGTGATTTAAGAAAAAAAAATCTGGTGAATAGATTCTCATCAAGGCTATATACACCCTCTATCATCATATATGTGAAACTAGAGTCTAACCCAGAGGTGTTGTGGTCGGCAGGTGATGGGCTGTGTGGGCGCGGGCACGGTGCGCCGCTTCGCCGAGATCGTGGCCTCCTTCTGCCTGGCGCTCGACGTGTCCACGTCCACGGCGCTCGCCAACGGCATCTTCACGGACTCGCACGAGAAGCTGGGACGGAACAAACCAGAGCACAGCAAGCTGTAGTGAGGGGGGAAATATATACCTATTTTGAGAATGGATAATGGCCCTTGATTCTTTATGAGAAATGAAATGAGAGTGGGGGTCAATTTCCTTTGAAAATTTTGAGAAATTGTAAAATTGTGAAATGAGAATAGTTAGAAAATTAGTGAGAATGGCCTTGGACTTTTGCTGAGACTTGAGAATGGTAACATTTCCCCCTCTGTAGTTGATCGTCGTACGGTGATAAGCTTGATAAAGTCACATGTGGAAGCTTTAAGTTTGTTAAACCTGACATGTCTTCAGCTATGTCCATAGTGGTAGGAGCTTGTTTGACACAGAAAACAGAGTAGAATTGCATGCTTATGATGCTGTTTGTACAATGAAACAACTGGACAGTCAAATGAAATAACAGATCTTTCATGGGGTATTTCATGGCACATTGAATTTATCTCATTGTACATTAAAATGTCAGGTTTCGTCTTTTATATAGTATTTGAAATGTATGTGTAAGTTTGAGAGCAGGGGACAGCTGACTGTGAGGATGAGGGCTAGAAGGTAGATGTTTATTTAGATTTTTTGTTCTTTGTATGCCATTTGAAGATATCACAATATTCAACGAGTGCTAAAATTTAAAATTTCATAAAAGCTTTTCAGCAGTAAAGACACCTCATAATGACATTATAATGTTATCCGAACATTGTGATTAAGGCTCTTTGATCCTCTTTTGAGCTGAAAAGCATCAATAACTCTAAGATAGGCTAGAGGATCTATATACATTAACCGCCTCAAACCAGACCTCAATAAGACCGTGGCGGCTGTCGACCTGTCAGCAGTCTACTCCAGCATCCTACCAATAGCGTCATCACTTGACGAATATGTTTTAATATTAATTTTTAACTAAACTTTGATATGTACTGTGATATTTTACCATGCATTTTATGCAAAATAAACGGATACAATAAACGGATTGGCCGCAGACTGAAGAAGAGCAGGGAAGAATTAAAAGCTATCAGGTATTTGCTTTATAAAAATGCACAAAAGTAAAGTGAAAGTGTGTATATTAAGTATATAAACTTGTGCAGATGAGTATTCAATATTCTACAATCTAAATGTTGTTTCCAATAGATGGTAAGCTGGAAAGACAAAATTAAAAAAAAAATCTTTAATATATTTTTTTTTAAATAGATTGACTTGTTATGATTTGTATATATCTTTTCATATATTTATATATATATTTTCTTATGATGTAGAATATATCTTAAATGTGTGATATACCTACATGTATGCACAATCTGTGATGATTGTGATCAGTGTTTTGTGTGGGTTGACTGCTCTGATGTCATGTAATGCATTGATTTTTACTGGTCATATGAAAGTCCATTTCTTTATTCTTTTCCAAATTCTTTATTATATAGAACACTTACTTTTCTGCAGTATGTGTATATATGTAAAAAATGTAATTTGGGTGTTAATGTTGACAAGGTTAATTTCATTATATATACAATTGCAGATTCTTAATACATTGCATTTTCTAAAGTTTAATGTCATGCAATATTATTATTATAATACGTCTTGGAGGATTCTAAGCATTGAATGATATAAAGTATTCTTTAGCCGTTATAGTGAATCCACATTTCACAATCACCATAAAACCTACATGATTTTGTCAAACGCTTTTTGTGGATTTGATATTTTAAAATTTTGATAGATGTAGTGAAGAACATTTTTCTAATATGAAGCTACTTGTTATGCAATGCTGAGTGCTGAATGGAGATGAGGTTTGCCACAACTAACACAACCACATTTCTGGAAGAAATACTTTTATTCCATAAACTGATTTCACGTTTATTTCTTGATACAAGTCTTTGATATAATTCAAAATCATATCAGTACAGGCAACTATTCAGACAACACATTAAACATTAAAACTCTAAAAGTATTGACATACATTTAACCAAGAACGTACATGTAAAACGTTATTATCCTCCAATCTGCTGACAGCCATCTATGACTTGAATACTGACGACTAATCACTTCCATTTTTGACTAAATGACTTGCAAGATTGAACTCCTATCCACCTCGCCCATTTTTCTACTCACCCTCCCCACTACAATATGAACATTGACTGGCCTCAAAATGCATGATGACAAAATAACATAGACTACCATCAATAATTTTCTCGTAACAAATATTTGCACATTTTCTAATATTTTGGATGACTGAGTCTGCAGCAGACGGAAAAAAATGACTAGAAGTCCACAGCGTTACTTGATGACAGACTGAGTCATGGGCAAGCGAATCATCTAGAATATTTTAAATACTTTATAATAATAACAATATACCAGTACTTAAAAATAGTAACACCTGGACCCTTTTTACACCTACCATTTTATCTCCATTTCTGGGAAACACCTTAAACCTATACCACAAGTCATGAAGTTAGTGATGAATGAGTAATGGGAAACCAGTGATTGGTGCATATTCACATAGAGTGCCTAGAGTGCCCCCCGGTTTTACATTCAATTTTGTGGTCACTTGGGAAGGAGCCTCTCTCTGGTTTCAGCTTGGCAGAAGCATGAAAATAGTCCAATACACCTAAGACCCCCCACCTAATATTAAGTTTTTAAACTCTAATAAAACGGTATACCGGTTTATCTGGTGTTCTTATGCTTTGTTCTTGCATTACTAATCCATGTACGTTTTAATCATTATCATCAGGAACTTCGTTGCTCCACTCTTTTCCATGATTCACCAAAACAAGAAACAGACTCATATATTAGTGTTAGCCTTAAAATACTATCCACAATCATCCAAACACACATGAGCATTTATGCTAAAACATTGAAAATTTATGGGTTGGGCTCCTTATTCTGATATGGCCACTCTGCAACATGGGTGGATTGTTTGATCGGAAGGGCCAGCAGCTGGGCAAGTTTCTAGCTTGTATACAATTATACCACTAACAAACGAGATAAAAAACCATGATTCAGGCGACAATTAAAACTTTAGATGTACAAATATAATACAGCTATTACAAATTCTTTTAACAATTTCTATGAGCAAGTACGAACTCATATGACCATGACCATATCTTACAGTGGGAACCTGAAGTGACCATGTCACTATGACATCTGCAGCGACATATACTCAAAGTCCTAACCTGATGAGATAGATAATAATATAGTGGGCTGGCCTCAATACATACGTACATCACCTATGTTTGAAACCGAGACTTTTTTACCCCAAAATTGTTCACATATTGAACACATTTATACACAAATGTGAAAAATTGCATGAGACACATGTACATTCACATAAAATGTTCGTTTGTTCTCATTTTTGTGGCCATGTGATAAAGAGCCTCTCTCTGGAATAAATATGGCATATTTAACAGGTATAAAGCAGTGTCAATACATGAAGTATAACAGGCAATATCTACCCAGTAATAACTAATGTTACAAAATACATACGAAAATCTATATCATAAGCAGAAAAAATAATGCCGATATGGACTAGAATAATTTAATGTATAAAGCATGTGGGAATGAAAATTTAAAACGTCTATCAATAAATAAATTTTACCCATACATTAGAGAAAAAAAATAATTAGAAAAATTGCATACAAAATAACAACTAATCATTTTTTCCAATAACATCTATTAACAAATGGTGAAAAGTTCAATTATTGTTTAACAAATTTTAGGCACAGATGAAGCATTGAATGAACGCTAATTCTAAATCAATCAATAACCAATTCAAACTATTTCTGATTAGATGCTATGCATAAATAATTAATACTGAATGAAATAAAGAATTCTTTGCTTTCTACATGGTAATATCATTAAAGCAGAGAAAGTAGGTATTATATACTTACAGCACAAAATAATATCACAATCAACAAAAGTCTAGAAAGTGTGGGATTCTACGAAGGAATTTCATATATCTTGGTACGTTATTGTAAAAAATCACTAACACTGTGTTAAACACACACATCCAATGACCAGTAATGTGTCTTTGAGAAATAATGCTCTAGTCTTGATTACATCAGAATCTGCTTGGTTCGATTTGAGACCCATAATAAATATACAACAAGATGCACAGAGACTGTATCTGCAATCAAAGAAAAAGCATTTTTAGCAACAACATTTAAAGTAATTCAAATCTGCAAAACAACCAATTCAAAACCAACACGCACATCGTAGCTCAATAACCTCTCTGAGCCTGTATCCACCACACAAGCTATGTCTCCGAACACAGTCAGCCTCTACGTCTAAAGTTTCTGCAAGTTACATCGAAAAACAAAAATGAGTCATCAGTAACACATTCAATTCTACCATTGCTCAAACTCCTTCACCGAAACCGTCTGACCACACAAAGACTCTCATTGGAGTTTTTTTCTGAAGTAGTGTAAAAACTGCTGCGCCAATTTGTGATTTTTTGCCACATCTTACACTATATGGATCATATGAAATATTCCAAGCACACACTTTTCTGAAAAGCTAGATCTGCCAGTGATATGGCTTGTGATCCGGTCGAGAGCTGCTGACACATCGAGCACCCTTGTGCCCGGGTCAGGATTAGTCTTAAAAAAGTACAACTAGTTGCAAAACTAGTAGCGCTTGTTAACAATGGACACATTTCTCGAGGTCGCGATCCGAGGACTACCGAGCGCTACTTGTCACTACGCAGCACCGTGCGTCCAGTGGCGCGCGTCCCAGCTCAGCAGGTACTGTTGCTGCCTCTCGGCGCCGGCATTCGCTGCTGGAGGCGGCCCGGTCGGCACTGCACACTCCTCACCCAGCACGTCCCGGAACCCGCGACCCACAGTGACCACAACCGGAACAGCGACCCCGCCGCCGGACACAGTGTCTACTGCGGCATCCCACGGCATGTAATCTGTCCTCTGATTGGTCGCTGCCATGTTATCTGTCCTCTGATTGGTCAAGCTGTTATCTGTCCTCTGATTGGCCGCTGTCGTGCTATCCAGCGTCTGATTGGTCGCCTGATCTGCTGCCAGTGGCTGATTGGTCGCGATGCCGAGTAGCGGCAACACAACCCTGGGGGGTGGTGCATCGTCGTGACAACGCAGGGTGGCGGCTGGTACCATGGAAACGGCGTGGGCCACGACGAGACGGCCGGACGTCGTGGTGACAAACACGTGGTCGCCGGCCACGCACAGGCCTGCCGCCTGGTGGCCCGAGGCTGAAACACAACGACGCTTTGTTTAAAAGCTGCAGCAGACCAGATTGTTAGATGTATGTTCAGGGCTCTACGTTAAGGATTGTCCCATTGTCCTGGACAACCATTTTTAAAATCAGGACAACCAAAAGTTGGAGGGTGGTTGTCCTGTGGGACAACGAATTTCAAATTTCAAAATAAAAGTAATGCAAGTTGTGCATTTCAAACCCTGTATTACCTAAATTGAACCGTGATTTTTTTTCATTCCCCAACAATGTCAAGTAACATTTGCATTTTCATTTCTTTCCAAAATCATCTGTGACATTCTACGTAGTGTCAAAAACTTTCAGCACTCGTATGGTATGGTTTTCTATTGACAAAATTTCATAAAAATACTTAAATTTTCATTCCTATAAATATTATAGGGATTTTGTTTCAAGGTTGGAGGAGTTTCAAAATAAATTGTGTGAAAATATTACAACGTAACTTGAGCTTTTTAGATGATGAAATTTTGAACCGTACAATAGACTTGAGGATAAAAATCGACTTGCATATTCAATGAATGTGATGCAATTTTTTATTTTAACATTATGATTGATATGATAAAAAAATAAGCTATATAATTTAAGACGCTATGGCTGTATAGCATAAAGAGAGCGCAAAAATAAGGACAACCTCATGGTAAGTTAGGAGACGCAAAAATTGGATGCTGGATGTCCTGTGGGAAACCTCTCGCCAGAGTCAGAAATGTGAACCTATCACCGCATAAAATCTTAATCCGAACCTTGAAAAATCTTAATTTTCCAGCAAAAATCTTAATAAAAAATAAGAAAAATCTTAATAAAATCTTAATGTTTTACGGTTTAGTGCATACTTAAAATGACAATAAAAACATAAGAAAATATTAATTTAAATACTATTTGTATAGTGGGTATTAAAATTACTAACTATTTGATGGTTTTATACTTACCCCATATATCTAGCATATGTCTGTGTGATGGTCGTCTTGACACTCCTCTCATTTTACAAGGCTTAATTATTCTGCCACTGTAACATCCATACACGTCTATACTTACATGTACACCATGTAACAACCCCAAACCCATCCCACTGGCACTGTAGTCTGTACACGAAGTTCTGATTAAATATCTTTTTGTGAAGAGCAGAAGACTGACACTGATACATTATCAATACTTGGTATAATTACAACTAGAAATCAGTTTATGGTCCATTTTATGTTTGATATTGTACTATATACCACTAGTAATCAGTTTATGATCAACGTTATGTTTGATATTATGACCAACTTCAAATTACAGAACTTGATATAATAATGACCTCAATCAAATTACAGAATCAAAGTTTTTTTTATAGTATTAAGGTTATTTAACATTACAGTGTTGACACAAGTCAAAGATTTGAGCATTAAAAAGTTCTATAAATATGGCAGTAAAATGTTATCCAAAATATTTTTTTATCCTGTATGTCTTAGTTTAAAAAAGAATTCTTTCACTCACCTTTTTTTATATTAGTAATTGTCACTTCAAATATTACTAAGGTCATAAACAAACTTTTCAAATGGTTTATGATCCCAATAACTTCCCTTTCAATTCACATTCCTCAAGTAAATACAAAGGGCTTTGATAACTAAGGTGAGTTAATTTCAAAACAAGCTCTTGTCTTTGATTGACCATCACTCATTGTTTTCAAGCTAGTGGTCATTTCTATATTAAGCCATCAAAGAAATCACCCTGACTTGGAAGTTTCTATTCAAGTGAAAACCAATCAAATCTTTGCATTTACAAACCAGCCAATCAGATTAACTACTCATAATTCATTGAGTGTGAGTGCTGTTCAGAAACATTGAAGTCACTTCATTCAGTGACTTGGTCTCATGAAGTGTGGACAGTGCATTATTGTGCTCCTAAAATCTATTGCATAGTAAACATAATCTGTTTGTTTCTATTAAGTTTCAATATCAATAACAACACGGATATTAACTCAAACCAAGTAGGTGTTTAATCTGAAGAGTTCATGATTCATCATGAATCCAATGGATAGCCAGGATACCTCAGGATTACCAGTGCCATCTTTAAAATCCACAATGCAGCCTCAGATGAGTGACTGTGGATTTGGGGGCAATGTATCATGTAATGCTCTGAATGCTACTCCAGCTTATGGTGCTGGATCTACACCTTATGATTCGTGGTTTCAAGCTTATAGCCAGGGAGCTCCAGCCTATTATGGTTTTGGATCATATGCTGACGTAGGACACACAGGCACCTCTGGATATGTAGGATACTCCCAACAATCACACCAGTATGACAATAATGGTGGAAACATGCCTGCATCACACCAATTGAAAGCCAAAGTAAGATTTTGTTGTTGTTATATTTTGCTTTTACTCTGAGAAGTTTTCTAATTGAGTGATAGAAATTTAGAAGAAAGTACATTCTTGTTTGTAGAATTGTCCATGTAATCATTTGAAAGTATAGTCTAAAATTTTAACACTTAAAACACATGCAATGCTTTGTTAATCAAATGCCATCTGCATAGTGGTGCAAGTGTCTATACGTGTAATTCATATAATTGTGTAGATTGTATTAATCATATTCTTTTTACTTTTTCAGTCTGCGAAGTTCATTGGTTCACAAAGCCGTTTATGTTACAGTCCTTACTTAAAGAATCGACAATCTCATAACAAGGTTCTTCCTCAAAATGACAGTACCAATCATCTGCTCAATAACAGAGCAATTGTTCCAGGTGCAGGTATCATGCAGGCCAACAGCATAAACCAGTCCAGTGCATTGAATCAGAATCAGGGCCCTTCAAACCATGATGCTTCTCTGCTTGTCCAGTTCATCATGATGTTCAAATCTCATCTATTGAAACACGCTGAAAAAATTAAAAGCGACGAGATAAGAAAGATGTATGATTGGTACAGCATGCACATAGAATCAAAACGTCTTGCAGAAATAACAAATTTTTCTGACAACCTCTATAGTATCAAGAATAAGTATGATGAGCTGCATATTTTTCTCATTGAGTCAATGGAGGACATGCTTCAAGATGACACATGGACATTTGGGCAAGATGTGTTTATCTGGGACACCCTACAGAAAAGAAGCCTGTCCACAGAAGTGAAAGATGTAGTGGTAAAAATACCTCAGTATCAACCATTCAGTGTGGCAAGTCAAAAGCCTCGACAAAGTTTTAGTCATGGAAGATACCAAACACATGCAGAATACCAAATGTTAGCCAAAAAGGTAGCTTCTCCCAAAGATAACGTGCTTAACCAAAGTGTAGTTGATACAATGCTTCATGTTAATGCTGATGCAAATGGAAATGGCTATGAGGCTGCAGCAATTAAAAGCTTGCAAAGCAATAAAAATGGAACCCTATATCCTGACAATGATGAAATGAAGATGTCACCTACTCTCTCACAGGATGATGAAAAGGAAAATCAACAAGATAAACCTGATATCATCACTAAGGGAGGTGCAGATGAAATAGCAGAATTTCTTGATGTGCTATCTGCTCCAGTGGTGTCAAAGAAAAATGAAGATAATATTCAAAAAGCAAATAATGCTGATGGCAGCACTAAAAATATAACTGAAAGGAAAAAAGCTAATAACCAAAGTCTTCCAAAGAGTGCTAAAGCTCTGATGCTTCGTTGGTATGAAGACCACAAAAAATGGCCATATCCAAAGGCAGGCGATTTGGCTCAAATGGCTCTTGATACTGGACTTAAAGTGGAACAAGTTAAAAAATGGTTCAATAACAGGCGTCAGCGAACATTTATTAAGCCAGATAGAAGGGTGAAAGGAAAGAAGCCACAATATAATGATGTTGAGAAAATAGCTAAACTTGAAATGCAACGCAGCAAGTCTTTACCCAATCAATAAAGCTCAAAAGCATTGGGTTTGAGTGGTCATTTTTTTAAAAACGCGTATCATGTCTCCTGCATATCTTCCGAGGTGCAAAATAGACAAAACTATATGGAAATGTATAATAAAGGAACCTGTGTCTCAGAAGAGGTTTAATATAAGTTCAACCAATCTCATATGAAAGTTGTGACCCTACATAAATTTACAAATAATAAAACAAAGCCTATCAAAGCTCAAATAGAATGAAAACAGTCTGTATCCATGTACCAGAAATTCAAGTTATTTGATGACAATTTCATTGAAAAATTGCACGTGGAAGGAGGAAGTGTAACGATCATTTTCTAATATACAGTTACCTTGAATGTGTAGTGAGAACAGCAAAATGCGCAATATAGCCATTATTTGAGATAGTGAAGTGAAATGTGTTTAACATGTGTTTGGAGGAAAATAAAACTGACCTTGAGATAAAAGAAAAAATGAGATGGGTATTATCAATTATGAAAATATGGGTAAATTTGACTATTTTTGTATCATCGTTTTATACGTGTATTTATTCTATAGACACAAACTTATTATGTAATCCTTATGAATTTGTATCATCAATGTGTATGTTCTTTTTAATTGTATTCATCATCTGAAGAAAATGGGGAAATTTTGAAATCTGGTTTTGTGTTTTTATAGAAAGTCAAGTTTATGTAATAGTAATCATTGTGAGTTTGTATTGTCAATGTCTATATTCCTATTATTTGTAGATTTTGTAGACTTTGTAATTTTATGAATAAATGAAATATAGAAATAAATTACATCTCTATGTTATCATCTTCCATAAGATTTAAAACAAGCGACAAAGTTTACAAGAAACAACATTTTAGAGCAACACTAACTTTCAAATCACACAATCATATTCAAATTCAAACAACTTACACCTGTATAAATTCATTTTACTTTTTACAATCATGTTACAATAAAAATCAGCATGTAGAGCATTTTGTTAACACTCACAAAAGCTTTTAGCAAATGTTTTATTTATGAAAGAGGAGCCTTCACAGATGGGAACTGAATCCTTTATCTATTTGCCTGTCTTGTTCATATATCAAATGGTTGTATCACTGATCTCCGCAGTAATATACCAATGTAGAAAAAAAATATGATATCGTTTTTAAATCAAATATCAAAACAGCTAATATTCTCCTTACAAATGCATGATCCTCAAAATGATTTGAGCAATTATAAATATGGAAGTAAAATGTTATCCACAAAAATATACTGAGTCCAGATCGATAGATTACAGAACATCTTTTAACCCTTTTAGTGTATGGGCGCATATATGCACCTCATATTTTACGTCCCTTTAGTGCCGGGCGCATATATGCGCCTCAGTTTTCAGAAAAAAACAGTTTGAGTTTGTCTGCCATATTCGTATATAAACAATCGTGGTTCTAGTCTCAATTGTGTCAACAACAAGAACTTTACCTTGACATTTTTGACATTTTTGAGTCCATAGTGTTAATATTTTAATTATATTAGTATGAACGAATATTTTTATCTGCTGCAAGATAACATCTGATAAAACTCTTATTTGTTGTCGCAAAAACATGGCTTGTTGTATATGGTTTGAATCCTAGTTTTGAAACCAGCTATTCATCGAGACCTTAAACAAATGTGAAACTAGACTCATCAAGGTCATATCCAGATATATATTTTGAGCCTTAATAGCGGTATTCTTAGGTTCAACGCCACAAAACACGTTGACACTGCTAAGGAACCCAGAAAAAATTAGCCTTTATCAACCAAACGTGATTGACATATTGGAACGATTCTATATCAGATATCTGCTAGCACTGCGCAAGGCTGATTTTCAGGAAATACGAATATTTTTGGTAAGATTTTGACAAAGTTGAACATTTTGAAGAAGAATTATCATATTATTCGTCACCCATGCCCCATCTTATTGTATCTTGATACCGAATCACAAATAATCCGTTTGGCAAACTAAATAATTATTGGACGTTGGAAATCTAGTATTTCTATCAAAACGGATGATTTTTTGTCGGGTGGTCTACTTGGTGGCACTGGTGCCTGTCAAAATTCACGGCAATGAAGAAATAAAAAGTTGAACATTTTTTTTGGTCCGTGAATATTTGTAAGTAAAAATATAATTATGAAATAGGGATGGTTTATGGTTTTTTTGTGTCTATCCTGGATGTGTCTTTTACGCTGCACTTAAAATTTCTACTGCTACTAGCCATTTAAAATCAACCACGCAAGCTGTCAAATGAATGGACGATTAAAATCGAAATTGTCAAAATTTAACTTTATGCTATGTATCTTTATTTATAATGGTAAAAATAAGAAAATAGACCGTCTCCTGAATGTGTACTGTAAATGTGAAAATGTTTTAATGAAAAACGTCAAAACAGCTACAATTGATCATATACAAATTATGACAAATGAAGCCCCAAAGTGTTCTTCTATAAATATGGCAAAATGTCTGGCACAAAAATATACTGAGTCAGATTGATGGATTAAGAACATCTTTTAAAAGAAACAAAATACTTTTTTAACCTGTATGTCTTAGTTTAAAAAAAGAATTCTTTCACTCACCTTTTTTAATATTAGTAATTGTCACTTCAAATATTACTAAGGTCACAAACAAACTTTTCAAATGGTTTATGATCCCAATAACTTCCCTATCAATTCACATTCCTCAAGTAAATACAAAGGGCTTTGATAACTAAGGTGAGTTAATTTCAAAACAAGCTCTTGTCTTTGATTGACCATCACTCATTGTTTTCAAGCTAGTGGTCATTTCTATATTAAGCCATCAAAGAAATCACCCTGACTTGGAAATTTCTATTCAAGTGAAAACCAATCAAATCTTTGCATTTACAAACCAGCCAATCAGCGCAACGTAAAAATAACAGCGAGAAAACACGTTTTCCACACGCACCATTAATTACCAACGTGATCCAGCCAAAGCTACTTTCGTTTTTATGAAATCGAGGTCACATTGAACGGCAAAACTGGGTCAATGTCTGTCAAATTGGCCGCAGACTTGATATTTCAATGAAAAGTGTATATTTTCTATGAAACTAATAGAATCCCGTAATAAACCTATAGCCCGGACGTAATGATTTTTCAGACCTCAAAAAACGTAAAATTATGGGTATTTCCCGTAAGTTCACATCTCTGCAGAGTTAACGTGGCGCCCTGATGTTTTATCTAAAAGTGGACTTTACTTTGAGGGTGCAGAGGCCGTTTTTGTGAAAAGTGGGAAACTAAACTAAAAAGTAAGTGGGCAGTGAGAAATTTGCTTTAGAATTAATTGAAAAGTGGGAAAATTGCTAAAATGCATTAAGTGTTCAGTGGGGAAAGAGCTAAAATTTAAGTGTGAAGAGGGACCTGGATCGCTGTCTCTATTTAAGCACAATGTAAATATTTCAAGTTATACATATAAATTTTATTTTACTTCCTCTCCGGTTTTTTATCAATAAGCATCTACGAAGACAATAGATGTTTGCCATTTGAAGATAGAGATGGCTGTAGAGATTTGTGGGCTGAACGATGGCAGAGAAACAAGAGAACGGCCAACTTAAGTGCACACGTACTGTTGGCTCCGTGCTGTTTGTAGCGTGACGCTCCGTCCCTGCGAGCGCTGACCGCTACAGTGCTGGGGTCAGAGGTCACGCCCCCGGGGCAGCAGGAGAGGTCGAGTCGCGCCGTGACGACCCGAGCAGACACGTCCCAGCGGAACACCACGCTGCCTGGACAGACACACACTAATTCATTTAGATGAAAATCTACACTTGTCAAGATTATTTTGACAGATTTACGATAAAACTCATTTTTACATATGCTCTTTTACATACTGTAACCCTAAAAAAATTCGCATGCGATTTAATTTCGCTAAATTTGCATAAAGGGAGGATTCGCGAAATTAAAAAGCCGTGAAAATTGAAAGAGTCACAGTACTTTTCTATGACTATGCCGACATGGGCGATAATGGAGGTATCGTATGTTTTTGGTGTCATTCGGCTTTTGTAAGAGGAAAATAATATAACCTTTGGTGTCAAAATAAAGTACATCATAATTTCTAACTTATCATTGCATTATTTTAGAAGTGTTGAGCCTAAACAAGAACATATTTGAACTTTAACAGTCACACACAATGGTTTAGTCTCGTAACGTTGGTTACCTAACTAGCACCTGTCTGCCAAGGCATACCAACTTAGGCTAGTCACAAGGCTACTTTCATTGTTCTAACTTGACCTTCGGCTTGTTCATACAGTCAGACAACAAAGACACGGTGATATAAGGTCACTGACCACTTAAGTCAGACAATAAGTCTGTAGTAGGGAAATTACACAACTCCAGTTAGGTCAGTTTGCAGGCGATTTGCAGTCACGTAACCGTGTAGTCGTTATCGTACAATGTATGTAAACAAAGAAATTAGCCTTGAGACAAGTCGCGAAAATAAATCGTCGCGAAATGCCCCTATGGGCTCATACGCGAAATATTGCAGTAGCTAATATTAATAGCACTACAGTATTTCCATTTATCAATCAATTTTCATATCTTTATCTACTTTCAACAAATATCTATATAAAATCTGATTCATTTGTCTGATTACTTTTTATTCAAAATAAAGTACATACATCATTAAATGCTAAAATTAACATTGAGAAACCATATAAAAAATCAAATCAGACAAAATTTAGCTAGTGCTCTGGTTGGCATGGTTACCTGGGTAGAGATATGCCCACACTGCGCTGTGTTCCGGCGCGTTGGTTGCGAGAAACACGATGTCCCCATTGGCTGGGGTGTCCCCGGGGGCTGTGGGGTGGTGCAGGGTGCGCACCCGGCCCCCAGGGCCCCCCACCGTGCCGTGCAGGTTCCATATGGCGATGCGGCCGGCAGGCTGACCGCACCACAGCTCCGTGCCAGACGCCGCGGCCGCCGCGTGACTGTGGGGAAACACGGCCAAAGTTACAAGTCTTGATATTCTTCAGGAACTAACGTTCCTAGGATAGCACATGATAGCGTACATATATGTAATGCTTATTTCCAATGTGCTCCATATTTGTTTGGCAAGTTAGGTAACAAACTGAGCCAAGGGTGTTTGGAGGGATTACACTAGCTATAGTTTTCAAACTAGGTTAGTTCTTTTACGTGCAGAGGGATGACTGTCCTCTACGCGGGACACGCCTTTTAACGAGGCTTCCGAACCTCAGTCAACACTTTATGTATACGCATGCCACTTGACAGTTTCATCAGGTCGTTGGAATCGCTGTCACAGGGTTTTAGGTATTGTAGGTGCTTGTTCAGCGGTGTTCAGGGGTTCAGCTACTAGTATGAGGGAGACACAGACATTCTCATACCTGAAGGCATCAGAATCAGAATATTTACACCAAAAATACTAAAGTGTTTATTTTCTGCTTCGCTTTCATCTCACGAGTGATGTTCTTCTAATTCTGGTATGGAGCCTTTGGTCATAGAAAACGAGACATAGAGAGCAAGAGATGTGTTCAATCAATTCTGATGATAAGAAACAAAGTAGCAGAAATTGTATTTGTTATGTTCCACTACACAGTAAAATGTTCTACATTGGTTATTGTATTGTGCAAGTTCATAGCTCAGATGAACATAATGTCTATATTCACTAAATTCACAAAAAAACGTTCAGTGCACAGCGACAAGAAAGACATTATTGGTGACTGTGTGATTTCCAATAAAAGTTGTACATCGCTGAGTGCCTGACCCTCCCTTACCTGTTGTTTGTTGCTTGCCCACGGGCAATTACAGCCAGACAGTGCACGGGTTTGCCGTTGCCATGGCATTCCGTCTTGACTGGGCTGTAGCGGTCCGGGGGGTCATAGGGCAAGACGGCCGTACACAGGATCAAACGGCCCTCGTCTAGCACGATGTACACCTAGTGACGTTATACACACTGATATTATGAGTACAGGATGGACAGAAAGATAAGAAACTTATTTTCTTATGGTAATGAGGCTCAGCTTATAATGCATTTTACTTTCCCATGCTTTCCCAATATGGTCAAAACATAAACTGATGTTCTGGCTATCTTCATCTAGTGTTGTCATTTGTTAAAATATTGTCATTTCTTGTTTGTTTGCATCTTAGAATAATGACTGATTTTCATGAATGTATCAATGCCATAATTGTGTACACATTTTTGTCTGGCAATTTTTGTTCAACCGAAAACTCGTCTCAAAATAAACTTATTTTCATCAAGTATCACAACATAAAAAGCATAACATTGTCAAACACAGTACATAGGAAACAAAGTTCAATTCGCAAAGTATAAATTATACCTGCTGCTCGTGGCTGCAGTAGGCAAGAGCTTTCACCCGCACGTGCGGTCGTGTTGTCGCTGGGAACTTCAGCACCTCACAATAGCTCAAAATGCTGAAAAACAATATATAATGCTTACTCTACACTGATACAAGTGTCAATACGATTATATCAACATCCATCCGAAGACCCAAAGCCATGTATTAAAGTTTACAAAGAACAAATAGAAAAAAGACTAGGGTTTGACATTGGTCTCAAGGCCGGGCTGAGCCAATAAGAATTGGACATTAAGAGGTGTGTCAGAAGAGCACCCTCACACAGTGCATACCCAGTCAAAAACAATCATTTCCCCCAGGGAACCTGTGGGAAATAATTAATAAGTGAAATAAACAATTAATTGCATAAAAAAAGAGTGTGAATGTGAATAAAACATGTGGACGATTAAATGAAAATACATGTACCCTCAAAATAGTTGTTCACATGGTAAAAGCGTTATAAGAAAATAAATTATACATAAATGTATGGGTAAATAGTACACAATTAATCACTAATTAAAGCTATGTGACAACAAAAGAAAATGAAATAGACAATGAAAGGAACCCACAACAGCAAAAAACACGCACAAACATCTTATTCAAAGCACAAAACGAGAACAGTGAAACGTCCCTAAACATCATATAAAAGGCACTACTAGCTGCCAGAACCATGGACCACACGGGGGACGGTAAACGCGCCTGTATCGATCATGTGAATAGTCGAACAGTTGATATACACCCTATCTATATAGGAGGGTTGGTCTAAAAAAAATACCGAGTAAAGGCCATACATTCAGCACGGGCCTTGGCATGGATGTTCAGGGAAAACCTCTGACAACACACAAAATCCACCAAACAACATAGCACATGTTAACACTAGAGAATTCTTTTGTAAGTCTATAGGGAGAAACATCAGAGAAACTGTGACTATTGAATCTGTGAAGGGAAGAGGAATAGTGAACGACAGGGACACCAATGACCTGCTGTAGACGCTATCTGGCGAAGATGTTAACATTGGATTTACATAATGTATAGTAGAGTGAATAGAAGAGGTCTTAAGCATCTATTGAGGAGCATCTATTTGTGTTAGCCATAACTGCAGTGCAGAATTTCTTGGTTAATGGAATCCGACCTCACAGATAGTACATGTACATGTTTACGCAGTATTTATATTGCTGTACAATAACCATGTGGAATCTGTGTATATTCAATAAATCTTCTTAAATTATTATACTTCATACTCAATTTATAGAATATATTTCGTATATTATTTATTTATACCCAAGCCCCGATTGGGTTGGTTAAGACTATACGCACGAGGTTTGTAGGCTATGAACTCAATTCAGAATTCAGCCAAAAATTCAGCACGAAATTCAGCACGAAATTCAGCAAAATGTACCGGATGACCCCGTGGTTTTGAACGAATTACGTACATCACGTTCAGATAACTACGTCACACGTACGTTGATAAACGTGGTGGTTGCACCTACTGTACTCAATAATGGATAACGTAACACTTTCATATCGGCTATGGAGAAGTAATTACAAAAACAAAACAAAAACAGTTTAATGTGGATACTAGCTGTCATTATCCCACTGAACGTTGCCATTTGAAATCCGGTGGTCTGTCTGCGAATGTACGTTTATCAAAACGGGAATAGTTCAATATTTAAGGTTGTGGAGCTTATAAAACTGCGTAATTCTTCATACATCTAGGTAAAATTTACTACTGAATCCAATTTCATGCATAATAGATGTTTACTTACAACATTTCTGAGTGAAAACATTTTTAAACATTGGTTGTTTATTCCCGGGATGGCAAAATATCTACGTTGTTGACACAATCATTTTATTCGTTTTCAAAGAAACACACGATATACGGAGCCCAGCTTTCATAAGACTGCTGTCAAACACCTTATCTGTGATCTGACATTTGAATTGTCATCAAATAGCTATTTGAGAAGACACAAACCAAACATCTGTCCGTGTGCCGTGCAAGCAACATTGTACAAAAAAAAATGATACTGAATATGAACTTACGAGGCTGACGAGGCTAGATTTTGCGGCCTATGTTCCTCTGCTGGTATTCCCATAGTGCTAACATTTTATTAAATCATGAATCATGTACAGTGAAGTGAACCCGCACACGTGGACTTACATCAGCCATCATTAACAGCTATGAAAGTGTGACAGACAGATGTTATATAGCTCTATACTTATTCTTCAACTTGTGTTTCATTTTTTTCTCTATTATACATTTATATACATATTATGACAATCTTTCGTATTCATTTGTCATATTCATTATCATAATAAAGAATCATTCATAATAATTCTTTTTCCTTAAATTTTCTACACATAAACAAGACATACGTGTGTAATATGAGGGGTTTGGGCCTTAAGCAACTGCTTATGTATACATATTATGGCCATATGATGAATGCACTTTACAATTTACGAATTCTGTGTGAGTATTGTAATAAAATTAAGCATGATTGTTTCTTTAAGATTTCAAACATATGGCATTCATGCACTGTCCAGGCATAAAGAATTTTCAACATTTTACAAATTGGTGTACAAAAATCCCAAATGATATGTTGTTTTTATGAAATGTATTTGGAGATTGAACAAAAGAGTGGTCTAGAGTTGTCCATTGAAGAGTTTGTTTTGTTTAATCCGACTGTGGCACTGAAGTTCATAGTAATGGAATTCGGACCACTCACAGTTAACATATGTCTATGAAGTATATATATTGCTATACAAAAATCATGTGAAATCTGTGTATATTCAATAAATCCACTCAAATTATCATACTTAATATACACAATTTACAGATAATAATTGGTATATACTTATCTTGATGCACAAACAATGATTGAATTTTACAATTTATGAATTCTGTGTGAGTATTGTATTAAAATTAAGCACGATCGTTTATCTAAAATTTCAAACACAATGCGCTCTATGACTGTCCTGGCCTAAGGAGGTGTTTGAAACATAATGCGCTCTATGACTGTCCTGGCCTAAGGAGGTGTTGAGGTTTGAGAGATACAGTGAGTATCCTCAACAAAGGAAGAGTGCACAAAGGAAACTCTGAATAAAGGAAACTTTTCTCATGTATTAGCTTATAATAATGTAAGTAAATGATGTAGTAAGATATGGCACGCATCTCTAACTTTTGTTCTTGGTGATTTGTAACTTGTATTTCATTGGGAAAATTTTACAAAATTTTAATAATGACATTTTCAAATATGGGGATAATGGTTTAGTCAAAGTTAGAAATGAGTTGATATTATGTATTGTTGGACAAATATATATCAATTAAAGATTTAAAAAGTGAAATAAAAATCAATGGCATAAAAAAGAGTGTGAATGTGAATAAAACCTGTGGGCAATTAAATGAAAATAAATGTACCCTCAAAATAGTTGTTTACATGTTAAAAAAAAAAGAAATAATGAGTAAGCAAAATTGTACATTTTTAATGTACAAGTAAAAGGTACACAATTAATCACTAATTAAACTATGTGACAATAAGAAAAAATGAAATAAATGTAGAGACAATGAAAAACGAGCACAAGAGCACAAAACACCCACCCACTAACATCTTGTTCAAAGCACATTACGAGAACAGTGGAACGTCGCCAAACATCACATGAAAGACAAACAATACAAGCTGCCAGAACCATGGACAGTGTGAGCCGGCAACCGAGCCGGTACTGATAATGTCAATAGTCAAACAGTTGATATACGCCCTATAGGAGGGCTGGTCTAAAAACATAATGAGTAATCAGCACAGGCCTTGAAATGGATGTTCAGGGAAAACCTCAGACAACACACAAAATCCACCAAACACCGTAGCACCTGTTAACATTAGAGGATTCTTTTGTAAGTCCATACGGAGAAACATCAAAGAAAATCTGAGTATTGAATCTGTGAAGGGAAGAGGAATAGTGACCGATAGGGATACCAATGACCTGCTGTAGACGCTATCTAGCGAAGATATTAACATTGGATTTACAAAATGCAGTGCAGAATTTATGGGTTAATGGAATCCTACTTCACAGATAGTAAATGTGTATGCAGTATTTATATTGCTTTACAATAACCATGTGGAATCTGCATATTCAATAAATCTTCTTAAATTATTATGGTTAACATACTAAATTTATAGAATATATTTTGTATAATACTTATTTAAATAGCCATATGATGAATGAACTTTACAATTTAGGAATTCTGTGTGAGTATTGTAACAAGATTAAGCATGATTGTTTCTTTAAGATTTCAAACATATGGCACACATGCAATGTCCAGGCATAAAGAATTTTAATCAGAGGGTCTCAGAGTTTTTCTGCTGTTAACATTTTACAAATTGGTGTACAAAAATCCACAAAGATCTGTTGTTTTAATGAAATGTATTTGGAGATTGATCAAAAGAGTGGTCTAGAGTTGTCCATTGAATAGGGTTTTATTTTACAGATCGAGACTCTTTTTCATGTGTTCATAGTAATGGAAATCGGACCACTCACAGTTACCATATGTCTATGAAGTATATATATTGCTATAGGAAGATCACGTGAAATCTTTGCATATTCAATAAATCCACATAAATTATTGTACTTGATACACTCAATTTACAGATAATAATTTGAATATACTTATCTAGATGCAGAAATAATGAATGAATTTTACAATTCATGAATTCTGTGCAAATATTGTATTAAAATTAAGCACGATCGTTTATTTAAGATTTCAAACATAATGCACTCTTATAGGACTGTCCTGGCCTAAGGAGGTGTTTGAAACATAAGGAGCTCTATGACTGTCCTGGCCTAAGGAGGTGTTGACGTTTGAAAGATGCAGTGAATATCCTCAACAAAGGAAGAGTGCACAAATGAAACTCTGAATAAAGGAAACTTTTCTCATGCATTATCTTATAATATTGTAAGTAAATGATGTAGTAATATATGGCACGCATCTCTAACTTTTGTTCTTGGTGATTTGTAACTTGTATTTCATTGGGAAAATTTTACGAAATTTTTGATAATGACATTTTCAAATATGGGGATAATGGTTTAGTCAAAGTTAGAGCAGCGATGTAAATAGGTTATGAATAGGGTGAGTCCCTTGGACTTGCAACTTCAATTTAGATGGGTCCCAGGAAAATTTTATGAGTCCCAAATGATAAAATAGCTTATCAAATCTATTCATTTTACAAATGTATACAGAGATTCTACCAGCTTTTTCAAATAGGGAGAGGATCCCCCCCCCCCTTGTGCTAAAAAAAATGGGGGAGGGGGGATTTTGCCAAAAAAAGGGGGGGGGGAGTCAAGGTATCGCGTCATGGCTTCTCATTAGACTAGTTATTAACCATCGGAGGTTTCCTTGTGGAGAGTGAAATATAATCCTTGATAGCTAGACTGTTTTTCATCAGAACTTTTTCATATTTATAGTACTCATTCAGAAGACGGTCTAGTTCCTTATTTTCACCATTATAAATAAAGACACATACAGCATCACATTCGATTTTGACCATTTTGAGTAATTGCTGATTCATTTGACAGCTTCAAGCAATTGATTTTAAATGTCGTAATATCAGTAGTAATTTTAATTGTAGCTACCTTTTATTGAAGATACTCAAGAAACACAACATGAACCAACCATATTTCATACTAATATATTTTTTACTTACAATATTACGGACCAAAAACGTGTTCAAACTATGATTTCTTCATTGGCGTGGACTTTTAACAACTAGACTCATTATCCCGCAAAGTCATCAATCGTTTTGTAAGTAATTAATACATATCTGATGTCCACTGTTGTGCAGTTTGCCAAATGCCTTATTTGCGTTCCGGCATGCATTATACTATCAGACAAACATTAGGTGACGAATAATATAACACTTTCCAACAAAAATATTACAAATTCGTCTTTCATTATGCATAAATTCACCTGACATGTGCGCCGCTATTTGATTGATCAATTAATTCACGGCGCCGGCAATTTACATTTTGCGAGAAACCTATTTGCCAGCACATTTTCAAATCTAGTTGCGCGAAGTTAGCATTTGTCGAGTGGTTTTTACTGCGTAGTAAAATAAGGTGCCGTGTTGCTGAATCGTAGCTGCACGCAGCATTTATCAAGGCTAATTTCGCTCAGGCGCTGCCGTGCATTTCGTTAACAACAAACATGGCGGTCACCCGTGGGGGAAAAGTTGAAATATGAGCTTATTTTAATGGTTTTATGATTTTAAATTGACATGCGTCCACGGGGACGCCGTGGTGAAATCATGATGCGTCCCTAGAGTTTTTAATGCGTCAGGGACGCAGGACGCGGACCTATTTACATCACTGTTAGAGATGAGTTGATATTATGCATTGTTGGACAAATATATATCTATTAAAGATTTAAAAAGTTAAATAAAAATTAATGGCATAAAAAAGAGTGTGAATGTGAATAAAACCTGTGGGCGATTAAATGAAAATAAATGTACCCTCAGAATAGTTGTTTACATGTTAAAAAAAATTAAGAAATAATGAGTAAGCAGAATTGTACGTAAATTTACAAGTAAAAGGTACACAAGTAATCACTAATTAAAACTATGTGACAATAAGAAAAAATGAAATACATGTAGAGACAATGAAAAAACAAACACAAGAGCACAAAACACCCACCCACGAACATCTTATTCAAAGCACATTACGAGAACAGTGGAACATCGCCAAACATCACATGAAAGACAAACAATACAAGCTGCCAGAACCATGGACAGCGTGAGCCGGCAACCGAGCCGGTACTGATAATGTCAATAGTCAAACAGTTGATATACGCCCTATAGGAGGGCTGGTCTAAAAAATAATGAGTAATCAGCACAGGCCTTGGCATGGATGTTCAGGGAAAACCTCAGACAACACACAAAATCCACCAAACAACGTAGCACCTGTTAACATTAGAGGATTCTTTTGTAAGTCCATAGGGAGAAACATCAAAGAAAATCTGAGTATCGAATCTGTGAAGGGAAGAGGAATAGTGACCGATAGGGGGGAGTACCAATGAACTGCTGTAGACGCTATTCAGCGAAGATGTTAACATTGTATTTACATAATTTATAGTAGTGAATAAAAGAGGACTTAGTGTCCATTGAGGAGCATCTAATTGTGTTAGCCATAACTGCAGTGTAGAATTTATGGGTTAATGGAATCAAACCTCACAGATAGTAAATGTGTATGCAGTATTTATATTGCTTTACAATAACCATGTGGAATCTGCATATTCAATAAATCTTCTTAAATTATTATGGTTAACATACAAATTTATAAAATATATTTGTATAATACTTATTTAAATAGCCATGGGGGTAAAGGGTTGTGCCACTTTTTACATTGGATAATACTTCATCAATTTAAACCATGTCCTCTGAATCCAATGGCTCACATGAACATCAAAGAGCAGTTTTGTACTTTAAGTAGTCATTTGGAATTTTATTACATGCGAAAATGTCAAAATACAATGTTACATGTAGACTCAATTTGGCGTGTTCTGAACTGATTATGCAGTGTATTCTAGACATCATGATCTTTTTGAATTTATCCAGAAATAAATTACCTTGTTAAATGTGTAAAATATATACCACAAGCCCCGTCAGCAATATTCGACCAATTGTATAGTTAAAATAAT
Source organism: Streblospio benedicti (assembly GCA_019095985.1). Classification (NCBI taxonomy): domain Eukaryota; kingdom Metazoa; phylum Annelida; class Polychaeta; order Spionida; family Spionidae; genus Streblospio; species Streblospio benedicti. Next base: position 23,553,165 of record CM032668.1, on the reverse strand, counting down.
ATCAAAACTACAACCCTTAGTGTTCATAATTTAACATTGCATTTATTAAAAGTACCGCAAGTTTTAAACACGCTTGTTCTATAATTAGTAAATTCAATGTTAACAACTCAGTCTGGTTTTCAAGTATAGTGGAATCTGCATATTCATAAATCTTTTAAATTATTATGAATGAAAACTAACATAAAATATATTAAATGGCCATATCTTTAAATATGATGAATGAACTTTACAATTTAGGAATTCTGTGTGAGTATTGTAACAAGATTAAGCATGATTGTTTCTTTAAGATTTCAAACATATGGCACTCATGCACTGTCCACTGTGTCCAGGCATAAAGAATTTTAATCAGAGGGTTTAGTTTTTCAGCTGTTAACATTTTACAATTTGGTGTACAAAAATCCCAAAAGATCTGTTGTTTTATGAAATGTATTTGGAGATTGAACAAAAGAGTGGTCTAGAGTTGTCCATTGAATAGGGTTTGTTTTGTTTAATCCGACTGTAGGCACTGAAGTTCATATTAATGGAATTCGGACCACTCACAGTTAGCATATATCTATGAAGTATATATATTGCTATACGAAGATCATGTGAAATTTTTGCATATTCAATAAATCCACTTAAATCTTTATACTTAATATACTCAATTTACAGATAATAATTTGTATATACTTAGCTTGATGCCAAAACAATGAATGAATTTTACAATTTATGAATTCTGTGCGAGTATTGTATTAAAATTAAGCACGATTGTTTATTTAAAATTTCAAACATAATGCGCTCTATGACTGTCCTGGCGTAAGGTGTTGAGGTTTGAGGGATACAGTGAACATCCTCAACAAAGGAAGAGTAAACAAAGGAAACTCTGATTGAAGGAAACTTTTCTCATGAATTAGCTTTTAATAATCTAAGTAAATAATGTAGTAATATATGGCACGCATCTCTAACTTTTGTTCTTGGTGATTTGTAACTTGTATTTCATTGGGAAAATTTTACGAAATTTTTAATAATGATATTTTCAAATATAGGAATAATGGTTTAATCAAAGTTAGAGATGAGTTGATATTATGCATTGTTGGACAAATATATATCTATTAAAGATTTAAAAAGTGAAATAAAAATCAATGGCATAAAAAAAGAGTGTGAATGTGAATAAAACCTGTGGGCGATTAAATGAAAATAAATGTACCCTCAAAATAGTTGTTTACATGTTAAAAAAAATTAAGAAATAATGAGTAAGTAGAATTGTACATAAATGTACAATTAAAAGGTACACAATTAATCACTAATTAAAACTATGTGACAATAAGAAAAAATGAAATACATGTAGAGACAATGAAAAAACAAACACAAGAGCACAAAACACCCATCCACGAACATCTTATTCAAAGCACATTACAAGAACAGTGGAACGTCGCCAAACATCACGTGAAAGACAAACAATTGGTAACATTTCTAGTAATGTTAGTATTATTGATTTAAAATACTTACCTCTAGACCACTTATTGCAATACGTATGTGTTGCCTTATATGTCCGAACTTACTATGGAAATAGTTTCAATTTTCGCCGCGATGCGGCGCCACCTCGTGTTTACCCGGCGCGCACCTGCCGTAGGTGCTTCTTCTTACAAACCCTTACGAATGTAGCCTAGTAGCTGTTACTTCGAGAGGGGAAGGATGGGTGGGACTCTATGCGTGGTCTAGAGGTGAGTATTTTAAATCAATAATACTAACATTACTAGAAATGTTACCAATTATTTTCTTTAAAATGTCTCACCTCTAGACCACTTATTGCAGAATGCAGCGGTCCGGAGGTGGGACAAGTAACATACTAGTAACCTAGACCTTACTTCTTACTAGTTTTATCTGATAATTTTAACCATAGAGAAGTGTAGAGTATTTACCTTGGACTTGTCCAAGAGCAGGTGCCTTGCGCCAGGTTCAGTACTAACAACTATCCCTACGTATTTACAGGGTCCTAGGACCTACTCTAAGTATAGTGCAGCAGTGACCTTAACCCACATGAGGCCGCTGCGACCACCGGGCCTAGGTGGTGCATGTCTTCTCTGGTGAGGGACAGGTCTTTCAAATAGAACTGGGTAAGCGTGTTGTGGGATTTCACGAACACGCCCCATGATGTCCTCCATGGAGGCCTGATTAAGTAAGGCCCAAGAGGCTGCCATGCTTCTGACATGGTGTGCCTTGATGTTCAAACACTCTGTTGTCCTCGTCAGAGGCCCCTTCATATGCCAACTTGATCACCTTCTTCAGCCAAGAAGACACTGTATTCATGTGGATTTCTCTATCCTTATCAAAGCCTTTCTTGTAGGCGATGAAGAGGCTTTGAAAGTGCCCCTCAGTTCGTCTGCTTTTTTCATATAATGGCGGACTGCTCTAACTGGGCACAAGGATCTATCCTCTTGTAGTTCTGAAGGCAGCACTTTAGTCAGTGCCTTTATCACCACAGGCTGCAAGACTGCCGTCCCTTCGCTAGCAAGTCTGGTTTTAGGGACAAACTGCGGATCTGGGAGAATATGGATTGAGTTCCAATTCTCCGTATGTAGCACCTGGTTGGTGAGCGCATGGATTTCACTCCTCCTAGCTCCAGAAGCCAATGCTACAAGAAACACTGTCTTCAGAGTCACATGTTTAAACTCTGCTTTATGTAGCGGCTCAAACGGAGGTTGAGTGAGCTTCCTCAATACTAGTTACAAATCCCATGGTGGTGCTGAGGATCTTGGTGTTTTCTCTCTAGCGAAATTTGCTAAGAGACTAGATATGTGCGGATCCCTGCCTATATCCACGTCCGACACTGCCTTGAGAGTGTGGCTAATTGCAGTTCTATAGCCCTCGATGTTGGACACTGCCAGTTTCTTCTCCGTTTTTAGATGCAGTAAGAAGTCTGCTACTACTGCAGCAGAGGAATGGAGAGGATCTGATTGCCTTCCAACACACCAATCACAGAAGTTCCTCCAAAAAAAGAGTGTGAATGTGAATAAAACTTGTGGGCGATTAAATGAAAATAAATGTACCCTCAAAATAGTTGTTTACATGTGAAAAAAAATTAAGAAATAATGAGTAAGCAGAATTCTACATAAATGTACAAGTAAAAGGTACACAATTAATCACTAATTAAAACTATGTGACAATAAGAAAAATGAAATACATGTAGAAACAATGAAAAAACAAACACAAGAGCACAAAACACCCATCCACGAACATCTTATTCAAAGCACATTACGAGAACAGTGGAACGTCGCCAAACATCACATGAAAGACAAACAATACAAGCTGCCAGAACCATGGACAGCGTGAGCCGGCAACCGAGCCGGTACTGATAATGTCAATAGTCAAACAGTTGATATACAGGAGGGCTGGTCTAAAAACATAATGAGTAATCAGCACAGGCCTTGAAATGGATGTTCAGGGAAAACCTCAGACAACACACAAAATCCACCAAACACTGTAGCACCTGTTAACATTAGAGGATTCTTTTGTAAGTCCATACGGAGAAACATCAAAAAGAAAATCTGAGTATCGAATCTGTGAAGGGAAGAGAAATAGTGACCGATA
>CM032668.1:23527390-23549495 GCA_019095985.1 Streblospio benedicti | reverse complement strand
AAAAAATAATGAGTAATCAGCACAGGCCTTGGCATGGATGTTCAGGGAAAACCTCAGACAACACACAAAAAATCCACCAAACAACGTAGCACCTGTTAACATTAGAGGATTCTTTTGTAAAGTCCATACATCAAAGAAAAATCTGAGTATCGAATCTGTGAAGGGAAGAGGAATAGTGAACAATAAGGATACCAATGACCTGCTGTAGACGCTATCTAGCGAAGATGTTAACATTGTATTTACATAATGTATAGTAGAGTGAATAAAAGAGAGTCTTAGTGTCCATTGAGGAGCATCTAATTGTGTTGATGTTAGCCCAGCACTCCGTCAGGCGTTAGCAGTCAGTCACGTCACTAAAATATGGGTTAATGGACTGCTAACCTCACTTAGAGAAATTTATGGGTTAATGGAATCGAAATCACAGATAGTAAATGTTTATGCAGTATTTATATTGCTGTACAATAACCATGTGGAATCTGCATATTCAATAAATCTTAAATTATTATGTTAACATACACTAAATTTATAGAATATATTTCGTATAATACTTATTTAAATAGCCATATGATGAATGAACTTTACAATTTAGGAATTCTGTGTGAGTATTGTAACAAGATTAAGCATGATTGTTTCTTTAAGATTTCAAACATATGGCACTCATGCACTGTCCAGCTGTTAACATTTTACAAATTGGTGTACAAAAATCCCAAAAGATCTGTTGTTTTATGAAATGTATTTGGAGATTGAACAAAAGAGTGGTCTAGAGTTGTCCATTGAATAGTTTTCTGTTTTCTTTTGTTTAATCTTACTGCGTGCACTGAAGTTCATAGTAATGGAAATCGGACCACTCACAGTTAGCATATGTCTATGAAGTATATATATTGCTATACAAAAATCATGTGAAATCTTTGCATTTTCAATAAATCCACTTAAATTATCATACTTAATACACTCAATTTACAGATAATAATTTGTATATACTTATCTAGATGCCCAAACAATGAATGAATTTTACAATTTATGAATTCTGTGCGAGTATTGTATTAAAATTAAGCACGATCGTTTATTTAAGATTTCAAACATAATGCGCTCTATGACTGTCCTGGCCTAAGGAGGTGTTGAGGTTTGAGAGATGCAGTGAATATCCTCAACAAAGGAAGAGTAAACAAAGGAAACTCTGAATAAAGGAAACTTTTCTCATGCATTAGCTTATAATAATGTAAGTAAATGATGTAGTAAGATATGGCACGCATCTCTAACTTTTGTTCTTGGTGATTTGTAACTTGTATTTCATTGGGAAAATTTTACGATATTTTTAATAATGACATTTTCAAATATGGGGATAATGGTTTAGTCAAAGTTAGAGATGAGTTGATATTATGCATTGTTGGACAAATATATATCTATTAAAGATTTAAAAAGTGAAATAAAAATTAATGGCATAAAAAAGAGTGTGAATGTGAATAAAACCTGTGGGCGATTAAATGAAAATAAATGTACCCTCAAAATAGTTGTTTACATGTTAAAAAAAAAAAGAAATAATGAGTAAGCAGAATTCTACATAAATGTACAAGTAAAAGGTACACAATTAATCACTAATTAAAACTATGTGACAATAAGAAAAAATGAAATACATGTAGAGACAATGAAAAAACAAACACAAGAGCACAAAACACCCAGTGGACCATCTTATTCAAACATTACGAGAACAGTGGACGTCGCCAAACATCACATGAAAGACAAACAATACAAGCTGCCAGAACCATGGACAGCGTGAGCCGGCAACCGAGCGGGTACTGATAATGTCAATAGTCAAACAGTTGATATACGCCCTATAGGAGGGCTGGTCTAAAAAATAATGAGTAATCAGCACAGGCCTTGAAATGGATGTTCAGGGAAAACCTCAGACAACACACAAAATCCACCAAACAACGTAGCACCTGTTAACATTAGAGGATTCTTTTGTAAGTCCATAGGGAGAAACATCAAAGAAAATCTGAGTATCGAATCTGTGAAGGGAAGAGGAATAGTGAACGATGGGGATACCAATGACCTGCTGTAGACGCTATCTAGCGAAGATGTTACATTGTATTTACATAACGTAGAGTAGAGTGAATAAAAAAGGTCTTAGTGTCCTTTGAGGAGCATCTAATTGTGTTAGCCATAACTGCAGTGTAGAATTTATGGGTTAATGGAATCAAACCTCACAGATAGTAAATGTGTATGCAGTATTTATATTGCTTTACAATAACCATGTGGAATCTGCATATTCAATAAATCTTTTTAAATTATTATGGTTAACATACTAAATTGATAAAATATATTTCGTATAATACTTTTTTAAATAGCCATATGATAAATGAACTTTATAATTTAGGAATTCTGTGTGAGTATTGTAACAAGATTAAGCATGATTGTTTCTTTAAGATTTCAAACATATGGCACTCATGCACTGTCCAGGCATAAAGAATTTTAATCAGAGGGTTTAGTTTTTCTGCTGTTAACATTTTACAAAAATCCCAAAAGATCTGTTGTTTTTATGAAATGTATTTGGAGATTGAACAAAAGAGTGGTCTAGAGTTGTCCATTGAATAGGGTTTGTTTTGTTTAATCCGACTGTAGGCACTGAAGTTCATAGTAATGGAATTCGGACCACTCACAGTTAGCATATGTCTATGAAGTATATATATTGCTATACAAAAATCATGTGAAATCTTTGCACATTCAATAAATCCACTTAAATTATTATACTTAATACACTCAATTTACAGATAATAATTGGTATATACTTATCTAGATGCCGAAATAATGAATGAATTTTACAATTTATGAATTCTGTGCGAGTATTGTATTAAAATTAAGCACGATTGTTTATTTAAGATTTCAAACACAATGCGCTCTATGACTGTCCTGGTGTAAGGAGGTGTTGAGGTTTGAGATGCAGCGAATATCCTCAACAAAGGAAGAGTGCACAAAGGAAACTCTGAATAAAGGAAACTTTTCTCATGCATTAGCTTATAATAATGTAAGTAAATGATGTAGTAATATATGGCATGCATCTCTAACTTTTGTTCTTGGTGATTTGTAACTTGTATTTCATTGGGAAAATTTTACGAAATTTTTAATAATGACATTTTCAAATATGGGGATAATGGTTTAGTCAAAGTTAGAGATGAGTTGATATTATGCATTGTTGGACAAATATATATCAATTAAAGATTTAAAAAGTGAAATAAAAATTAATGGCATAAAAAAGAGTGTGAATGTGAATAAAACCTGTGGGCGACTAAATGAAAATAAATGTACCCTCAAAATAGTTGTTTACATGTTGAAGCATTTGAAGAAAAAAAAACATAAACTAAGCAGAATTGCACATAAATGTACAAGTAAATTGGTACACAAGTAATCACTTATTAAATCTTTGTGACAACAAAAAGAAAATGAAATGGAAACAATGAAAAACTAGAGGCTCTAGAGAGCCTGAATCGCTCACTTGCGTCTATGTTCTATTTTTAACAAACAAGTTAACTGCTATGTGCCCCCCACTATCTATTAAAAAAACAGGATCTGCCAGTGTAACAAGATAAATACTGTGCCCCCTTCTATAATTAAACAAGCGAGACCTAACGATGTCTGGACCTGCGTCGCATGTAACAGGAATGTTATTTGAATACAACATTCATGTTAATATACACATCTATTTATGAAGTTCTTAATACCAAGTTTCATTGCCGTATGTTGAGTAGTTTAGAGGAGTAGCAGAGACAAGCTATTAGTATAGGAAGTAAAGAATTCCTCAGTTCAAAGTGGCATAACTGCTATAAAAATTGTAGAATATAATATCCCTGCTAATAAGAAGCACAAAATTTCTAAGTTCAAAGATGCATAACTACCATAGATGCATATGTTTGCTACTCACTGCTACTCATAGTCTCGAAAAAATCACCCCTCTGATAGGAAAGATACAGTAATTAAAAGAAATATGATATTTGTACATAATGTATACTGCTTTTAGTCACAAATTAGGAATAGGGGAATCAATATTCTATAACCACATACTCCAGACACATCGGCTCCAACCCCCCACTTCTTGGTAATGGATGATGATCAATAATCAGCCAATATATAGATAGTGACATTATAACTGAGGAGAACATTGTGACTAAAAATAGCTTTTTTAAAATATTGTAGTAGCAACCATAGTTTTCAATAAATCTTAATATGAAGCAGTCACATAATGAACCATTATATATAGTTTCCTACAAATCCATAAAGTAGTTTTTGAGGAGAAGATTTCTAAAGAATTGTTTACACAGACGGACGACAGATGACGGAGGGAGGACGGACGCAAAGTGATGGGGAAAAGCTCACATGGCCTTAAGGCCAGCAGGTGAGCTAAAAATCTTGCATCATTATCGTCTAAGGACTTTTGCTCCATTAATTAGATAATCTAATTTTTGTTTTATACAAAGGTTCAATTCTATATAAAATATATACAAAAAATATATAGTTATTCATAAAAAAATATAAAAAAATAAATACAAAAAATATATACAAAAATATATACAAAAAATATAAAAATATATACAAAAATATATACAAAGGTTATTATGCACATATAATTAAAAATAAAGCAGATACATGGCATCCGTGACCAATGCTGTTTTCAACTTGTATTTTACTCACCTGTAGATGTGGATGTTCCCGTCTGCGTCTGCACACCACACGTGCTGTCCCACCAGACACATGGCTGTGATGGTGACCGCACCCAGGGACAGCTTCTACACACACAAACATCATATCTATTGGTTAAACATGCACATGGAACACAAATAACAGCAACTTTTAGAATATTTCAATCACTTCTTATTATCGTATTGCGCTATATAAGAACCAGCGTTCTAAAAATTTCAATTTATTTGTGAATATTTTCAACTATTCCAGTCATTTTCAAATCATTTAGGTAATACATGTAAACCTATTTTATAAAAACAGTTCTGTTTTTCAATAACATCAAGGTTAAAAACTCTATCATACTACCAGAATTAATGAGGACTATGAAAGCACAAAGAAGGATTAAGAGGGCAGACGCTCTGACGACATCTAAAACTTGTTTGTTTCTCATACTTGTGTTGTGTAGGATTTGACCACGAGATTGGAGTGTCAATCGTAAAATTTAGCATGGTGAGGTGCGATTGACACGAACGAAGTACATGACTAAATTTAAAAAACCGGTACACGAAAACTTCTTTAATTATATCATAAAGCAAGCGACGGTGGTTGTTTACAGGTGCGCTGCAACAAAGTAGTCTAATTTAGACAGTATGGTTTCCGCGTGTGCAGTAAATCACGGCAAGTCCTTAGCAACGTGCAGTCAATCATTAACAATGTGTCAATCACATAATTTAGCATGCCTCTCAACCAATCAGAATGGGTTATTGGTAGGGATTTTTGCACTGAATGATAGAATGTTGTTTTGACCCTGACCTGTGCGTAGGCGACTTTGTGGCCACAGTACGAGTAGACGTACAGCGCCCCCTGCTGCTGCTGCTGCTCTGTCTCCACGGCAACACAGCGGGCCGCCAGCCACAGGTCGGAGGTCGCCGGGGTCATGGTGGGGTCAACGGCGGGGTCAGTGGAGGGCACGTGGGGAGTGGCGACCGCGGCAGTAACGTCCACCCGCTCCTCTAGGCGAACCACCTGGGGGGAAAGAGCCTATTTTCAAGAAAACCCTTGCTTCCGTATCCTGTTTACGCGGTGATAAAAAACACACTGTTTACCGTTCACACATTTGTTTGGCGATATCTCTTTGTTAGAGACACTATTTTCGAGATAGGATTAAAGCCACAGTAAACTTTTATTAGCAAGGCCTACTCCTAATATGTATGTTATACAATGCCGTGCACTAAATGAGTTTTGATTCATACCTAGCAAATACACCATGTTTAATTAGAGAAATATCACGTCAAAAACGGCCACTTTCCTGTGCACTTGTATTGGCATGTGGCAATGTTTTCCCCTTACAGGTGTGTGATCACGTGACATATGATGCGAGGGGGGGGGAGGGTTACTTATCTTCAACTATTTATGGACTGGAGCTGATGTTTGATGTCTGATAAAGCAGCTTGTACTTTCAACTGAATATGTTTATAGCTGCTAATTCTAAGATGGCCAAGCATTATAAGAACTAAAATTCGGTGGCAAGTACCTGATACAAGTTTGTGAATTCTGGTGACGATGCCAGACGAACGATCTCATCGGCTGATGGACGATCGGCTGGGTCATGTGACCAGCACAAGGTCATGAGGTCAAGTACCAGGGTTGGGTAGTGAGCCAGGTCCTGGAAATAGTCCCTTTATACATGTGTAGCTGCATAGTCATAGCCCTACACTCTATTATAGCAACCATGCATTCAAAACAAGGTTCAGAGTCTTATGATGGCCAAATTTGTAGTAATGTTAATTTTCATCCCTTTCTTTACATTTCATAAAAATTACATCATGCTTTATATCACTTGTAGTCCAAATATTCTTTAGTCCAAAACAGAATTTTAAAAAAATCATAATGTTGTGAATTAGACTTATCAAATTCAGAGAATACCTTTACGTAATTTTCTTAAACACATAAATAACCTTATTCATTGTCACACATTTGATTTGATGTGATTTACTTTTCCTCATGTATTATCGCATTTCCTGCCGTACCCTATGTGTGAGTGGGGGGCGTCCTCCCTGCATCACGTAGCCCTTGAGGTTGGCTCCGCCCCCGCCGCTCGTCGACCCCTCCCCCTCGAAAGGTGTCCGCAGCACGAGCAGCTCATACAGGAACATCCCGAACGAGAAACAGTCCACCTGGTGCGAAACATGGCAATGTGTATGCATGAATATAGTTTCCCATCATATCATTTACATCTTATGGATATTGGCACGATAAATACCTCTATCTTATTATCATTTACATCTTATGGTTCTGTTTTGACTCAAAACTTTTGAGTGTTGCTGTTGAATCTGAGATCTGATTAGGATTACAATAGTTTTGTGAGGACACCAGTACCTTCTCTGTGTAACTCTCTTCTCCGTTGTATGATCTCACCTTCTCACTATATCTCTCCTCACCTTTCTGTTGTATGATCTCACATTCTCTGTGTAAATTTCTCACTATATCTCTCTTATCCTCTGCGTTGTATAATCTCACCTTTTCCCTATATCTCTCCTCACCTTTCCATAGTATGATCTCACCTTCTCCATGTAACTCTCCTCTCCATTGTATGATCTCACCTTCTCCATATATCTCTCCTCACCTCTCCATTATATAATCTCACCTTCTCCATATATCTCTCCTCACCTCTCCAGTATATAATCTCACCTTCTCCATATATCTCTCCTCACCTCTCCATTGTATGATCTCACCTTCTCCGTGTAGCTCTCCTCCCGTTGTGCTGTATGATCTCGGGTGCGATGAAGGGCGGCGTCCCGGCCAGCCCCTTGGTCCCACACGGCAGCACGCAGCGAGAAACGCCGTAGTCTGCCAACTTCACACGCACGCCTGCAGCAAGAGACAAGTATCTGGTGATCGCTATAACATGGCACTGCGAAACTTCACATATATGCCTTATGAAAACATGAGAGGTAAATCTCATTTTCTAGTGTTGGGACCTTTCTTACATTTTGCCTTTCACAGTTTTGCTGTCTCCTACAACTTTGTGATCCCATTACCCATGCACACACGTGTAAGTATTGATCACTGGAATACTTTGTATTACGAGCAGGAATCTCATAGATTTTGTCACATGGAACAGTGGAAATTTTAACATCGGTAGAGTGAGAATATCTGTTAAAATACACAAAAATGTACAACTTTAAAACCAAATGTGTAAAACAAAATTCTGGGATGGTCTATTGATTTCTGACAAAGGGATTTTGAAAAAAGCACACAAAAATAAACCAGTATGTTATGTTCAGCAACAAGGACGTTGTGACTGACCATGCGTGGCGGGGTCCGTCGTGTGCGGGGGCGGGAAGGACCACACGAGGACGTTTTCCGCCTTGAGGTCTCTGTAGATGATCTGACAGCTGTGGAGGTACGCCAAGGCCTGGGCCACCTGCCACAAACAACCAGTTCTCCTGTCATTATGTTCTATTATTATAATTACTTCTAATGGTTTAAAGATAAAAAGATATTAATCTATTGAATTTCGTGTGATGTTTTTAGTTTGTTTTATTGTATTTGTATATGCCACATTTTGCCACAGAATTCAATTACATTTTTAGAATAAAATATGTTAAAAGTAAAAGACTACTGTGATCAAATTATGATGTATTGTTGGTATCACCCGCCACCAATAACCAAATGTCCACCCCAAATGTGGATCAGAGTATCAGAAAAAACAATTACTGAGTTTGCTTGCGAAATACATGTAGGTCTTATTCAGCAAACTTATTTCCGTTGACAGAGCCACTTAAACCCCTACAGTTAGACATTGAAACAAAGCATCCATGTGCAGTGTAAAAATACTTCCATAGAGCGCCAAGAGCTGTGGTTACATGTACCTGTAGCACGGTGTGTTTGATGGCGTAGGTCGGGAGCCGGGCGTTCCCTGCGCGCTGGAAGTCGAGGAGGCGTGAGCTGAGGGAGCCCTGGGGGGCGAGCTCCAGCACCAGGCACAGGGCCGGGTGCACGCTGGAACAGACGGGGAGGTCGCACGGTTAGTGAAGTTACCGGCAATAGGTAGGTTTCGCCAGACAGTCGGTTACAGCATGAATGGTCGGTTAATGGAATTGTCATGTCTTCAGCCACCGTGTAATATACTGTCCAATCTTGTTTGCATCTTAAAATTTGCAAACTATTTCATCATGACCCTGTTATTTTAGTGTTCTGAATATATTCCAGCTTGTGTTTATAAATGCTCGTTACGATAATAAAACACACATATAAAACATTGTAGGTTGGGATATGTCAGAGTTGAAAAATTCCCATAGACGTAAAATTGTGAAATGAGAATGGTTAGAAAATCAATGAGAATGGGCCTGGATTTTTGCTGAGATTTGAGAATGGAGTAGGGTATACTTCCCCCTCACTATAGTACCTGAGTGCGAGGAGAGCAACGATGTTGTCGTGATGCAGGGAGAGCAGGATGGAGAGCTCCAATTTTAATGATAATTAAGATGAGATGCAATAAAAAATTTTCAATAATTTTAACAAATTGAGGTTATAAATGAAAACAATATACAAAACAACGTTCTCAAAAATATGCACGCGTGCTTCAGCGGGTCCTTGTCCCAACGCTGCTTCTCCGCCTGGTGAAACACACACACACAAATCTACCAATCATTTTTTGTTCTTTCTGAGCTTTCTACTTATTAAACCTCTCTCTAATAATAACCCACAAACCTCCATATCTTTTCTGAGCTGAGAATATGCATACACAGTCTAGACTGATTCTCCAACACAATTTGGCTGCTTGATTTCTGAGCTGGGAATATGCATACACACTGAATGTCCTATACAACGGAACTCAAATTGCAGTCACAACTCTTTTTCCGTTGTAGAGGATTTACGTTGTTTACTCCATAATTTACTTACATAATTAATAGGTAATGCATAAGAAAATTTCCGTTATTCAGTTTTTCAGTTGTTTAGGATATCACTGCATGCATAAATGCAAGCTTTAAATGAGTGAAAACAAGTGCCTTGTTGGGTCTGATTGAAAACCCTTTACAAAAGAATACTACCAAGAAATAATCATAACTGATTCACAACAAACTAAGTAATGGTTTGACAATTGAGCAATGATTTTTAACCTTCATGACCTTGCACTGGTGTACTGACCTTGTACTTGTGTACTGACCTTGTACTGATGCTGTATCGAGTTGGAAGCGTCGGGTCCTGGCTCCACTGGCTGCATCATTTTCATCGCTATAGCAACCGGCTTGTTGGTTCTCTGCAACGTTACAAATTAGAACAATCAAAATTATAAAAAGTAAGCTCCATACTGGATTTCCATGAGTCAATAGTTCTAGATTTTAAAATTGCCATATTAATCTACTTGTTTTTGGTTGCTACATTGTATCTATGCATAGGCCTAAGCACTGAAAAACCTACTATACATGATTTTGTGAAAAACATTTGTGGCTACGAAATTCTCAATACTTTCAGGGGCGGACAAACTGCATTTCCCTGAGTCACTGGGCATTCTAAATGTTTAAATTGCACCATGTCAACATTATTGAAAAAACTATTAATAACAACACTTTCTAAATCTCAAAGAAGGAAGTCTCTTCCAACACAATTAAACAAATTTTCATACATGATAAAAAACTCAAGCCCATAAATCATATTGGCATTCGTGTTCTTGAGATGCTTTTCACAAGAATATTAACGGAAGAAAAAGAGGAGTCTCGGAGATGAGTGACAATGAGCCTCTACCTTGTCCATCATGGTGCCTTCATAATGCACCCTACCTTGTCTGTCATGGTACCGCCGTACACGGCCCCAAATGCGCCTTTGCCCCAGGAACTTTCCCGCACAATGAGGTCATCATCCACCAGATACTGCTCGCCAATGTCCTGGAACACCTGTCATCACCAAGGAAACGGTTATTTCTGTGATCAACAACTTTTTAGATGAGTTGTTGTAATTGTAAATCCAAATATTTTGCATTCAGAATTTTTTATAAAATTCTAAGTTTAGTCGCTTATTTATGGCATTCAATTGAATATTATATTGCAATTAAAATATTCTTTTAAAAACAAAATGAATGATTGTAAATTACAGAAAAAAATACGTACTAAATACATAAAAAATTGAAAAATTAACATGCAGAAATATGAGAGCCTTTGAAAAGCAAGCAGGCATTAGCGATGAAAAAACTACATGCAGTGTGCTGTTGGTCTTTGTTATATTTGTGTCCCATACAGTTGTATGCATACATGAATGAAATACGTACATGTAATGGCCTAACAAAAATATTTTGATAACACTTATAATGCAATAATGAATGACTGACTGACCATGTGACTGTTGATTTTGTATGATGATGATAATTTATCATGACGACAACGATATAGAAAGTACTTCCAAGGGACCAGGAAGTATTGAATATCATGTTGTAACAACACCATATGTACATTCAGGTAAGGTTAGGAAGTCAAAACAGCTACTGCACATTTTTTTAAATGATCACAATACAATGCAAATTACATAAAAATTATATTTTTAAGATCAAAATAGAAAAAGCATTCCTAAAATAAAAATTCTATTATGAAAATATATTTACAAAAATGAAACATTGGACATTTCCCACATGGATATAGTCACCAATAACGACTGTTACACTCTTCAAGATGCTCACTTCTCAGAAAAAGCAAAAGTTAGAAGATGCATACGTAATGATGGTACGTAATTCCGTATTTGCCACCATGTTACATTGTAGATTGAAACTATCTTCGACTTTGTGCTACATGGTAATTTTATCTAAAATCAAATCTTTAGTAGGAATAAAAGCCGAGCGGTGTAATAATAGGTGTAAAATACGGTTTGACAGTTTACAAACTACAAGTTTACATTAATACATTTCATCCCAATCAATTGTTGTCAACCTTGAGCTTGCTTGATTTTCTAAGAAGAGAACTGAGCAACTTGAACCTTCACTATAAAGATTTCAATTTAAGGGTTGTTTAACAAATGAACTCATGATGTAAATGATCAACACAAGCAGCATGAGACCTTTTACATGCCACAATATGTTCCATTTGATAATCAAGCAGTTATGTAGATCTCAAAAGTAAATAATGTCTTGCATTATAATTATTAGCTGCAAGGCAAGTAATCTACTTCTACAAATGGAAACAGGTGACAAAATAAGACAAATGACACATATACATTGTCTGATGCATCACGTACGCTCTTGAACAGATGTGGGTTATTGAGCAGTAAAACAATACTAAAGGCTCTGCTTTTTGCATATTCCACCATTGCTACGAACAAAGCTCATCAAATTCACAAAAGAGTTAAAAATAACATAAACTAATTAAAAAAAGGTTTCAAATAATAGTTGAAATCAATACCCTTGTTTGAATTGTTTGAAAATTAATCTTGCTTGAATGAAATTATAGTTTGAAAGAACGGTCGGGAAGTTGTTCAAACTGAGGCTTATGAACCTGAGTATTTGCAACTACAATGCCTTTAGCATTAAATATCCACCAAAACACAAGCTTTGTTGTCATTCCAGCGATCACAAAGCCACAGGCCTCGGTTTTGTGTCAACAGAGATGATGTCAAATGAGAATAGGTGAGAGTGTCACTGGCAGATCCAGGTTTTTAGAAAAGAGGGTACGGGGGTGCACCGATGGATTGAAGGAGAACCGTTCTAGCGTTATCTTTGGTAAAACACAGAAGCGCGTGTCCCCTGAATCTGCCAGTGGAGGAGTATCGAGATACAGTAGATCACAAGGTCACAGGACCACATTTGGGCCAAGTGTTAGGTGGTCTCAATGGAGAGGGGCTCTTTATACAGAGGTTAATTTTGGTAGCTTTATAAAGGGTTGGGACCGTGAAAAGTGGTCTTATTATAGAGGTTCTCTCAATAGAGAGGTGGTGTTAATTGGGGGTTCCATCGTAATAAGCCTCAGTTTGACATCAGCTAGTAGCCTCGACGGCGTACCGAGTCGGGTGCGACGTGCGCGGCCTGCACGTGTCCGTCGAGGCTGGCGATGAAGTAGGGGCCGAGGTTGTCGTGGCGCGGGCAGAAGACGACGCGGCCGCGCTGGGCCGACAGCACGCACGCCTCCACCAGGTGGCAGTGCACGCGGCTGGGGTCGGAGGTCGCGGGGGACGAGGGCGGTGGCGAATCGCTGGCAGCCGGGGGCTCGGCCGGGTCGGGGGAGGAGCTGCAAGCAGAGACAGCGGGCTGGTGGAGCGGTGTGGAGGACAATCCCATCATCATGGGGCAATCCACTGAGAGAGCGGGGATCGAGCTGTTTAGGCAGCAGCAGGCGGGTTGTTCTGTTCCGCTTTGTTGGTTTGGTTGGTGGCTGGTGCAAGCAGAGAGAGGCAAAGCTTGATTAATGTAACCATAGTGAACATTAGTGGTGAATGGGGAGATGCTGTTTGGTCGGTGTTGGTTCCTAATGATGGCACAAATGGTGAAAGGACAGTGGCGGCCTCGCAGTCAGTCATTGGCATTGGTAGCTGCATCATTTGGGAAGAGACCATATGAAGCAGTCATGACGAAAAAAGGTAAAAATGTTGGTAAAAATCGACACTGTGATATGAAAAAATTAACAAAATGAATGAACATGAAATTGATGTAATTCAATCGCTTGGTAGTGGAATTTACTGGATGGGAAGATGAAATATAGAACATTAATGAGGCTAATAGTTTCTTAATGACATTTTTTCTGTGCATGATTTAGAATGAACTTTGAATTCTCTGTCATATGATTAGTGGTATATACATGTATGCCATCGATTGGTGTAGATTTGTGTGTTTTGTACAAATCACGGTAGGCCTAAATGTGTCGCAACATCTCTAAACTAATATAGGCTGCAGCAGAAATATTCAATGCAAACTACATTATATGCCATAGACTACTACACTATTTATGTCATCCAAGTATTTAATACTTTTTTTCTCATAAAGTTGACATGTATTTGACTGCTCAATTCCATCACTAACATTTCTCTGTCCTGATTAAAGGTGTTTCAATGATTAACAGAAAAGAAGAAAGAAAAAAGCAATAAATACAGGTGCAAGTAAAAAAAAAACTATCCTAAAAAGGAAAAATTGATTTTCAGTTTTATCTTTACTTAAAACATAGAGAAATCATCTTACTAATTTGAGAAAGCTACCACCTCACTGAGTAATACTAAATATTTAAATAAAAGAGAAGTCTGTTTAAATTACGGTGCATATTGAGAGAAATTGCCTCTGTGCCTGATCTGTGTTAGTACAAGGGTTCAAAATGCTGAAGCAATACAGTCTCAATGTAGCAATTTTACATTGATGTAAATACAATCAATCAAATTTTTGCTGGAAAAGGGAATCGATTAGTATTAATTAAATGTAGCAAGAAACTCAGCATTTTGATCGACATTTCTTCTATCGTCTCCTTCGATTGCTTTGCTGTAGTCACCAGAAGTTAAGTCTCAAATTTTACTTTTCAAATCAGAGCATAGGCGATGACAAATCTCATAAACTAACAGTGACGATGTCCCACTTAGCACCTAGTATATGTTCAGTGAGAAATCCTCATTACCCTCCAGTAGCTATAGCAACAGCAATCGAATGAGGTTGATCAGGGTCAGGATTAGGTGGAAAAGTGTTACTCGTCAGCAGGACTAGTAACCCTCAAATATCTACTCATCCTGCAAAAAATGTACTCGTCTTCCTTGTACAAACTCTATATCTGTATGACAAATTATTCAGAATTGTTCCTCATCAAAAGGACGAGTTTCTAAAAATTAGCACTTGTCCTCCACTAGTTTTTACTAGTCAATACGAGCGGACTAGTGGCTAATCCTGACCCTGTTGATTAATGGCAGCTAGCGACAGGCTGTGAAAAAAATGGATGACAGAGGAGCAGCAGTGTGTGTGGAGTACCGCGTCGGGCGCTAGTGGCGCCACCATCTCGGCACCGGGTGGGTGCGGTGGAAGCCGGCCGCTCAGCGCTCCGTGGGTCACGGAGCCACAGTGCAGGCGCTTGTGGGTGTTGGCGAAGATGGCTTCTTCCACAGTCATGCAGAAAACTACACTGCAACGCCCAGACACCACGATGTGCTGATATTTAACTTCCCAATAGGGGTATAACATGGAGTTAATGGGTTCTTTTATAGTTAAAATCAAATCTGAATAGAGTGTTGTTGCAATGATGCTGAAAACTGCAAAATTTGACGCACACAAAAAAATAACTATGTTGCTATGATGCCGATCTATACACTAATTTAAATGGAACAATTCTGTATTATTGAATACATTGCACTCCATTCTTGTAGAAAAATTTGAAGTCTTGGAGCTTAATAGCTGTTGACCCAAAAGAAAACAAAACCTGCAGATGAAATCTTAGACACTTGTCCAACTCCGACCATGGGAACAGATGTAAAGATAGGACACATGTACATAAATGTAACTTGGGATATTTGTGGCTTTCAGTATGTCACATTATTCTAATGATTTTTATAACTAAGAGATTATTCTTAATGAAATTAAACCATTTAAAATTTCTAAGATAAGCATGGAATTGTCATTGAAAAGTTTAATAATTTTCATTTCACTTTCAGAACTTATCTTGAAGACTTCAACTAACTTCATATTTTTTTATGATAGAATTTTACTCATATATTTCAAAATATATTTCATATTAAAGAAAGCCTCTCTTTATTCCAAAAAGGGTTTATGAACAATAATGAAATTCAGAGATTTTTTTTTTAATTTGCAAATCATTTCCGACATTTTAGGAACATAATGGTTAATGAATACAGAAAAAAATATGGACACAAATCATTTAAAAAATAAAGGTTTGTTTTGTGGGCTATAATGGGTAATTTAGAGGGTTTTGTGTATTTTTTTACATAGATCTACTTGTCTTTTTTTTTTTTGTATTCCAATGTGACAGAGGAAATCAAATAAAATCATATTCACAAAAATATCTTTAACTAATCAATAATTTCATGGATATATATTATGACCCTCATCACAACCACTATCATTCAACTTTCCTTGAACAGTTTTCAAACCAATTAGTATTTACATGCCTTATTGCAAATGTTTACAGGTTACTAGATTAATGCTGGGGACAGGGCAGAAACCTACCTTCTTGGAACAGATTGCCTTTTCACAGGCTTGAAGAAATCACTGAAAATAAGCTTGTCTTTACAGAATACGGATAATACTATGATGTGTTTGTAACACATCGTTTTAACAATTCTTTAACCACTCACTGAAATTATACTATTCTTGTAACAAGCAAGCTTGCTTCTGAATGAGAAATAATTGCCACTGAAATGGCAACCTTCATTTCAGCAATTATCATGGCTCTCCAAAAATATTTTTCAAATCCCTGAATTTTTATGTCCCTTTTCACTTGTTCGAATATTACTTAGAAAATAATCAAATTATTTAACTTTAAATCATAGATTTTCAAACTTGCTTACCTGGCCCAGCCTGGCAGGACCCCGTCTTGGTACAGACTGGCCCCCACAGTGTGCACCATGCGGCTTCCCTCAGTGACTAGAGATCCCACCAGGCCACTGCAACAACACGGTCAAACCATGGACCATTGCAGACGCTCTCATTTTCAACATGGTCAGTTTAAGTCACTCGTCTGTTCGTATAAACCGACAAGCTTGTTCCGTTCGAGTAGGAAATTGTAGTCCATTTTGAATGATATACACATAAAATTTGTGCAAAGAGGATGAGTCCCTTGGGGATGAGCACAATGTTTGGACGGGTGGATTTCTGAGTGTTACTCATCCTGTCGACAAGTAGCACTTTTCCCCCAATCCTCACGCTGATTCTATATTTTCTTATTCAGATTTTTCCCCAAGTATCTTTGAATATTTAGAAATTTATTGCGCATACCTGACTGAGGTGGGTGAGGGTGCCGACTCTGCCTGTGCCCCCGGGGCGGTGGATGCCCCTGCCTCCTCCCCTATGGCCACTCCGTTGCCGATGACGACCGGCTGGGTGATGTGAGCCGCCTGCAGAGACAAGGATATTAAATGTGTTAATTTAATCTTCCATTTTCTCATGTCACAGTTAAACTGTGATCTCATGCACTTTTGCTGAGTGACAAAATTGGAAGATTCTAGAGACGAGAATTACTCCAAAGTCTAAGACAGGAGAGACTTTTGAGGATTTGTCATAAGATTATTTGTTATGTACCTAATTCTAGATAGCTGAACAGATATTTGTGAATGAATGCTATTCCGATCATGTGGTTTTAAACATTTATCAAACATCATAGAAATTTGGACATAATATAATGTACATGACATCCACTTCAATGTAGCCATTCAATATATCTTAAATGTATCACTGAAAATGCGAAATAATAACCACATCATGATCGGACTGAAGCTTTCCATGTTCATGTAGATGAAGTACATATTTCAGTATTTCTAAAAAGTGAATAACTGTTGAAAAGTTTCACAACATGGACTGAACACTCCCACTAACAATAGCTTTGAGTTATCAAATGGTGTTTTTTTATAATGTCAAAACTGTTTAAAACCTCTCTAAGGAAGAAATTATGTTTAAAAAATCAAAATCAGAAATAGACTTCTATCATTTTAGCCTGGACGGCGTTACCTTGTCTTGGTCGACGTCCACGAGAGCCCAGGCTGCATCGGTGTGTAGCCTCGATCGCTGGACCTCGATCTGATGCAGCAGACAGCGGGGACACGGCACCACACGGCTGATCAGGTACATGCCTACGTTGTGAAATATTGATTATAAAGTATTCTTTTTGTTTCTGATTTATTGCTAACATGTCCCAAACATAAACTATCAAAAAAAAAATTTTATTTTTTTATTTTATTTAAATTTATTTTCCATTATTATTTCAATATTTGGATCTTTGATAAAGATCCATATATTTGGAAATTCAAATAAGATAAAATAATTTTATTTTGATAGTTTATGTTTGGGACATGTTAGCAATAAATCAGAAACAAAAAGATTAAAACCGTATGCTATGTACCTAATAAACAGAACATTGATTACAAAGAAATATACACAATTTATTAGTTGAAATGAATTGGCAAGATTTTGGTCTATGTACCATGTGCTGGTAGTAGTTATTACTACAAAGTATTGTGCTGAATTAGATTTTTAAAAATATACAGACGAATATCAAGTCATGACTTTGAGGTTCAGGGGACTATATAGAAGGTTTCTGTACAAAAATTTGTTTGTTAGGTAAAATGTCCAGGTCCATTGAAATTTTTCTTCTACTTTTGTTTGAACTTTTTCAAATGTTTTAATGTAAGAGAAACTCGAACAGAAGAATGAGCTGAGTTTTGGGGTTGAGTCTAAATGTACATCTAAATATGCTTAAGGTTATTGTACACATTTACATTACTTTAAATGTAGATAAACTAAAACATGAAATACACTAGCCTGCAAATCTAACTTTTTTGATTTTAACAATTTTCAATATTTTCAATAAATAAATAATTAATTGTCTCGCACACTCAGACTTTTGCATGAATCTCCATGTTATATCTGGTTATCCATTTTCTGTTTTCAACAAAAAAGTAACAAACTGTTTCACAAATTTGGAGACTTATCTCTGGTACATATTCATGATTAAAGAGCTGATTCCCAGGATTGTCACCTTTTGAATTCTGCACGAAGCGAGCGCCGATGTCGGGGTACCAATCTTCCAGCAGAGTGTCGATGTGCTCCACGATCTTGGTGAGCAGCGATGCTGTAACCTGGTGGCAAAAATAAGAAAAACGCGTGTGTGAATTCATGTTGCCTTTAACATTATTCAATGTGAAAACGTCGCAAAACGTTCAAAATGAAAATATGACATAAACTTGATCACTGTGTATTTCTGAAGTACATTATATTCCCATAATTTATGAAGGGCACTTGATACAGCTACAATGTATATGGAAAAGTGTCTTCAATCAATGTCAATATAGTGGTAGGAACTTGCTCACTGGAGAACTGAGAGATCAATCAAAATGTTACACCTTTCTAACAAACCTCATCATCAGGAACAGATGAGTAAAATCAAACTCAATCAAGCTGCTGGAGCGACTGAACTGTGCTAACATAACGATCTGGTGGAGCGACTAACCTGTGCTAAAATAACGATCTGGTGGAGCGACTGAACTGTGCTAAAATAACAATCTGGTGGAGCGACAGACATGTGCAAAAAAACGATCTGGTGAAGCAAGTAATCTGTGCTAAAATAACAATCAGGTGGAGCGACAGACCTGTGCTAAAAATAACGATCTGGTGAAGCGACTAACCTGCGCGTTTGGCTGCACGGTGACACTTTCGCTGAAGTCGCGAGCCGTGTCCGTCTCAAAGGCCACGCTGAGAGACTCGTTGGGGATGAGGATCTCCAGGATCGAGGTCGAGGCCGTGTTGAGCGGATTCCACTCCACAGAGTCCTGCAACACACATGGATCATTTCATTTCATGTATAGTCTTTTCCTACCACATTAGTTTTCTAACATATAATGTATGTAAAATTTAAAATTTATTTATTTCACAAAAGCTTTTTATCTCTTTAGAGACCTTTTCAATTTCTTATAAATCTACTATATGTACACTATTCCTTCAAAAATAAAAATCCAAATCATACATGGATCAAGTTTCCTAACATTTTCATATGATGGAGATTCAGTATGTTCTCTGCAATACAATGCAATAGAAGCCATGGGGAAAACTTACAAATAGGAGCAGCTTTTCTGTCTCTTGTACTAGTGGGGCAAATTTGAGACATAATTGTGCGTTTTGGGTGAAAAGCACCAAATTTTGCAAAAAGATAGCTTGAGACCTACAGTACTCTCCGTGTGTAACACGCTATTATTAGAAAGCAACTGTGCATGCATTCCAGAAAAGTGATGAAGACTAAACTTCATTTCAGAAATAAATTGAAATCATTGATTTCTGTGTTGACTGTAATTTAGACAAACCTTTTAGTAGAATAAAAGGAACTGATTTTTACATTGAATTTTTGACAGGTTGAAAATATTATACAAAAAAATATTTTGTTTTATAAATTACCAGTACAGAAAATGTTATAGAAAACTTTTTTACCTTATAAATTGAGGTATATTTGACAGGTCAGAAAATATTTGAAGGTAAAATTGATTCATGGGTTTTTAAATCTTTACAAATTTGTAAAAATTGCTTTCTATTTTAACAAATAACCCTAAGTAAATTGACAATTTTTTATTGCCCTGAAAATTGAGATGTATAACCTTGATGATTTGCAAATTGAGAAATAAGTTTTATTTCAATATTATTTTGCAATGACCCATATTTTCAATTTCGCTGAACAAATCAAACATAACTTTTATTTTGACAATTGTTTATATGTATATTTCTATATCCATGTATAGTTATTTTTCTTGCTAAACTTTGTAGTAATCTCCACAAATATTCATCATCTATAATGAAGCATTTTAGTGAAACCTAAAAGCATCAATGGATGTAGAAGAAGCCAATGACAGTTAGCAACATAAAGTGGCACCTGTGGTGACGGCTCAAGTCACATTTTGCCATGTCGAATCCTATTTTCATTTTTGAAATAAAATACAGTGAATATCCTCAACAAAGGACGAGTAAACAAAGGAAACTCTGAATAAAGGAAACTTTTCTCATGCATTAGCTTATAATAATGTAAGTAAATGATGTAGTAATCAAAGGAAACCCTCTACAAAGGAAGGATTTGTGACTGCAAGTAGGGTTCCGTTGTTGAGGATATTCATTGCATGTTTAAACCAAGTGGCACCTGTTCTGAGCGTATGACGAGCTGACACTGGCGGTAGTCGCACATGCCCCCGCCGCCTCCAGACGTCGTCTCCTTCACACGCAGCAACACAGCGTCCAGGTAGCTGCAACACAGAACGGAGGCCTGGGAATGCATGATTGAAACATCTACAATGTACCTAGGAAGTCTGACATTTTTTTAATATACAGATTTATTCACATGATAGGTTCAATGTCTTGTAACTTTCGTAATTAAATAATAATAATATATATATACGAATATAAATACAAGTACAGTATAAATATTAATAACTTCCACAAAATGACAAAGTATTTTTCCACAATATGACAGAGTCATTACTACTATACTTCATCAAAATGACATAATAATCTATTCATATAGATAAATAATAAATTTGTATTTAACTTTTCCAAGGTAATATAATAAGTATATATCATTCTTTTAATGCTAAAAATTATATTTTCAATTTCTAATCTTTTTCCATTAAATTTGCATTTAATTTTCTTTAAAAATAGAATATGATATCAAAAAATAAAATTATATGCCATTATTTAATCAGTAGCTGCAATTATTAATTTCCACAAATGACAAAGTATTTTTCCACAATATGACAGAGTCATTACTACTATACTTCATCAAAATGACATAATAATCTATTCGTATAGATAAATAATAAATTTGTATTTAACTTTTCAAAGGTAATAAAATAAGTATATATCATTCTTTTAATGCTAAAAATTATATTTTCAATTTCTAATCTTTTTCCATTAAATTTGCATTTCGAATTTTCTTTAAAAATAGAATATAATATCACAGAGAAAATAAAATTATATGCCATTATTTTATCAGTAGCTGCAACACAGAACAGAGGCCTGGGAATGCATGATTGAAACATCTCCCCAGGAAGTCTGACATGCATCTTTTGAACAGCATCTTTTGAAGTTCACATCGTTACCAATTGTGCAAATTGAAATGAAAATTTTCATTGTGTAAAGTCATGTGAATTTGCCAAGATTCCCTACTTTTGATGAGAATTTTACAGTAGTTTGAGCCCGGTCTGCCAGCATCATCACAAAGTAGTAAATCTAATAGCGAATGAAATTCATTTTCTTACGGGTACGGATTCATCCCACCATATTTTGAGGATCATAATTATATTAAAATTATCAGATTCTAACTGGTTGGTAGTTTAGTCCCAGCCCCCAGCTTTAGCTGGAATAGGGACTATCTGTTTTTCGATTTGCGTTTAACCTATGCCCTCGGCGATGATTTGAGTGTTATGACCCCAAACTTTCAAATCCCCTAGAATGAACCCTAGACGGACCCAGTCATTTTTTTGGTGTTTATAATGGCCTATGGTTATGTTATAATATTGATACTGTTTTGGCTGTTTATTTGTTTAAGTTGAAGTGTACGTCATGGTACGTCAAGCGTCAGAGAGTAAATCTACAGAATGACGTAAAACGTGTCCAACGTTAACCCATTTGATAGTTATTATTCCACCACCGTCAGATACAGAACCGTTTAACATAAACTCTTACCAATGCCATCAAAACAAATAAACAATCATGCTGATCAATGTTTATTATTTTAAATGTGAAATAATGCCCTTAAGTAAAAAACAATTATCAAAT
>CM032668.1:23457429-23527290 GCA_019095985.1 Streblospio benedicti | reverse complement strand
CATTGATACTGCTCACCAACAGACTTGGGTCTTGCTTCAGCATCTTTTTTCTTCAGTGTTCTTCTGTGGGTTCATGCAGGATGCTTCATGTCTTTTGGTCTCACTTCAGCCGTGGGTATTCCAGAGAAATTCTCGGCCAGGCTCTTGACTCCTCCTGATGCCTGGGCACCAGACCGCTCTTCTGGCATTGAGGCTGCATAAACATGCAGTAGAACCTCTATTTAAACCACTCAGTTAGTGAACTCAATAAAGAGGAGTTTATTCTCTTTAGAGAAGGATCATTATAACTTTTCCATGAAGGTTTGGGACAATGAAAATGTCTTCTTACAGACTTGGTATTTTATAATGGTGGTTTTAATTGGATGTTTTACTGCAAATGACATGTTCTGTAAAATATTATGCTGATATAAACTATTCCTGCAAAACCCTATGGTCTCTTACATGATAATGGCATGGTTATTAGAATTTCAACTATGTGAAGGCTCAAATTTCCCCCCAGATTTTTATATAATTTCAATTTACATGAAAATAGGCATTTAATTTTCAATTTCTCACTGAAAGATATCTAAACTAAACACACCTAAAATTCTCTCCAACTCGACAAGTACTTCTTCCATTGTTGGCCTTTGATCTGGATCAAACTGGATCATGCTGCTTGCCAGGGCTTTCAGCTGTTTGACCTGGGGACTGTCACGGATGTTAAACTTGATGGGAGGAGCCGTCAGACATCCCAACCTACGGCTCTGGTCCATTGCTACTCCTATTGCTCCACCTTTAACTGCGAAATAGACATTATCTCTGTAATTTTCAAACTACTTTCTATTACAATGCACATAACATTTGAGTAAACGTATAGTTCATTTAAATCAGAATATCTAACTGTGTTACACTTACATGTTAAAGGCTTCAAATTTTGTCTGGGTTGAGAATCGATGAATATGACAAAGAAGATTCCGGCACTGAACACATCAACCTTCTTGGTGTAGTTATATTTTCCATCTTCATCATAAACAAACAGTTCAGGAGCCATGTAAGCTGGTGTTCCTGCCGCCTGTGTTTTGAGAGTCAATGTTCTATTCTGTAGCCTTTCCGTGATTTTAGCGACTCCAAGGTCACATAATTTGACCTTGCCATCGTCCCCCATCAGGATGTTTTCTGCTTTCACATCGCGATGTACTACCGGAGGGTCAAGGTTGTGAAGGTGCTTCAAAACCTCAGCAAGTTCCTTCATCATTATCAACTTTTGCCTCTCACTAATGTCATGTCTCTTGGCATACTTGTTTAAGTCTCCCTGTTCACAAGGTTCTGTAAAGATCCATACGTAATTTCCCTTGGTGATGCTGTCAACGTATCTAATCAGGTTTTTATGAGGTGGAATCTTCTTATGGGCCTCAACTTCTGCATATATTCTTTTTATTTCATCCATATCGTGCTCATCATGCAAGTCGCCCAAATAGATTTGTTTCGCTGCAATAGATCTCCCTTCATCATCAGTCCCTAGAAAAACAGTTCCGAATCTCCCTCCACCCAAACGCTTCTCTACGTCAATAGTGTATCGTCCTATTTTAACTGGATCTCCCATGGTTGCTTTTTAAATTCAGAATGCACCATAAAAAGTGTGTTCATATGTTTATATTTCAACAGAAAAATTAGTATACATGTATGTATCCAACATCACAGTGACATCCTATAGGTCTGCACAAGAATGTTCCGTTTTAAAGTATTTTGGCTTGGATTAGATTTTCAATCTGTATCAATGATCATGTGCCGTGTTGCAATAATCCTATTACATTGAACCAAGAAAGACAAATGTTCGTTTTATTGCGATTTGCACTTGTGAACTTGATGTTGTGATAAACACATACTTGAGAAACTTTCCATTGCAATCACACATACAAATCAAGTTATCATTAAGAAAGGTCCATGTGTTTTTTTTATGAAGTGACTGGATCTGTTAGTCGGGTAAATGTGAAATGACCAAATAAAAGACACTTGTAAACTTTTCCATACAATCTTTATATTACAATAAGCCATTATTCACATATCTCAAGCCAATGTATAAAAATTTTATAGTGGTACCTGGAATTTGCAAATTGGGGCTGGGGGCGNAATAAACATCAAGACTAAGTTATAACCCTGTCTAGATCTTGTCACCCTGTGTGGCGTGGCCACCTGTCTGACCTGTCATACATTAACACATTTAAGATATTCATGTAAAAAGTAGGTAAGTAGATGTATAAAAACGTTTGGTGTTTCTTTTTAATCTGCAGGGCTGGGGACTTTACAGATGGCCTCCAGAGCGGCAAAAAGATCCCCCCCCACCCCCCCCCCCCCAAACAACTCATCTCTATGCATTTTCGTGAACCTGAGTCCTATGAAATCCACTGGTTGTGCAGAATGCCAAACAAGCATTACGATTGCACAGTCAGTAGGATTAGTAGTGTATTCTCTTGCATTTGAGTTTATCATTCTTGAAATACCAAATACACAGCACTATATTGAATTCTAAAAAGTCAGACTGGGGTCTTCACTTAAAATAAGTGCCCACCACTGAATTATACACGCATACCATCAAGCACAATATCTAGTGTTACTTTCAATAACTTGTAGATTGAATGATAAGCCCAAAATAGATGAGAATGATGAATGCTTTAGTGTCAGTGAAGTGTACATGAACTATAGTATAAACAGATCACGCGCCAAGCAGCTGATCCAACATTTTTTTACAATCATGTGATTATATCACATGAAAACACTTGACATTATTGCAGGATGTTTACTGTGTCAAGATGATTATTGTTAGCATGTGTGATGATACTGATAACAGTGAGATTAAAAACTTTAAAAATATTCTAATGTTCAAGTGATGCTGGTCTATATTACTACAATGTGTATTTCTGGCCAGTGTTTATAACTCACATTTTCTATGTGATTCTATATGAAACCGAACCTGTACATGCAGCCAAAATGGTGCCCTTTATGGGCAACAAAAACAGCAATTTTCTATGTTGACTCCATTGTATCTGTACCTTGTTATCATCAACAGTACTTTACTATATGCTACTGTAAACCTATGGTGATGTATTTCACATGTTACATGAAAGGCTTTGTTTTAATATTTATTGAAATCCCGTGGTATCTTTGTCATTGACTGTTCTTTTTATCCATGAATGTGGCACGTAATGGCCCACTCTTGAGGCACCTGTAGGCCTATCCTTTATCATTTAATACATGTGGCAGTGTAGCAAGGCTGGTGAAATTTGCACGTAAAGGCAGGTTGGTTTCCGACGGTGATTTTTATGCTCCATCATAAACTACCCTTGATGTAGAGGACACGTCAAAAATAAACACATTTCATGTCTCTCAAAGATGTTCGCGTAAAGCAGGTAAAATAGGTGAATAAATAATATAAAAAATAAATGAAGTGTTATTTTTAATTGATAACAAATGGTTAACTATTATTAAGCATAACATTGTAATTGAATCGTAATTGACTTACAGTTTGTAATTGTAATTGAAAATGCACCTGTAATTTCAATTGGCATTGGAACAAAAATTCTGAGTGTAATTGTTATCAAATTGAAGTCATGTGTAAATGTCATGGTAATTGAATTTCAAAATTGTAATCAATTCCAAGTTTGGTCTCGTGATCATAAACTGTTGTGTGACCCACATCTTAGATATTACAAAGCATAAGGTATAGATTAGGGGACTTTGATAAGTCCCAATGAAAATAAAAATGGAACCTCATTTTTGCCTTTATTAGGTTCTATGATGTATATTCTATACTTTGGTGTACACATCCAGTCAATTACACTACTCATAGGCTCAATAATCCATCCTAAGTAATGTAAACAATGAAAATCTTTTGATACTCAACATCCATCTTGTACAATAACATGAAAAACTGATTTGCATCCTTTCATCGTACATACACACCCCTTATTATACACATAACAATGTGTAAGCATTTGTAGCTTATTTATCGGGGGCAACCCCTTTTATTTCATTGCAAAATCCATTTTAGTTTAATTTAATTTAAAAGTTACTAAGCATTGATATGAATTCTAAAATCAAATATTGCTTATAGAGTAGATCATTTTTTCCGCTCTGCCACTCAGCCAATCAGAATCGAGTATTTCCAGCAAACATTGGAGAAATAACCACACGTAATACTCACCAGGCACGTGTTCCTCGGACGCCACGCTGATGATGAGCTGCGCGAGGTCCGCTGCACTCGCCCCCGCCGGGGAGTTGAACACCAGACCTCGCGGAGGCCGTGCCGAGATCTCCACCCGCCCCAGCACGCGCGGCAGCCCCGCCGTGGACGGCTCGGGGTGGCACATGTACCTACAGATCGTACCAATATCTGGGGTGAATGTACTTACAGATCGTACCAATATTTGGGGTGAATGTACGTACAGATTGTACCAATATCCGGACTGAATGTAACTACAGATCGTACCAATATTTGGGGTGAAGTTCCCTACAGATCGTACCAATATCTGGGGTGAATGTAACTACAGATCGTACCAATATCTGGTGTGAATGTACCTACAGATCGCACCAATATCTGGTGTGAATGTACCTACATATCGTACCAATATCTGTGAATGTGAATGTAATTTCCTACAGATCGAACCAATATCTGGGGAATGAATGTACCTACAGATCGTACCAATATCTGGGGTGAATGTACAGATCGAAATGTAACCAGATCGCATATCTGGTGTGAATTTCCCTACAGATCGCAAAATTCAACGGCTGGGTGAATGTAACTACAGATCTGGGGGTGAATTTCCTACAGATATATCTGGGGTGAATTTCCCCAACAGATCGAACCAATATCTGGTGTGAATGTAACTACACAGATTGCACCAATATCTGGTGAATGTACCTACAGATCGCACCAATATCTGGGGTGAATGTTGCTTTATGCACCTACCTAACAACGTGGATGGCTCAGGGTGGCACATGTACTTATATACAGTACAGGTCTCTTTATCCAGACGGCTTGGGACATTGATAAGGATCCAAATTTACGGGCTTGCAGATACTATGGTTTTCACATAATACTATATTGATAGGGTATTATGTGGGCGAAAATACAAGTATCTTACGTTTCTTGGCATATTTCTGTATTTCAACTGAGATAGAGCTGATGTCAATTGTACATTCAAACATAATACTGTATTCATTAACACATGTTGAACCTAATCAAGAATATCTTCCAATGTTTTAAGAAATCCTTTGTCTAAAACCTAATTCTAGTTCAAACAGTGTAGGTTATTTTCAATCATCAGGGTTGAGTTTAGCTAGAGTGACTTTACATGGTCAATCAAAAGTGGGGTAGATAAAGGCTAAACTATTAAGTCATTATGGTAGCTTTGAAAAGCTGGTGATTTTGTTCATGCAATGACCAAGAGAGACATGCTTGAGTCTGTTTATACAGACAGGAAACTTGAGATGAGGTCTGGATAATTTGGATTTCAAATATTTAGAAGGCGGATAAAGCGAATCTTTACTGTACTAATATCTGGGGTTAGGTGAATAATGTATCTACAGATCATACCAATATCTGGGGTGAATCCCAGACATAAAAAACAATCTTGTGCCTTTTAAACGCATAAATAAGTCTAATGATTAAAAACCAGAAATTTATATAAAATAAACGGAAATGGAAAAATAAAAAAAATAAAAAAATACAATTGCAAATTAAATAATATTCGCTTACATTCAATCAAAATAAGAATATATAACAGAGATGATAAGAGGGAAAAAGGAAAACACATGGTAATACATTTTGAAATATAATATCAACCCAGACCTAACTGCTGCGAATCTTTAAAATGCACAAACTAATATCTCATCTTGTATGGTTCACAGATAAAGCGCAATCCTACTTTTCAAATGTGAACCTCGATAAATATCTGCACAGTTTCCAGCAGAAGATTAAGTGATCCATCGAAAAGTAGCAGTATGTGTATAGTTCAGTAAATGTATGGCTTAGTCTGAAAAAAAAATATCCAACAAAGCTTTTTTAGTTGAAAACTACTCTTTGGCATCTACATGTACTCATTGAAACAATAAATTGTTTGACACTGCCTTGGGAAACTTTCCACAATGGCTGCCAATATGGCTACCCTTACTTGTCGAAGATGAGCCTCTGCAGGTGGTCGAGATAGTCGGCGGGGTATTTCTTCTTGGTGACAAGATCAAGGTGCGTGCCCACAATGATGACCGGTGAGTTCGGGGCGCGCGCCTGCAAATACAACACAAATATGGGCACTCATTCTGTGGAAAATCCATTTTACAATTACTGTCTTGATATTTTCAACCATGTTCATGTCCATCATTAGATATTTCTGTTATTAGGTGGCAGCATGTGACAAATGAAGTTTTAGCAAACAAGACCCATGGTTTTTTCTTGTTGATTCAATCATATAACTTAACAGAAACAATTATCATATGGGAACATAATAAATTTTAATTTCAATAACAAGATTCGAGCCTCGAGTCAACAACACAGATCACAGATGTCAAATCATCACTTTACAGTGTCATGAGCTAAGGATCCATTTCATGCATATCAATGGTATATATACATAACTATTTTCTAAATCCACCCTCCTCGCCATTTGAGTTTGCTGTCACGTACCTGTATGTTGACGAGCCACTGGTGTATCTGCTGCCACGCCTCTCTCTCCGTCCATATCCTGCCAGCACACAGTACACGAGCGCCCGACAGGAAGTACTGGTGTGTCAGCGTAGTACTCACATGAAACAAAAAGCAGTACTCATGGTCAGACTACAGTACTTATGGTGAGAATGCAATAATCATGGTAAAATACAATACTTTAGAATATCTTTAAAATGTACACATGACCATTCTTTATAGAATTATTAGAGACTATATATACGTTAAAATTTTCCTCCTATCTAAAATGTAAAAAGCAGGCTCTGGCAACATTATATACAATATCTTTCTTGCTTAGCAGGTAGTATAATTTATGTTCATCATTAATGTTGAAAAAAAGATAAATCTGGAATATTATTATACAATTCATTTCTGATATCATCATATACAGGACATTTGATTAAAACATGACATTCCGTCTCTATTGTATTATTGCAGAAAATACAGAAACGCTCTTCCTCTGTTTTTTAACTTATTTACTCCATATCTTAATAATTCAATATTTATTGGTGCTACTCCAGCCCTAAACATTGACAGTGCTCTACGATACTTTTTCCGGATATTAAGGAGTACATAGTGCTCCGTTTCAACTTTGTTTTTAAAATGTTTGTAGGTACGCAACTTGTTTTTTCCCCTCTCCTGTTTTAGAATAAAGAACGTTTACATCTGTCAACCATTTCTCATTACTTATGCCATACAAAACATCATCTAATTCATCCTTTATGTCATTAAAATTAGTATTGTTATTTACATTACAGAGAGATTGAAAGCCATTATGATTTAAAAAATGTAAGGTCTTAGCATATCTGCTTTTAACACCCAGTGACGCCTTCATAACACACCAAGAAAACACCTTTTTACATAATTTGTCATTTTTCATATTACACATTCTCAACCATTGATTAATTACGCATTTCATTTGACGATCTTCCTGCAATTTCCAGCCAACATCTCCCTGAACTGCTCTATTTGGAGCATGGGATCCTAGACCTAAGAAGTATCTGGATGCCCGATTTTGAACAGCCTCAATACAACTGAAAGATATATGTCCCCAAATTGCAGATCCATAGTCGATAATAGAGCTTACCATACTGTTGTATAAACTTGTATATATATATATAAAAGTAAAAAACCCTTGGGCTTTGTCCTTGGCAATCAGGAGACCTAGAGCACGATGGGCAGATTGAGCAACTTGTTTTGCCATTACACTGAAATCTAAATGCTCATCAATGACCATACCTAGGTACTTATACTTGGAACACATTTCTAAACATTTATCACCGCAGTGGAATACTTGTTTAGTGATAGATTGCTACTACTTCGACAATGCATTACTTTTTGATTTTTGTTCATTGATTTTAACATTCCATGTTAGACACCAAGTATTTAATTGATCTAACATACATTGTAGATCACTCCCAGATTCAGCCATGAGTACCAGATCATCAGCATACATTAGTAGGGGAAACCTTTTCATTGTGAATATTAATACCTTTGTTAAGCTGAATTTATATTGCTTGTTAGATCATTGACGGATACATATTGAAAAGGGTACATGATAACAAACATCCTTGCTTTAAATCCTACATTAACATCAAACCATTCAGAGTAATGACCTTGCAACCTGACAGAACATTTTACATCTTTTATATAAAACTTTTAAAGCATTTAAAAATTTAGAATTTCTATTTATCCCATGCTTTTCTAGTTTCAGCCACAAGTATTCACGATTTATGCAATCATACGCCTTACTAAAAATCAATAAAAGCAAGGTATGTATGTCTTTTCAATAATTTTCGGGTTTCAATGATAGATGTTAATGTTGACAGGTGATCCACGCTTCTTCTTTTTCCGAAAACCATTTTGGTTATCAACAATTATATTACATTTTCATCAACAAATAACAATCTATCATTTAAATTGCACAATATAATTTTGTATACTGCTGAAGCTAAAGGTGATTCCTCTGCTATTGCCAGGGGTCTCTGAGGTCCTTTGTATAGCATTTTGTAATTGGCGAAATTATGCATTGGTTCCAGATATGTGGTACCTGCCCTAACTGGAAACAGATGTTAAAAAAGTTTTAACAGGAAGCTCTTAACAGTGTTATTACGTAGTGCTTCTATGGGTAAAAGGTCATAACCACAAGCTTTTCCTTCTTATTTCCTGCCAAGTGATGTCACTATCTATGAAATGAAGATCCTCCTCTTTAGGCATGGAAAAGTGTGCTGGTATCAAAGCAGCGTTGGTCATTTTTCATAATGGCTTTTTAGGTGTCTCTTTTCAGTCTGTCTTTGCCTTCCTCCATGTCTTTTCACTTGAAATCAAAATTTATTCTAAAGGTTTGTTAGTTCTGTCCACCACAGTTTCCTTTGCTTTCTCTTTTTTGATTTTATCCCTATTATGAATGATTTTTTTTATACATCTGCTGAGACATTTATCAGAGTCTACAAACAGTTCACTGGAAGGGTCAGTTGGCTGTTTTTCTCCGCACCTGTCCGCCGGTCCCATAAAGCTGAAGACCACCTCGCTGCCTCTGCCCCGGCCCACTCGGGGTCAGCACGAGGTCACCGATGTCGACGCCCACGGTGGAGATAGCTTCCGGCCACAAGACGCCCTTGTCCTTGCCGTCAGCATGACCCAGCATTATAATTAACATGGTTAAATAGTCTGTGTGAATAAAGTAGTTAAGATACAAACTCAAGGATATAAGTACTGACCATCAGAAAAAGATCACGCAGCGCAGGAAATTGACAGAATGGCGTAATACAGCGTAGTAATAAGTATGCGTTTTGTAAGAAAGTTCCGTTCTTGATGGTTTCTTGGAACTGCTGTCGCGAAGCACTACAAAACTGCGATTTAGGATATAAGCACAAGCTGTGGATGACCATTATCATTCTGGTCTACAGCACTGAATTCAGTTGGGAGTCCCTTCAGAACCACTTGATATAGTTAAATGGAAGCTTAGGGTTGTAAATTACTGTCTTCCTTCTTAATCATCGTTGGTAGAAATAATAGCACTAAAGACGTGTGAGAGAGAGAAGTATAAAAATATATATATTGCGATTTAGGAAATACGCCAATGATATAGTATCAAACGTCCACTGAGCGTAGTGAAATTGACAGAATCACAGCGTATTACAGTGTAATAAGTTGCCTGCGTTTTGTGAGAAAGTTCTGTTCATGATGGTTTTCTTGGAGCACCTGCACAATTGGTGAAACTGCAAAACTTACAATTAAGTTCTACAGGAAAATCACAGAGAGGGCGCTAGTCATAATTCAGTGAAACTCAATGATATATATACAGTACTGGGGGTGGGGGGTGAGGGAATCTTGGCAGTGAAAATCCATTCACCAACATTTTTTGCCTAAGTACCAGTCACCAGCCATTTTCATTACATAACTTTCATAATCACAGAGGTAGCCAGTGAATAGGTTCCATCACATTTCACACACACTTAAATACAGGCATTTCACATTCACGCTTTAAGAATTAGGGCCAATCACCAATCACATTTTGCTATATGAACCCTCAGTACTGACTGCATCAAGAAAAAAGTCACCGAAGCGAGGCAAAATTGACAGAATCAGCGTAATACAGCGTAAGTTGCTTAGGTTTTGTGAAAAGTTCTACTCATGATGGTTTTCTTGGAACTGCACAATCGGCGAATCTGCCTTGATGAAAATCAATTCACCAACATTTTTCCTAAATCACCAGTCACCAATACATTTTCATTGTCTTTCACCAATCCCAGAAATTGTAATTGAATAGGTTTTTCACATTTCACACACTTAAATACAGGCAATTCACAATTCACGCTCAAGATTTAGGGCAAATCACCAATCACAGTCTTTGTAATGAGCAGATCACCAGTCACCAATGATAGGTTCCATCACATTTCATGCACTTAAATACAGGCAATTCACACAATTCACGCTCAAGATTTGGGGCAAATCACCAATCACATTTTGCTATATAGATCCCTCAATTGCTAGGTGCATCAGAAATAATCACCGAGCGTGGCGAAATTAATGAGAATCAGCGTAATACAAAGTAAAAATTGTAATGTTTGAACAGATCACAGATGTCAAATCATCACTTTACAGTGTCATGAGCTAAGGATCCATTTGCATATCAATGGTATATATACATAACTATCTTTCTAAATTCACCCTCCTCGCCATTTGAGTTTGCGAGCACGTACCTGTATGTTGACGAGCCACTGGTGTATTTGCTCCACGCCTCTCTCTCCGTCCGTGACGCGCCAGCACACGAGGTACAGCGAGCGCTTCGACAGGAAGTACTGGTGCGTCGCGTAGTACTCACGCTGAAACAAAGCAGTACTCATGGTAAGACTACAGTACTTATGGTGAGAATGCAATAATCATGGTAAAATACAATACTTGTGGTGAGAATACAGTACACATGACGAAAATACAAGACTAATTTGTATACGCAGGACTGCTGTTGAAACACAGTACTTACATGTACATGCAGAAACTATTGTAAATGTAAAAAAATGTAAATATAATGTGGTGGCTCATAGACGTGATCCAAGTGTTTCTCTCACGACTTTACAATTTACGTTAATAGCAACATGGAAACCAAATGCCTCTGCTGAGACATTTATCAAGTCTACAAACAGTTCACTGGAAGTGGCAGTTGTTGTTTTTCCGCACCTGTCCGCCAAAGTCCCATGTGCTGAAGACGACCTCGCGACCTGCCCCGCCCCCCCGCGGGGTCAGCACGAGGTCGCCGATGTCGACGCCCACGGTGGAGATGTTCTCGCCGCGCACGTCCTTGTCCTTGCCGTCAGCGTGGCCTAGACGCTGGGCCCAGTTCTATAAAAACATCGCAGTGAGGGAGCTAGTCAAAATTCAGTTAGAACGCAAACTCAATGATATATATCACTGAATAGCAGCTTGATTTCTGTAGGCGGATGCATTATGTTTAGTTTGCATAGTAACATGGTTGAATAGTCTGTGTGAATAGAAATGCAGTTAGAATGCAAACTCAAGGATATACAGTACTGACTGCATTAGAAAAAGACACCGAAGCGTAGCGAAATTGACAGAATCAGCGTAATACAGCGTAATAAGTTGTAACGTTTTGTAAGAAAGTTCTGCTCATGATCGTTTTCTTAGAACTTCACAATTGCCGAAACTGCAAAACTTGCGATTTATGAAATACTCAATGATATACAGTACTAACTGCATAAGAAAACGTCACCCACGCGTAGCGAAATTGACAGAATCAGCGTAATACAGTGTAATAAGTTGTAACGTTTAGTGAGAAAGTTCTGTTCATGATGGTTTTCTTGGAACTGCACAATTGGCGAAACAGCAAAACTTACAATTAAGTTCTACAGGAAAATCACAGAGAGGGCGCTAGTCATAATTCAGTGAAACTCAATGATATACAGTTCGGGGGGGGGGGGGGGTGGGGGGTATATAGCCTTGATGAAAATCCATTCACCAACATTTTTTGGCTAAATCACCAGTCACCAATACATTTCATTGTCTTTCACCAATCACAGAAATGGTAATTAAATAGGTTCCATCACATTTCACACACTTAAATACAGGCATTTCACAATTCACACCCAAGAATTAGGGCAAATCACCAATCACAGCCTTTGTAATGAGCAGATCACCAGTCACGAATGATAGGTTCCATCACATTTCATGCACTTAAATACAGGCAATTCACGCTCAAGATTTAGGGCCAATCACCAATCACATTTTTGCTATATGAACCCCTCAGTACTGACTGCATCAGAAAAAGTTACCGAAGCGAGGCAAAATTGACAGAATCAGCGTAATACAACGTAAAAAATTGTAACGTTTTGTGAGAAAGTTCTATTCATGATGGTTTTCTTGGAACTGCACAATTGCCGAAACTGCAAAACTTGCGATTTACGAAATGCACAGAAAAAAGGTTAAAAACAGAATAATTTCGGCAACTGCCGTCAAGTGGCATCCATGTTGTCGGATATCCTCGGGCATTGTTGTTACACTTCCGCCATAACCACAATGAAAGAGACGCTGAAAAGTGCGGACAATATTTGGACACCCATTTAAAAGCAAAATAGCCAGTGTGCTTCAGTGTGTATTGAAATAAGAAAGATCTTTTAATTGTGGGCAGCCCCTGTAAAAGGCATAACTTAAGCGTAAAAAAGAGAAACAACATAATAAAAAAAATAAAAAGTAACTTGCTGAAGCAACAGGTATTTTTGTTCGTAACAGTCGTCACAATTAGAAAAAATCATAAAGAAACATAAACAAATGTAAAAAATTTCTGTATATTTCACTTGGGTGTCTTTCTAACAAAGTAGTACTGTTCATCACTGAACAGCAGTTTGATTTCTATAAGTGGATGCATTATGTTTTGTATGCATAGCTGAATGTGTATGCATAGCTGAAAATGCATTTTAAATGATCATCATCAAAGTATGTATTAAAACTGATTATCTTGGCTAAAAATCGATGACATGGACAAAGTAATCTAACACTAGGTAACCAAGTCAGGGCTGCCAACCCCTCAATAGCCATTTCAGTACTCAGGATGCCCAAATTTAGTATTTTAGGGGTATTCTGTGGTGGAACGGCAAGCAGTCTACAAAAACACTGGGTGTATAAAGAAATCCAAAAAGCGCAGACCTGATATGTATGTATTCCTGGTGTATTGTAACCAATATTCAGGGCTTTTTAACACCAATCACAAGCAAACATATCTATGTTGGGATGCAGTTCCTGTGCCTTTACTTCATAAAATGTAATCAATAATGAAAAATACACAAAGTGGGGAAATCTGTATTTTGAAGGTAGAATTAGTATTTGGGTATTTTGGGTCGGAAATCTGTATTAATACCCGACATATGTGTACTACTTGGCAGCCCTGCCAAGTGCTTTATACTTGACACTATAACTCGATCCTTTTTGCTTTCGCAAATATCCCAAATGAATAGTCAACCAGTAATCTAAGTTTAGACATTAGAAGATTTTTTTTCAAGTCTATAGCGTGTTATAGATACTTACATCTAAATCAATCAATTCCAATATATCTACATTGTATATCTAGAAATCTAAGTTTGATTATCAAATTTATTAGAAATCTATGACGCATAAGTTTGATTTAAAATTAATTACAAAATTATGACCAAAAACTTTTTGATTATCAAATTTATTAACAATTTATTACTAAAAACTTTGATTATCAAATTTATAAGCAAATTATTACTACTAAATTGGATTATTAAATTTATCAGCAATTTGTTAAATACAAATTTGATTATAAAATCTATTAGCATATGGCCACATAAAAATAATAAAATGTTTCTCGTCCCCTCCCGCCTGTGTATATTGCAGCCTCCCGAACATTTTTATTGCCTCCCCAGTGACAAAATATAAACGGCCCTCCCGCCTGGCTGCAAACAAAACGGCCACGCGTCAGAGGCCTGTCATTTGTTTGCTATGCACGCTAGATATTATATTTCATTGATTATACTACATGTAGTTGTTTTATAAGTGATGTTTTATGATTTTGATAATAGAAAGCTATTGTTCACATACAATTGTAACACATGTAGTTCATTCATGGCCCAATATTCAACTTGATAAATGAAAGATTTTGTGCGGAAGAAAAATAAAAAATAAAAAGTGAACCCCTCCTCATATATTTTATAATATAAGGACGGAAAAATCAGCAAAATAGAAAATAAAAAATAAAGAATAAAATTGACCTCCCTCCTATGTGTACGAAAATAGGCAAGGCGAGAAACATTTTATTAATTTTATGGAGCCTAAGTTTGATTACTAAATTTATTAGCAATTTATTATGCATAAGTTTAACAACTTTATTAGCAATTTATTACTCATTAGTTTCATTATCAAATTTATAAGCAATTTATCAGCAATTTAATAAGCATAGATTTGAATTTAAAAATTATTAGCAATTTATTCCACACAACTGAGCCCTGACCTTTGTTTTGGCGGCTGCCTTGCCCTCCTTGCGGAGCTGGTTGAGCAGCGACGTTTTGCCGATGCCCTGGATGCCGACAAACATGAGCTTCATGCGGTTGTACAGCTTGGCTCTGAAAGACGCAGCAGGGACACAGATTTACAAACAGTTCGAAAAAGCTATGCATTGTCTCAGAAACTATCTGCTACAGAGATGAATACAGATATGAAATATCTTTAACACTTGCCCTCATCTACTTGATAATTACCGACAATTCTATTGCTAAATCTGATGCTAATCTATTGTCGTTTCATAGGAAACTTATCAGAGACTATTTACCACACAAAAAAATACCTACAATCTATGATGAAATTATTCATCATTTTAATTAAATGAATAAAAATTTCTTCATCATAGGCAACCATCCAAACATTATGGGTTTATCATTGATAATTAAGCATTTGTTTGATGTTACTGATGTTACTGTACGCAAGTTGACAGAGTTGCATTAGCCCACCACGGCACCATGTGTGTGTGTGCGCGTGTGTGCATGTAGTACGTACTCCTCCTTGACAGACTTGAGGTAGCCGAGCACGGCGCCGGTCTTGCGCGCCTTCTCTCCCAGCAGCGCCGCCATCGTCTTCTCCACGGCGCAGCCAGAGAAGTCCAAGTTCCACAGCTTCTTCAGCAGCCCCATCTCGGACGGCAGCTACAGGGGGAGGGGAAATTATTACATCTTGCAGGGGAGATACAGGGTGAGGTGAAAGTATTACATCTTGGATGGGGAAATACAGGGCGAGAGGAATGTATTACATCTTTGGTGGGAGATACAAGGGGAGAGGAAAGTATTACATCTCAGAGGGCAAATACAGGGCGGGAAGAAAGTATTACATCTCCGAGGGGAGATACAGGGCGAGAGGAAAGTATTTTTCATCTTAGAGGGGAAATACAGAATGAGAGGAAAGTATTACATCTCGAAGAGGAGATACAATGTACGAAAGAGCAGCTACAGATCGACCATACAGTATTACTTGAGATCAGCCCCATTTCTAGGTGAATGAGGAAATGAAATGCATTTTAACCAAAACATCATTTTACACAAAACAATACTATGATGTGCACCATGGCCACCTATATTTACCTCTTTGACCCCTATGTTTACCTCTTTGACTCCCTTGTTTCCTCGGATCTTGAACTCGGTCAGCTGTATCTGATCCTTGATCACAGTGGGCACGGCGCTGAGGCAATTGCCGCTGACATCGAGGATAGAGAGGCTGGGGAATAACAGCCTCGGCGGTGGCGCGGTGGCACCAGCACCAGAGCCGGGGTGATCGGGGCTGCTGCCGGTACCACGCTTCTGGAACACGCATGGACGGTTTATAGCGATAACCGTGATTTCTAAGAGTCACAGTTTCCTTTAACAGATGCAAATATTAGCCATTTGATAAAACAGTTGACTTTTACCATTCTATATCATTCCTTGACAGGTTTGCTTATAGAGATGCTTTAATAAAGATATCCCCATCAGCTGTCCCAATGACTGAGTAACACTGCACATTGCACCACCGCGACCCATGTTTGCTGATGTTCAGCAGGGTGTTGATTAGGCACTCGCCACTCGCCCCTGGCTAGTGTAAATTTCCGTTGGCTAGTGTAAATTCAAAGTCACTCGCCACAGTCGGCGAGCATGATTACTTGATTCCAACACGTTAATAACTTAGGATGGCTAGTTTGGATTGAACATGGCGAGTGTAAATTGAGAGTCACTCGCCACAGAAGGCGAGTGTTCTACTGAACGAGTCACATTCCCTGCTGTTCTCGGCGTGTCCCTCCCTCCCGGCCTCACCTCGGGGGTCCGGGGCGTGTCCCTCCCCGTGGACTCGGTCGAGGCCTCCAGGTCTCCGCCTCCGTCTCCGTCCAGCGTGAGGACGAGACGCGTCAGCTGGTTCTCTGCCAACTTGAGCGTCTTCAGCTTCTCCAGCTGCCTGTAGGCGGTAGCACAATATAGTCAGTCTCTGATGAAAATCTTGTGATTTGACTGAATGCATCAAGTGATGAGCTTTGGTAAAATTTCATTCAATGTACAAAAAAGTCTCAAGCGTTACAAAAACATTCTGGGTGCTTCATGTTAACAGTTAACTTACAAAACAATTGTCAATTCAAATATTAACATACCAACAGATCTATTATCTGTGTCTGTTCGTGTCTGTGTGTATGATTGTGTGCAAGTATGTGTGTGTGTGCATAAGTGTGCGGTACCTGTGCCCGCACATGAGTCGGACTGTTGTCCAAGCACTGTGTGTGCCCATGTGCGTGTCTGCACGTGTGTATTACCTGTGCCCGCGGTGCTGACAGCCGGACCCGAGGGAGGCGAGTGAGGTTGTGGAGCCGGCGCGGCCGCTGCGGGGGACAGCGCCCGACACCGGGGTGGACGGGCGTGGCGGGGCCCCGGGGCTGCAACAATGCACAAGGTAACAACCAGGGTCAGGATTAGCCACTCATCTCTGTGACATTTTAACAAACATTTTAAACAAGCCTAAATTGGGGATTATCTACCTTATCTTACAGCAGCATTTTAATTTTGCATACACATGGCTAGTCACTCAAACGATACAGCAATGTGCGTGAAATTAAAAATATAAATGACCTTTGCTTGTTTAATCAGTGGACCTTATCCCCAAATTATGAATGTTCAAAATGCCTGACTCTGTCTCTCAAGTAGACTAAAATCATGCAATTTTCATGGAAGTGTTCATTATTATGTAAATCATTCAGAATATCAAAAATTGCAATGTAGATGTGGCAAAATAATTCCATTTCATACCCATAATTTTTATTTTAATATTCATTACCATTTTCATGATAGAAAATGTTACTCGATGAACTTGCAGTCAGCACATTCCCTTCAAACCATAATTATAGCTGTAATCCCCAGAGGTCAACCGCCAAACAGAACATTCACCATATTGTAACTTTGCTATTGTTTCCACTCTGTATGTTTTCTGTGTTGTTCTCACCTGGGCCTGTAGCGTGGCGACGCCTGGGGGGAGAAGCACTTGGCTCCGTGAGGCTCACTGGACACCGGCAACACCTGGAGGCGGGATACACCATTATTAGGGTGCAAGGGTGTATGATAAAACTAGGGGAGGGGGCTGAAAACTTAACCGGATTTGGCGGGGGGTGGGGGGAGTTGTTGAAAATATGATGTGGTGTGCACTTATATAAAGAGGCCGAAAGATAGATATTAATTTCAAGGTGGGGGAGGGGGCTAAAATGTTCCAATTTAGTGGGAGGGAGGGCCTGAAAATCATTCTATAATGGTTGAATTTTGTCGTAATCCCAAGGACCATAATAAATGGGAGTCGGTTAGTTAAAACTGGATGTCACAAGGAATCCACAGTTTACAGTATTTAATGTGCACATTTTAAAAAACTAGAACTGGCCTTGATTGGTGAGAAAGCCTTTTTGATTTGATTTGATTTTGATTTGATTTATTTCGTTTATCACAGGCATATTAATTCAAAAGTAAATAAAAGATTACAAATAAGTAAAAATATATAAATAGAAGTAAAATTGAATAGAGATATACAAATATAATAAAAAAAGAACCATGTGACAAACAAGGAGCACTAAAAAGATATCCATTTAAAATGGAGAGTCTTATTTCCATAGTGGACCTCGGTGAAAAACATGGAAAAACAACTGACTAGAATTGGTGCCATAGAACATAATAATTACATTACTAATGATTAACCTTTTAACAAATATATTCTTATTACTCTTTTATAAAATGGTCCATATAATATTTCTTACATT
This sequence comes from Streblospio benedicti, assembly GCA_019095985.1. Classification (NCBI taxonomy): domain Eukaryota; kingdom Metazoa; phylum Annelida; class Polychaeta; order Spionida; family Spionidae; genus Streblospio; species Streblospio benedicti. The sequence continues at coordinate 23,508,817 of CM032668.1, read as the reverse complement.
TTGATTTAAAAGACACCAAACAGTTTGACTTTCGTATTGGTAGAGGCAGACTATTCCAATATTTAATGCTTTCCGTGCTTTGGTGTGTACAATGTTCAGCCCGCATTATCAGAAAACTTGCTAAATGTCCATATTACCATAACATCATAGTTCTATATTTGTTAAATTGTAACAATTTTAGTCCTCAAGATTTTACCTGCTTACACTTTAAAATTTATCAAGCAAGTGTTTAAGCTATTAGAGGAGTTCCCCATGTGATTGTAGTGAAAATCAGAGAAGTTCACAATGTAAATTGTAGCCGGAAATGATGTATTATTTTGTTCCTCACCTCTGTGATGTTGTTGTTGCTGAGGTCGAGCCAGCGGAGTGGGGCGGGGAAGTTTTCCAATGGGCCGACCTCGCGGAGTCTGTTCCCGGCCAGAGAGAGGCGGGCGAGGGTCGGGACGAGGCACGGGAGACCGGCAGGGACCTGTTTGCATTATGTTCGAAATCTATAATCTATCTAAAAGTCACAATCTTGAACTCAATATGTTTTTGACGTTATGTGGGAAACTACTAAAATACCTGATATTTATGAAACTTTCACAGCATAAGAAAATTTCACAAGGATACTATCTAAATCTAACTGCGCTTGATGCTCAACATCTGGCAGTGTTATGAATATGTGCGCCTTTTCAAAGAGAAAATCCTTTAAAACTTGGATGCTATTATTTTTTTTCCTCTCACTATGTGAAGGATTTCACAAGGATAATAACTAAATCCTGCTGCATTAATTAAATGCTCAATATCTGGCAGGATAAAGAGGCCGCTGTGCACACCATGTCGAGCATGTGACCAAGTGAGGTTTTTCATTTGGCCTAATGCAGCTGATGTGATATCAGGCAAAATCTTGCTACTGAGCAACACATGCAGGTTCCTATACTGTAATCGATCTTATTAGCGCACACCCCCCAATAAGTGCACACCCCTGTTAATGCATATTAAATATTATACAAATCTTGCTCTTTTTACTGGCGCCATTGTAAAACTATAACACGCCTGTATTATTCCGTATTCGGATTACCACATAACCATCAGGGCGTGTTGTCATTATGTTCTGTGGGGTCAAAGTGAGAAAAATGCATAAACCGCGAAAAATTGTTGGGGTGCGCTTATTATTTTTTGTTTTTTTGTGCTGAAATTTGTTTTTGTAAGTGCACTGTGCGCTTATTAGAACGAATACAGTAGGTATCTAAACATATTCTTATGATCATGAATAATGGAACCTTGCATGAACCAAATTTATATTCTTCAATGTTATCATTTCCCCCTCACCCTGTCGAGCATGTTGTGTGAGAGGTTGAGGTCGGTGAGTTTGGACGTTTTCTCGGCGCCGCCGTCTGATCCGTCTGCTGCGCTGGTCAGGTGACTCGGTCGGACCTTCACCTTGCCCTGCCAGTGGCTCACCGTCTCTGGAAACACACGGCGCATTATGTCAGTACTAGTAAACAATGGCAGATCCATGTTTTGGCAAAGGGGGGGGGCACACTTAAGGAAAAGGGGGGTCGCACTTAAGGTATTTCATGAAAAACCCTATGAAAATGAAGTATTTTGGTGGGAAAAGGGGGGCGCTAGCCCCCTGCACACCCCCCTGGATCTGCTATGATTAAGAAAGGATGCATTATGACTTATTGCTGTTAATTTAACCAAAGTTTATTTCTAAAACATCAATTTTTATCAATATTTTATTTCTTACTTTTCAAATTTTTTAAGTGATAATTATTTCGGTAGTAATAGTATCATCAGAATCAAAATATATTTCTTATTCTCAGAATAAAAGGACACATTATGTCTCTAATTTTATCTTTCTCTGAAGACAGGATGCACCATGACTATTTATTATTCTCAAAATATTGGATGAATTACAACTTTATTTTTTCCCGAATTACCCGGGAATATATTTTGATCTAAATTCATAAGCTCTTTTTTCCCCCAATTATATATTTTGATTTAAATTAATAAGTTCTTGAAAAGAGTACTGTCAAACAACACACAAACTATAGAAACAAGGTGATGCAAATTAAAATCCAAAAAGAAAACTTAGCAGGAGTTAATACATTTGAAAAACTATTTAAGTATTTAAAAAAAATATTTTATAAATTTTTTCAATTAAAATAATTAAATTATGAGAGTATTAAAAAGCAAAAAAAAATTAACAGTCAGTGAAAAATGCAAAATAAAGTTATTTTCTTTGTATATATTTGTCTACTGCTTAATAATCCAAAAACTAAAATGTACATAAATACATTAATTCTAATTTAAATTTCAAAGCAATAGCTTCCTGTTCACAAATGCATAGGAAGCTATTGCTCCGAAATTTAAATTAGAATTAATGTATTTATGTACATTTTAGTTTTTGGATTATTAAGCAGTAGACAAATATATATAAAGAAAATAATGATTCCATATACTGCATACCTAATTAACAAAGCAAAATAAAGTATCTAAATACATATTCTGGACACTTTTTCTATCAAAAATATAAAACTACATCAGCATCAAAAGAAACAAAAAAAGCCCTAACGTGTAGCTGCATCTCACTCACCCACGTACACCTCCTCGTAGCCGTTTTTCCCATCGCTGCCGACAATCGCGAAGAACGGGTCGGGCGTCTGCGCGTCAAAGCGGCGGTCGAAGTCCTCCTCTCCGCCGCCGCCCCGCGGGGACTCCCCCACCTGCCGCCGCAGCGGCGTGCTCGGGAGACTGTGACCGCACGACTCAGACCCTGGGGGGCAAAGGAAGGGGTCAATGGGCTGCTGCTAAATACTGCTGCTGCTATCGCTGCTGCTTTTGCTGCTTTCCCTGCTGCTGCTGCTGCTGCTGCTACCACTACTACTACTATTACTACAAAGGTTTAGGTGTCAACTACTACGGGTGTCGCCAGTTTCTGGGGCAAGCAGCAGAAGGTGGTGTGTCTTTACACCAGCTCGCCATGCGTCTATCTATTTACGGGTCTGTATTGAGGAGGTTACAGTCCTTCAGGTATGACTTTACGCATTCTAGCCTAGTCTTCTGCACTCTGTCCTGTCCCCAACACCTAGGGATCTCCATGTCCATTATAAACGTGAGCTTTTGTAACTCTATGAACACGCCGGCCATTTTGACAGATTATGCATTTAAATCAATGTCTTACACTTTTGAAGTGTGAAATGTCACGAAAACGCGTAAATAAATCAGAACTGTTATTAAAATAGAAGCATCCGACCACTTGCAGAAATCTTTCTTTTTTTATGATTGTTCGGTTATATTCGATTACTACAACGTTAGTTACAAATCCCCCGTAAGTCATAAGTTTCATAGATGTGCAGTCCCAAAAAATCTGCATGATCTCAACTTTATTACGAAATGTTTAGATTTACCACACAGCATCATGCAGATTCCCCTCAATTCCATGACATTTAGGACTCCATTCTACGCAGGCACATATAAGTAAACAATGAAGAGGAAACGAATGGCCACTGATTAGTTTCAGTCTCAGTTGGCTTCTACCCTCTACGATGCATGTGCCCTTGTAGTGGGCATTACCGTACCTAACCCTGGTACTCACCACGATCTCAACTTTATTACGTAATGTTTAGATTTATGACGCAGTATTACACCGATTCCCTCAATTCCATGACATTTAAGACTCCATCCGACACAGCCATCACCATTCCTAACCCCGGCACTCACCGCCGTTGGTCGGGTCGAGCGTGTTGAGGTCTGACAGTGAGGCGCTGCACCGAGCGATGCCCTCCGCGCCGGCATCTGGCGGCGCCGCGGGCAGCGTGCGCAGCCGGTTGTGTGCCAGGCTGAGCTCGGCGAGCGCCGGCGCCGTCCACAGCTCCCATGGAACGTGCTCCAGCTCGTTGTTGGACGCCGAGATCCGCGCCAGCTTGGGCAGACGGAACAGCGCCTGGAGGGGGGAGGGAGGGATTTCAGATTTGATGGGTATAAAGGAAGGTTTTGCAAATGAGTGTTTTTGATTCACTTAACTTTTTACTGCCATTGGAAGTGCTCCACATACGTGAACACAAACCAGCCTTAAATACCTGTCATAAATACAGAGGGAGCAAGCTGACAATTAAGTTGTTGTCATTTAATTGACCACTTAATATGGCCCTTATAGACCTTTAACCTATAATATGATTACCGATACCATCATTACCACGTATGTTTCACATAATTTCTCTTTACTTGTACCATAGTGTACATTATTTTTTCCTTATTAGCGGAGGATGTGTTGTGTAAAGACAAAATATATTCTTACTTCTCTGCAATTTATTTAATACCTTTACTGAAATGTTTCAACTAAAAATTCCTGGGTGGAAAATATGAAAATAGAACTTTGATAACTGGGAAATTATAATGCACCCATATTACCCATATAGTATAGACTGCATGTTTGCATTGTGTTTGTACATTGGACAGTTTGTTTACATTGTGTTTGTACCTTGGGCAGACTGCGTAGTTTGTTGTGATCGAGCTCGATGTCTGCGAGGTTCGGACACCGCCACAGAGCGTCCGTCTGCTCCACCGACTGCTGATTGGCCGCGCGGTGCACGCACTCCAGGGTCACGGGGTCAGGGTCAGCGCCGGGTCGTGAGGTCAACAGGGACGTCAAGCAGCTACATGACCTGGGGAACAACGGGGTTAGGCTAATGTCAGAAGATATCGATATTTTAGATATTCTTTGCATTTGATTTGACCTCTTGGAATCAATGCTTTGTTTTATTTCTTTTTAGGTTGGATGTGAATGAAATTAATGTTAATTTTGTCGAATTTCAATAATATGTAATAAATCTTAACGTTTTTCAAGCACTAAAAATCTAAATGCAATTAATTTTTTCTATAAGTAGCCTTAGCTAGAAAATATCTAAAAATATTAAAAATGAACTAAATTAAAATCAACTCAATTCACATATAAAAAGCTTGAAACTAGAAGAAATTCAAAATGAAAAATGAAATAAGATTTGTGACGTGCCACCACAAACTGTTTAAAACAGCAATCAGCACTAAGTTCATTCAAACGTAATTCTATATCTATAATTATCTATATATATATCTGTAATTTTATATATTCATGCAGCTCGAGTCAAATAGGCTGTCACCTGGGCACAGCGATGTCTGCACCGGGGATCCACTTGATGCTGTTGTGAGCCGCGTTGAGGTAGGCCAATGACGGCAGGTTGAAAATCTCACACGGCAGCAGAGTGAGAGCGTTGTTTGACAGGTCTAAAACAAACCATACTAATTGCAGTTACTTTAGAGTACTCATTTTACTTAATCAATTTCTAATTCTTTTATTCTCAGGGAGATTCTGTTGGTAATTTAACGTAAGAGTCTATGTCGAAAGAATGTCTTTCTGCTTAGCATGAGTGTGCTCAAATTGCAAGTATAAAAATCCCTAGTAGACTTAAGATGGGGTTGACACTAAAGGGGTTGCTGACTATGTGTTGTCGATGTAAAATGGCAGCTTTGCCCACATTTAGGGCTGTCTCACAGTTAAAGATATTGCTCAGTCAAAAATATATGTGTTCTGTAAAATCCAGAATCAATAAACGATGCTCTTTCCATTGGAAGCATAAGGGAAATAAGATTCATATTTTCACGTTTAGTATTTATTACATCTATAAAAATACTGTTATACATTGTCAGCTAAAAAACAAGGTCACATGATGTTGCATAATCGAATGATTTTCGCCAGACGTATCGTGAACTTCCAATGGCAGATGTGAAAATTAACATAGCAGATATAGGCTTCTTCTTACATGCACCGTGCAAGTTACGTCTGACAAAAATCATTCGGTTGACATTTGTTGCGTTCACGTGTTTTGATGGTGTTATACCGGTTCCTATTGCCTATCATTCAAATTGCTCTAAATACTCTAATAGGCTGTGTAAAAGAATGAAACTTTCAGAATACACAGAACATATTGTATTGCTTCTATATAAGCATATTTGTTTGGCAACTGAGTATAACCTTTAAATGACGTGAACTAGTCTATGCGTAATTTAACGAAGACCCTGTACTGACCGATGCGTGTGATTGCCACGAGACTGAGCTGCTGTGACAGGCCGGGTGCGGGGTGACCGTTCTGCACGTGACAAGCCTCCACCAGCCTGAAGGGGTGAAACATCTGGTTGAAAATGTTTCGAAAAAACGGGTAGAGCACTTCACACCCAACCCGTATATTCTTTTTGTTTAAACCATCGTAGCTCGGCTATTAATGAATCAACAATAGTGTTTGAGGTGTTAAAATGAAGCTAATTACTTATATTTTCATAAGATAAATACTACTTTTATGAGTCGTAAAAATTACATGATCTATGTTGCATTTTGTTATGAATTAACGTCAGTCACGCACAACCCGTAGGTGGCGATAATATGCGATTTGAACATGTTTATTTACTTTTATTCTTACTAGAAATTTTCTTTTTACACTTTGGCACTGGGAAAACTATCATGTTCAAGGTAGTAATATTGTTTGGTACTTGTTAGGATGCTATATATTTTTTTAAAAAAGCATACGGGATGTGTGTGACCTACGGGCCCTGTGTGAAGTGCTCTAACATAAAAAAATGGTTTAAGACATATATCATGGTAAGTTTTTGTACCATAGATTTTCTTTGAACAGTATTTCTTAATAAGCAAACTTGAACTGAGTGACCGCGGGCTGCCTCAATAACCTACTCACCACGCCTGGGCGACCATGGGCAGCCTGAGTCCGTGCCAGTTGACCACGACGGGGTTCTGCGGCCACAGGGACTTGAGGGTGCCGCTGCGCTGCTCTCCCGAGGTCGCGACCCCCGGGTCGGGCTCCTCGCTGTAGCACTGCAGCACGGCGAGGCGCGACAGCTGGTGCTCGGAGTCCACGTGTGACCTGCACACACACAACATGCAGTAGAACCTCTCTATTAGGACCACCATTGGGACCAGTGTTAGGTGGTCTCAATAGAGAGGTGGCCTCTATACAGAGGTTCATTGTAATAGCTTACGAAGGTTTGGGACTCTGAAAAGTGGTCTTATTATAGAGCTGCTCTCAATAGAGAGGTGGTCTTAATTTGAGCGTTCAAGCCGGTACCTGTGTTTGAGGAACACCCCGATGAGTTCCTCGTTGAGCGCGGTGACCGCTGCCCCGAGTGCCTGCTCCGCGCCGGCGCCGGCATCGTCCCCGGCGCCATACGCCAGCAGCAGGTCGGCGCTCGCGGCGTCCCCGGCACGCACCGCAGCGAGTACCGGTGCCGTGTTGCCGCTCGGAGTGATGACCGGCTTGGTGGGGGAGGCGCCGTGTTGCAGCAGCAGCAGCAGCACCTAACAGGGAATGCATGATTTTTCTCATCTATAAACTCTGGGTAATTTTTAGACAAACAAACCTAATCACGTGACTTTTCACATGTTAAACAGTGCATTCTGGGAAAATTTTAGACAAACATTGATAGAGGCTAAATCGTTTCCTCGTCTTCGCCATCATATAGTCTGGTTGATCGAGACTAGTCACCTAGCGGCCGCAACAGGTACTACGATCGCACCCTAACATTATGCTAATATTTAGCAAACCGTTGAATGTACATGTGGTGGTTTAAAGTCAGCATGTGATCGATCCCAGTCTTGCTCTCACTGTGACTTTAAACCCAGTCTACACCGCTAAGACTTCTATCAAACAGCATCCGATGAGACATCTTGTCGGACAATGTCTTTGCAGTGTAGACACGCTTAAAACCAATATTCCACGATTTTCCGTCTCGTCTCAAGCAATCGTGAGTATTTGACATGTCAAGTCTTGGTCGTATGAAGTTTGATGTAGTTTGAAGTAGTTTGATGCAGTCGTGTTGGTGTAGACAGGTTTAGCGACAAGACGGATCGTTGGGACATAATTTAACCAATCATAGAGCAGCATTTCTTCCACGCGTGGTACATTAACCGTGCGTCTTGTTGCTAGAAACAGAAAGGGCACGACTAATGGTCGTAAGGTTTTAGCGGTGTAGACAGGTTCCGTGAAAGACAAAACGTCTTTACATATTTTTAGCAAACTGCTTAAGACGTCTTGTCGGATACCGTTTGAAGGAGGTCTTACCAGTGTAGACAGGGCTTTACATTTAACACCAGGTCATTGGCACACTTTTACTTGCACCGGGAGCGCATGGAGTCCAAAATTCCTGTCACTCACACAATCCCCCACTCACTCTTTCCCCAACCCAATGACCTGAACCTAATTAACGCGTTTTCTGTCAAGTACCGTAGTCATTCTAATAAACACACAGTGCGCTTACAAAAACAAATTAAAGCAAAAAAACAAAAAATAATAAGTGCACCCCAACAATAATTCGTGTTTCATGCATATTTTTCACTTTGACCCCACAGAACATGATAACACAACACGCCCGGATGGTTATGTAGTCATTGGAATAATACCGGCGTGTTATAGTCTTACAAATATGGCGCCGGTAAAAAGAGCAAGATTTGTATAATATTTAATCTATATTAACAGGGATGTGCGCTTATTGGGGGGTGTGCGCTAATAAGATCGAAAATGGTAATTCGTTTCCCTCACAAGCCGTGTTTGAGCCATACCTGGCAGAAGCCGGCCCCGTTGCTAACACCAGGTCATTGGCACACTTGTAACGGCGGCACATTGGACGCAAAATTCTCATCACTCGCACAATAACTCACTCACTCTTTCAACAACCCAATGACTTGAACCTAATTAATGTGTTTTCTGTCAAGTACATGTACTTCGTTTCCGTCACAAGCCGTGTTTGAGCCAAGCATACAACAATTTTCGTATAACTAAGAATCATGGGAAATAAATAGACAAACAATCAAGCCCGTGGCTGTTTTGCATATACATGAAGCTTTTTCGCTGCCTTATATGAAATATATTGGTTCGATCGTACAAAGGTGTCTCAAATAGTTACAACAATTTTTACCCACGTAGTGCAGTCTCAATCAATCAAAGCTCTGTGATGCTACAGCTTGGCAGAAAGAAATAATAAAGACTGATACTGTTTGTCTATTTTTTTCCCAGAATGCAATTGTTTGTAGTCACCTGCTGGTTTTAGACAGGAACTACGATTGGAAAAAAAATATATACGTACCTGGTGGAACCCTGCGCCGCTGCTGCCACGCACTGCGAGGTGGAGCGGCGTGTTGCCGTCCAGGTCGAGAGCGTCGATGTCCGACATCACCGGGTGGAACTCTTCAGCCGGCGGCCGAGAAGGAGGGGCCGGCGACGACGCACGCTGCGGGTAAACAGACTATGCAGGGTGAGGATTAGATGGAAAAGTGTTACTTGTCAGCAGGACTAGTAACCCTCAATAATCTACTTGTCTTGCAAAAATGTACTCGTCCTCCTTGTACAAACTCTATGCAGTGTATGAAGATAGGCTATAATTTGAAGTGGACCAAAGGTCCTGTTACTCGGTTTTTTAACAGGACCGACAGAGCTTTAACTGGACCATAACCTAGAACTTTTATATATTAATAATTTGTGGATATATATTGCCGGTTTGACCCAAAATTTTTACTGGACCACCGGTTCGGTAGATTGTTTTTCTTACAGGACCGACAGAATATTCACGGACATTGTCCGGGCGGTCCGGTAGGTTTTTCGAACACTGTCTGTATGACAAATTATTCAGACTTGCTCCTCGTCAAAAGGAAGAGTTTCTAAAATTAGCACTTCGTCCTCCACTAGTTTTTACTAGTCAATACGAGCAGACGAGTGGCTAATCCTGACCCTGCTATGGTTATGCAGGGCGTTGATTAGGCACTCGCCACTCGGAATTGGCTAGTGTAAATTTCCGTTGGCTGGTGTAGATTCAAAGTCACTCGCCACAGTCGGCGAGTATGATTACTTGAGTCCAACACTTTAATAACTAAGGATGGATAGTTTGGATTGAACATGGCGAGTGTAAATTGAGAGTCACTCGTCACAGAAGGCGAGTGTTCTACTGAACGAGTAGCATTCCCTGTTATGTTGCATTCTTCGGGTAGGGGACGGACGTGCCATGTACAGGTTTAAAATGGCAGCCAACAATATACATATTTTTGAGAATACGTGACCCACAATATGCCAATATCTGGGAAAAATGTGACTTAAATATATAAAAAAGTGAAAAAAACAAAAACAAGAAATATATCAAAAATGTGAAAAAAAGCACCCAGAATATATACGAAAAATGTGAAAAAAGGCACCCAGTTTGAGTGCTTATCTGTACTTACTACAATAATGTGAGACCCCTGCCCCTGAGGGTCCATTGCTCTACTCTTAAGTATTTTAAACTTATTTTATGCAGTAGGGAGTGATATATATTAGCTAATTATTTTGAGGCTCTCATTCTTATGAACATGGCCGCGTTTGTACTATACAGATGCAGCATTGGTTTTGTACCTCTGTGGCTGCGCCCTGTTTACTTTTACTCAGCGGGTCGTCGAGGGGGTCATCCATGTCGCCGACCTCTGACCCCGGACCAGCAGGTGCCCCCGCGGCAGGTGTCTGCTGCTCCGTCACATGACCCTCGTGGTACTTGTACTCGACTGCCACCTGGGGGCACAAAACAGTACCAGTGACATATCCGGGGAAGAAAATAAAAGCTCGAAACAGCTCATGCGCTTTAAAAATACTGAGACAATCGCTTCTCTAAACAATAAAAGGCTGTATATATGCGGTTGTGTATGTGTGCATACGTGCATGTGTGTGTGTGTGTGTGATTGCGTGCATGTGTGTGTGCATGCATGCATGTGTGTCTTTGTGTGTCTATGTGTGTGCATGCATTTGTGTGCGTGTGTGTGCATTATTTATTCACCATATTATCATTTAATCATAACCGTGATACATAATTCATTGTCTTATAATGTAAGTTTGAATAATTTTTTTTTAAAGAAAAAGGGGAGATGTAGATATTTGCTGACTATAAGCAACCTGTTTTACTGTAGTGTACTTGTATGTTGGTACTAGTTCCTTTTAGGCATTATGTTAGAGTTCAGTTTGTGAATGGACGACAATAAATGAACACCTAAAACTCAACTCACCTTGTATTTGAGCAGCGCGGCGACCACCTCCGGGTGGTTCCCGGCCACCGCGTGGTGCAGCGGGGTGCGACCGTGCCCGTCCTTGGCCGTCAGACTGACTCCCAGACGGTACATCCGCGACCCGTGGCTCTCCTTGAACATCTTACACACGTACCTAAACAAACAAATGGAAAACTGTGAATGAACGTTATTCCCATAATGTGGTTTTATGCATTTCACATTGATACAGTAAAGAAACAATTGAACATCAACGTTGATGTTGGTGTCAAATACATTCCATTATGTAAAAATTTCGATGCTGTTTGAATGATAAAAGTGTTTAAAATCACATTATCAGAAATAACGTTCATTCACGAATTTCCGTTTGGCTGTCTACAAACACAATACACGTCACGTATGTACCTTGGGAGCGGGGAAATGAAAATAAAAAATTCTCCTATTTTTCTATCCTTAATCTTTGTTGAGCTAGTGAAGACGTAATTTTCAGTTTAATGACAACATTATTATACTTCACAAACCAGTTGCAAGATTAAAACAGTTCTCTTCACCATATAAGTGTTATCTCAATATATTATAACATGTAGTGCCTTCATTCATTAATTGATGATTACTTGTAAATTTGTGTACATTGTGGGTATGATTAATGTTATAAGTATATCACTTATACCCTAGTATTTATAGGAAAATATATACATGTAAGTTTGATATCGTATAATTGTAAGGTAATTCTATTTGTTTTATTTTGTGTTTGTTGTATTGTAAGGATGGTAATATATATTGTAATAGAATATAAATAACGTAAATGTAAAATAATATAAATTGAAGAACAGTGATTGCTTAGCAGATTGAAAAGGATGCTGTTGCCTGGATACTGGTTTCAAATACTGAATAAAACATTTTAAAAACTTTAGGATTTTCATGTATTTCATGGTAAGAAGAAAGACTACATATTTAACATGATGTATTTTAGTATGTGGATGGTTAACCGGATAACCGGCTACGGTCGATTTTCTAAGCATAACTGGTCCCTACATTGACAAACCGGTTATTGATTTTGATGATTATTTTCATGCCCAAGCTATTTATATCCATATATTTCATTAATTTTGCGTGATTTAACATTTTTGCAGTTCAAATTGCCTTACTGGGGAATGAAAAAGACGAAAAATTTAAACCGCGGAACACAGGGCGCTAATCGATACAGGGTGTCCAATCAATATATCCAGTCGCTTAATCGTTTAATATTTTAACTCCCTTAACTCACACCCACTGGGCCGTGCACATTTGTACTAATCGGCGGGTAATCAGTTACAGTTCGGTTACATAGAGCCGGTTAACCGGTCTCAATTTTCTCGAACCGTCCACACACTAATGTATTTAGACCCAGCTTTACAAATCAGCCCCCAAGCCCAGCCCAACTGGCACGTACTCTGGGTACTGGAAGTGGAGGATGAGGGAGACGAGTTGGAGGTTCCCGACTTTGTTTTTTGAAGATAAAATAATATGCTAGACAGTCGGATTCTGCACCAGCTCGGGGAAGTTCTAAACAAAACACAGTCTCTTAGTATGAAAAGTTCTTTGAGCTGCTCGTACCATATTATATTAGAGCTTGCTTCATGCAAGAACAGTGAGAATAAAATCATATTATATTAAAACAGAACAAATTATGAAGTCCAAAAGGTAATAAACAAAACACAGTCTCTCATGGTGCGTTCGCGTGCTATTTCCAAAATACGAGTTTCCCACAAGGTAAATGCACCTGAATGATGACCAAGTCGTATTTCCCAGTCGTGAACTCGGAGCTTTTCTAGAGGACCGAGCTTCTGACTGGGAAATACCGTGATTTCTGACTGAGAACATCCGTTTGCGTGAATTTCCCATATGGGAAGCTGGGAAGCTTGTACGTACAACGTATCTGTATGAGGTCGGAAGAACACGCGAACGCACCATTAGTATAAAAACTTCTTGGAGCTGCACGTACCATATTGTATTAGAGCTTGCTTGCAAGAAAAGTGAGAATAAAATCATATCATATCAAAACAGAACAAATTATGAAGTCCAAAAGGTACTAAATTTCATTGAAATCACGAATGTTCGCATCTTCAATGCTTTATCAAGTGAGTCTCTTAGATAACGCTAAATGTGCTGGTTTATGGTCCATGATTCAAGTCTTGTTCTCATGGTTACATTTTAGACCAGGTCATTAGCACATTTGTTGATCATTTGTTCATGGAATTTCATAGCTTTTCATATCAAGTTCAAAATTAACTACTAAAAATTTCTCATAACAAGTATTCAGTGATTAATTTAGAAATTAGCAACGATGAAACCTTAAGGACTCGCATATTTTGAAACAATGGGTCCTTGGGCCAATACAATAAGCCCTGGCATACATAACCATAACACACAATAAATACTTTATAGGTCCGTGGGATGCACAACATTAAATTCTTTGCATCCTATTGAAAAATAACGAGTACTGGACTCGCAATTAACCTTTATTTTTTTATTTTTCGGTTTACAGACCCGACGCTAAAAAAAACAGGATTTAAGAATAAAAATAAAATTGAAAAAATGGTATTTTTTTTTAATCCGCCGCTGAATATATATTTTTTCTTGATTTATTACGTTTTTAAAAGCAGGAAACCTCCGGAGGAAACCCGATGGGAAAGACCCCATCTCTTCATCTTTTACCAGTCGGAATTTCGTAGGAGCTTTAATAGCGGCGACCACGTTACACAATAAGATGCATTAACTACAGATGCGAACTTTGCTTTCGTTTTTGTGGAGCGGGCTGGACATTTAGACTACTGAGCATGCGCACTGAGGTCGGAAGCGTCATGTGTAAATATTTTCCTCATCAAAATAAATAAGTTTTTTCTATTTTCTAGCAAGCATTCGTAATAGATTGGTTGAATAACATTACTAATGGATTATACATTGCTGTATTTGAGGTCGACGATTAACAAATGCGATGTTCAATCAACTTGACACTCAGAATAACAGCAAATCCTGCATTACTTAGCGATAATGAAAGCTGGATCTACACAAGTGATGGAACTTTTTCTTTCACAATAAACCGTATGTAATGACATATACACCCAGGAAAGTTACTTTCAGCGAAATTACCCTGCCAAAATAAAGTCAGCTTTGTTGGTGGCCAATATCCATGTTCAATGTTAGGCCCTGGGGCCTATAGGGCCGAGTCATTTTTTAAGGCGTGGGGGGTCAGAAGCTTCTTAGACAGCAGCATTATGAACTTCTGACCGATCACTACATTCAAATTTAAACATATGACCCACCCACCCCAATTTTTTCCGACCCCCCCCCCTACGGCTTAAATAATGTTTCAGCCCTTATACGTGAATAGATGGTACACTTGTAGTACAGCATATTTTCAACCCCATAGTAAGGCTGTTGAGCATCCTGGGTGTCCGCAAACCAGAACAACAAAATAAAACGTTTTTATTTTTCAATTTTATTTTTATTTTTATTTCCTCCTACGACAGTTGAGCTTCCTGGGCGTCCATAAATCATAACGTCAAAAAATAAAGACCCTGCAAGTCTGATATACAGACCCAGTGAAAAACTAACAAAGACAATTGAACAGATTCATTGGATTTCTTATCGCACAATACCATATATTCATTTTGAGAAAAATCCTTTATACTTGCTTTTTTTTTATTATTTATAAGGCAAATATTTTCTCCTTCACTCCTTCATGATCAAGAAGGAGAAAATATTTGACTAATAAAAAAAAGCAAGTATAAAGGATTTTTCTCAAAATGAATACATAGTATCTAAGGAACGATTCAGAATTTATGACAGGGTGGGTAGGAGGATTCTCCAAAAATGCTGTGAAAAAATTAATAGCCCCCCCCTCGAATCTCTGTGAAAAAATTGGTGACCCCCCTCAATTTCATGTGATAAAAATTGATGACCCCCTCTCAACAGTTAGCACAATCATTGTCAGTTAAATAAAATTCTATTTGATCAATATCAACATATAAAAATAAGTAGATTTTAGTCCATCTAATCTCTCAAAAATTGGTGTACGTTGCAGTGAAAAAATTGATAGCCCCCCTCCAAACTTTGTGACAAAAGTTCATGGCCCGCCCTAAAATCCTCCTACCCCACCCTGTCATAAATACTGAATGGTCCCTAACAAAGACTGTCTGCTGAGAGTTTGTCACTAGATCTAACAAAGACTCCCCAGCGTCTCACCTCTAGCAGCGCCTGTGCACAGCGTGTGGCGCCGTCACTCGCGCCAGCACACGCTGCATGCAGCGGAGACACGCCCGTCACCGGGTGTACGTGCACCGAGGCGCCGCGGCTCAGCAGGAACTCGAGGAGGGAGAGATCGCCGGCCTCCGCCGCCCGGTGCAGCGACGACGTCTGACCTTTTTATTTAATATAATTTATTTAACATCATTTTCACACCTCTCTCTCTCACATCCATCACATATATATCATTATTTAGCGTCAATTACACACATTAAAAATACGACGTGTTCTTGACATGCACAGATGCTCACGAGATGACATGCATTGTTGTGATGGCTAATGAGATGAATTTTAGTTATTTGAAATTAGATTCATTCACACCTTTGGGTATCATTGATGAAGTTAAATATATGTTTGAACATATTTTTGTCAACTTCCTTATTTTTTGTTCCATTTATTATTATATTAATGAAGGATTTGATATTTTTATTGTTGTGATAATTTTCTATATGGGTTTGAGTAGCCATGGGTATCTTTCTGATAATATCTCTCTGACCTGCAGGAGGGACAACGCGTCAGACGACGGAAAATTCAGTTTTCTTTCATGATTTATTGTAAAGTAAAAGCTCCAATTAAGAGCACAGCTTTATTTGGAGCGCCTCTATAATAGGACGATTTTTCATGTTACCCAAACAAACTTGTGTATAGAGACCACCTCTCTATTGAAACCACCTGAGAACACTGGTCCCAAAGGTTGTCCTAATAGAGCGGTTCTACTGTATCACAATTCTACAGAACGCCAATCACAAATGATCCTGTTGATGTATTGTGATACTTCATACTTTAATCAGCCGAACTCACCTTTTGTCCCATAACTTCCTTTGAACATAACAGCATAATTAGTGAGGTAGTTGGAAAACGAGTATTATTCAGCATGAGTTACATTATACGTACATAACGTACGCGTATCACTTATGTACAGTATATTCTAAATAGGTCATGGTTCATAACTTCATATTGTCACATATTATGTATCTTCTAGTCTAAGGACTATTTGTCAACAAGCTCTTGAAATCTATTATAGTGTAATTACAAATTAATAGATACACTATAGTGCATCATGGACAGTTCCTGTGTGTGTGGACGCTGTTTTTACCTTCATTGCTGACCATGTTGACGGCGTCTCGCACCTGCTGGTTGGACAGCTGACCGGCCAACTCGAGAGCCTCAATGAGGCGACCAGCCAGGCAGCACTCAAACAGCGCTGAAACCACACACAATCACACAGTGCATGTGTACAATCGATTTTTTTTTGTATTGTAGTGACATACATCTGACAGATCTTTTACTTATGTTTCTTGTTTTTGTCTTGTTCCACCTTTTAAAATTGTTTCCAAACTGGTTTTATTGGTTATTCAGAATTTAGTGCTACAGTAAATGTCCTCAACAAAGGAAGAGTAAACAAAGGAAAAGCTGAATAGACGAAACTTTTCTCGTGTATTAGCTTATAATAATGTAAGTAAATGATGTAGTAAACAAGGGAAACCCTCTACAAAGGAAGGATTTGTGACTGCAAATTGGGTTCCGTTGTTGAGGACATTCACTGTATTATGTTAATTTTATTTAAAATATTTTCACCATTCTTATCATGGCCTCATACCACCTATTGGTAAGTTAAACAGCTTTGTTACATTTTACTTATGCATAAGGTATACTCCGCTATTAAGGGCTTATCATTCACTGACTTTGAAGAAGATATAAAATTGATACCTATCATCAAAATTATTATTACAAGCATAATTACATAGTGATAAAGCATAATATTTCAAATGTATGTATCTATACATATTGGGATTTAATGGGTATGCATTATTGTCTAACGTATATTCTAGGCATTCACAATATTTAGGATTTTCAATTACAATACATATTAAATATGCAAATGTTCAAATGTTAGCAACCGTGTACTTAAAAAAATCGCAAAAGTATTACCTTTTTGACACTGCTGAACTTTCTGGTCTTGTTCAGCTGAAAAATGAAAGAACAATCATTGATTTTACAAAGTTAATATGTGACACTTCATAATCACCATCTGAAATCGGCTTTTACAACCAACTAGAAAACAGGCCATTACCAGCAACCAAAACAGCCAATTTCCTTGTCGACTCAAATGTTTTGTGTCATAGAAAATGTACATTGCATTCATCCTGGGTTCGATTATTCATGATTATCAGTAGAATATTTTAAGATACCTATTGGAGCATGTTCCATACAATGTTGGCGAAACTTTCACTATCAACTTCTTCAGGCAAAATGAAATCCTCAGTTAGTCACATGACCATCATGGTCACGTAAGAAAATCAGAGAGTTGATAGAGATCTGTGGATGTCGATACAAGATGAACCCCGATACCCCCCATCTACTCGTCTCAGATGTCACATGATCGCTGCTGCCATGATGGTCATGTGACCAAAGGGGGATTTCATTTGGCCCAATGCATCCTTTGCATTTGTGTTCATAATGCGCCTGTTACCTCTATCCATAGAGTGCCTGTTACTAACTTGTGTCCATAATGCACCCATTACATTTGCATCCATAATGCACCCTTTACATGTATCATGAACGCACCAGTTACCTTTACCATAATGCACCCATTATCTTTCTGTCCACAATGCACGGGTCACCTTAGTGTTCATAACGCGAGGCCCTTTACCAGGGCCACAGATAAGTACCCGACCTATCGTCCAAGATGAGTATCTGTGTTGTCAGAATGCGTAGAAATTTCAGTCACCCCAGACATCAGTTTCAATTGAATTTACATGGAGTTTGTTGATTTGAATGTGTAAATCTTAGTTAAGACGGGTATATTTTTCAAGATACTCGTCCTATGGACAAGTCTGATTTTTCTCCTCATTGTGGCCCTGCCCATTCCCTGTGTCCACAACGCCCGTACCTTTGTGCGCCCGGAGCAGCACCGCGGCCTCGGTGCTGCGTGTCTTCTCGGCAAGCGCCAGTGGCGTCTGTCCACTGGCGTCCTCTGCGCACACGTCGGCGCCAAACTGCACCAGCAGGGACACAAACTGCTGCTTGTTGTCGAGGGCAGCCACGTGCAGGGGGCCCTGGAAGGTAGGGGGCACAGTGTCAGGGGGCCCTAAAAGGGGGGCATAGTGTCAGGGGGGGGGGCCTAAAAAGGGGGCTCAGTGTCAGGGCAGGGTTGGGATTAGCCACTTGTCCGCTTGTATTGACAAGAAAAAACTTGTGGAGGACGAGTATAATGTTTTAGCAGCTCGTCCTTTTGACGAGTACCAATTCTGGCGAATTTGGCATACAGGTAAAGAGTTTGTGCAAGGAGGACGAGTACTATTTTTGCAGGACGAGTTGACATTTGAGAGTTACACGTCCTGCTGACGAGTAGCACTTTTCTACCTAATCCTGACCCTGCAGGGGGCCCTGGAAGGTAGGGCACAGTGTCAGGGGGCCGTAGAAGGGGGCACAGTGTCACTGGAAACTGGAAGGGGGGGCAGGAACACAAAGTCAGGGTATGAAACTCATGAGAATTTTTTCATTATAAGCCACAGGGCCAGCAACTACGAAAAGCAGCCGACCCTGGCTAAAATCAGCAGGCACAAGGCCATTGTGTATGCCTTATTTGGTAACCTGATATAGTCTCTGTTATACACAGTTCTCTATAGTCTGGTCCATTAGTACCACTTGATTTTAAACCTTTCATGCGATGACAGCTCTCAGCTCTTTTTATCCTGGCAATAATTTGCAGCGTGGCGCCGATAAAATCTTTCAATTTGTCGGAGTTGCGTATCCTACTTTAAAGTGCATAATTTCCATAAAAATGCATGCATCTTTTTGCAAATATGTCAAGAAATCATTTAAGCTTGCCCCATTTCCAATTTCTCATATATTTTGAGACAAAGCATCAGATTTCCAATGCTTACAGATCCTAGACCAGGTTGATTTTTGAGAGAAATTTCAGACTATTGCAGGCCGCTAATTGGAAAATTGTCAAAAATATATTATATGTGTTTCCGTTAATGATTTACATAGCATAACAAATAATTTGTTTGGATTATGAATGTATGTATTCTATATTAAAATCAAACAGTTTAACTATGTATATGTCTACAAGTTGACAATGTGAAAGCCTTTGAAGTGAAACCGTGAAATGAGCCGGCTGGTTTGGGGTGGTTTGAGGGCGACAGCAACTCGCTCGGTTTTGGCCAGTTAAAGTGAGAACGGGTTAATTAATCAATCAATTGAATCCTGAGCTTATTTGAGCAGGCCCTAATCATTTATCATTCAGAGGGTGTGGGCTGGCTGCCCAGTCTACTTTTCAACAGTCCTCTCCAAGCCTATTACATTACAATGAGAATCTTACCATGCAGTCGCGCTGCTCTCCACACGCAATATTCGGATCGGCTGAAAGCAGAAAGCAAAGTAAAAAAATCAATCATATCGATATGTTTAGTCAGTGATACGCAAAGACAAGGATTTAAAACCGGCCATAATTCTAAAACAAAAATAACACATCACTGATCGTAAAAATAAGCTTCATAAAGTGACATGAATATACAGCCAAACCTCGATATAACGTGGCTCGATTTTGCGCGAATTTACCGTGGACCCAATTTATTTTATATTCTTATACGTGTATATCCTTATATTATGAAAATATTGTCAAAAATACCCTTTATGCAAGTTGTTTACCTTCAAGGCAGCCATAATGGCACTCAAGGAAACTTGCTGCGCGTATGTGCAATCATTTCCGTGTTTAGGTCTAACACTACACGATCTCGACCAATGGCAGCGCAGCACATAACGCGCTTTCGGGGTTAACGCGGTTCTCAAAGTATAGACCCCAATGTCCGCGTAAAATCGAGGTTTAACTGTATCAAGTTTCTTTAAAAAAAACGTATCGATCTTCCACGCTGTGCATACCTCCAGCCTGGAGCAGCATGTGTCCGCACTCGAGGCTGTTGTTGGTGACGGCGGTGTAGAGCGCGGTGCGGCCGTGTGCGTCCGTCGCGTTGATGTTCTCCCGCTCCTCGCCCTGCAGCAGCGACGCCAGGAAGTCGGTGTTGTTGTAGATGGCCGCCTGCTGCAGCATCTTGCCCGGGTAGTCCCACTCGCTTGGAGACGACGCCCGCGGCACAGCAGGCTCAGCCATTTCCTCCATCTCCATGGAGGAGTTCTACAACCACACAATCCACGTCAAGTCATGGTGACTAATTATAGAACAGCAGCAAGTGCACGTAAGTTGCACTCAAGGTGGGTTTTTTTCTGATAACCCACTATCCACATAGGATTTTTTTTCCTCTCAATGAGCAAGCACAGGGAGGATAAGTTAATACTTTCCCCTTGAATAGGATTTCTAGATCTATTGTTGTACTAACCCAGATAACAATAGCCGAAGGGTCGCCACCAATTGTAGCAGACCGAAGCTTTATATATTCACACTTCATTGATTCTAAGAATCTTATTCTTGTTTTGCTTTTTACAGTTATGTTGTGCTTTTAGAAATGCATTTCATGGGTTATTTATACTGATGCAGTCACATTACGCATTTAGTTGTCATAATCTTTTTATCATAGAGCATCAATCACACGAGCTGTTCAACCATTCACACAATCCAGTAGTTTACGTATGACGTGAGCTCCCCTAGCTGTAATATAATCTAGGTCACCAAATTTCCTGTCAGACATAAAATTCAAAGCTTATGTGAGTGGCCGGTTTTAGCTATTGGTGATCTAGGTTGTAAAACTACAAGAAGATGGCATGCTATAATCTCGAGGCTATAATAATAAATACTGCAATTAATAAAATAATCAAAGTTATACTACAAACACACAAATATCTAGAATTTTATATAAATATATATATCAAAATGACATTAAAAGCCTTCAGAAAGGTATTTCTTTCTGAATAATCATCCTAAGTTTACCTTTGCTTTGTAATAATAATTCGTTCTACTGACAATCTTTTTTTCAGTCTGATAATCTGAGGTATATCATGAGAATAAATGGGTTCATAGTATTAGTTAAAACAATCCAATATTCTCAGATATATACCAGTATCACTTTCATTATCAAATGTCACATGAATGGGTTTTTTGTCAAGTGGACATTTCAATAAATATTCTGTCAACAAATGAAAATCTTTGTTCCAGTCAAATACCGTGCGTTTAAATGCGGATTATCCAAACACAAGTTCTAATTAATTTATCTTTCCATACATACCTCACAGAGATAATTGCATACAAATCGTGGGTTAAAGTACGAAAATTATTTGAAGAAATATTTTGACAGAAAATAAACACAGATGTAGGTGTCGTTAATTTTATCACCTATGTAAATCATGTTAACGCGCGTGCGCAATTTGGGGTTAGCTATTAATACTGACTCGTAAGAATAATGGACCAATTAAAACATGCACTATTTTTACGGGAAACACTGTTCTCTGTGTGAAAATAGTGGACTGGAATCTTATTGTATGACCACCAAGTTTATTTAGAAAAAGCATTTGGGGGAAGGGGGGGGGGGGCAAGTTTTCTATAGGACATGGGGATCCAGAATGTGCGTGTCACAGGCACAGACCCCCAACCCCCACCCCGTAAATGCTACGCTGGAAATATTTTGACATTCTGTTCCTCAAGATTCTGTACATATGTGCTCAGAGGCACATTCTGAATCATTTTCAGCATCAATTTTTTATATACAAGTAAACCTGCTACAATTGAACTCACACTTGCTGTATCATTAAAAAAAAGTTACCATGGGGACCATGCACCATATTCGTATAATGGTGTAGATACATGTAATCATATATTTGATGTTCTTACCTAGAACTTTATTATACTACGACAAAAAATTAGTAGCAGCTTTTTAACAGAGTATTTTAGTTTAAAAATCTTTATATTGAAAGCCATCTTGTATTTTCAAATGAACAGAGGGGCGTGTGAAGAAATTTCAGAGGTTTTCAACTGATTTTTCTATTTCTATACATATAAAAGTATGTATGAATTTATTACATATCAAATCAAACAAGAACAAGCTGCAGTAAAAATAAAATAAAAAGATAACGAACAGAATAGTTTTATTTTCATATCACTTTTTGTTGGAATGATCAAGTCAGATTCACAAAGCCAACACTGTGTCTCAATGAACAAGTTTTTCTCATTTTCTCTTTTTTACATTTAACCAAACAAAATGTGCGAATCCTAAAAAAAAATTCAAATAAACTGTTGCCTGTACATATGGACACCTCCCATTTAAGGACGCCTGTCTTAAGTGGACACTTCACTTCTCCCTTTCTCTATTATATCATATATAAAGTGAGGTTTTTTTAATATAATTGTGAACATTTCACTTTTTCCGAAAGTGTTCACATAAGACAGTTTCCACTACAATATGAAGTGTGCTTTTTTACTTGTTCGAACAAAATAGAACACTGTTTTTAATTGTTGAAAAATAAAGACATTGCTTTTTTTCTAGAGTAAATATGGCCGTATTGCACATTACATTGTACAGTATGAAACCCCAAACATAGCAGATACCTCATGTCAACAGAAAATAATTTGATTCAAACCTCTATACTAAAATAACACTCACTACGCGCTACTCCACTAATAACAAACCTGTGCCTTCTAATGCTATGTTTTTCAAATATAATCATCTAGATACAAGTCTATAATAATATTGAAAAGGAATGCCTCACACTGTTAACATGCCATAAGTCTGATAAGGTGGAACATCATGTGTTCTTTTATATCATCAACAAACGTATGCTTAAAATTCATCAGCTCAAGTGTGATATTTCAATCCCAACTTTAAACTTATTTTTGAACACAATTTTAAAGCAATAACTTGAGAGTTTTTAACTTCTCGGCAGATGAAATTAAGATTCATCACACAAGTAGAAAACCAAAAAAAATCACTATCAATGGTGGTGCTTGCATAAAAGGCTTCACAAATATGGATTACAATCATTTATAGGTTCATTGTTCTGTTCTGCTACTAAAACTTCGAAGAAATTACCAAAAGGTTTTAATGTAAAAATCATCTTTTTATCTATTAACTGTTTTAAAGACTGAAATATCCTTTTCAAATTTCAAAAAAAAACATTCTACCAAATGATCGAGATCAACATAAAGTTCTCTCCTTGGAGGTTTGTCAGTTGGTAGAATTTTTTTCAAATTTGAAAAAGGAGACTTCAGCCTCGAAAGCAGGTTATAAATAAAAATAATTATATAAACCAAGTGGAGCATTTTAATGAACCTGATTGCATTTCTATATATAGGTACATAGAATCATAATGTAATTACAATAAAAATGACAATAAAAGACACACACTAAAATATTACTATCTTTAATAATAATGTAATAATAATTCCTGAGCTTAATTTACAATGAAGATGAAAATAAACCACGCAAATCAAAATATTTCATTTTCAACCCAATAATTCCTGAGTCTTTATACTTTCGCTATGTGCCAATCAAATAGAAAAATAAAGTCCATATAGGGGTCATTAGGGAGTTGCTTTAGGGTGCAATAACAAATAACAGAAACACACTTCCGTGACAAGATTAAAAACTCGAATAGCAGATGTTTGGAAACAGAAAAAAAATTAAAAGATGGCCAAGATAATAATTTACATGTACTTAGAAAACCGTCCAACGTAGGGGTATTAATTAGTGTATTAGTTAGTGACTCTTTAATAAAATATAGCAGTCTTGGAAGGGTAATTTACTCAAAAACTTGTCACTAGAAGTAAGAAAGTTCTTGTCTGTTTTACAGAGAAGCAACTCACTTGTGCAGCAAATAAGCACCTGCTTCAGTAGCAAAAAAAAACCTACTCAAAAATCACTCAAAATAACAAGACAAAGGACAAAAGACATTGTACATGTAAGATATAATACTTTCGAGCTCAGTTATGAACTTTAAATGTGACGTCCCATTCACCAAATTTGTGAAAAGCTAACAAATAACAAAGGTAGTACTCTATCTACAGCATTGACAAAATTAAAGTAACTACATATGATTGCCTTTTTATATATACAGTAGAAAATTGTTATCTCGATATTGCATAATATAACATTATCTGTTATCTTGAGGTTAGTTTCATTTCCATTCAACCACATCATGAACATAGATTGTACAACATGTATAAAATCAGTTGGTTGTCTAAAAAACTCGCTATCTGGAGCATTTTACTTTTCTTCCCACAGTATTGAGATAGCAAGGCTCTACTGTACTTTGAAAAAATACAAATTGGAAGACATAAATATATCACCATCAATGAATCATTTCAACAAATTGTTATTATATCACATTTTTAAAAACAGCTTTAACATTTATTTACATGTCCATTAGAAATTGTATCAATAATCTGAAAAGAACACGTGCTATCAGAATATAAAACAATGATATAAATAAATCAGCCATTTTGATTAACGTTTTTTTCTTATTTCTTCAGTTTTACATAATTACAAGGCACCAGGATTGAATAGGGGCAGTTCAATATACTGTACACAACCGATCAAAAGCCCACCTCATATAAACGCCCGCCCAAACTGTGGACCATTTCAAATATCAGAGCATTGAAGCAAAAGCGCCCCCCCCTCTCCCCCACACACACTACATTAACAATTTCTCAACCTAAATTCCATGGTCAATTCACAGTCATATATGGTGCTATTTACGATACAAAAGATACAAACTTCCGATGCTTGGCCCATGTAAAACTATGCAAACCTTTGTAAACATTATCAATAGTGTATAGTTTGGCCTACAGCACATATTGCTGTAGGCCAAATATACAGAATATCTAATATAATTTGTAAACATAAATCATCAGCTACAATGCTTAATAACATTTTGTATATATTAATGTAAATATATTTCTTTTTTACACTCAATAAAAATTTAATAAAACCCACTTCAAGTTTTTTTTTTCATGAATTCGGAAATTGACGATTCGAGGAAAAATTTCCCTAAATATCTGTTGAAACAAGCAACAAAAATCACAGTAATCAGATTTTACCCACTATCACCGAAAATTGATAAAATTGATAAAATTCAATCAATCAATCAATCAAATTTGAAACATGAAAATTGCATAGATGAATCTGGAAGACAATTCACAGGCAAAAATGCAACAAGGCACCATCTGTATATGAATTATTTATAAAAGGAATATTTTCACTTGTAAATACCATCCATAATGTAGCTATGTATATAATGTAGTCTACTGATCAGTTAAAAAATAATACAAAATAATGTTGATTTTTTTGGACTTGGAATACATCATTATATGTAATTATATCATTAAGACTTCAAGTCAGGTAAGGTCGATATCACATAGTCTCTGGTGGGGTTCAAACCTTGGACTGCTTGGCAAAAAATTGCACAGCAGTTCAGACAGACTCAAGTCCATGCCACCAATGGAACTACATCAAAAAGTAGTTCAGATCAAGTTTTCTTAACTTTAAAAAAGCAATTCCTACACCTTCCTACATAGAGCAATTCCTATACCTTCTCTCACATATCTACCTATATATATATTTATATCTACCCCGTATTTCTACCACAGCCATATCTGAAGACAGGTTTTACAGCCATAAGCTTCCATTTGACTACTTTGAGTGACTGTGGTTGGACATTATTCTTACTAATTTCTGTACCTAAACTATATTTACACATTACAATAAAATAATTCTAACAAGATTGATTTCAAAAGAAAACTAATTCATTTCATGAATATTGTACATTCAACGAAACAAAAGCATGAAGATGTATGAACAAAGTAGAATCGCGATATATCGATTTGCTTATCTCAAATGTTCTGTTATCTCAAGACTAGTTGCATTCCCCTTCAACTACATTATAAACAGTTATTGGATGGTCGTTCGAATGTTGTTCGAGCATATTAAAGTCTGTATTTCTCCCTACATATTAAACTTTGAGATGACGCGTTTCTACTGCACATCCTAGTCTACTTTTGATTAAAAAAAAAGACTCATAAAACATTAACCACACAAACATCTACGTTTCAAGACTTGACAGAATGCAGGATTGACAAAAAAAAACATGATTTTTATAAATCATAATAAAAATCATTAAACGTGTTATCGTTTAAGGTACGAATCATATCATATAAAAGACTACAAATTGTGATTTTTCACCCAAAATAACAAACCCTGTTCACAGTGGAACATCTCTACATGGTGATCCTCCAAGAAATACATGTTCTCACCATTGAGAACATTGCGACAATCTCTCATACCAAAGATATTATAGAACAAGCTTGTTCTATAATATCTTTGCTCATATTGAGCACATTATGATAGGTTCTCCGCTGAATGCATTGTGTCCCTCAATCCTCACGCTTCCAAAATACTATTCATTTGGCACAGTCCTCTTTTTTTCATATCTAAACTACCGTCTTATTTCCTACTGTTTATGTGAGGTCAAAATAGAACTGAAAAACTTTCAAACATTACCAGAGTATGTTTCTACTTGTCATCAATAAGTTTGAAACTCATCCAGTACTATTTTTCCCTCCTACGTTTGTTTGTGCACGTTTCGCAGGTGTCTCTCCAGTCCATCAATCCGCGAGAAATTGAAACCGCACAAAGAACACGTGTTTGATCGCTCGGGCCGCGAGTCATGCTTGGTTGATTTCTTAGGCTGTGATTGCTTGGTTGATTTCTCGTGCTTTGAGTCGCGTGTGATTTGTTTCTTGAGCCGTGTGTCACACTTTGTTGGTTTATCAGGCAGTGCAACACCCATTGCTGATTTCTCAGGCCGTGGGTCATGCTTGGTTGGTTTTTCAGGCTGTGAGTCGTTCTTGGTTAGTTTCTTGGGCCGTACGTCACGCATGGTAGGTTTCTTAGGCCGCCTGCCCGAGCGTTGATGCGTGACGTCACCCGGCTGCCACCATGAACCTGATATAGAAGGAAAGTTACTGGAATGTAATAGATGTCACTCTATAGAAAAATCAATAAATGCCTAAACCATCCCCTCATATAGAGTGAAAAAAAAGAGACAAAAGTACATGGGTGTTAATACGGAACCTCTCACATGGGTCTAAACATGCGGGAGCCATATGCATGGTAAAGCATTTATCAGATCTGACAGGGAGTTGTATCGATTACAGCTAGAATCTGTCACAATTCTAACTTGCACTTCATTTATACAGTTAAAATGGTATGAGAGGTGTTCACATTATTTTCAATCTTTTTTACTAAATGTTTCATGTCAATAGTTAATGCGAAAATCAAGTTCTTTTCATACCTGTATACATGTATCTAGTGAGTTTTTATCCGTGTTATTCATGGTCTACTATGGATTTTTAGTGGAATATCTTTTGAGTGCTCCTTACTAAATCCATGGATATTTTTTTCGTAAAATACATGCAAAATTTTCTGACTATCTTCTACTTCTATTATAATCTATATATTTACATTGTTTACTTGGTTTCTTAGTCTGTGCAATATATATTCACATAAATATAGGTGTGGCATGTCATATATAAATGTAAATAAATAAATGTAAATGTAGTGGTTTATAGTCATGATTCTAGTGCTCTCACGACTTCACATTTTACACCAGGTCATTGGCATCCTTATCACACTATATCTTTCTCTACTCCCCCCGGGGAGCGTACAGCACATCGCTACCGTAGCAGCGCAGACGTGCTAATCACTCACATTAACGTTCACTCGCCTTACCTGTACCTATTTAACTTTTAGGTACCACGGAGCAGTGTGCAACCTGTTAGGGGTAAGTTTTCACAACACCCACCATCAGACCTGACCGAGAATCGAACCCACGACCTTCTGGTCACGAGTCCGACTGCCTATCCACGACTCGGCCACAGAAGCACACAATGTATGTATGCATGTGTGTATGCATGTGTTTGTATGAGTGTGTACGCGGGCATGTCAAATATACTCACGGTCGTGCGGCACTTTGTGCACGAGTCGTCGGTGACGCCTGAGTCCGTCTGCTCGCGTGAAGCGTTTTTGGCAGGCGTCGCAGCCGAACGGACGCTCTCCGGTGTGGGTGCGCCGATGCGTGGTCAGGTGGTTCCTCTGGCCGAATATAAACAACACAGATCATCGGAGTCCCCAAGGAATTTTGGGTGAATATTCTTTGCGTATAGTGACACATTTTCAGCACACATGACAAAATTACATGGCATGGGATAGAATCGGATCCCAATAACTATAAGTGAACCCCATATTTTCAAGTCCCTTTGAGCATGGACAAAATGGATAGTTCTTTTCTGTCTATCGTTACTCATAACATCAGTGCATGTGTATGGCGGTGCGAGTGTAGCTGTTTTACGTGTGTTCAGTGTTTGTAGTAAATGTATAATGAATCATGGTCTTATGTTAGGTGTAAGAAACCTGATATGTTACTTATTAGGGATCTAATTAGGTCACTGACCTGATATTTAAGAGGCCATAATCAAATTCTCAAATTGCATTTAAAGATTTGGAATTCAGTGTGATGTGTTAGTATCATAAACCTATTTTATTATATCTCCACGTGTTACATTATTTTTACTGGCACCTACAGCCAACACCCAACACTTCCCAAATTACAGTAATAGCCAAGTCTGCTCTAGTCCCAGCCATTACACATAGTTGGGCCAGTACTAACCACAAATACGCATCTTAGTTACAGTGTCTGTACTATAAATATCCAACGCGGATATTATTGCCATATGTATTTGGTTAGGCCAATACTATTACCATATTTGTTCTTTTAAGCGCACAGTGCGCTTACAAAAACTAATTCAAGCAAAGTTAAAAAAAATAATAATAAGCACACCCCTTTGACCCTACAGAACATGATATCAGAACGCACCGGGATGGTTATGTGGTAATCCGAATCCGAAAAAATACTGGCGTGTTATAGTTTTACAATATGGCGCTGGAAGTGAAATCTTTGCCAAAAAAGAGAAAGATTTGTATAATATTTTATCTGTATAAACAGGGGGTGCGCTTAAAGGGGCATGTGCGCTAATAAGAATAAATACGGTATGTGGTGTTCAAGTGCCACTGCTCCACGTGTACCTGGTAGAAGCGTTGGTGGCAGATGTCACACTCGAGCGGACGGCGCGATTGGTGTCGCAGCATGTGCAGGTGCAGGCAGGTGGACGTGATGAACGAACGCTGGCACACCTAAACAACATACACGTGATGAACTGTAACGAACGAATGCTAGCAGAAGAGAAACAAAGCAAATCTCGAAGTCCACACCATCAGAGCAATGGTAAACGATAAGAAATCTATGTATCAAAATGTTCACATTAAAGCATATTCTAATATGGAAGATAAATTTCCAAAGTATTGAGTGTATTTTGAGTATTGTCAGTATATATTTCAGATCCTTAAGCTATAACGGAACAGCCCATTTTCATGCCTTGTGAAATGTTGACCAATTTAATTAATTTTTTTTTTAACATTTTTTTTAAAGGAGAAAAATATGAATCTTGAATGAATATTTGGCTCATCCTGGATTCTATTATTCATGATTTAAAGAATAATCCTAGCTACCTATAGGAACCATGGTTTTTGCTCTGTGGCAAGGCTTTCCATGATTTTTCAACAGCTTCGTCGGGCCGAATGAAACACCGCAGTTGATCACATGACAGCTATGTGGCGGCAGTCATGAGACAGCAGGCTACGACCCCCCCCGTCTACTCGTCCCTTCTGTCACATGACTGCAACCACCATGGCGGTCATGTGACAAACTGAGATGTTTCATTCGGAGCAACGAAGCTGTTGAGAAAACAGCGAAAGACTTGCCGCAACTCAAAACCATGGTCCCAATAGGTAGCTAGAATTACAATATGAATCTTGATTAATCTCCAATCAGAAAAATGTAGTAAACAAATACATGTAGTAGATCACAATACGGCAAAATCACTTGCTAATATTGTATATTGTAATCTGAGCCACTTTTAAAAAGGAATAAAATAAATGAATAAAAATGTTAAAAGAAATGCAATGAAATAACATAAATTAAAACTAAAAACTAAAAATAAATTAACTTAACTAAACTTTTACCTGAATTCAATTGATCTATTTAGTAACGGAGAGAAGGTTAGAAAATAATCTGAAATAAAATTATCTTTTTTGTACTAGACATTATCATCTTTGTTCGTTTAATAATATGATCTAAATAATGCACTGTATTACTGTTTGAAAAGGATAAAAACAACATTTCATGGCATTACACGATTCATAAAAATATATATTTAAAAGTGAACGGATGTGCATGTGCATGTGTGCGTGCGTGTGTGTGTGCATGCGTGCGTGTGTGTGCAGGGTCAAGATTAGGTGTAAAAGTGTTACTAGTCAGCAGGACTAGTAAGTAGTAGTAACCCTCAAATATCTACTCGTCCAGCAAAACATGTACTCGTCCTCCTTGTACAAACTCTATATCTGTATGACAAATTATTCAGAATTGCTCCTTGTCAAAAGGACCAGTTTCTAAAAACTAGCAATCGTCCTCCACTAGTTTTTACTAGTCAATACGAGCGGACGAGTGGCTCATCCTGACCCTCTGTGTGTGTGTGTGTGTGTGTGTGTGTGTGCGTGCGTGCGTGCGTTCACCTTGCACTGGTGCGGTCTCTCCCCCGTGTGGCGTCGCATGTGGCGCCTCAGACTCGGCGTCTGGGAGAAGCGCTGGTGACACACCGAGCACGAGTACCTGCAAAACACAGGTCAGAGGTCAGCGAGGGTCAGCAAGGGTCAAAGGTCAGATTCACAGGGTGTATGTCTACAACTTTTTAGGGAACCAAAATGAGACTTTGGTAAGAACTCCCTGGAGGCAAACTAAGACCTTTTACTAAAATTAAACCATGCAACTTGAAGTTCATGCACGTTTTCTCATAGCAATGTAAAATTGAATGAATTTGGTATGCAGCGTAAGGTGTCATAATAAAATCCTTTTCTCATAGCATTTCTATCAAAGGCAATATAAACATGCATAAAAAAAGTAAAAATTACAATAACTATGAACAATGAAAAACAGAAATTAAGAACTTTTCACACTACTTCAAGCAAAATAAGACTTTTTATTAGCTATTACCAATAACTTTATGGATTTTGACTATGGCATTGATAAATGGAACAGACTAGGGTGCTGGGCCGTCGTATATCAAGAAGCATGTGGATAATAAAAGGGTAATGGTCTGTTTTAGTGTGGAGATAACACTAGCTTGCACGAGTGGTGTCTAGGTCTGCTCGAGTGAGCGTTAGCGAACAAGAGCAGGCTAAGACACCACAAGTGCATCTATGCTAGTGTTATCTCCACACTAAAACAGACCATTGCCTTATCATCTCCACAGTTTTACCAAATTATTTAACTTGATGGTGTTTACAGTTCACAAAGTAGGGAGATAACCTGATCTCCTACAGCTCTTAACCAATCAGAATCGAGAATGAACGGCAAACTGGGGAGAAAGCGTTGACTCACTTCTTCACTCCGGAGTGTATGGGCTCGTGCAGCCTGAGGTGGGTGGATGTGGCGAAGCGCTTGTCGCACGCGTCACACTTGTATGGCTTCTCATTGGTGTGCGTGCGCACGTGCACGCGCAGCACGTCAGCGCGGGAGAACCGCTTGCCGCAAAACTCACACGCCACATACTGACCTACAGAACAACACATAAACTCATATACCATGAACTGACCTACAAAACAACACACAAAATCACATGCCAAAACTGACCTACAAACTGACCACATCGTGAATGCACTAAACATGGAAGCAGAGAATTAAAAACGCCGTCGAGCTTGCTAGGAGTGAGTTCTTAGGCTGAGAGAGTAGGCCTGTAACGATACGCTTGAGCAACGATACAATACACATCACGATACTTTGTTGGCGATACGATACACATCACAACAAAAAACACGTCAAAACACACAACAGTCTGTACACGCTGTACGTTACAACTAGTAGTGCAAGAAATCTATACTGAAATAGCGGAGCGCCATTCGCTATTCAATTGACAACATTTTGTTAGTAACGCCGTTCGCAATACAGCAAAGACGGGGGCGCCCATACTCATGGGAAAAGACAAAGATTTACCTTGAATTATGCAATATTTTTCATATAAATTCATTTAACAGTTATATCGTGAAAGTATCGCGATATAGACTATCATATCGATACTTTAATCGTGAGTAAATAAATCGTGATTCAGCGATGCATCGGTGTATCGTTGCAGTCCTATGAGAGAGGCATCTGAAACAGCATTATCTTGAGTGATTTATAATGAAGAGTAACACAAGCTTCAGTCCTTGGAGTTATCAGGCCTGTGGACAGGAATAACATGAGCCAAATCAATGCTGCTTCTGCAAAGTTTAGCAATGAGAATATGAATTATCAGCACAATCACAGTTTAAAATCTCGAATACCACATGCTTTTTGAAACCAAAATTGTCCAAGGGCTGGCCTTGTGGTCTTACAGGTCATCTCTTGATGGACGTTTAAAGTGGTTTCGTTATGAACTCTTGAGATCATGATATATGGTATCATTATATAAGTGTTCTCTTTGTAGAGGTGATCTCAATTGGAAGCTATTTACTGAAAGTAATTCACAAACTTCTTTTTGTATTTTGGTTTTGATTTTACTTTATTCATTATAGTGAAAAGTATTTACATTTATAAATATATAAATAGCTAGACAATAAAATACCCAGCCCTACTGGACTAAATAATGGGATACCAAACTGGGTCAGGATTAGCCACTCGTCCATTCAAATTAATGAGTAAAACCAGCTTGTGGAGGATGAGTAATAAAAGGTTATTAAAATTTTCAACAAGTTAACACAATAGAGTATCGTAATTATAATACCTAGTTCATTATACAAGTGTGTTTGCGAGATCAGACAATATCTCACTGAGAGTGGAGCTTGACAGACAAGTACCGGCAGGCACAGCGAAGGAGTTCTGTTAAAGTTAAAAAACTCCACACAAGGTCAGATATTTTCTCTCACCCCCCTTGTACAATTACCTTTTTCTCTAATGTTTATTAAAGATTTTAGGAATTAAACTTTCTCATGTAGGATACTAATTTTTCCACTCCGCCTCTCAGCCAATCAGAATGGAGTATTTTCAGCAAACATGAGAAACAAAGTTTTCCTTTAGACGAGTAGCTAATTCTGGTCAATTATAAGTATATAGTATATAGTATATAAGTATTAAGTATAGAGCTTGCGTTAGGACAAGTATTTTTTTGAGGATGAATAGTTTTTTGAGTGCTACTCTTCCTACTGACAAGTGGCTCTTTCTCACCTAATCCTGATCCTGGTAGAGCACAGCCAATATGGAAAAGATGAAATAGATGTGATATCATTTACCTTTGTCATGTGTTCTGGAGTGCCGCTTCGCAATGTCAGCTGACGAGAACCACTTTTTGCACAATCGGCAGTAGTGTGTGCGGCGCATGTCCGCGTGTGTGTCCATGTGGCGGAGCCAGGCATCTGTGTGCTCGAAACTTTGCATGCAGATCCGGCATTGCGTGGCGCAGTCGTGAGTTGCCCTTTTCTGCAGTCAATTGCTCAGATCCCTGCTGTACGCTGCTTGATGAAATGCTACGTTCGCTTTTCGCAGCATTTGATTGAGAATTCCTCGAAATGTTACGTTTCTTTGATGAAATGTTATGTTCGCTTTTCGCAGCATTTGATTGAGAATTCCTCGAAATGTTACGCTTCTTTGATGAAATGTTATGTTCGCTTTTTGCAGCATTTGATTGAGAATCCCGCGAAATGTTACGCTTCTTTGCAACAGAAGGTGTACTCGTTTCGAAATTGCCTGAATCATTGTGGCTTTTTCTTCTGTTGCCCCCGAAACTATTCCTTTGCGCATTGTTGTTGGATGTTTGTTGGCGATTCACTGACTCTGGTTCACTATCGGAGGGTACGTTTGTTACACTCTGGAGTCCTGATGAGGAATTTCTGCTGCTTCTAAACCTTGGAATGTTTCTGGCTGCTGACTTGCTCGTGCTGTTGCCACTCGCACGCTGATTTGGAGTTGTCTGTTCATCACTCACTTGCGGGTTTGGTGGCGTCTGTTGAACATATTCTGGTCCATTTGAAAGTGCACATTTGTCAGAATTGAGACGTGAATTTCGTACTGAGTTTGTCAGCAGTGATTCATGATAAATTTTCATCCTTCTATTCTTCTTCAGTGAACTTGGTTCTGTCTGCGAATTAGTCTCTAGAACAACAACGCGACATTCCTGCGCAGGATCATCTTGGTGGTTCATAGCATCCGTATAGACACTTGTAACATGACTCGTGATTTTGGACGGTCCACTTTTCCATACATCTCTTTGAGGCAGTCCTAACCTTTGATCAAGGTCGTTCACGGTGTCTGTTTCTACATCGTTTGCTTGAGCGACATCAGAATCTTCTTTTACTGCTCTGTATTTATGACGAGATGGTCGTAAACGCAAACTCCCACCAGCACCAGAATTTTCGGCAGAAATACTCCGTATTGAGCAACATGTTTTTTTCAGTTCCTTCTCTGACCTGGTTTTATCACCAGAACCAAGTCTCTTTTTACATTTTTGTGACTTGACATTTCCATTGATGCTTGAACTCGCCTCGGCTTCCTTACAAACAATATCAGCATTCCACTGTTTTGTTTCGGAGTGAATTTTCTTCATTTTCCCAGAATTCTCATTAATTCTAGAGTCCAAATGTGCGTCGATCACTTCAACATCAGCCCTTGTGTCAACAAATTCATCAGCCATATCTTTAACATTAAAATCAGTGGCATCTTTATTCTCATCAACGATAGTTGTTTCACCGACTTTTCTATTTGTGCTATTGCTACATCCAGAATCGGAACCTAGACCTCCATCACTTTCTACATCTAAAGCTGCTGATCGCAATGAGTCATCACAATCTGTAAGGCCTTCATCACTGAAATCTATTTCAGCTTCTATGTTCTCCTCACTGACTGTGTTGTTCCGGACTTTACTATTGTTTCCAGCATCACCATTCACAGACACTGTTGTTCTGTCTATTAAACCTGTATCAATCGTACCATCTGTCTCAACATTTGTAACATGGTTGGTGATTTCGGTCTGTCCACTTTTCTGTACATCTCTTTGAGGAAGTCGTAACCTTTGATCAAGGTCATTCAAGGTTTCTGTTTCTACATCGTTTGCTTGAGCGACGTCAGAATCTTCTTTTACTGCTCTGTATCTATGACGAGATGGTCGTAAACACAAACTCCCACCAGGACCAGATCTTTCAGTAGAAATATTCCGTATTGAGCAACGTGGTTTAGTGCATCTGTTTACTTCTGTACTTGATACATCCTCAGCAACAAAATGTTCTCTGTCCTTTGTCTCTCTACTGGCTCTGGCAAGTCTTATTGACTTAGTAAAATCTTGATTCAAAGGCCTTGTCTTGGATTTACCTTTTTTCTTAACATCCAACTTATCGCTACCTCCAAAATCACAAACTTTCTGTTTGTCACTACCTCCAGAAGCTGCTAGCAAAGAGACATCCGGCTCGCTTCTGGCTTCAAGACTGAGATCCATATCCACTGCCTCCTCCTCCTCACCAATTCCATTCTTACTGATGTCACTGCTATTAATGTCGATATGAGGAGTGAGCGTGAAAGCTTCCAGATTATCAGCATCATGGCCCAAATTCACATTAGTGACTCCTGGTAATATACTATCAAAATAATCATCACATGCTTTCTTCGACTTCTTTTGCGCATTCAACGATTGCTCATGCGCGTCCAATTCTGGCTGTTTACGTTTTTGGTTGTTGTTGTTATTTGCGAAGTCTGATATCTCACGTTCGGCTTTGGAATCTGCACCAACATTTTCTCCAGATGCAACAGACTCGCGTGTAAAATCACTACTGGACAAACTCACACATTCTGCTGCGGAATCATAAATAGGACTCTGCAGTATTGTCAAACCAGTAGGTATATTATTATTTTCCTCCACACCAACATCTTTCAGCCTGTCTCTGAGAACATCCAGAAACCTACAGGACCCAGCAGTAGAATCTTCGTTCACTGCATCAGATGCAGTTTCCTCGCTCAAAGTCTTTTCAAAGTCTACGACACCGATGTCCACGGAAATCCGCCGTGGTTTCTTAATAAATTCTCTGTTTCTCAAACCACAATTGCTCTCTGCTTCCACGAATGATGGACCCACGTCAGGACAGTGAACATTTTTGTCAGGACAGTCTACTTGATCGATATGTTTCTCATGTGGCTGCGTGGTCAGACGAGACTCACTAGAATCACAACATCCCTCGCGTCCAGAATTTAGACCCGATTTGGCTACAATAGTACTACTTAACCATCTCTCAACATCTAAATTACATTTCGCAATAATCGGTTTTATATCTATCATGTTCACTTGAAGTCGCCTTAATTTAATACTTTCACCATTACAGATTTTAATGTCAACATCACCAAAACTGGGAATAGTCCTTTTTTCACCTGCCGATCCAGAATTACGGCTATCCATTGCTAATAAGAAACTAATGAACACATATTAGAATAATGTTATGTACGAAAATTCAAGAAGTAAATTATAGTTATTTATTATGCCCACTAACGACATTAAGATAAATATTTGAAATTCATGCTTTCATAAAACCCATTTTAATTTTGTTAAAAATAACAATAAATAAACAGCAATAAATATTTGTTCTTCTTTAGTCAATGTGAAATATTATTATCAATTTTACATTTATAAATAACTAGCAGTTAATGCATATATGTGTTATGAAAACCTAGTTATACATTATTTTAGACTCTATCACAACGCAAACATAAAGATGTTCACATTTCATATCCCCAACCACACCAGTGGTCTGATAACACAGGCGATCTGTTTTATATGGTTTGTGACTACGGTCATTTATGAAGCTTTGCAACTGCCAAAATGCTCTCATTGTGGAGGTGGTCACCGGAGGTGGTCTTTGTAGAGGTGACGCTCATTGAAGGTTTTACTGAATTGTCCGAATTTGAAGGTTGAATTATAGAATTCACCACTAAATTTCTTGGGGGCCCCCGGAGGGGGGCGGTTATACGCAAGTGGGATAAGGGAAAAGGGCTGACAAAAGAGGGATTAGGGGAAAAGGGCCCAAAAAGAGGGATAAGGGATATCCAATTAGTGGGATAAGGGAAAAGGAGCCAAAAAGAGGGATAAGGGAAAACTGGCCAAAAAGAGGGATAAGGAAAATAAAGGGCCAAAGAAGAGGGATATGGGATTTCTAGACCCCTTATACCCCCTTTCTTCTCTCTCAGTGACAGTGGTCACATTAGAATACTACAAAAAGTATTTTTGATTCATCTTTCTTTATTCACAACACTATATTTTTTACATACATTAACAGTTTCGCCAAACAACTGTTGGCATCATCAGAATGCTCTTCAACAGTGTTTTTGACCTGACATTGCGCGGGAAGAGCATTCTGATGATGCCAACAGTTGTTTGGCGAAACTGTTAATGTATGTAAAAATATATTGTTGTGAATAAAGAAAGATGAACCAAAAATATTTTATACCAACACAATGAACTCATTCAAGAACTACAAAAAGTAGTCTAGCTAGCACTATTTCATATAATGAATTGTAAGCATTTCTTAAGGACCAACAGGGTCTTAAATTCCTGCAAATACGCAATTATTTAAGCCCCGATTGGGATTGGTTATTAAAAGCACCAAATTTTGTGGAAAGCTAGCGTGAGTAGTGGTGTATAGAGCAGGCTATAGTATATTATAGAGGTGGTTTTCATTGAGAGGTGGTCTACGTTTGAGGTGCTACTCTGGTTGTGGTCCTATCATATCAGTGGTCTCTATAGAGAGGTGTTCTCAATTTGAGGTGCTACTGCAGTGGTTATAGAGCATGTCATGGTCCTATTATAGAGGTGATCTCCGTAGAGAGGTGGTCCTGGTTTGAGGTGGCTCTGAGAACGAGGGGATCATCCTGACAGAGAATCTGATTAAAAAAAAAGAAGCCAGTTAGTTTCTTGTTTTTTTAACATTTTGTTGCATTTTTTTATAAATCATTTTCATTAGTTAAAGGGTCTCCAAATGACAAGACCAATACCGCCTTAGACATTGGATACAAGGTCAAGCATTGGTCGTAGCATTGGAGGATCATTTCAGAATAGATAATGGAATACATTCATTAGTAGCAAATGTGAATTATCTCATCATTTCCAAGTTGGACCTATGTACAGCTCTGCAACACTGCTCAAGCTTTTAGAAAATCTCCGGACTTTGATACATATAAAATGTCTACGCCATTTTTTACGTACGCCTATCACACCTTCCAAGCAACTTCGAACAAAAGAAATGTTTACATTAGATCTACATACTGTTTCTAGACTTCTGATGATCCTTATGAGGAATCATAAAAATTGGGAAGGTTTCAAAATAGTTCAAATAAAAATAAAGCATTTGGTCCCGTTACTGGTATTCCAATTTTTATGGGTCTAAGATTTTTTCATTAACATTAAAACTTTACATGTCAGAATTCCGCTATTTACTATTTCAATGTGGCATTAAAAAGATACAGTACACAGCAGAATTGACACTTAAAAAGTCATGAAAAAAGGGAACAATGGTCCATTTTTGCAGAGCATGACAAAACTTCCATCATCTTTCATTCCAGTATAACGTACAATATACCGATCAAAATTTTTACATTAAAAAATTGCATGTACATTGTTTCAAAACATCATACATATCAACAATATTCAAATTTTCCGGGTAACTTCACACATTTCTATGACGTATCGACAGTTTTAAAAGCATGAAGGATATTTGAAATAGTTGTAATGTGTGTGTAGAGAAAAAAATGTTCCAATGGTGTTAAGCATAAAACTAAAGCAATCATTTTATTTGAACATTTTCTTCTCTACACACATGATTCTAGGATACATTTAATACAATGTTACAGGTATTGTTTCTCTGTTTCAGGCCCACTGCCGAAATAGTATTGGTAGGTGTCTTTTGCTAGGTGAGTAATATCAGGTCAATGTTCGTCGCACAAACTGTGATAATTTTACAACTCTTCCTTTTTTTCATGAGTTTTTGGTGTGAAATTCCAGAACTCGACAGTTTTATTCTTGAGTCTTCTCTCTCTTACAACAAAAGCGGTAGCAAAGGAGACACAATTGCCGATGTAATGATCCGCTCTTCCATGAATCACTAAATCAAGAAGAGGATCAGTTTTTGCCAAAATGTCTTCCTTCTTTTCGGTTACAAATTTTACCTCCTTCATTGCCTTTTGAAAGTGTTCAATCATAGTATCGTTATCAGTAGTGATGAACACTGACTTAGCCTGGTACTTTTCCACTGCTTTCTTCAACTGGGTGACCAAACTGTACTCATTTGGCAGACATAAATCTTTGGTGACTAGGCCATTTTCATTATGATATCCCAAACATTGGGCAGAAGCTAGTAAGTTCTTCTTTGTGTCCGGGTCCGGTATATGTTGACAAATACGTTGGAATAGAATACCGTTCCTCACATGAATCCCAATAAATGGTGATGTCAAGTTCATTTTGATATACGCGTCGGCCTTATCCTCATACTCAGAAGACCACTGCACATATTTCTGCAATGGAAGATTGGCCTCTCTAACTGGAGATCCCGATGGTGAATAAGTAAATGCTAGTACAGGATGACTTTCCCTTGGGAACTTGCTAATCCATGTATGCACTTGGTCAGTGTCATAGTGCAAATCAGGTCCAAAAACTTTAGACAAATCAAACTCAACATTAAAGGTATTCCAAAATTTTTCAGCAGGGTTTCCCTCTTTAGCATTACAGTTTCTTTGATCGGGATCACGTGTGGAAAAGCAGTATGCTGTTCTTTTTCCAACTGGCCAAACTTTTGGAGCTAGTTCTTCCATAAAATCTTCCATTGTTATAGCTCGATGAAACTTATTGACAGCTGAGACACTAAAGTATTTTTTGAAAGGAACTTGAATTGCTTCTGCTTGGTATGGATGGTATTCATTCCATGGGGGTAACACTAATGTTCTGTCTAAAGCACGTGCAAAAGATAACACGCCTAGAAAGTGGTCGGCTTGCATATCGAAATCCCCATCTCGTGGACAATATACAATATAGCCTTTGGGGTCAATGGAAGGCTTTGCATTTAATTTTGCAGTAATGCAAATTACAAGTAAAGACAACTTTAGTAACATTTTAAACATGATTTCCAACTTGCACATTAAAAGCACAGGATTACATTTAAAATCGACTACATAAAAAATGGCAATCCAAAAATGTACATGTGGCAAAAAAGTACTGATTCTGCATGAACGTCAGCTGCCCATAGTGAGTACCCCACTAAATCAATATGTGTTCCCATGTCATACGTATGCAGACTTTTGTGAGTGGTCTGAGTTCAGATTCAGATTTAGATTCAGATTAAGTTCATTTACTTTTGGGCGCCCTCTAGAGACAAGGTATAATTATTGTACAATATGCATACATTAATCCTATCAGTTACATTCATAGGCGTAGGAAGCAAATGAACATTGGGGGGGGGGAAGCCTTCACGAGAGCTGGAACCAGATCCAGTTTTTCCCCAGTGTGCAGGCCGCAGGCATGCACCTGCGTGCCATAGACACGGATTTTTTTTTTCAATTCAGGGTGCTCACATGTGCATTCTGAGCCATTTTCAACACTAAATTTTCATAAAAACTAGCTATAAGTTCAGCACAATATTGTCTTGCACTTTGAAAAAATTGTATATGGATGGGTGGTATATCAGCTACTGTCTCGCCCGGCTGTAGAATGACTTCGGATTTTTTTCAAAAATACACGGAAAGTTGTACGCGGAGTATTCAGACGCATTTCTGCAGTTTAATCTATATCTGCAGAAATAGATGAAAAACAGGTTTTTTCTGTGAATATGCTTCTGAATACTCTGCACAATTCTGCAGTTTTTTGTGTTTTTTTCCACATACACGTATGTCATTAGAAAAAACACACTTTGACGAGACGTTTGCATGAAAATACATAAAATTTCCATTTCATATTCACGTCTGTCAACAACAAACGCAAAACTCCACATTTTTATGTTGATTTTCCAAGAAATGAAGAGGGTTATGATATTTAGATTATAATTTCAATGATGTTATTTTACCGTGTTTACCCTGCACATTTGATGCTTCAAATACTCTTCCTTGTTTTTGATAAACCACGGGATGTGACAATTCATTTGTCTCATCGCCATCTTTACAAAGAGACGTAATATATGGAACTATACTCTTTAAGCGGCGGCAAAGACATTTGACAAATGCTGAAACTGCATCATCGAGAGTGTAATAGAATCTAACGAATCTGCAATGTCCTGAGCAAGGTTGAATCACGGGCATTATTTGTCCTCAGTGGTTCAGTGGTTAGAGCTTACGACCCGAAAACGTGGTTTGCCTGCATCGCAAGTTTGCGCCCCGGCCATGACAGACTTAGTGTCGCCAAAACGGTCACGTCATATGTCTGCTACTGCGCTGCTGATCACCACTGAGCGTGTCGCCTCAGTCGAGTATAATACTAGATGGTGGCGACACCAAGCGTGAGATTCGGAAGCCTTGTTAAAAGGCGTGAGGATAGTGACCCCTGTGCACGTAAAAGAACTCGTCTAGTTTAAAAACAATAGCTAGTGTGATCCCTCCGCCCCCGAGGATCAGATAGCTACCTAACCTGCCTCAGACTGCCGAGCTTGCACAATAGAAAGCGTGATCAATGTTGTCAAAAAGATTGAGCTTTTAAGTCTACTGTGTTGCTGGGAATCCCCTGGGGAATCCACACAAGTCCCCTAGTCAGACATGGCAGACTACGAAGTTGCATGCCAATGCCATATAGCAGACTGCTGCTGCTTGGGGTGCAGTTTGTATTTTCTCAAGCTTAAAATGACCTCAATATAAAAATGACGTGAATGCCAAATGTTGCTACATTTTCAGTATCATGAAAGCGGCAATTTTGGGATGAATTCTGAATCTCAACCGCTACAACTTATAAAAACTGCAAGTATTTAAGAAATATCAGGTGTTACTTAAGTCTATCTTGTTTTCTCACCTGACTATGCCGATGATACCCTCCCTACTAGTCTATGAGTTTCACTAATGAGAGTTAATGTCAAGAGAGCATGCTTATAGAAATAGTTAGCAATAGGTTTATATGCAAGGCAACCACTAGGAACGCTACCCAGTGAACGCTTTGCTTTGGAAAGATGTTTGCTCAATATTAAAACTGTTTTCCTGTGGCACTTTCAACTAAATGGTTATCTCCATTTCCAAATGTCAACAAAAACACGAATAATTTAAACGTTCACACCAAAAAGTGTGTTGAATCAAAACTCATACACTCATCTGGCAAGGACAAACAAGATTTCAATGCGTTTTTTGTTAATTTTTAAACGTGGTCCATTATGGATTCGGCCACTTTTAACAATGCCACTTTGGGAAACTTTACAAACGTGGTGGCGGGAAACTCGATGAACGGGACTACGTCTGGCG
This sequence comes from Streblospio benedicti, assembly GCA_019095985.1. Classification (NCBI taxonomy): domain Eukaryota; kingdom Metazoa; phylum Annelida; class Polychaeta; order Spionida; family Spionidae; genus Streblospio; species Streblospio benedicti. Next base: position 23,465,988 of record CM032668.1, on the reverse strand, counting down.
CCGAGACGCAAGGACCAGTAGACATCGTGGAGCCGGGCGGGCCAGACATGGAGACGCCGGGCCCAACCGTGCAGATGCTGGAGCAGGTGAGAGCAGACATGCTATTTTTCCCATGTTCATGATGTTGTTTATATTCTTCTTACTTGCTGCTGCAGCCAATATATGCATCACAGGTTGTATGTCATTGTTCACATTAATAGTAATTATACTGTACAAACAATGGCCATGGCATTTGAGGGGCGGGTTTATAAAGGAGTGGGGTGTGGGCAAAAGGTAAAAGAAATAGGGACATGGGAAGGAAAGGCCCATTTAAGAGGGATATTGGATTTCATGGAAGTGGGATGTGGGAAAAGTGCCAAAAATGTGTGGGATATGGGAAAAAAGGCCAAAAATAGGGATGTGGGAAATAAGGACCAATATATTAGGGATGTGGAATTTCTTGACCTCTTTTAACACCCCATTTGATATTCGAGGGTAGTGGTGGGTGGAGCGGGGGAGGGCATTTGTCTTAATTTTATTTTTTCGTCACTGATAATTTCTGGAAATTCTGCTTACAGACCATGCTGTTTAAAGTAAATCATTGTTGAAGCAGCAAGCAGCAACAAAATATTTCTTCAAATTTTACAATAAATATCTGTCTTTAGAAGAGGATGTAGAAAAGTTTGCATGAGATTATCTGAAACAATTGAAGTTGGACTTATAGGCGTAAAATAAGGTACCGCTGGATATCTCATGACAACAAGTGTCAGAGACAAACCACGGGGGCGGGCGGGGGTGGGGGGCATTGAAGTGCAATTTTTTTTTCAATATCTTCATGATAAATATGTTTCCTAATGTATGAAAGCCTTTTATCTTTTATACTCCGAGTAAATCTGCGTGTTTTGTTTTTTTTTAAAAAACCCTGATAATTTATCTTTGAACACGTAATAATCTACGTCTTAACTAATTCGATACATGTATGCATGTAAATCAAGAGTTCGCTGAAATCTTTACTGCTAATGGCCATGACAAAAGCGGTATTGGGGTCGGAGAAATGTATATATAAGACACTAAGAGACAACTAAGTGACAGTTGACTTGCCATCGCTGTGCATTTGTATGGTGCTCGGGGGTGGGGGTGGGGGCTACTTCAGGGGTGAATGGGTAGGGGAAGTGCCACTGAAGGTCCAAAATCATACCCCTTAGTGAAACCAGTGAAACTATGAAAATGATACCACAAGTGAAACCACCTGATGAAATCAATGAATGTATTATCCCAAGGGGTATTATTCTATGTGATACTGTGATGAAAACAAGATGTACTACAACTTATATTTACATTTTAAGCTTTTTTATGGCTCAATAATGCAAAATTACATGAATAGAGAGTTAGATATTGAACTTCCCCTAGTGAAACTGTTAAGGTTAAAATCCTGACCCCTAGTGAAACTGAGTGGTGGAAAAGGTGACAAATTAGCCATACAGATAAGATTGAAAAGCAGGGAGTTGTAGGGTGGAAACTGATGACAGTGCCGTTTAAATGGATGAAGAGGCGTAAAAAGTTGCTTGGAAGCAACACTGTGAGTAAATTTCCCAGGAACACAGAAAACCTCTCACATGAACCACCCATTGAAGATTTCAGCGTCAAATCACCATGAACATAATATCCAAGGTTTTCTCAAAGATGGGAACAGGCAAGGCAGGTGGTTCGTCAGCTGGAGTTGCAGAAATGCTAAAACCTGCTCGTGAGAGTGGTGTCTGACGTTTTCATGACCTGGATGAAGAGATACTTGTGAACTTCACATAGCATTTGATTGAGAAGAAAGCTTTATACATGTACGCCGTAGTTGTCATCTGCAAAATTAAAGGCGATGCGCGAGAGATGGGAAATTACTGATATGAGGGCCCAAGTTGATTGATCAAGTGAACAAAATTCTGGAGAGAGTGGCAGAACACCTGATAAGAAAGATGATAGATAGGTATGTAATTTGGATTCTTGCCTGGAAGAGGGATGGCTGATGCCATTATCACTGCTTGCCAAGTGAAGGAGAAATTTTTACCCCCCCCCCCGCCCTGTATATGACTTTTGATGCCATGACATCCAATGGCGAACGTGTACGTTTATTTTGCGTGTGGAAACGGAAAGGCAAGCATGTACGAGGCCATTGCAATGGTGTAACATCATCGTATTAGGTTCATAGGGTCTTCAGCAAGCATCTTCTGTCCTTGCTGTTAGCATTGGAACCTTGCACCATAATGTACACTCAAGGTGATCTCCGATGTCATGCAAATTTAGCTTCTGCAAACATAATGTCCTCACGATAGTCATGATGGACACGCAATGTCGATACAATGTCACCACGATTGTTATTATATTTATGGCGAGTGTTATATTGGTGTGTGTGTGTGTGTGCGTGCGTGCGTGCGTGCGTGCGTGCGTGCGTGCGTGAGCAAAAGATCATTGTTTCACTCCGAATGATGATGCAAAGGATTGGTGGAAATGGTTAATGGATTGACGATGGCTCGTATGAGACTCACGATCACGGTCGACGGGTATGCTCTCCCCGAATGACCCACCTTGTTCAACCTCCCTAGCAGCTATGAATACCCCTACTTTTCACTGTCCAGCCACTATGAAATGGCATGTTGTGATGTCTAGCAGCTATGAAATTCCATATTAGGACAATCAGCTATAAAGTGCCTCTCTTCCCACTCCAGGCTTCTTTGCTATATTCAATATCCCTTCTCAGAGCCAGAAACCGGGTGTGTTGAATTCTAATTCATGAATTAGGTAGTGATTTTCTCTGTTTTATTTCATACTGAAAAGTGTTTGGTTACGTATTGGTCACGGAATCCTCGTGGGTAGGTCACGTATTGGTGCCGTAATAGTCACGCTACGTCACGTCTCGTTTGGTCACGTTTGGTCCCTGGTTTTAGTGGGTACGACATGGTGTTGGTAAGTGGTTCTTTTGTTCCTTAGATTATAGGTGTTATTCTTTATAATCCAAGTATCAATAAAACTAAAACTTGCATTGTTTGTTCGTATGTATGCATGTAGTATTTCCAAACTGTGGAATGTGAAATGTTTGCTGAGAATTAGGTGACTTTCACAGGAACCACGAGTACATAGCCCAATGTCAGTGTGTAAATGATGGATGAATATTGAACATGAGAATTAATTAAGAATTAGTTGGAAGTCAAATTAGATTATGATGAATTGTATAATACTGTCTATAATGGGGTTTGAAATGATGGGTTTGAAATGTAGGCGATGAGTTCATAATACAATGTATGTCATGTATTTTGATTTGCAATATGAGGTTTCATTTGGCAGTCCAAAAAGACAACCCAGAGTGGGCATATTTTAGTCCAGTTGTCAAATAAGAATTTTCAGCTGAAGCTTGTTTTGTTGGGTGTATAATGTTTTATTGTTGATTTAAGAGTCTAGGGTCCCAATGGTTAGGAACCTCCAGTGTCTATGGTTCTTCAGTTACATCTTCCAAATCATTGTTGTATTGATTGTGACAGTTTGTTAATTGGTAAGAGCCACATGCTGATGTACATGCCAGATTGTACACTTGACAGCTACATTTCTTCAAATGACAATGGATTGTAGAATTGCAGGGTATGCAGTGGCATAATCACACACTGTGGTACAACCTTTATATCATTCATTTTAAGGCAGTGATGTCATTTGCTTTCCCTCTCCAGTTTAGAAAGATCATCATGGTTATTTTCCATTCAAACTAATACTTGGTAGTAGACCCCCAAAGAATGATATTTACTTTAGAAGATGTCACTTTCTGAAAAGGTCCATGAGTTAAAACCAGTTCTATTAAAACATCTTCAAGGGAGAGGATTGGACGGTAATTTTTTGGTAGAGCTGGATCTTTATTGGGTTTTAGAAGTGCCACAACCTTTGCTCTTCGCCACACTTTAGGCAGGTGAGTACTATTGGCACAGTTGTTAAATAATCTTAATAGCCATTCTAAAGTCTTCTCTCCAAAGTGTTTAACCATCTCTGCGCTGATTCCATCGAGGCATGATGCTTTGCCAGTTTTCAAGTACTTCAGATTTGCTAGCAGTTCCTCACAAGAGAATGGAATGAAGATATCATCACTTTCATCAAGAACACGTTGCATTTCTTCTTTCATCTTTCTTTTATATCCGCGTTCCTTTTTTAGTGGCTTCCCATTGTCTAATAACTGTTTAGCTACTTGGTTTGCGGTCACTGCTGCAGTGCATTGGTCTGGTTCCTGATCAGAGTTGAGTTTTTGAGCGTTTTCCATGCCATCTTACTGTTGTGTGTCATGTCCACCCCCTCCACTGTTTCACGCCAGCGCTCTTTTCTTGCTTCTCTAAGAGATCTTAGAAGCATTTCACCAAGTTCAATTGTTTCTTCAGCAAATGGGTCAGTATCATAGGCTTTGATGTACTGGTTATAAATGTCTTTACTTGTGTCCGTGAGTCCAGGTATATATTGCTTCCTGCATCCACGGGGGATGTTTTTCTTTGCAACATTCCACACAAATTACCGTCGAATATCACTGCTTTGCATACTCTACAAACTGTATGAAAGACTGATAATGTACCGTATCAAACCTTCAGTAGAAGAACAGCTCACACATGATCAGGCTGGATTCAGAGAAGGAAGATCATGCTGTGGACAAGTACTGAATCTGACACAGTACATTGAAGATGGATTTGAATGTTGCATGGTCACAGGTGCAGTATTTGTTGACCTCACAGCTGCCTATGATACTGTGAATCATCGTGCTCTACTCACTAAAGTTGCCAAGATTATTAAGAATAAACACACTGTCCGCATCATAGAGTCACTTCTCTCAAATCGACGATTTTTTGTTGAGATGGGCGGCAAGCAGAGCAGGTGGAGATGTTAAAAAAATGGCTTGCCACAGGGGTCAGTACTGGCCCCAATGCTGTTTAACATATACACCAACGACCAACCTTCCTTCAACAACATTCGACGATTCATCTATGCTGACGATCTGTGCATAGCAACCCAGTCGAGAAATTTTGAGACAATTGAAACTCGCCTCACAGATGCTGTAACAACTATGACAGGGTACTACAGGTCTTGGTTCTTGAATGCAAACCCAGGAAAGACGCAGGTCGGTGCCTTTCACCTCAACAACCGTGATGCATCCAAGAAGCTGAATATCACATGGGACAGAAAGACTTCGGAAAACACGCCATACCCTGTATACCTTGGTGTCACGCTTGACAGAACCTTGTCTTTCAAAGAACATGCAGCAAAGACACGGAAGAAGGTCTCAGCCAGAATGAACCTTGTAAAGAACCTTGCCAATTCCAGTTGGGGTGCAGACCCGAGAACTCTTAAACAGTCTGCATTAGCGTTGTGCTTCTCCACAGCTGAATACTGTGCAGCAGTGTGGGAAAGATCAGCCCATGCATCAAAGGTAGATGTAGAGCTCAACAAAGTCTGCCGAATAATTACTGGAAACTTGAGAGCCACTCCAATCCCTTCATTGTACAGGCTCGCGGGTATATGCCCACCTAGCATACGTCGTGCAGCTCTAGCGAAAACAGAAAGAGAAAAACAGCTGAACCATCCCCGTCACCCCATGCACGGACACCAAGAGGTTGCAACAAGGTTGAAATCAAGAAACAGTTTCACCAAGGTTAAGTGCGAAGACACACCAACTGATACGTTCAGAATGGCAATGTGGAACAAATCTGACCAAGGCAAAAACGCAGCTCTACCCCTACCAAGTGAAGCACTCCCCCTTGGAGCAGACCTTCCGAGAAGACAGTGGGTAGCACTGAACAGAGCAAGAGCAAATGTAGCAAAGACAAGAGACAACATGTGCCGATGGGGATTTTTCCAAAACGAAGCCTGTCAGTGTGGTGAGGACCCACAGACCATAGAACATATCCTAGAGGAATGTGAAATGAGCACACACTGTTCAGACTTTGACCTGAGGGACGCAATGATGAAGGGAGGGGATGATGGCCCCCTTCCCCCGCCCACCAGCTGTCATCTAACAGTAGCATCAAGTCAATTCCATGATTATGAAGTAAGCACTAGCAACCGTTTCTCCATTCTGGACTCTCTAGATGAATCTACATTCACTTCTCTAAAAGCTACACCTAAACACAGGAGTAGCCCCATAGGCACAATCAATGCTACCAGCCCTGCCTCCATTCACATGTCACCTGCAAGCAGTCTGGAATCTCTGGAAGCAAGCAGCTTTCATCCTGTTCAGTCTACCAGCCAACACTCCAGCAACCACACATCTATGTCTAGTCAGTCTGATTCAGGCTCAGGCAATAGATTACCTAACAAGAATAACAACAACTGGCGCACAATAACAATGAATGCTAATTCAATTGCCTGCAAGGGAGCAACCCTCGAACACATTTTGGATTATACTGACCCGGATCTCATCCTAATGACAGAAACCAAACTTGACTCCACCAAAGCCACTGCCGAATTTCTCTCACCAGATGCAGGATATACTACTTACCGCAAGGACCGTAACGCATCAGGTGAAGGTGTCCTCATCTCTGTTAAATCTGCCTTTCCAAGTGAATTAATTGACCTTAAAGAGGTTCAAGATGAAATACTATGGGTAAAAATCAATTTAAACAAGAGAAAAAAACATCTTTGCTGGAGTCTTTTACCGTCAGCCTAACTCCAACACTGATCAGCCGGAATCCCTAGCTAAGTCTCTTGAAATTATCTCAGAACATACAAAAAACAACCCAAACAGCACAATTTTACTGGGAGGAGATTTTAACTGTAAAGATATTGATTGGGATAACTGTACAGTGATTTGCAGCCGTGATCAAACAGCAGCTCGCACCAGACTTTTGGAGATTTTAGCAGAATTCAGTCTCTCTCAACATCAGCGAGAACCAACCAGGCTAGACAAGATCCTTGACCTAATCATCACCAATGCCCCAGGTCTAGTAAAGAACATGAGCACAATTCCAGGAATATCTGACTATGCCATCCCAGTCGCCGACTGTGCAATCAGGGCAGTTCCAAATCGGAAATCTCCACGTCAAGTGTTCAACTTCAGAAAGGCAAAATGGGAAGATATTAAAGCTGATCTAAAGACTTTCAAAGAGTTGTTTCTTGCCCAGTGTGATGCTCGCTCAGTGGAAGATAATTGGAATGAGTTCAGGAAAGCTCTCTTGAGTGCAATGAATACACATATCCCTTCCAGAACTGTTAAGGGTCGTCAGAAGCTTCCGTGGTGGAACCAAAAGTTAAAACGCCTCATACGCCGCAAGCAACGTCTCTTCAACAAGGCAAAAAAAAGCTGGCTCACCATCATCCTGGTCAAAGTTCAGGCAAGCACAAAAGGACACACATAAAGCTCTCAGTGAAGCGAGATGGAATTATGTGAACAAAGCCTTTCAAGAAGGCTTAGAAAACAACAATAACAAGCCATTCTGGCAATATGTAAAAGCCAGATTGCGTCTGAGAAAGCCGATGGTTTGGTTACTTCTCGCAGCTACCTTGTCAATGTGTGAGTCCCACTTCAGTTGGTTTTTGATGAGCACACCAAGATATTTTGAAGCTGGTACCTGTTCTAAGATCTGATCACCAATCGTGTAAAAACTTTCCAGTGGTGACTTAGACCTGCTGATGCGAAGAAGCTGACATTTGGACGCGTTAAAGCGCATGCCCCAGTCTTCAGCCCAGCGTTGCAGATGATTGAGATCATTCTGAAGGACCAATTGGTCCTGGAATGATCTGATTGGGCGGTAAACAAGGCAGTCATCAGCAAAAAGTCTGCACTGAGACTGAATGGCAGAAGGAAGGTCATTGATGTGTGCAAGGAAGAGAAGTGGGCCGAGCACCGTGCGCAATCTTCACTGGCCCGTTCTGTGCTAGAGTACGCTTGCCAAGTATGGGACCCTCACACAAAGAAGAACATTGCAAAACTAGAGCAAGTCCAACATAGAGCAGCACGATTTGCCATGAGCGACTACTCTACCTACAGCAGTGTTACCGCCATGTTTAGACAGTTACAATGGGAGACACTATCCACCCGCCGGAAAAATCACCGTTTAGCACTTATGTATCAAATAGTGAACAAGAAAGTGGCCATCCTGCTGATGACATCCTCCTACCAGCTGACCAGCGTACACGGTCATCACATCATCACAAATTTAGACATTTAACAGCAAATACAGACACATTCAGGAACTCCTTCTTTCCACGGACAATTCCAGAATGGAACAACATTGACTCAGACACTGCCAACTGCAGTTCTGTAGACACATTCCGTGCCAGGCTACAAGCCTTGCACAGGAGCGACTGAGTAGCGTTGCGTCCTCCCATCCATCTGCCCATATGCTGATAAAGCCCTGCAGATTAACTTACAGATACAGATACCAGAGCATAGCTTCACATATGAACTTACAGACTTCGTTATCAGCATTGAAATGGTCAAGAAGCAACTAAACAGCCTCCACACTGGAAAGTCACCAGGTCTAGACGGCATGCCAACATGTGTCTTGTCACAGCCAGCAGAGGAACTTGAAGAGCCCTTCACCCACCACCTACGGCTTTCCCTTGATACAG